>CM077162.1:111444588-112048268 GCA_039583875.1 Platanthera guangdongensis
AATAAATCTCGTCGTTAGTCGTTCTGCTAAGTATTCATGCGAAAAGTCTTAAGAGTCTTTATCTTAGAGTAAGAGTATAGGTATAGTATTTTATTTTTATAGTATACTAAGACTTAGACTTTTCTTACTTATCTTATACTATACTTCACCTAGACACTTATCATTCATTGGCAGGGGAGAACTTTATTTTATGATAAAAAACGAAAATTTGGAGAAATCGGATTCGGATAAAGAAGCAAAAGTGTTAGCTAAACATATACGTATGTCTGTTTTCAAAGCACGAAGAGTAATTGATCAGATTCGCGGACGTTCTTATGAAGAAACACTCATGATATTGGAACTAATGCCTTATCGGGCATCATATCCAATTTTAAAATTAGTTTATTCTGCAGCAGCAAATGCTAGTAATAATATGGGTTTGAATGAAGCTAATTTATTTATTAGTAAAGCTGAAGTAAATGGAGGTGCTATTATGAAAAAGTTAAGACCCCGGGCTCGAGGGCATAGTTATATGATAAAAAAAACCACTTGTCATATAAAGATTGTTTTAAAAGAAAAATCAACCTAAAAAATATAATTTAAATTCCTATTTAAAAATAAAAAATATATGGATGTAAAAAAAAAATATATAAAAATATGGGACAAAAAATAAATCCACTTGGTTTCAGACTTGGAACAACTCAAAGTCATCATTCTTTTTGGTTCGCAAAACCAAAGGATTTTTCCATGAATTTACAAGAAGATGAAAAAATAAGGAATTGTATTAAGAACTATGTACAAAAAAAAAATAGAATATCCTCAGGTTTCGAAGGAATTTGCCTATATGGGGATTCAAAAAAGAATAGATTTGATTCAGGTCATAATCTATATAGGAATAGGATTTCCCAATTTATTAATAGAAGGACGAACGCGGGGAATCGAAGAATTACAGATGAATGTACAAAAAGAGTTTCCCCGTAGACTCAACATTGCTATAACAAGAATTGAAAAGCCTTATGGACAACCTAATATTCTTGCAGAATATATAGCTTTACAATTAAAAAATAGAGTTTCGTTTCGAAAGGCAATGAAAAAAGCTATTGAATTAACTGAACAGACGGGTATAAAAGGAATTCAAGTGCAAATTGCAGGGCGTATCGACGGAAAAGAGATTGCACGTGTTGAATGGATCAGAGAAGGCAGAGTTCCCTTACAAACAATTCGCGCTAAAATTGATCACTGTTCCCATACAATTCGAACTATATATGGAGTCTTAGGCATAAAAATTTGGATATTTGTAAACCAAGAATAAAATAATAATAATGGACCTTTTTTATCTCGCCATTATGCTCAGCGATAGAAAATTTTAGAAACTATTTTTTTATTTATTCTTTTTTTTTGTTAAGATAAAAAGAACAATTCTATTTCTATAAGGTTGAATAAAAATTTGATTTACACTATATTTATATTTAGTAGAATTGCTATGCTTAGTGTGTGACTCGTTAATTTTTTCTTAAAACTTTATAGTTGAGAATAGAGATAAAAAAAGGCTGAACCCACTATAAACTTAATAACTATGAAAACTAAAGAAACTCAAAACTAATAACCAACTTATTGCTTCGTATTGTCGAGATCCCAAGAAACAGTCACTATATGATTGAATCGATCATATAATTGTAGCAACTGAAACTCTTTTCATAAAAAATAAATCTTATTATGAATTGTGAAACAAAGAAAAGGGATGTGGAAAAGGCGGAAGGATGATAGAAAGAGAGAATAAAGATCTCAATGATATATGATTCCCATATGTATGGTTTATGAAGAATCACTCCATAAAAAAGGCAGTGTGATAAAGCATCAACATCAATATGAAATTATGAAATAAAGATACAAAATATGCGATTACAATATAATAATAAATATACAAAAAAAAGAGAATAAATAAAAAAATTCAATTTATATAATAAATATAGACAATATTGTCTATTATCTATCTAATAAGCTAGAAAAATAAGATATCAAAGATAGAAAAGATATAAAATAGATGAATAATTGAATCGAGCTTCGAGTTAAGAAAAACGGAGTAGATTTACTCGTAAACAAATAACATATTTTGTTGGAAGCTCCATTGCAGAGTTCAGGCCTAAACATTAATGGAGAAGCTATTGGAACGATGGAACCTATGATTACATAGGATTTTTTTTTTGAAAACGAATTAATCCTAATTATTAACTGGGTAGGATGGCGAAATGAACCAAGAAATAAATGAAGGAGGAAAGAGTCAATATTCGCCCGCGAACACTTTATTTATTTTTATGAAATTTAACAATTTCATTTATATTTCATATAGCAAATTAGCAAATAACTTTTGGCATGATTCAATAGAGGTAAAGTTAAATACTTTTTCAAATTTTATACTGATAAAAGAAAGAAACATCATATATAAACAAACATGCCCCAGTTATCTACTTATATATATCTCCCTATATAACAGTAACAAATTCAATAATAAAAAAAAATTAATCTATTTTTTTATAGAATGAAATACATGTCTATATGTAAGATTATTGAATCATTTCATTCGCGAGGAGCTGGATGAGAAGAAACTCTCACGCCCGGCTTTGCAGTAGAGATGGAATTGAGAAACAACCATCAACTATAACCCCAAAAGAACCAGATTTCGTAAACAACATAGAGGTAGAATGAAGGGAATATCTTGCCGAGGCAAGCATATTTGTTTTGGCGGATACGCTCTTCAAGCACTTGAGCCTGCCTGGATCACAGCTAAACAAATAGAAGCAGGGCGAAGAGCAATGACATGATATGCGCGTCGTGGTGGAAAGATATGGGTACGTATCTTTCCCGACAAACCTGTTACAGTAAGACCTACGGAAACACGCATGGGTTCGGGCAAGGGATCTCCCGAATATTGGATATCCGTTGTAAAACCGGGTCGAATACTTTATGAAATGAGTGGAGTATCAGAAACTGTAGCCAAAGCAGCTATTTCCATAGCTGCATGCAAAATGCCTATACGAACTCAATTTGTTATTTCAGGATAGGTAAACAAAAGTAATATTGATAATGAAAAAAAACCCGGGTTTATTTATCTCTGGACAGACAATATTTATTTTTTCACTTACATTGAAATAAGTGAATCTAGGAACTTTTGGTAAGCAAAATGCCTACATTATACTCCCGTGACCTAGGGCGTGTACTTTGAAATTTTTGCCTATAAATAGTAAGCTGTTGTATGAGTTCCTGTTCCATTTTTTTTGAACCATTTTGTGTAGGGGCTTTGCTGCTTGATGTATTCAAAAGCCTTGTAAGGGAATCCCCCCCCCCTCTCTTTAGCTTTTATTTTAGTTCCTTTGTAACTCGTGTTTTACTTAATAAAATGTGTGTTTTTCTTCTCTTTATATGGTTTTGGAATGGATATGAGCGCCCTTCTTTATGCAATCTTATTTTTTCTTTTGTTTTTCTTGTTTTATTTTTCTATGTGTGTGCGCGTGCATGAGAATAACTTGTTCATTTTATGTTTTCAATTTCATTTTTGCTTACCTTAGCTCTAGGTTTCCTTTTTATAGTTTTGTTTTTAATTTAGTTTTTCCTTAACTTCATTTAGACTTAGCTTTTTATAGCCTTTTATGCATTCCTATAAATCTGTAAAAGCATTTTCAAAGTGGTTTTCATTTTTCTCAAACTTAGATTTTCATTTTTAGGTCGTAAAATTTATCGTTCTTTTTTACTTTATTTCCACTTTTTTAGCACTTTTGCGGAGTTATAAGAATGAATATATAGTCATTTTAATTTTTCAAGCACTTTCATTTTGCGTTTATTTGCAAAACTTTTTTCTCCTTTAATTTTTATTTTGTCTTTTTATGCATTTCTACCAAATTCTAGCGGTAGAAATGTAGTTGTTTTAATTTTTAGATATTTTTTTTTCAATTTTTTTCGTATGTGTGCGTGCGTGTATGAGATAATTTTTATAGTTTTTTTAAATTTCTAATAGACTGTGTGTGCGTATTTCATTTCATGAAGAGTGTGTGTGTGCGCTTCATTTCGGTAGAGTGTGTGCGTGTGTTTTATTTCAGTAGAGTGAGTGGAGTTTTTTATTTCAGTAGAGTGGGGTTTTAATTTCTGTAGTGTGTGTGTGTGTGTGTGTGTGTGTGTGTGTGTGTGTGTGTGTGTGTGTGTAACAACTAGAACCCTAGGAGTTTGTTTTGTCATGACTAGGTCATGACAAAACCATCAGAAGCTCTAAACCAAGTGCGCAATGCCCAAGGTGAAAATAATCACCTTGGTTTGCCTATAGCTCATCCTAAACATTTAGACCTAAGGTTTGACTTTATGGCTACAACTTGATCCCATGACTCTGCCACAACACCCCTAACACCTTGGGTACTCCATAGGGCCAGTAAGGACCCACTGTGGGCAGTCAAAGTTGTTAAGTTGACCTAAGTCAACCTTAACCCTAAATGAGTCAAACTAGCCTACTTAGGGTCAATTGACCTTCACTTAGCCAAGTGGACCCCACCCATGCCCTCTTAACCCTAAATTGCGGTCAATGGGTCACTAAGGACCCATTTGGGTGAATCGCAGTGGCTAAGTTGACACAAGTCAACTCTAGGGTCAAAGTGGTCAACGTGCCCTTACTAACGGTCAAGTGACCTCCAAGGTACCAAGTCAACCCTACCCAACCCTACCTAGACCTTAGGGGAGTCCAATGGGTCACCATGGACCCATTGATGGCAACTCAAAAGGTCAAATTGACCAAAGTCAACCCAAGGCTACGTCAAGTCAAACTTAGCTCAAAAAGGGCTAACCCAAGCTCAAGCCCCTAGCCACTTGGGCTAACCACTCCCTAACCACTTTATAGTAGCTTAGTGGGCTGTATTTAGGCTAGTGTCAGATATAATTCGGCCATGAAGTGCAGGAGAGAGAAAAATCGAAATTCCTCTTTAATGGAGGAGAGAGAAAAGGAGCTAAAGGCCATTCATGGCATAGGGAGTCCAAAGGCCCTTCTTCTTTGCTTGCTTCATCTCCCCTAACAGCTCTGAGGAGATAAGAGCTTTTTTAGCCTTTTTCATTAATTGGATGCTCAGAACCACCATGGATGAGAAATCCTATTCATGGCCATTAATGGTGTCATGAAGGAATGCCCTTCTCCTCCCTCCATTAAGGGCTAGGTTCAACTCCTTTGGGGAAGAGGAGAAGTTTATAGTCATATCCTAGATGGATTAAGCTCACATTCATCCTCCACTACCATGGGTGAAATTCACCTTAGTGGGGCATTAATGGCCACCACCAACTATACCCCTCCCCTCCCCCCATTTTATCATTTTAAAAGCTTCACTGGACTTCAAGCTTTTGTTTCCACACCTGCCCCGACGATCCCGATCAACTTCACTGTACAGTTGCAGAACTCCGGAGACTCCTCCACCACCAATGGCATCCCGGCGATCGACGCATCTCCAGGCCACAAGCAAGGTCCTCCCCTTCTCCTTCATCCATGGGTAGATCATAGGACTCAATAGGAATAAGAATCGGGCTAATTTGATCCCGATCGAGTGGAGTTTCTCCATGATTTTTTCATGAAAATCATCTTGTCAGGTTCGCCCGAATAGGCCCCTCCGGCGGCTGTGCCGCCGCCTGGCAATAGCCACCACCTCAACGGAGGTGGTGGTGGCGGTGGCCAGCCAGGGAGGTGGCCGGATGGCCGGCAGTGGCAGCTGGAAGAGGCTCTAGGACGGGTAGATCTCACCCATCAGCTGGTGGTTGAATATGACTGGCAGCCGCCCGATCTGCATCAAGATTAGTGCAGGGATCATATGATTTATATTTTAATTTATTCATTTTTTGTTCCTTATAATCGGTTACTTTTGGAATTAATTTAAAAATATTAGATTCTCAACCAGAGAAAGTGGTCAACTTAAATATTGTAGCTCTATGGGTCTACTTTAATTTAAAATTGGTTTCAACCTATTTGGATTTTAGGTTGCAGCATAACACTCATTTTGGTGGGGTCTATACCTAGGGTTAGACAGAAACTAAAATGAGTGACCCCACTTCATCCCTTGTCCAAATGACCTGTTTGGAAGTATTAGAGCCTTCATGGATTTCACTAACGACGCTACGTCAAAGGGATGGCCCTGATTTGCTGCACCTTTATAAAAGAACTGCGAAAGGGGAATTGCATGACTTTTTGATTGATGACATGGGTAATTTGAAGTACCGCGACAGATTTTGCATTCTCGCTATTGAGGATATCCGAGTTAAGTTGTGCAAACAGGCACACGGTTCTAGTGTTTCCTACCACCCCGATTCTACTAAAATGTATAAGGATCTAAAGCAAATCCCATGGTGGTACGGTATGATGGGCGATATAGCTAAGTATGTATCAGAATGTTTTACTTGGAAGCGAGTGAAGCCGATCATGGTAGGCCTGGAGGCAATTTAACACCCTTAGAGATTCTGAGTTTGAAGTGGGATAACATTTCAATGGATTTTATCACTGGGTTGCTTGGATCTTCCTAAGGACATGATTCTGTTTGGTTTATAGTGGACAGATTTACGAAGTGTGCTCACTTTGTGCCGTTTAAGATCGATTACTCCATGAAGAAAATAACTGAATTATATTTCGATGAGGTAGTCAGGTTACATGGAGTTCCTATCAGTATTGTATCAGATCAAGACTCCAGGTTTACGTCTCGCTTTTGGAAGTGTTTACATGAAGGATTGGGTACTGATCAGAGGTATTCCATCGCTTATCATCCGCAGACTAATGGTCAAACCAAAAGAGTAAATCAGTTTGTGGAAGATATGATCAGATGTTATATTTTGGACCACGGAGGAGCGTGGGATGAGAGTTTGAGACTAATGGAGTTTGCATACAATAACAGTTATCAAGAAAGTTTGAAAATGGCCCCTTTTGAGGTTTTGTATGTGAGGCATTGCAGAACTACCTTATTTTGGGCCGACGATGGTGAGAGACCATTGTTGTGTCCTAAATTGTTAGAAGAAATGGTTGTTTTTGTAAGGCAAAATCGAGGGAAGCTTTAGATAGCTCAAGAACCCTATGAGAAGAATGTCAATCGGCGTAGGACCGATTTGAATTTTGTTGTTGGGGACATGGTGTTTCTTAAGGTTTCCCTGATGTCTAGTGTCAAAAGGTTTGGTAAGAACAATAAGTTGCACCGGAGGTATGTGGGATCATTTAAAGTTGTAGAGCGGATTGGTATGTCAGCATATAGGCTGGATTTGCCTGCAAGTTTTCCTATTGTGCACGATGTTTTTCACGTGAGACAATTGCAAAAGTGTGTGCTAAGAGACAGGTAAGTTCTTGATGTTGTGCCCCAATTGGAGCATAATATTTCTTATATGGAAGTTCCTGTTCGTGTTTTGGATACTCAAGATCAGGTATTACGAAGGTTGACAATACCGATGTTTTAGGTTTTGTAGAAGAACCAAGACGTGGAAAGTGCGATTTGGGAGTTGGAGTCAGCTATGAGGGAGTCTCATCCTCACCTGTTCTCCTGACGTTTTAGTAACTGTTTTCTTTGTTAGCCTATGATTGCTTTTATTCTACTTTGGATTTGATCCTACGTATGTTAAAGTTTCAGGACGAAACTTCCTTTTAGGAGGGGTGGCTATAATGCCCCTAATTTTTCGATATTTATATTTAATCCCGTAGTCATATAATTTTGGCATCAGGGCATTACGTTGACGCTTGATTGACATGTGCCGTCATTAGAGGGTGGTTTTTGCTCTTTAGGTTTTCAGTGTGACTGGATTCAGCCTGTTTGCAAGATATCCTTGCGAGCCGGGTCTATTTTGGTGACTTGGTGGAGCCTTTTTGGGAATGCTTGTGTTTTGGCTTCGGGAGGTGTTTGCACGAGTTTATTTTGTTGGATTTGAATTTCAACTTCGCTGTTAGAATCGTAGCGTCGGTATTTAACAACGGTGCGAATTTCATTAAAATCCGAGTTGTTTTGGATTTCGGACCGTTTTGGGATTAATTAATATTGAATGTAAAGTGTTATGATATTATTATAAATAATTATATGCGAATATAAGTAGCAAAAATTAGGTCATGCGGTTACTATTCACCTTCTTACCCACCCGACAACGTCATTTATGCGGAAGTTGGACATCGAGTCACTCAAACCTATACCTAGGTCTTGTATAAAAATGGGAATTTTTGGAGATACATTTTCTATAGTTTTGGAAATTATTTAATAATCCTATGGTAAATTAATTAGGTGACCTAATTACCTCCAAACCCTCCCAAATTTTGGTGAGTAGTCTTTAGGTTCATCAGGAGGTTCTGTATAAATTTGCACCTCATTTTGAGTTGATTTGATTGGGAAATGAGCAGACCCTAGTTTTTCCCTAAAAAGGGTATTTAGGTCAAAAGTGCACTTTTTGGATTTGGGTGGCCAAATCACATCAACAGATGCTGAAACTTTGTCCACTGGTTTGTTGTGACTAGGGACAACCTCCCATGGGTTATGGGGTGGTTTGGTGGAGGATTGCCCTAGGACCCAAGTTTAAACCCTAAGTTTGGACTTTGGGGGTTTGAGAAGGGCATATGTTCAAATGCTCTTGTATGAACTTGAAATTTGGTAGAGAGGACACTAGTGTAGCTAAAGCCCTCTAGTGAAAATCTTAGAGGATTTGGAGAGGGTTAAACCCCTCAAAACCCTAACCCTAGTTTAGGTCACAATCCTTAAAATTGAAGGATAAGTAATTAGAACTCTGTGAAAAGTTGTGAAACTTGAGTAGTGTGGTCATATTGTCATTATAAACCTTGGATAATTTTATTGGGAATATCAGATCAATAATTTTAGTATCACCTTTGCAATACTAATATTAGCCCTAATTAATTATGTTTTTATTATGACCATAATATCAATTAGATGTTTATGAATTTGTGGCAGAGTGAGTTTTAGACCATTATGATAATTCATGAATTTTTATTGTAATTTTTTGATGTAAATTTTCAGTACTTACTTCACAAGTATATAAATACAAGAATATGATCAATAATAGATTTAGAGATCCCTTTTTAATTGGAAAATTATGAAACTTGATCAGTAGTGTTTTTAGGTAAATATGCTCATATGAGAATTTTATTAAAATTTTTAAATGAAAAATTATTGTACTTAGTTCATTAAACTATTAACTTGGATTATTATGAAAAATCAAGTTTAGAGTTCATTATTCACTGCTAAATTATGAAACATGACCTGGAGTGTTTATATGTCTTTATATTCATCCTTGAATTTTCTAAGAATTTTTAGAAGTTTATTGGCAGTACTTGTCTCATTAATTTGGTTAATGTAGGTTTTGTTCAAAAATTATGTTTAGAGGTTTAAGTCTTACTGAAAATTTGGAGACCTTGAATTTACTAATAAATATTTGTCTTTTATTTATCATAATTTTTTGGAACATTTTGCATGCCTGAAAATAGTACTTCATGTTCAAACTAAGGCATTTGGATCACTTTGGAAATTATATAAATTATCAAGTAAATTAGGAAAATTATAAACTTCTGGTTTTAGGCTAATCATGCCATGATAGACCTCCAATAAATATTATAGGGATTTTGGATAGTAATTTGGAGTACCTCCAATTGTGTACAGCATATAGCTTAGGATGGTCGGCGTTTAGTAAAAACTGCAAAAATCATAATATAGTGCAAAATGAACCTAGGGAGTTGGGATATAAGTGTATTGATCTAGAAAGTGAAATGAGATTATCATCGGGAGTCATGATGAGGAGTGGGAGGTTTGACAACTATTAAGAGGTGCTCGGGGTCGACGAAACATCGTCTTCCCCATGGAGAGAGAAAGGGTCAAAATAAACTAGGGTTAGATCCAGTACAACATTAAAGAGATTGGAAGTTGGGTAACAACCAATAAAAGTAAGTGTCTTGCGAAATGGAACAATGGGCTTCAGCAACCATCATAGTTCCTAGTGCTCTCGAGAGCCCTTCACGGGGAATACCTTGGGCAGTCCTGGGCTAACCTAAATGGTAGGAATAATAAACTTCAAGAGCAACTAGTATAGCTAGGGTTTCACATTCACACACCCCAGTAGCTCATGAGGTTGGTTAGGTTAGTTTGATTAGCCATCCGGACGGTAGGTTCAGAAGGTAGATGTAACATGCGGGATAGTCTGTGGAGACGGTGGCTCAGATGGATTTGGATACAAATAAGGTGGTGGGTCTTCGGTATTGGACGGTCATTTACAACGACGTCAATACATTGACTCGGCAGTGTGGGACACTTGGCCAAAGAAAGTATGGTGGATATGGCCAGCATAGTACGTGGAGACTATAGGTTGTGTCCTTCCAGAGGCATACATAAGGGTTAAGCCTGGTAGTGTGGATACCCCGCCTAGGTGTGGGGGCCCGACCCAATATCCCTGTATGCCACTATGGAGGTTCCTAGGAGTGAAGCTAGCTGCCCAAATAGGGGGAACTAAAGGACTGTGCGCATAGAGTCGTGTGCGTGAGTTGCACTTGCATTAATCATGGCATAACTTATCAGTACACCCATTCTTGCATACAACCGACACCCCTACGCATAAATTGGTATGAGACTTTTTATATGATGGGATCCTTACAGAAGACCCCGTAACTTATATGTTTGTATGGGCATTCATATAAGTTAAGGTTACTTACTTCTTACTTTGTCTTTCTTATATATGATGTTTTACTCTACTTGTTTACTTTACTGCTTACTATTGTAGAACTGCTATAACAGTTCCACCATCACCTTCTTTGCTTACTCTCCACCTTCATAGCTTCCCTTTCCTCCTCCCCGCTCGGTGCCTAGGAGCCATGGGATAAGAGTAGGGGATGATAGGACTTAGTCTTTATGACTAATGGTTTTCATACCACAACATTACATGGGCTCCGAATGGGAGACAGGGACCAGCAACACAGGGATAAGCACCAGCGGAGTACGGTGCGCATGGAGGTGGGCCAGTGTATTACCAGAGCACCAGCGATCATCTCCGTGAGTGATTAGTCTTTCCTATAGCTTCCACGAGAGATTGTAGAGAGGATCTGATGTACCGGGCTTAAGCCCGTTTATATTTCATTTGTACTGTTCTATTGCAGTACTCTCTCTTTCCTATATTTATGTACTTGTTGTGGTTTCTTATTTATATATGATGTTTGTGGACTCAATCATATTTCAATTTATGATTATTGCTCTCTCTTTGATGATCGAAAAGGCCGGCAGAATCGACGTTTTATAGTGGCGGCCTTCCCGAGTGTCGGGGCCACCGTAAAATGACGGTTCTGGGCATAAGACCCCCAAGTTTGAAAAAGAAAAAAAGGGTCTTACAAGGGGTATCAGAGCGAAACCTTGATCAAAAGAGAAGTAGTCCACAAACACCTTAGGCCACCCCCGCACAAACTTACTTTGCGGACAAACTAGCAGCGGAAGCAGTGGTGTGCCCATAAGGGAAATCACATGTAGAAGTTCATTTTTCTCTTTCTTTTATTCCATTTGTACGTTATCTAACAAGTGGAATTTTCCTTGTATCCTGCGACGGACCCTACTCCACAGCAGGGGACACCTCAGGCTCCGAATACATTTCCACCTCCGCCGGCTCCAGCTCCGTTTCAGCAGACGTAGATGGGGCAAACACTAACGGCCATTCTGGAGGCCTTCAGAGCTCAGCAAGCCCCGACTCCACAGCCAAATCCTGGGGCCAACTGGATGAGTGCCTTCGGGGGACTTTCCCCTCCATCCTGCCTGGGGACAGAGTCGACAGTTCATACGGAGGAATGTTTAAATACCATCTATGAGATGCTTGCGTGGATTTGATGCCCCATAGAGGAGGCATTTGATTTGGCAGTATCCTTCCTGGAGTCGCATGGAAAGAGGTGGTGGAAGTCACAGCTGGACACCACTATTGCGGATATGGATTCCACAGATATATCTCGGCGAGAGTTCAGAGCAGCACTTCTGGGACATTTCGTACCTCAGTTGGTAAGGGACGAGTTGGAGGATACGTTCCTGCTGTTGAGGCAGGGCAACACAAGAGTGCTGGAGTATTACCAGGAGTTTACTCACCTAGCCCGCTATGCGGACTCTTATCAGTTGGACGATGCTGGCTACGCCAGGAGATTCTACAAGGGGCTGCACGATGATATGAGACAGACCCTCCTCTTTATATCTGAGGGAAGCTTGGCCAGGATTCTAGAAATGGCCAAGAAAATGGAAGTAGACCAGGTTATAGTCAAGATCTGGAAGAGGCCGACTGACGATGCAGTGATTGGAGGTCGTAGAGACCGTCCTCGAGTCCATATCTTTGGGGAAAGAAGGAACGGGGATCAACCCCATCAGGAGATTAGACAGGAGTAGAGGAAATAGGAGGTATTGGCTCCCCAGCCCTTAAAGATACTGGAGTTATTGAGGACAACAGAGCAGGCACTGGTATCCTTCCAGTGCAATCAGCCGGGACAATTCAAGAGGAATTGTCCCATGTGGCGAGCACCCCAACCAACACTTCAGGGTGCCACACCTCCTCGGTAGTTTGGTGGCCCAGGACACGACCGAGGACGGGGATATCAGGGCAGTGGCCACAGGCCAGAAAGGGAGCAAGTGTATGCTCTAGATCTGGCACAACCCTGGAACCCGGAGAAGGTTATAGTATTTATGCCAGTACATTTAAATTCCTTCCTTCCTAAGAACTAGTTTCATAGACATAGACTAGTTAGAAACTAAAAAAAGAAAAAACTATAACTAGAACACTAAGACACTTAATTACCTCAGGTGTGGTTTTCATCAGCGGCAAGCCCGCTCACACACTCTTTGACACTGGTGCTTCACACTCATTTGTGTCAGAAGATTTTGTGAAAGGACTGGAAGGCGTGGAGCAATTCATATGAAAGATGATGAGGGTGCGTCTACCCGATGGATCAGAGCTAATGATCTCTTCCCATTATAAAATGGAGGTGGAGATCAGCGGGAAGGCGTTGGAGGCACTAGTGACGATCCTGCGGATTCTAGACTATGATCTGATCTTGAGCATGACATGGTTGCACTGGAACCATGCCCAGATTGACTGCTTGGCAAAGAGGATCACCGTGAGGCATGGGGACTCTTATATTGTTATCGAAGGAATTATACCAGCACACCACATATTATATTCATCTGTGCAGGCCGTCAAGGCCCACTTACAGGGAGACAAAGTTTATCAGGTTCTTTTTGAGATGGCCGTGGCCAGGGATTCTATTTCAGATATTCTAGTGGTGCGAGACTTTGCCGATGTATTTCCAGAGAAGCTACTAGGGCTACCCCCGCACCAGGAGAAGGACTTTCATATTCAGTTCGTGTTGGGGGCTAAGCCGGTATCCAGATCTCCTTAGCGAATGGCCCCAAAGGAGTTGGTGGATTTTCGAAGCCAACTTCAAGAGTTAGTGGAAGCCGGGTTCGTTCGGCCTAGCTCTTCACCATATGGAGCTCTAGTGTTATTCGTCAAAAAGAAGCACGGGACACTTCAACTGTGTATTGATTACCGGGCCCTGAACAGGCTGACGGTCCGGAATACGTATCCCTTACCAAGGACAGACGAGTTATTTGACCAGCTGTAGGGAGCTCATTGGTTCTCAAAGATGGACCTGAGATTGGGGTACTACCAGCTACGCATTCAGGAGGAGGACATCCCGAAGACGACCTTCAGTAGTAGATATGGGTTGTACGAGTTTACCGTGATGCCCTTCGGGCTCACGAATGCACCCTCCACATCCATGGCCTTGATGAACCGGGTGTTCGAAGAATATCTGGATGTCTTCGTCATCGTATTCATTGACGACATCCTTATTTATTTGAGGACTGGAGAGGAGCACGCGAGGCATCTGGCTTTGACTTTGGAGAAGCTTCGAGAGCATAAGATGTATGCTAAGTTCAGCAAGTGCCAATTCTGGCTAAAGGAGGTAGCCTTTTGGGCCATGTCATCAGAGGAGCAGGTTTGGTAGTAGATCTGGGGAAGGTCCAGGCAGTACGAGATTGGCCACCGCTGAAGATAGCTACGGATGTTTGGAGTTTCTTAGGACTTTCTCAATACTATCGAAAGTTCGTGAAGGGATTCTCGCAAATTGCTCTCCCTCTCACATCCTTGACGAAGAAGGAGTCTCCTTTTATTTGGAAGCCACAATGCGAGTCTACCTTTCTAGAGCTGAAGGGTCGACTTACCTCGGCCCCCATCCTTGCTCTTCCATCTGGGAAGGAAGGATACCAAGTGTACACAGATGCTTCCTATCAGGGGATGGGTGTCGTTCTAATGCATAACGAGCAGTGATAGCTTACGCCTCCCGTTAGTTGAAGAAATACGAGCAAAATTACCCGGTGCATGACTTGGAGATGGGGGCAGTTATATTTGCTCTAAAGATCTGGCGACACTACCTCTACGGGGTTCACTGTGACATTTTCTCAGACCACAAGAATTTGAAGTACGTAGACACACATAAGGAGCTAAACATTAAGCAGAGATGCTGGGTGGAGTTTTTGTCGGACTACCAGTAAAACATGCACTACCATCCCGGGAAAACAAACGTGGTGGCAGACGCTCTGAGCCAGAAAGCGAGTACGTCAGGAGTAGGCCCATAGCTGATGGCCTTGGAGTTGGTTGAGTCGTTAAAGAAGATGCAGATATCAATAGTGTTTGAGGATGATCCGAAGTTATATACGGAGTACACAGTATCGATGACTTCCACCGATGACATGCAGGATCGCATTAGAGACGGGCAGAGGCTGGATATGAGGGCAGGGCCTATATTCAGAGCCTTGGATGAAGGCACGACAGGGGATTACTCCTTGAGGGATGGGCTCCTATGTTTCAGAGGCAGGGTTTATATACCGGCAGGTGGCCGGATTCGGGAGGACATCATGACGGAGCTCACTACAGCAAATACTCGGTGCATCCGGGAATCACCAAGATGGCAGCAGATTTGAAGAAGACGATGTACTGGCCAGGTATGAAGAAGGACATTAAGTATTTTGTGACACATTACGAGGCTTGCCAACTCGTAAAGGCAGAGTGCAAGAATCTGACCGAATTACTACAACCACTTCCGGTGCCGGAGTGGAAGTTTGAGGATATAGCCATGGATTTCATACATGGGCTACTCCGGTCTTATGCGGGGAATGACTCGATCTGGGTGACAGTGGACAGACTAACGAAGGTGGCCAGATTTATTCCAGTGGCGAAGGACTCTCCGGTCATTGTATTAGTATTGGGATTTATCGAGCAGTTTGTGCGCTATCATGGAGTACCCAGGACTATCGATTCAGATCGGGATGGGCGGTTTACGTCCAAGGAGTGGAGGTCAGTTCAGGCCCATCAGGGTTCTCGGTTAACATTCAGCATGGCTTTCCACCCTCAAACCGATGGACAGATGATGCTAAAGATCACGGCAGTGAACCGGTCGCACAAGTAATATAAAATGGGGGCTTTCCCAAGTATTGATCTCACAAGGAACACAGAAAGGTGGAGTTAATTTCAAGAAGGACTTGAGATTGAAGTTCTCAGGTCGGAGCTATCTAAGGGGGGGTTTGATGGTGCAAAAATAGAAAATAAAATACTAACAACTACTCCTATGCAACGCCGCTATGCGATGCTTCGCCAGGCGGGATGGAAGACTAGTCGGGCCTCTATGCACCGAATCACTAGGCGGATGGACGAGAAGACTTGCGGATGAGATGGTTAGAACGGTGGAATGAGGGTCGTGAGCACCTCTTCGCAATGCACGCCACTAGCAATTGCTAGTGCGACAAGGGTGGATGGTGGTGGATGGAATAATAGGCGCAGCTCAAGTAAATAACGAACACAAACAATCATATAGACATAATTGTAAGAACGTTTTACAAATAAGCATACATCATCTATAAATAAGGTTTACAACAACACATAAACAATAATAAAGGAAGAACAAGTCAAGAGATCCACCGAATCCGAAGTCTTGCTGAGGATTCACGGTTGGAATCGTCGGGTTGTCATTCCGCGTCCAAGCTCGGTCCTCAACTACGTCCGGGATAGAGAAGGGCTGTCACCACCTTCCAATGGCCCGTCTTCTTCATCTCATGACAGTGGACGAAAGTTGAAAGCTTCCTTTTGCTTGATGGCTATGGCGTTGAAGCTTGAAATGAACCCAAGAGATGATGGAGGAGGCCGAGAGGAAGCTCCGGCTTGGATTTGGTGGTGAAAGCTTGCCCGGAGCACCTCCCTAGGGTGGAAGATGAAGGGGAACGGCGGAGAAGGCGGAAAACGGCGGAGGGAAATGAGCGATCTCCAATTAGGGCGGAACCTGCACTATTTATACAAAAGCAGAAATGAACAATGAGCACGATCACAGGCTCACGACCAGTGGTCATGCGCACTATGTCCTGTGCTCGTGCGCACTGGCATGGAAAACAGGAAGAAGAACTGGGATAATACGATCGAGTAGTGGCGCACGACCAGTGGTCGTGCGCACTAAGTCCAATGATCTTGCGATTACCCAGACAGGACTCCAGAAAAGAGGAATCAATGCACACGATCAGTGGCGCACGACCGGTGGTCGTGCGCAATATGTCCAGTGGTCGTGCGCTTACCCCAGGCTGATTCTGGAAAATGTAGAGTAGTGCGCACGATCAGGGGCGCACGACTAGTGGTCGTGCGCATTAGATCCCATGCTCGTGCGCAGTATTCCTGTTTCACAACCATCCCGGAACACGCACATGACCCCTGTACCGAAAGAAAAACCAATCACTGATATATGCAGACATTCCAGGCAATCATAAAAAGGAGTACAAACAATAAAAGTAACAAAATACACAACCACGGGCATAAATGTGCACTTCCTATGGAAATAAAGACAAGATTAAATAGGAACGATAAAGAACTAAAAGTGAAGTGCAACCGTGTGAAAACTAGCCCAGATGAGTCCGAAAATAGGTATATAAAGTGGACTCATCAACAGACAGAGTGCACCAACCGTACATTGGAAGATCTTCTGCGCCTATGTATTTTGGACCGCGACGAGTCTTGGGAGAGATTGCTGCCGCTGATCGAGTTTTCGTACAACAACAGCCATCAATCCACCATAGGCATGGCCCCTTACGAGGCATTATGTGGATGGAGGTGCAGGACCACACTATCATGGATTCAAGAAGAAGATCCGTAGGCACTCGGCTCGGAGTTTGTGGAGGATACTGATGCTCAGGTTAGATTGATCTGGGATAGGATGTTGGAAGCCCAGAGCAAGTAGGACAAATATTACGATGCGAGGCATCTTCAGGTGGAATTTCAGGTGGGAGACCAGGTTTTCTTGAAGATACGGCCGATGCATGGAGTCTCACGGGTTCGTGGGCGGAAGAACCTCAGTCTGAGATATATGGGGCCTTACAGGATCCTGGAGAGGATCGGACCCTTGGCTTATATACTGGAGCTACTGCTGGAGTTAGCGGTATTACATGACGTCTTCAACGTCTCCTCACTACGGAGGGCTTTACTAGGCCCTGAGCAGCTGATTTCCACAGCCGACAGTCTGATGGCCTCTGATTAATCATTCAACTTGGAGCCGATCAGGATAGATGACACGGTAGTGCGGTTCTTGCGATGCAAGAAGGTTCCGCTAGTCAAGGTTATGTGGAGAAACCATGTCTAACGCCCCGAAACTCAAAAGAGCGACGGGTGACGTTTTGGGCCAGTTTTGGGTTCTGGCAGGAGGCACACGGCCTGGGACACGGGCATGTCCCAGGGCGTGTCAGGATTGTGTCGACGAGTTGGTAGAGAGGTCGACGAATTTTGCTCGACGAAGTGTCGAGACAGGGCACACGTCCTGCGATACGGGCGTGTCGCAGGGCGTGTCGACCCGTGTCGAAACTGTTGGAAAACCCTATTACTAATTTGGGTCAGGATCACTATGTCTGTAGGAAACAAATGTTTGACCTCCTGTATAGCTCAATAGGTCAATTAGAATTGAGTGTAAGGGTTAGAAGTCTAGGTTTGGAAGCTGCCCTCAAGACCAGGATTTTCTGTTTGGAGACTAAGTCATATCATCGAGCTCAGCACGACGATTTGTCGAACTCCGATCGACGATCGTCTAGATCAACTTCGACAGATCGTCGAACTCCATTCGACGATCGCTGAGCTCAACTTCATCATATCGTCGAACTCCATTCGACGATCGGTGAACTCAGTTCGACGATCTTGACTCAGCTTTGGATTTCTATCTCTGAGCTCAGTTCGACGATCTTTGAGCTCAGATCGACGATATTTTGCTGATGTATTTATCCATATCGCTGAGCTCAGTTCAACGATAGCACAACTCAGTTCGACGTTTTCAGATAACTTCAAGGATGTTTCTAGATTCAAATTCAAATCAGTTAAGGAGTTATTCTGCAATTAATTCTGAAGATTTCCTAGCCGTTTTCATTCATTTCTGGACCAAGTTTCAAGGGATTTTCAAGGAATATTTCTATGGACTTTCCTCCAGAAGAGATTTTGCAATTAAGGATGCAATTAATGCAGACCAACGGCTATTCTTCTCAGAGAATGTTTTGTGCATTCAGTATCAGAGAATAAAAGAATAATTTTTGAATCTCTGAGATAGACAGATACACAGACACACAGACAAACATCAGTAATCTTCAACAAAATATTCTGTCTCAAAGAATTCTCAAGAACACTCATCCAAGGAGATCAACCTTTTCTAAAATCTTCAGATCTCTCTAGTTTTCAAGTGTTCAAGGCCAACATATTTCAAGACTCCAGACATTCAACATTTCAGCTGTTGCTGAAATCATCTTTTGCTGGAGTTCAACTTTTGAAGGCCTATCACCCTACATCAAAGCTTCTTTTCCTGAAGATCTCAAGGATTCAGGGGGAGCTATGACACCATCAATCCACATAATCTTCTCAGTTGTTTGAGAAAGAGAAGACTTCCATCACTCTCTCACCCCCTCTCTGTAAAGGGTTTCTCAAACTCCCTTCAAAAGTTTGAGCTTGCTTTTTGAGCACCATGTCAAAAGCTCATTGGTGGCAAGACACCTGATCAAAAAATCTGATTTGGTTTTTGAGCACCTTATCAAAAGCTCAATGGTGCCCAGGACACCTGATCAACTCATCCTGCATTGGATTCCTACCTAGGGTGGTAGAAGAGTGGATGTACCCAAGTTTAGGGGAACCACTATATTTCCTTGTGTCTTCTGGTTTTGCTTGTCTTTATTTTTGTTTCTGGCCTTGATTATTCTGTGATTAGCTTTTGTATAGTTTAGTTCTGTGATTAGATTTTTAACTGCTTCCCTGCTCACTCATATTACAACAATTGTTGTAAAAAGTTTCAAAGCACCATATACTCTATTCACCCCCCTCTAGAGTATATCAGATCTAGCTGCACTTTCAATTGGTATCAGAGGGAGGTTGGTTAAACATACCACACCTTGGTGGTTGCACAGGCTAACACCTGAACCCAAAGAACCCAAGTTAGATCTGTTTTCTTTTGTATTTTATTATTAGATTTTGTTTTCACAAATCATGGCCCAAAACAAAGATTATGCTAGCACCAGACCTCCAGTGTGCAATCTATCAAAGTTTACACTTTGGAAAGTAAGGATCAGACTGTACATGAATTCTATTGACGAAGATATTTTTAACTCTGTTTTGACAGTATGTCCAAGACCTCCAGAGAACTCCAGTACAAATGCTGTTCCACCTCTATCAGGAACAGATGCTGATATCAAGAGATGGAAGGTAGCTGATTCCAAGGCTATGAACATCTTGGCCCAGACAATGTCTGATGATATATATCAAAAGGTGGCTGAATGCAATTCAGCAAAGGAAATTTGGGACAAACTCTCAGAAATAGTCTCAGGTTCAGCTGATGAGAGAAAGGATAGGAGATCCCACCTCATATCTCAATATGAGAATTTCAAGAAGGGAGAAACTGAGTCAGTGGGAGATATGTACAACAGGCTCAGTCTAATTGTCAGTGAACTCAGAACATTGGATAAAGAGTTCTCACTAACTGAACTCAATGATAAGATTCTAATGTGCTTCCCTAGCACTTGGGATTCAAGAATCTAGCCAATTAAAGATGCCAGAAGTCTGAATGAGATCACTACTGAAGCTCTATTGGGTAATCTCAAATCTTATGAGCTACTTATCAAAAATAGAGAAGAAGAACAGAAGGCTGCCTCACCAGCCACAAGAAAAGAGAAGACCATAGCCTTCAAGGCAACTGAAGATCAGCCTGACGACAAAGTCACAGGCAATGATGAACTGCTCAGTCTGTTGTCCAAAAGATTTTATAAGATGGCCAGAAAGGACTTCAGAAGGAGATCATACAAGGAACATGATAAGCCAAGGTATGACAAGTTCATTAATAATAATAATAAAGACATTATTTGCTTTGGTTGCAGGAAACCAGGGCACATAGTTCCTGACTGTCCAGAGAACAAAAACAAGGACAGAAGGGACAGAAAAGAAAGAATAAAGGAGAAAGACTCCAAGAGGAATGGCAATGGCAAACCCTCATAAAGCAAAAACAAACATACAAGAAAGGGGTTTGTTGCTGAATCCTGGAGTGAGACTGAAGAGGAGTCAGAAGCCTCATTCAGCTCCAGTGATGATGAGGATGATGCAGAAGAGAAAGAGTTCTGCATGATGGCAATCAATGCCTCATAGCACAATTCAGAAGAAGAAGAGTCAGAGTCAGATTTAGAGACTCAACCTGAAGAAGATCAGGTAATCAGTTCTTTTGATTTTAATTCAGAGGACTTTAAATATGAATTTAAAGCATTGTGTTTGGACCTGCTAAAATCTGAGAAAGAAATTATCTCTCTTAGAAATCATCTATCTGAACATAATACTTTAAAGTCAGAAAACCTCAAACTCTCTCAGGAGTTGGAGTGCTGTAGGGAGCAGATAGCTTCACTGAAAAGTGAGCTGTTTGAGGCCAAGAAGCTTGAAGAATCCCTTAATGGGAGAAGCATCAAGCTGATGGACATCACAAGCACAGTGAACTCCAGATTTAACAGTACACTGGGCTTGGGATCTTCATCCAGTCAACCCATAGTTCTAACAACTCCAATCAAATTCATTTCTGACAAAGGAAAGGGAGTTGTAGAGGTAGATAGGAAAAATTCTGATCTGCCCCAGAAAACTAAGTCCCAGCAGAAATCGTCGAACGGAGTTTGACGATCGCCAAACGGAGATCGACGATTGCCGGACGCAGATCGACGATCTCAGGCAAAATCGTCGAACGCAGGTCGACGATCTCAAGCTCCTGAACTCAGCCATAGTCGACCGTCGAACGGAGCTCGACGATCTGAAGATCGTCGAACGCAGCTCCAAGATCGTCGAACAGAGGTCAGAGCTCTGGAAAGTTTTTCAAGGGCAAATCAAAATCCAATCCTAAGGGTCCTTCATCCCAAATCTTTAACCCTTATACTGAATGGATTATACCTCGAAGGAGATATCATCCTAAAGATATAAGAGTCTACCTGGGATGTCTTTTATTTCATAATTTAAAGGTTATCAACCTAGGCCCAAGGTAAACTGGGTCAAAAACAAATGAATTGTCTTATGTGCAGGTGAAGACCTATCCAACATCCAACCAGCAATGGTACTTGGATAGTGGGTGCTCTAAACACATGATAGGGAACAAGGACAACCTCACATCCTTTAGAGCCAAGCTTGGACCCAAAGTTATCTTTGGTGATTCAAACTTTGGACAGACTAAAGGATATGGTGCAGTCCAGATTGGATCAGTAACTTTCAAAAAGGTAGCTTATGTGGAAGGACTGAAGCACAACTTAATAAGCATCAGTCAGCTGTGTGATGAAGGCTATCAGGTGACCTTCAGCAAAGCATTATGCAAAATCAAGTCAGAGGACAACACAACTGTGTTGACAGGTAAAAGGAAAGGTAACATCTATCTAGTAGATTTTCTTTCAACTGATGTAGATATTTGCTTGTTTAATTATGTCTGTAGACAAAATATTTTATGGCATAAGAGACTAGGACACCTAAACCTTAGAACTATTGCTAGGCTATCCAAGGACAACCTTGTTAGAGGACTACCTTCTGGCCCCTACAAGAAGGAAGGACTCTGCAGGGCTTGTTAATTAGGAAAGCAAACTAAAAACAGCTTTAAGTCACTTAATAAGAGTGATTCACCTAGGATATTGTATCTGTTACACATGGATCTTTTTGGACCCATCACAGTACAAAGCCTAGGAGGGAAATCCTACACTTTAGTAGTTGTAGATGACTTCTCTAGATTCACTTGGGTGTTCTTTCTAAGGAAGAAGTCTGATAACTTTATGTGTCTGACAGAGTTTCTCAAATGTATACAGACTGAGTTCAATACTCACATTGCCCTGATCAGAAGTGATCATGGGACAGAGTTTGATTCTCTTCTTATGCAAAAGTTCTGTCAGAGTGAAGGGATCAGACATACTTTCTCAGCTCCTAGAACTCCTCAACAAAATGGGGTAGCTGAAAGGAAAAATAGAACCCTTATTGAATCTGCCACTACATCGTTGTCAGATGCTCACCTTCCTATATCCTTTTGGGCAGAGGCAGTGAACACCTCCAATTATGTGCTGAATAGAAGTTTAATACATAAACTAAAGGGAAAGACTCCCTATGAATTACTCAAAGGGAAGAAATCTAAAGTTGATTATTTTAGAGTCTTTGGTTGTATTTGCTACATACATAATAATGACAAGAAATATTTAGCAAAATTTCAAGCTAAAGCTGATGAAGGAGTGTTTCTGGGATACTCTATGATCAGCAAGGCTTATAGGGTTTATAATAAATCATCTTTAAAAATTGAGGAATCTGTTCACATATCATTTGATGAATCTAACATGTCTTTCAAGGAGAAGATCCCTTCTACCATAGAACCCTTGCAGGAACATTCTCTAGTTGAAGACTTGAACAAGTTACAGGTTACTCAAGGGGATGAAAGCAGTGAAGATGAAGAAAGTGCTCAACATATTGAAGAACAACTTGAAGAGCCAGTTATTGTACCACAAGAGGAAATAACAACACAGGTTGGTGAACAATCAACACCCCCTGTTGATTTAGTAACATCAAGAGACCATCCAATTTCCCAAATAATTGGAGACATCTCAGCTGGTGTGCAAACCAAAAATCAGGTCAACCAAAACCTGTTGCACACCTGCTTCTTATCTCAAATTGAACCTCAGCCCATTCAAGATGCAGAGCAAGATCCACACTGGATTATTGCAATACAAGAGAAGTTGCATCAATTTGAGAGGAACAAAGTATGGGAACTAGTGCCAAAGCCTAAGGATCACTCCATTGTTGGAACAAAGTGGGTATTCAGAAACAAACTGGATGATCAAGGAGTAATTGTAAGAAACAAGGTAAGGCTAGTTGCTCAGGGATATTCTCAAGAAGAAGGGATAGACTACGACTAGACCTTTGCACCAGTTGCAAGATTGGAAGCCATCAAAATATTCTTAGCTTATGCAGCACATAAAGGCTTCAAAGTCTATCAGATGGACGTCAAAAGTGCATTTCTAAATGGAGACATCAAAGAGGAAGTATATGTCAGACAACCTCCAGGTTTTATCTCTCCAACTTATCCTGATTATGTTTTTAGATTGAACAAAGCATTATATGGTCTCAAGCAAGCTCGTAGAGCATAGTATGAGACCCTAGTATGCTTTCTCTTGGAAAATGGATTTATAAGGGGTAAAGTAGACCAAACTCTTTTCATTAGAACCCATAAGTCCCATACCCTACTAGTACAGATTTATGTAGACGATATTATTTTTGGTTCTACTGACTCCAAATTGTGCAGAAGGTTTTCTAACCTGATGCATTCTAAATTTGAGATGAGTAGCATGGGTGAGCTATCCTTCTTCCTAGGATTGCAAGTCAAACAGCATGCTGAAGGCATCTTCATTTCTCAAACCAAGTATGCAAATGAATTGGTTAAGAAATTTTGTATGTCTGAAGCATCTTGTATGAAAACAACCATGCCTACCAATGCTGTATTGGATGCTGATGAACATGGGAAACCTGTTGATCAGACAACATATAGAGCAATGATTGGCTCTTTACTATACCTTACAGCTAGTAGACCAGATATAATGTTTGCTACATGTATATGTGCTAGGTTCCAAGTAAGCCCTAGAGAGTCACACCTAACACTAATAAAGAGGATTCTCAGGTATGTTAAAAGTTGTCCAAATCTAGGTATCTGGTATCCAAAAGATTCAGCATTTGATTTAACTAGATTCTCTGATGCTGACTATGCTGGATGCAGAATTGATAGGAAAAGCACCAGTGGAACTTGTCAGTTCCTTGGTGACAGACTTGTCTCTTGGTTTTGTAAGAAACAAACTTCTGTGTCAACTTCAACTGCTGAAGCTGAATATATGGCTGCAGGCAGTTATTGTTCACAAATCTTGTGGATTCAAACCCAACTCCTAGACTATGGCTACAACTTAGAGAAGTCTAAAATCTTTTATGACAACACTAGTGCTATTTCTATAAATCAAAATCCAATCCTCCATAGTAGGACAAAACACATAGAGATTATGCATCATTTCTTAAGGGATAATGTTGAAAAGAATAAAATTGAACTACAATATATCCCAACTGATTTACAAAGGGGAGATATTTTCACCGAGCACTTGGATGAAAAGAAACACACCTTCTTCCTAAATCAGTTAGGAATGTTAGATGGAGGAAGTCTTAAATAATATCCAAGATTTTGAAAGCTTAAAAATTGACCAAGACTAGGCAAACATCTTGATTTTCTCTTAGTGTCTAGAGTTTTTCTGATCTCTGAACTGCGCTCGACGATTTTCCCCCAGATCGTCGAACGGAGATCGACGATATCTGAAATCGTCGACCTGAGTTCAGCGTTTCTCAGATAGTATGAACTATCTCTTCCGGTCAACGATCGTCGAACGACGCTCGACGATTCTGTTCTCTGAACGATCGCAGAACAGAGCTCGATGCTCTCCAATATCGTCGAACGGAGATCGACGATGTTGAAGACTCTTCAGATTCCTTTAGAAGCCTCGATCGTCGAACTGAGTTCAACAATCTTTCCAATTCTACGTCGAACCCTAATATAAAATTCATTTTTTCGCCATCGTTCTCCTTTGCGCTTTCGATTTCTCTGCAAGAACTTTCTTTCCCTCCAAACAGTTCTGCACTTGGTCGTTTTGTTTGTTGAATTTTTGCAGGTACCCATGGCTGTGTCTGTTGCTGTTCTCGCCGCAATGAAGTTTGATACTGGCTTCGACATCGACATGGAATCCTTCAGCACAACCGACCAGGTTTTTCAGGATATTTTGGGGCTATTCAAAGAGCAGAACCTGACTGCAATTATGACTACAAGGATCAAGCTTGCATCTGATGAGATCAAGGAATGGGTCTACACTGCCCACAATCAAGACAACTCCACCATTGTTGGGTCAATATCTGAAACACAGGTACCTCTAACCCCAACAATTTTATCAGAGGTTTTTGAGTTGAGAAATGGTGAAGATACTGCTGACTTGTCTGGAGAAGAGTATACTGACCTGCTTGCCAGAATGGGTCATTCTGAGGCCAACCCTAGCAAGCTCTTGAAAAAGAACCTTTCTGTGGAATACAGATTCATGGCAGATGTAGTTGGGAAAGTGCTACTGGCTAAGCACTCTGCCCATGATACAATCTCAAGGTATCAGCTCTGCCTCATGGGAGCCCTTGTAGACAGGAAGATTTTGAATTGGGGAGAAGTCTTCTTTGACCTTATCAAGAAGAAGATAAACAAAGTTTTGTCAACTTTGGAAGGATTATTGGGGTGTTTCTGCAGCACAGGTGCCCTGCTCTGCTGGTCTCCTCTGAAATCCATATCAATGCTTCCAAGAGACTGTTTTGTGCCCTGTTTGGTAAATGGGACAGACAAATCAGCAAGCCCAGCAGGCCCTCCTCCAGCACTCCTTCAGGCACAAGGACTCTCAGAGTCACTTCCCCACAGGTCTCTGCCCCTGCAGATGACCTGCCTGCTGTTGTTGCTCCTCCTCCTCCTCCTCCAATTCCACCCCTTCTCATACCATCTACCATTCAAACTCCATCCACCATCATCATCTCCAGCCCCTCTCCAACATCCACACCATCTCCAGTACCTATTCTTCCAATACCAGAAGAACAATTCCATCCATTATTCTCCTACCCTCAACCAGATGCCACTTTATCACCCTCCATTCCATCCTTCACCCTCATTGATGATTCCTTTATGGATGATTCACCATCCTCTCCTCCTGAGCTACCCTCATCCTCCACTTCCTATCAAGACCTTCTACAACAAATCATTGACCAACCCACATTCACCCCATCTATCTCCATCCCACTATCCTCCATATCCACCTTACCCACACCTCAGCCATCTCTTCCCCCATTCACCAGCTCTCCTCTACCATCACCAACAGCTGCTCCTCCATCTTCTACCTCTGCTCCAGTCACTTTTGAGCAAGTAGACATTCCAGCCCTTGCTGACAGGTTGTATGAACTGCTAGCCCCCAGGCTCTTTCTTCTTTTGGAGACCTCCTTGGCTCCATTACACCTGTCAGTGGCAGCTCTCTCTGCCAGGCTCTCATCTCTATTTCCTCAGGCAGCCCCTACAGCAGTGTGCCTTGATCCAGCCTTTTCTGAATCTAGGCAGGGGGAGATGCCCTATGAAGTGAGTCTTCCTACTGCTGTTGTTGCTGTTTCTGTGAGCCTGTCTACTGCTGCGGTTGTTACTGCTGTTTCTTCAGCTCCTGATCTTGTTGCTGCTGCTGTGTTTCAAGAACAAATTCCTCCTGCTGCAGTCTTTGCAATAGACCTCAGGTCTTTGCTTTCAAACTTTGATCAGTTTTATTTCAGATGTCTGCCAGAGCCAGTTGCTGTCTAGCCTCCAGAGGATCTATCCAAGGCACTTGTGCCATTCTCTTGCTGTGACCCCAGTATCATCACCTCTTTTGTTCACTCAGTATATGATGCTGCTTCTTCTGATGAAAGCATTGTTGTTGCTTCTAATGCTGTTGCCTCTACTGCTGCTAAACTTTTTGATACTACTGCTGAAATTTCTGTTATTGCTGTTGAGCCAATTTCCAAGGAAATTCTTGTGTCAGAGGCACCTGAGTTTGAGCCTTCTGCAGTTTCTGATGATAACTCTTCTGTTGATGCTGTTGTTAGTGAATCTGTTGTTACTGCTGTTGTCACTTCTCCAGTATCTGTTGCTGCTGCTGTCACTTCTCCAGAAACTGTTGTTTCTGTTGTTGTCACTTCTCCTGAACCTTCTATATCTGCTGCTGTCATTTCTACTACTGCTTCAACATCTGCTGCTACACCCTCTGTTGCCTCATCTGCTTCTGTACAGCTCAAGAAAGATCTGATGAAGAAAATTGATGCTCTTTATGATGACCAGAGTTCTGAAAGTGATGAGTACAGAACAGACTCTGATGATTCTTCTGCTACCATTGCCAGGAAAAGGAAGGAAAGGAGCAAAGCCATGAAGAGAGTACCTCCTGCCAAGGTCAAAGATAACAATGATATACCATACTACATTCTTCATGACTGTCCTATCACTGAACACTGGATGCAGTACTCCAAGAACCAACTGAAAGCAATGAAAAAGAAGAGAAAATATGAAAAGGGTTCCTCACAATTCCAACACTCTCATCCTCCTCCACCACCTCCTCCTGATGCAGGTGCAGGTGGAAGTTCTGCAGCTCAACCCCCTGCCAGAAGTCAGGCCCCCTATCAGCCTCATGCCAGATCTTACCATAGGGGAAACCAATCTAGGGGTTCCCAATCTAGGAGAGGAGGATACAAAGAAAATCAAAGAGAAGTCCAAGTCTACTCCAAAGGATACTCAAGGCAACACCCATACTCCAGGGAAGGACAAATTTCATCTGATACCATATCTGGTCCTTTTCCCTATAAGCTGAAAGAAACTGTGTCTTCTAGGCCTCCTCAGGACAATCCTTCTAACAGATATGAGCCACCAGTACCTTTTGAGGACCCTGAGAACAATCCAGCTGCTTGGACTGCAAGATTAAAAAAACTAGCTGCACTAGATCAGATCAAAAAGGCTAGAGAGCAAGGAAAAGATTCCTCCAACATTTCTACAATGTCTGAACAGAGAAAGAAAGAGCTAGAAAGATATGCTTCAAGCAAATTTTTTGATTCTGACAGGTATATGGAACAGCATCCTGAAGCTGTAGTTCCCAGGCCTAAACAGCAAACATCTTTAGGTGCAGCAGATGATACCAGATCAAAGAAGGAAGCCCTCAATCCCAACAGAGAAATCAAACTTGTTAAGGGCAAGGAAAAGAAATGATAATGTAAGGTGACAATCTCTGTGATTTCTGATTACTATCTGGGATGTTATATATATCTGTGGTTCTGCAATGTCTAGCTTGTTGTTTTTCTATTTTGCTGCTTGTATGTTGTTATTTAATTTTTTCCAATCTCTGTAAATAGTAATCCTAACCCAAATAGGGGGAGATTGTTGGAACACCCTATTACTAATTTGGGTCAGGATCACTATGTCTCTAGGAAACAAATGTTTGACCTCCTGTATAGCTCAATAGGTCAATTAGAATTGAGTCTAAGGGTTAGAAGTATAGGTTTGGAAGCTGCCCTCAAGACCAGGATTTTCTGTTTGGAGATTAAGTCATATCGTCGAGCTTAGCACGACGATTCGTCGAACTCCGATCGACGATCGTCTAGCTCAACTTCGACAGATCGTCGAACTCCTTTCGATGATCGCTGAGCTCAACTTCATCATATCGTCGAACTCCATTCAACGATCGGTGATCTCAGTTCGACGATCTTGACTCAGCTTTGGATTTCTATCTCTGAGCTCAGTTCGACGATCTTTGAGCTCAGATCAACGATATTTTGCTGTTGTATTTATCCATATCGCTGAGCTCAGTTCAACGATAGCAGAGCTCAGTTCGACGTTTTCAGATAACTTCAAGGATGTTTCTAGATTCAAATTCAAATCAGTTAAGGAGTTATTCTGCAATTAATTCTGAAGATTTCCTAGCCGTTTTCATTCATTTCTGGATAAAGTTTCAAGGGATTTTCAAGGAATATTTCTATGGACTTTCCTCCAGAAGAGATTTTGCAATTAAGGATACAATTAATGCAGACCAACGGCTATTCTTCTCAAAGAATGTTTTGTGCATTCAGTATCAGAAAATAAAAGAAGAATTTTTGAATCTCTGAGATAGACAGATATACAGACACATAGACAAACATCAGTAATCTTCAACAAAATATTCTGTCTCAAATAATTCTCAAGAACACTCATCCAAGGAGATCAACCTTTTCTAAAATCTTCAGATCTCTCTAGTTTTCAAGTGTTCAAGGCCAACATATTTCAAGACTCCAGACATTCAACATTTCAGCTGTTGCTGAAATCATCTTTTGCTGGAGTTCAACTTTTGAAGGCCTATCACCCTACAGCAAAGCTTCTTTTCCTGAAGATCTCAAGGATTCAGGGGGAGCTTTGACACCATCAATCCACATAGTCTTCTCAGTTGTTTGAGAAAGAGAAGACTTCCATCACTCTCTCACCCCCTCTCTGTAAAGGGTTTCTCAAACTCCCTTCAAAAGTTTGAGCTTGGTTTTTGAGCACCTTATCAAAAGCTCATTGGTGGCAAGACACCTGATCAAAAAATCTGATTTGGTTTTTGAGCACCTTATCAAAAGCTCATTGGTGCCCAGGACACCTGATCAACTCATCCTGCAGTGGATTCCTACCTAGGGTGGTAGAAGAGTGGATGTACCCAAGTTTAGGGGAACCACTATATTTCCTTGTGTCTTCTGGTTTTGCTTGTCTTTATTTTTGTTTCTGGCCTTGATTATTCTGTGATTAGCTTTTGTATAGTTTAGTTATGTGATTAGATTTTTAACTGCTTCCCTGCTCACTCATATTACAACAATTGTTGTAAAAAGTTTCAAAGCACCATATACTCTATTCACCCCCCTCTAGAGTATATCAGATCTAGCTGCACTTTCAGAAACTCATCCCGCGAAGTCGACATTTTGCGCTCGATGAAGTGTCGAGACATGGCACATGGCCTGTGACACGGGTGTGCCGCAGGGCGTGTCGACCCGTGTCGAAACTCGTCCCGGGGAGTCGACGAATTTTGCTCGACGATGTGTCGAGACAAGGCACACGGCCTAGGACACGGGCGTGTCCAAGGCCGTGTCGTGAGGTCGACGAACTTAGCTCGAGAAGTGTCGAGTGTCGAGACCGTGTACACGGCCTGGAGCCCAGGCGTGTTGAGGTAGTCATGGGCAAGGATACGGGCGTGTCCAGTACCCGTGTAGTTCTCGGGTTATTTTCGGCATAAATCGATGGGGACACACGACCGACCACACGACCGTGTCAGTTGGAACACGGGCGTGTCAGCTCGAACACGGGCGTGTTCGATGCCCGTGTGTTGTTCTAGGCGCGTCGATTTTGACGGCAAATGAGGGACACGGCCCTGGACACGGGCGTGTGCCAGGCTGTGTTCGGTCCAGATTGTACATTTCAGGCCCGAATCAAAGCCGTTCGTTTCTTTATTTTGGGATCCAACGGCTGGGGGTTGTTCCTGATGGGATATACCCGAGATTGGACCTTTGAAACCCTCACTTTTACTTGTGTGGTTCTCTTTCTAAGTGAAGAGAGAGTTGAGAGACAAGGGAGGAAGAAGGAGATAGATCCGGCCATTAGAGGAGCTTCGAAGCTCCAAATCGCGAGCTGACTTCGGAATTACGGAGGCAAAGAAACTGCGGTGCTTTTCATCCGCTTACTTTTCCATGGCACCAAAGAGAAGCGCTAGGGTAACGATTCTCTTCTTGAGCATGTGAAGCTCTCCTTCTTTGGATAGGAAGCCTGCTCTCGCGAGTTTGCGGTGAGTTGGAGGCGTTCCTTCGGGTAAATATGTGAAGTCCCCATTGTGTAGAGTCCGTAAGCGAGAACGGACATAGGCATGATGTGTGAAGCCTACCCGGACATGTTGGTTTGGATCGGTGATGTTGCATTGCATAAATGCTGGAGAAGACTCCGTGCGATTGATTGTTTTTCGGGTTTTCTACATGGTAGATTGCAACAGGGAGTCTTGGGGATTAACCCTAAGGTGCACCCGAAAAACTGGGCGGATGCATGATCTTGCCAACTTGGTGGCCTGAGAGCCAACTTGAACATAACCGGGTTATGTGAAATGTGACGGAAACGGGATTCGGGAGAAGTTTGACCCGCGCATATGGCTTAAACTGTCGTTGCGATGTGAGCACGGGTTAGATGGAACCGTACCCGTTCTATGTCATTCGGTTAGAGCCGTTGGCATAGATGAGGGTTTTCGGCGGTCAATGGCTTAAATTATCGTGACCCAGGCCAAGAAGAAAAAATGCTCATAGGTTTGGCCGTCAAAGTGGCAGCGGTGAGTCCGGAATGTCTATGGCTTCAATTGACGTGACATTTGCCGGTTCACCGAGAATGTGCCCTGAGTGCACGAGGTGTGTGGCCGTGCGAGCCTACGGCTATGTTGTTGTGACAATACTATATTGCTCGCTTATGCTAATGAAATGTAGGGAAGGAGCATCGCCGCCCCGAGTTGGGGGCGGGATCGTTATAATTTGGTCAGCATTGCTGACCGTTGCCTTATTCGCCACCGTGCGGTGGTTTTGTTGTTGCTTGCAGGTGCAGCTCGACCAAGCGGTCAATAGTGGGCTAAAGCCCAAATTGCAAAGTCGGCCCTCGAAGTCCTAATTGGAGTGTTTACTGCTTTATTCATGTATGATCGGCCTGCGTGCCATGGTTTGTAAAACATGTAATACCAAGTGAACCATTTTGTAAGGCCTTAAGGCTTGTACTTGTGTTTGTATAACATTCCTATTTGGTATTAGTGGACATTCATGTTTTTGTGCTGGGTTCTTTATTGCAACTTATTAAACTGCTTCCGCTAGAATGCTCTGTGTAGGACGTTGGATTGGTTGGATGGTTTCCATGAGTAACCACCCGGTCTGTCTGTGGTATATGGCGTCGGGCCTCGGCCGGACCTACTGCTATATGCTATGCGACGGATAGGGGGTGTTACAATTTGGTATCAGAGGGAGGTTTCGATCCTCTGACCTGTGGGTTATGGGCCCACCACGCTTCCGCTGCGCATGTGTGCGAATTCTTTTTAAGGGGTGGTGAGCACATGTGTGTGTGTCATCATTATAATAGTAAAAGAACCCATGAATATCCACTTAGGAATGAAAATACACGTGTTTGGGGAACCTGCGTGTTCCTATAATTGTTGTTTGTAATTTTATTTGGTCGCTTAACGGTGTTTTGTACCACTATAGGTGACCAGAGGTGGTGCTGGGCCGTCGGAACGTCTAGTTTTTGAGGCTAGCAGTGCACCTAATGAAGCTCCTGCAACACCTCTATCGGCTGAGACCATAAGATTAGTGTCTGAAGCAGTGTTGTCCATGATTAATGCGCAGCCTGCAAGGCAAACGCAGCAGCCCGCTCCAGTGATGGAGCAGGAACGTCTTCCAGAGGTTGAGCCGAGGAGAGTGGAACAGGTGGTAGTGGAACCGTTGGTGCCAAAGAGGGCAACTGAGAGGTAGATTAAGCATGTAATGAGCTTTAACCCTCCGGTATTCTCGGGGTTGGGAACCCCATCTCAAGCTGAAGACTGGCTCTCCAGGGTGAAGAGAGTCATGACAGCAACGGAGACGGAGGAGTGGCAAATGACCACCATTGCTACGTTCCTTTTGGACGGTGAAGCGAGAATGTGGTGGGAAGGGTTGAAGCTGCATCTACTGAGAGGTAGGCAACTTGTTGATGTCTCGATGGAGGAGTTCTCGAGATTGTTCTTGGCTAGATACCTCCCTTCGGCGCAGAGAATAGAGTTGGAGAATGAGTTCCTGAAATTGGTTCAAGGAGACAGTACCGTGGATGAATATCTCCACGAGTTTACTCGTCTGATTCGTTATGCTAGCTCCACTATTGTTGATGAGGAGCGCAAGACTAATCGCTTCTACGAAGGGTTGAGAGATGAGTTGAGGTTACTACTCTCGGGGCCGATGATGCAGGGTTTCTTAACCTTGGTCAACACGGCCCAGTCCTTGGAGAAGGATATGAAGAACGTACAAGCAAAGAAAAGCTTGGGTGACAAGAAGTCTGAATTAAAAGTGCCGACTACTTCAAAGTCCGGCTATCGAAGGTCCTTCAAGAAGCATAGGACTTCGGGTCCAGCTCCTTCTGGTGCTTCTGGGGCGACTACGGGTCGGACCCCGGGCGCATGTTTTACTTGCGGAAAGTCGGGGCAATTTGCCCGCGATTGTTGGAGTGGACGTCCCAAGTCCGAGAGAAGGCCGGGAGCAACCTATGAAGAGAAGGGCAAGGCGGTGGAGTCAACCGCATCCCACTATGCTCCGGCCCAACCAAGGGTGTACAATCTTGGCCAACAGGAGGCCATCAAACAGGCTGATGTGGTGACAGATACAGTTTAATTTATAGCAAGTCAATTTCTTTAAATACTTGTTATGCACCTATTACCTTACCATTGCTTGTTTAGGGTTTGTTTTGATTTGTGAAAATCGGGCAAGAGCACTCTTCGATACGGGAGCTTCACACTCCTTCTTGTCCGAAGGATTTATATCACGCATCGGAGTCCCTTCTTCGATGGCGAAGGATAAGTTGGATGTGTTGTTGCCCAATGGGTGTTTGATGCGAGCGGATAGGATCTGCGGTGTGAAAATTCGCATTGGGAATCAGGAGTTCGATCTGCAAGCGTCGTTACTTCCGTTGGTGGAGTTCGACGTCATATTTGGCATGGACTGGCTCTCAGAGCAGCAGGCCTATATTGACTGCGGTCGCACGGAGGTGAAGTTGGGAGCTAGTCGTGAGATGACTTTTACGGGCTTAAAGGGGTCGAGCAAGACATTGATGTCTGCTCTACAGGTGGTGAAGGCGGTTTGTGCCGGTGCAGAACTGTTCTTTACACTAGTGGAGGTTGCAAAGCCGAAGCCCGCGTTGGATAATATTTCAGTGGTATCGGAGTACCCTGCTGTGTTCCCTAGAGATCTACTTGGAGCCCCGCCTCAGCGGGTGATAGACTTCACGATTGAGCTAGTGCCAGGTGCAAAGCCTGTGTCACGATCGCCTTATCAGCTAGCGCCTAAAGAAATGGCAGAGATGAAGGTTCAACTACAAGAGTTGTTGGAGCAATAGTATGTGCGCCCAAGTTCTTCGCCTTGGAGCGCGGCGGTCCTCTTTGTTAAGAAGAAGGACGGAAGCTTGAGGCTATGTATTGATTATCGGGAGCTCAACAAGTTGACAGAAAAGAACAACTACCCGATCCCCCGGATTGATGATCTTTTTGATCAGTTAGTCGGGTCGACGGTGTACTCAAAGTTGGATCTCAAGTCTGGGTACTATCAGTTGCGAATAAGGGAGAGTGATATCCTAAAGGCAGCATTCAGTACGAGATACGGACATTATGAGTTTACGGTCATGCCGTTTGGGCTGACTAATGCGCCGTCAGTGTTCATGGATTTGATGAACAGGACCTTCCGGGAGTACTTGGACTATTTTGTGATCGTCTTCATCGACGATATTTTGGTGTACTCGCAAAGTGAGGAAGATCACTTCAAGCATCTTCATTTGGTTTTGGAGACGCTAAGGAGGAATCAGTTGTATGCTAAGTTCTCGAAGTGCGAGTTTTGGATATCCTCAGTGGCGTTCCTCGGTCATATAGTGAGTGGAGAGGGTATTGCTGTGGATCCGGCGAAGATTGTTGCGATACGGGAGTGGCCTGAGCTTTCTACGGTAGCGGAAGTTCGGAGCTTTCTGGGGCTTGTAGGCTATTATAGGCGCTTCGTAGAGAACTTCTCGCAGATAGCGTTACCTCTCACTACTTTGACGAGGAAGGAAAAGAAGTTCGTTTGGACGCTGGAGTGCGCAGGAGCTTTTGAGGAGTTGAAGTGTCGGTTGAACATGGCGCCTGTGCTGAGTTCGCCGATTGGGACCGAAGGCTATGAGATTTATAGGGATGCTTCGGGCAGCGGTTTGGGTTGCGTGCTACTGCAACACGAAAGTGTGATAGCTTATGGCTCGAGACAGCTAAAAGTGCACGAGAGGAATTATCCGGTCCATGACTTGGAGTTAGCGGCCGTGATTTTTGCCTTGAAGCTGTGGAGACACTATTTGTATGGTGTGAAGATTGATATCTACACTGATCACAAGAGCCTAAAGTATCTGATTGATCAGAAGGATTTGAATATGCGGCATCGTAGATGGATGGAGTTCCTAGGGGACTATACATTCAAGATCCACTACGTGCCTGGTAATGGTAATGCGGTTGCTGACGCGTTGAGTCGCCGGGACCCAGCTCAAGCCAATTGGCTATCGGTTCATGATGAGCGGTTGGTGCGGGAGTTGGAGGCGTTGGAGATTGTTTGTGTGGACAAGCAATCAAGTACTGAAGCAGTACTGAATTGGACTGAAGTCCAATATGACCTGGCTGATCGGATTCGGCAGGCTTTGGATATGGATGCCCATATGAAGCAGTTCATGGTAGAGGCTCTGGATGGGTCAAATTCCCAATTCGTTGTGGAGGACAGATTGCTTTGGAAAGTCGGTCGTCTGTGCGTCCCAAGTGTGTGCGATTTGCGGGTGGAATTGTTGTATGAGGCACACCATACTAAGTACTCAATTCACCCGGGGAGCACGAAGATGTACCGTGATGTCAAGAAACTATTTTGGTGGCCGGGTTTGAAGAAGGATGTGGCGCTCTACGTAGCGAAGTGCCAAACTTGCGCCTTGGTGAAGGCAGAGTGCCAAAAGCCGGGACGATTTCTGAAGTCCTTGCCTATTCCGGAGTGGAAATTCGACGACATCTCGATGGACTTTGTGCATGGTTTGCCAAGGTCGCAAAAGGGCAATGACACCATTTGGGTGGTCGTGGATCGGTTAACGAAGGTGTCGCATTTCATCCCGCATAGGAAGGATGATCCGGTGGAGAAGTTGGCAAGCCTGTATGTGGATAAGATTGTACGGCTTCATGGTGTGCCCCGCAGCATCGTGAGTGACCGAGATGGGCGGTTCACGTCCAATGATTGGAGGCTTGTGCAGCAAATGTTGGGAACAAAACTGAAATTCAGCACAGCCTTCCATCCACAAACAGATGGGCAGACCGAGAGGGTCAATAGAACTATGGAAGACATGCTTCACATGTGTGTCTTGGATTTTCGGAAGCAATGGGAAGACCATCATTATTTGGTGGAGTTCGCATACAACAATAGCTACCAAGTGAGTATTCAAATGGCGCCCTTCGAGGCCCTATATGGTAGAAAATGTCGCACGTTGTTGTCTTGGCTAGAAACGGGTGAGTCAAAGTTGTATAAGCGATTAGAAGTGGAGGATGCTACTTCTTTGGTGAGAACCATTCGGGAGAGGTTGCTTATCGCTCACAACCGGCAAGCGAAGTAATATAATGCCAAGCACAGGAACGTGGAGTTCGCTGTGGGCGATTGGGTGTACTTAAAGATCAAGCTGTTCAAAGGTGTCTCGCGGGTGCGGCGATTGAAAAAGCTAAGCCCGAGGTACCTTGGGTCATTTGAGGTTCTGGAGCGAGTTGGTGAAGCAGCCTATCGGTTGAAGCTTTCAGCGGAGCTTAGTGGTTTACATGATGTATTCCATATTTCGGTGCTTCGGAAGGCGGTGCAAGAGCCTTCGCAAGTGATCGCGGTTCATTAAGTGCCGGTGGATAGTGGGCCCACGACAAAGGTCAAGCCCGTGCGGATTGAGGACTCGGAGGTCAAGCGACTACGCAATAAAGAGATCAGGATGGTCAAGGTCCGATGGGACAATTGCTGTCGTGATTAGCTCTCTTGAGAACGAGCAGACTATGCTTGACGAGTATCCGGAGTTGTTCCGCTCAGGTACAAATTTTGGTTTTGAACATGTCTTTCCTTTATATAATTTCGTGGACGAAATTCTTTTAAGAGGGGGAGAGTTGTAATGCCCCGAAACTCAAAAGAGCGACGGGTGACGTTTTGTGCCAGTTTTGGGTTCTGGCAGGAGGCACACGGCCCGTAACACGGGCGTGTCCCAGTGTGTGTCAGGCTTGTGTCGACGAGTTGGTCGAGAGGTCGACGAATTTTGCTCGACGAAGTGTCGAGACAAGGCACACGGCCTGCGACACGGGCGTGTCGCAGGGCGTGTCGACCCGTGTCGACACTCAGCCCGTGAAGTCGACATTTTGCGCTCGACGAAGTGTTGACACATGGCACACAGTCTGCGAAACGGGCGTGTCGTAGGGCGTGTCGACCCGTGTCGACACTTGTCCCGGGGAGTCGACGAATTTTGCTCGACGATGTGTCGAGACAAGGCACACGGCCTAGGATACGGGCGTGTCCAAGGCCGTGTCATGAGGTCGACGAACTTCGCTCGACGAAGTGTCGAGTGTCGCGACCGTGTACACGGCCTAGAGCCCAGGCATGTTGAGGTAGACACGGGCAAGGACACGGGCATGTCCAGTACCCGTGTAGTTCTCGGGTTGTTTTCGGGATAAATCGATGGGGACACACGGCCGACCACACGGCCGTATCAGTTGGAACACGGGCGTGTCAGCTTGAACACGGGCGTGTTCGATGCCCGTGTGTTGTTCCAGGCGTGTCGATTTTGACGGCGAATGAGGGACACGACCCTGGACACGGGCGTGTGCCAGGCCGTGTTCGGTCTAGATTTTACATTTCATGCCCGAATCAAAGCCGTTTGTTTCTTTATTTTGGGATCCAACGGCTGGGGGTTGTTCCTGATGGGATATACCCGGGATTGGACCTTTGAAACCCTCACTTTTACTTGTGTGGTTCTCTTTCTAAGTGAAGAGAGAGGTGAGAGCCAAGGGAGGAAGAAGGAGCTAGATCCGGCCATTGGAGGAGCTTCGAAGCTCCAAATCGCGAGCCGACTTCAGAATCACGGAGGGAAAGAAAGTGCGTTGCTTTTCATCCGCTTACTTTTCCATGGCGCCAAGGAGAAGCGCTAGGATAACGATTCTCTTCTTAAGCATGTGAAGCTCTCCTTCTTTATATAGGAAGCCCGCTCTCACGAGTTTGCGGTGAGTTGGAGGCGTTCCTTCGGGTAGATATGTGAAGTCCCCGTTGTGTAGAGTCTGTAAGCGAGAACGGACATAGGCATGATGTGTGAAGCTGTAACGCCCCGAAACTCAAAGGAGCTAAGGGGGACGTTTTGGGCCAGTTTGGGTTCTGGCTGCAGGCACACGGCCTGGGACACGGGTGTGTCCCAGGGCATGTCAAGCCTGTGTCGACACTGAGACGGGAAGTCGACACTTTGGTCTCGACATTGTGTCGTGACTGGGCACACGGCCTGCGACACGAGCGTGTCGCAGGGCGTGTCAACCCGTGTCGACACTTAGCCGTGAAGTCGACACTGTGCTTTGACGAAGTGTCGAGACATGGCACACGGCCTGAGACACGGGCGTGTCGCAGGGCGTGTCAACCCGTGTCGACACTCGTCCCGGAAAGTCTACACTTTGGTCTCGACATGGTGTCGAGACAAGGCACACGGCCTAGGACACGGGCATGTCCAAGGTCATGTCATCAGGTCGACGATCTTCGCTCGACGAAGTGTCGAGTGTCGAGACCGTGTACACGACCTGGGGTCCAGGCTTGTTGAGGTGACACGGGTAGTGACACGGGCGTGTCCTAGAACCCGTGCAGTGCTCGGGTTGATTTCGGGGAAAAATGATGGGGGTACACGACCGGCCACACGGCCGTGTCAGGTGGAACACGGGCGTGTCAGCTCGAACACGGGCGTGTTCGATACCCGTGTGAGGTTCCAGGCGAGCCGATTTTGACGGCGAATGAGGCACACGGCCATGGACACGGGCGTGTGCCAGGCCGTGTTCGGTCCAGATTGGGCATTTCAGTCCCGAATCAAAGCCGTTCGTTTCCTTATTTTGAGATCCAACGGCTGGGGGTTGTTCCTGAAGGGATATACCCAGGATTGGACTTAGAAAACCCTCACTTTTCCTAAGTGTTATCTTTCTAAAACCTTAGAGGGAGAGGAGAGCCAAGGGAGGAAGAAGGAGCTAGATCCCGCCATTGGAGGAGCTTCGAAGCTCCGAATCGCGAGCCGACTCCGGATCCACGGAGGCAAAGCTAGTACGGTGCTTTTCATCCGATTACTTTTCAATGGTGCCAAAGAGGAACGCTAGGGTAACGATCCTCATCTTGAGCATGAGTAGCTCTCTTTCTTTACATAGGAAGCCCGCTCTCGCGAGTTTGCGGAGAGTTGGAGGCGTTCCTTCTGTTAACCCCTCAGTCCGCAACATACTCCAAGTTCCCAAAAGACCCCATTCAGCAGGCGCGGACAGTATTTGGCCGTCCGCCCAGTCCGGCACTGTCGCCAGTCGCGCCAAGGGTGATACTCCAGCAGCGGACGCAAAGCCCAGTCCGCGCAGTCCGCCGGCGCGTTGGGCAAGTCTCCAGCGGCGGACGCAGTATCCCGTCCGCCCAGGCCGCCAGACTCCGGTGGCCGCGCCCAGCAACAATAGTGGAAGCTCCAGTTCGCGAGCCCAGTCCGCCCCTTCTGTGCGGACTGGCGTGTTCTTTCTTTTTGCTTCCCGTCACCGCTGCCCGGTTCTCCTGTACCCCGGGCAGCCGGTTATTTTAGCCCTGCCCGCTTGGGCAGGCCCCCTATCCTATAAATAGGGGGGAGGTGGTGCACTCAAGGCACGCTGACTCGGACCCAGGAGCCTACTTGTTACAGGCTGCGGACTCGATTCTTGTGCCTTGCGGACTCCCCTTTGCTCTGCTTCCCTTAGTCCTTTCCTTTCACTTGTAACCCACTTCTTCTTCAATCAAGAGAAAGCCCGTCGCAAGAGAGGCATTCAGGCCGCGACGGGCGAAGTCTGTTGTTGCCGTGGTTCACGGCCCTGCTCTTCTCCCAGTCCTCATCCGCTTAGTAGATCGCTACTCGCAGTCTCTCTTTTTCCCCCGTGTTCGAACAGTTAGCTGGTTGTGCTCGACCTCCCTTGTGTTTTCGTGCATCAACAGTTAACACGCGACCTTCAGATCCGAGTAGTGTTTTGAAATCAGCGGACGAAAGATGTCAGATCGCAGAGCCCGCTCTTCAGACCGCTCCAGCTCTTCAGAAGATTCCCTTTGGGACGCAATAGAACAAGCTCGCATTGAGGCCGAGCAGTCTCGCCGGCAGACCGACCAGCGTCTTGACACAATCAGCCAAGCTCTGCTTGCTTTGGCTCAGCGGCTTGCTCCTCAGGCCGCGGCGGACCCAGCGGACTCGCCTGTCCGCCAGACCCCAGCTCGCCGAACCCCGCTTCGGCAGTCGTCAGCAACTCCCCGGAACGCTGCTCAGTCCGCTGCTCCTCTGCGCCCTCAAGAGGAAGAGTTTGCTTTCAGAGAGTTCTTCAGAGAAGCTGCTAGGGGCACTCCTGCCCGCCAACTCCACTTTGCTGATCGCCAGTCCGCCGAGCCCGCGGACTCCTCGGCTCCAGTCCGCCCTTCCTACCCTGCAGAATTTGACACCCCGTCTCCCTTTGTCGACCGAATTCGATGGGAATCAGCTCCAAGCAACTTCAGGGAGCCTCGCATCCCATTCTATTCAGGATCGACAGATCCCATTGCCCATCTCCAGGCATTTGAGGGTGCAGTTGCGCTGAGATGCCTCTCAGATGCAGTTAAGTGTAAATTGTTGGTTACCACTCTCGAGGGGCAAGCGAGAGAGTGGTTCTACGAGCTGCCTTCGGGCACTATTTCTTCTTTTGCAGAGCTCCGTAGCCAGTTACTGCTGAGGTTTGCTACCTCGAAGAAGAGAAAGGATGGGCCAGCTGCCCTGTTCGAGATCAAGCAGAGGGATAACGAATCAGTAGCAAGATTCGTTGATCGCTTTCAGAGGGAGATCCAGGGGGTGAGAAATGTGAACCCCGACTACTACAAAGTTGCCTTGATCCATGGCCTCCGGGAGGGCCCTCTGAAGTTCAAAGCCACAACCAAGGATCCAGAGACCTATCAGGAGTTGATCGCCATGGTCAACCGTTTCATAGAAGGGGAGAATGCCAATCCGACTTACGTCTCATCCCTGACAGCCAAGGCTGAAGGAAGGGATGCCTCCGCTTCTTCTTCCCATGGCAAGCCCCCTCGCCCAGATTTCCAGCCTCCGTCCCAAAGAGGCAGGAACTTCCGCAACAAAAAACCTTTCCAAGGCCATCAACAGTTTCACGAGCAGAGACTGCCGTTGGCCGCCACTCCCGCCGTGCCTTTGCAGGCTCTTCCCATCCTCCAGCAGGCAGCCTTGCCTGCCCCGTGCCAATATGAAGAAAGTCCCATGGGGGACCCTGCAGATCTGGATCTTGACGAAGTCATCCAGATCCTGCAAAGGAGATCAGAAGAGAAGAGGCAAGAGCCTCAGAAGCTGTGGAAGCCGAGGAACAATTCGCAATACTGCCAATTCCACAAGGAAAGGGGCCATTTGACTGAGGATTGCAAGGCCCTTCGTGCGCTGATTGATAAGTTGCTTGCCGAGGGCAAGATTGACCTGACCAAGAAGGATTCTCCTTCCTCGTCGAAGCCATCCACCTCGAAGGGCAAAGAGGTAGCTGAGGCCTACCAGGAGTGTGTAGATGTGGAGGACGAAGGCCGTTTGGGGCCGATCAACGTTCCAGTGGAATGCTTTGATGCGGATGATGAGGGAGTTCTGGGACGCCTCTTCTTCATCCATGGTGGAGCTGGGACCGAGTCCACTCGGAAATCTTCAATTTCAAGGGTCACCCAGGCGGAGGTGGCCTCTTCTTCCGTTGCTCCTCCAAGGGAGGTCGTCACCTTTGGTCCAGAAGATCTGCCGCAAACAGCCAATCCATTCGACGATGCTGTTGTTATCAAGGCTGTGCTGGGAGACTTCACAGTGGACAGGATTCTTGTTGACACGGGCAGTTCAGTCAACCTCCTCTTCAAGTCTACCTTCGAGGCCCTGAGGACTGGGAAGCCTCTGCTTTCCACTGAGGGGCCGCTCTATGGATTCTCTGGAGAAAGGAAAGAGGTGGAGGGCAGCGTCACCTTGCCAGTAAAGCTTGGAGGGGCAACAAAGCAGATACAGTTCATAGTGGTCGACGCCCCCAGCAGCTATCATGCCATCTTCGGCAGGCCCCTGCTGAACAAGTACCAAGCAGTAATTTCCACTTACCACCTCGCCATCAAGTTCTTTGCCGATGGGAGGATGTGCCGGGTCAGGAGCGACCCAAGGAGAGCAAGGGAGTGCTACGTTCGCACTGTCAACATGGTTGAAGCTTCCCTTGCTCCAGCAGAAGCCGCCGAAGCCTCTTCCAGCTCGAAAGCTGCTGCTGATGAAGGTGCTCATCTGGAACCTGCCCAGGTGACGCAAGGAGTCCCCATTGCTGAAGGGGAGGAGAGGAAACTCTCCATCAACTCGGAGCTTCCTGAAGATCAAAAGGCCGAGTTGATTTCCTGCCTGCTGAAGAACCTGGATGTCTTTGCCTGGTCAGCAGAAGACATGCCGGGGGTGGATCCTGATATAGCTTGCCACCACCTGAATGTTGATCCAAGCTGCAAGCCCATCCAACAGAAGAAGAGGGACGTGGCAACAAAGCTTGCAGAGCCAATAAGGGAGGAGGTTGCAAAACTCCTCAAGGCGAATTTTATTAAAGAAGTGCAATACCCCACCTGGATTTCAAATGTTGTAATGGTTAAAAAACCAGGGGGAAAGTGGCGAATGTGTGTAGACTTTACAAAACTTAATAAAGCATGTCCTAAAGATTGCTACCCCCTGCCTCGGATAGATTCTTTAGTTGATTCCGCGGTAGGATACTCTTACATGAGTTTTTTAGATGCGTTTTCTGGTTATCACCAGATAAGAATGCATAAGCCCGACGTTCCTCACACGTCGTTCATTACAAACGATGGATGTTTTTGCTATCTTGTCATGCCCTTTGGGCTTAAGAATGCTGGCGCAACTTACCAACGGATGATGGACCGTGTGTTTAACCATCAAAAAGGAAGAAACCTAGAAGTGTATGTAGACGATCTTTTGATTAAAAGTAAATCGTTTTCGCTGCACTTGCTAGATCTAGCAGAGACGTTCGCTACTCTGCGTAGATACAAGATGAAACTCAACCCCTTGAAGTGTACCTTTGGAGCAAGTAAGGGGAAGTTCCTCGGTCATCTCCTAACTCCGGAGGGACTTGCCCCCAATCCTGACAAGGTAAAAGCTATTCTTGAAATGCCTACCCCTCGTTCACCGAAGGAAGTTCAGCAGTTAGGGGGAAGGCTGGCAGGTCTTGCAAGATTCCTCTCTCGGGTTGGAGATAGGAGTGCCCCCTTTTTCAAAACTCTCCGCGGTGCATCCAAGTTTGAGTGGACAGAAGAGTGCTCTCATGCTTTTGAGCAGTTAAAGATGCAGCTTACCTCGTCCCCTCTGCTTCAGAGCCCCAGGCCAGGGGAGATCCTTTTCTTGTATCTAGGAGTTGGCCCTGAGGCCGTCAGCTCCGTTCTCCTTCGGGAAGAAGGCAGAAAACAGTTTCCAATCTATTATGTCAGCCATATTTTGAAGAGCGCTGAGACGCGGTATCCGATCTTAGAGAAGTTAGCCTTGGCACTGGTCATGTCAGCTCGTAGGCTCCGTCCATACTTCCAAGCACATTCAATCCAAGTCATCACCGATCAACCTTTGAAGGGTGTGTTGGAGAAGCCCGAGCATTCCGGCAGACTAGCCAAGTGGGCAATAGAGCTAAGTGAATTTGAAATTTCTTATGTGCCCAAGACAGCCATCAAGGCTCAAGTCCTAGCAGATTTTCTGATTGACATGCCAGAATCCAGTTCTGACCAGGCAGAAAGGTCACCTTTGGCTTGGACCATCTATGTTGATGGTGCCTCAGGCAGAAGTTCTTCCGGAGCAGGAGTGGTTCTCATCAATCCAAATGGAATCAAGCTGGAGCAGGCCATCAAGTTCTACTTTCCAGTAACCAACAACCAGGCTGAATATGAATCACTGCTAGCAGGCTTGAGGCTCGCAAGGGAATTAGGAATCGATCATGCTCATATCAGAACTGATTCTCTTGTAATGGCGTCGCAAGTCCTTGGTAACTTCGAAGCAAGGGAACCAGTCTTGAAAAAGTATTTGGCTCTTGTGAAGATAGAAATCGGCAGGTTTAAAAGCTTCACTATCGAACATATTCCGAGAACAGAGAATGAGGAGGCCGATTTTCTCTCTAAGCATGGGATACCATCAGGAGGCACAACTTCCGAACTCTTCCGTCCGGCAGTAGAGGAAGGAGATTTAATGCAAGTTGACCAGCGAGCCTCTTGGATGGACCCATTTATCCTTTACCTATCAACAGGAAATTACCATCGTACAGTCAAGGACAAGAGAAATTTCAGAATAAAAGCAGCTCACTACTTCCTAGTGGCGGGAGTCCTTTACAGAAAGACTTTCCTCTCAACAATGGCCCGATGTGTTTCAGAGGAAGAAGCTCTTACCGTTCTGCAAGAGGTTCATTCAGGAGAGTGTGGAAGCCATTCTGGAGCAAGAACTCTTGAAAGGCGAGTCCTGCGGCAAGGGTATTTCTGGCCCACGATGAAGAAAGACTCAGAGATCTGTGTCAGAAGGTGTGTCCAGTGCCAGAAGTTTGCTCCACTTCAGCACCAAGCAGCTCAGTCCCTCAGGTCGATTGCAACTCCTTGGCCCTTTGCGGTTTGGGGAATGGATCTCATTGGTCCTTTTCCCTTGGCAAGCGGACAACGGCGTTTCATCATTGTAATGATCGACTATTTCAGCAAGTGGATCGAAGCCAAGGCACTGGCTAAGACAACTACTCAAATCGTCAGGAACTTCATTTGGGGAGAAATTGTCTGCAGGCACGGGATACCAATGGCAATAATCACTGACAATGGGCCACAGTTCAATAACTCAGAGATGATAGATTTTTGCAGGCAGATCGGAACAGAGCTGCGTTTTGCATCAGTTCATCATCCCAGAAGCAATGGCCAGGTAGAAGCAGCCAACAAGCAGATCATCAATCTGCTCAAAAAGAAAGTACAGAATCTCAAAGGCAGTTGGGCTGATCAGCTTCAGTCAGTCCTCTGGTCCCTTAGAACAACGCCTTCATCTGCTACTGGGGAGACCCCATTCAAACTCTCTCATGGCTCAGAAGCACTCATCCCGGTTGAGTTTGAAGTCCCGTCACCCAGAGTGCTGCTTGCAAGAGAAGGTATTGATGACTGGGTGGAGCTGAATCATGAGGAGATGAGGTTCAGCCTGGAACACATCGGGGAGGTCAGAGATCAAGCAGCTATCAGGCAGGAGGAAGTCAAAAGGAGGATGGCCCGTCACTTCGATCAAAATATAAGGGTCAAACACTTTCAAGTGGGAGATCTAGTTCTGAAGAAGGTTGATGCTGCTGCAAGGGCTAGTTCAGTTGGAAAGCTCAACCCAAATTGGGCCGGCCCTTTTGTCGTCAAGGAAGCATTAAAAAGCGGCGCTTACCGCTTACAAACTTACGAAGGAGAGGATATACCGCACACGTGGAGTGGGGATGATCTCAAGCGGTTCTATTCTTAAACCCCCTTTCTATTTTGTGTATCCTCTTCAAGAATTATTATGAGTAGAAACTGCTTGCTAACACTTCTTCGAGTGTTTTTGTTGTAATCATAACAGATAAAATACTAAGAGAGTTTTCGAAAACGGTTTGACACCCGAACTCTCTTTTTTCTCTCATGTTCCCTTTAATCACAGAATCCATACTGACATGTTTCCTAGTGTTTTCTCTCTCCCAAACACCTATGACGGTTCCCTGATACCAGGAGACATCGCCGAGTTCAGCTAGACCTCCCCTAGAGCCGTTGTCATTAGCGTAACACCACGAAGACCACGTGTTGCGAGGAGATTTCGCACCGTGCAGTGGGAGCTTGCAGGCTCTAGCGCGGTTGGATTCTGGACTTCGGATCCCGGCAGGTACCTGACCCCACCTTTGCATTTTGGAGGGCAAGGTGGGTGTAAAGCTCTACCATGCCGCCTTAAGGATATGGTTACAACTTCGATGATCACATGAGGAAAGTATGCCGTTCCGGCTCACCTGCCCACCTGATCATCATAGCTTGTAACCCTCGAACACTCCGTGGTACCCTCAAGCAGTGCCTGTAGGAGACCCACAGCTTAGGCTGTACTCCAGGCAAGAGGGCAGGGAACCGTTCCGCCAATTGAGGGTCTTGCTTTTTGCAGGGAAGTTTGTGCGGACTGTTTTTCTCTGTCCGCGCAGTCCGCCTCTTTGGGTTGACCTTATAACTTGTAGCCCGGTGAGGAAAGTATGCCGCGCAGGCTCACCTGCCCACCTGGTCGCAAGTTATGGGGTCATTTCTGTATGTTTGCGGACTGGTTTTCTTTGTCCGCTCAGGCCGCCTTTTTGGGTTGATCTTATAGCTTGTAACCCGGTGAGGAAAGTATGCCGCTAAGGCTCACCTGCCCACCTGGTCACAAGCTATGGGTCATTTCTATCTTTGGCGGACTGGATTCATTGTTCAAAGGGTTTGGTGGTTTCCTTGGGATTGCAAGCTGGTTATCTTTGGCGGACTGATTTTTTCTATCCGGTCAGTCCGCCGACTTGGGTTGATCTTATAGCTTGTAGCCCGGTGAGGAAAGTATGCCGCTCAGGCTCACCTGCCCACCTGGTCACAAGCTATAGGTCATTTCTATTATGAGCGGATTGGTTTTCTGTATCCGCTCAGTCCGCAGGGTACATATTCAAGTTTATTTTCCTGTTATAAGCAGATTGGTCTCTTATATCCGCTCAGTTCGCAGAATGATTTTCATGTTATAAGTTTTGATCACTTCTATTGTGAGCGGATTGGTTTTCTGTATCCGCTCAGTCCGTAGAATGATTTGCATTATTTGATAAGTTCATCAATGAGCTTTTATATTGTGCGATCTGGCTTGCGGACTGCAACCCTAAATTTGATTTATGTTGGGCATCAGCTGGTGTTCTCTAAGGCGGATACTGAATAAGTTGATACCTAATTCTTTAATCAACAAAGTTTACTAATGGTATAGCGTGCGGACGGAAAGTGAGACTCAGCGGAGTCCGCCCGACAGTTCCAAAATAGAATTATAATTCTCTAATCAACAAAGGCCTGAGCTTATCTGTGTTGTGCGGACTGCTAAATATCGGTGCGGTGAGCGTGGAGAAAAAGCATTGCAGAAAGCACACATGACAAAAAATATCCTTTCTATTTCTTCAAAATTTTTACATCATTCAAAATGTTCGGCGGACTGCAATTTTGCGTCCGCCACTTTTTACAAGTAAAATTGCAAAATGTATACATATGCATTGATCATCAGTCAGTCCGCTGTCTCTTCTCAGCAGGTGCAGGGCTGTCACCAATGATATCGACATCTGGAGAGTAGGCCCCCGAGCTGCTCCCGCTGCTACCTGACCCTGAACTAGTGGCGGACCCGCTATGCGAGCTGCCAGTAGTAGAGGAAGAAGCAGAAGAGCCGGACTCGGCGGACAGACCCTCTCCTCGCCGGCTTGATTCAGCATTGTCCGCGGGGACTTGCTCTTTGCCTTGAGAGCCTCCGTCGTCGTCGTCTTCTTCATCATCATCATTTTCCTCGATAACCTCTTTCCCTTTTTTAGATTTTTCCATCGCTGCGATCTGAGGAGCCAGCTCCGGAAAGATGGAGACAAAGGGGACGCTGTCCACTCCCTCTTTCATGAGGCCGTCGCGGGCAAGCCGCTCAACGGCAATCTCAACTGTCTCCATTACAAAGGGGAGCGTGGCGGCCTGGTACTTAGTGTTCCCCAAGTCATAGGCGACCTGCAAGAGCAAGATTGCGAATATCAGACAGATCGCAGCGGACAGCCAAACTAGATCGCGGCAAATTCAACTTACCGCCAGCTCCTCTCTTTGCCGAGCATTTCTTTCTCCTATCCGCGCGTTCCTTTCCTTTAATACTTTGATATCCTTCCGAAGTTGCTCATTTTCCCTTACTAGGTCTCTGGCCAGAGTGGCAACAAAATGGTTTGTCACCGCACTGTTCGCAGAGGCCTGAGAGGCCAGCAGAGGGAGGTCGGCGGCGGGTACCTTCTTCAGATCGCTCAAGTTGCGCTTCCCATAGAGAGTGGAAAGCGCAACATGGGCATGTCGCGTTATCCGCGGACTTCTCCATGAGGGGAGCGCAGTGGATAAGCGGACGTGCTTATCCTTGCTATGCCAATGGACCATAGGGTTTCCCCTAAGGTCCCTTTGGCTGGTACCGAAGCCGGCCATGGAGAAGCTGTCGGAGGAGGAGTAGTCCGCTGCGGGATCCCCTTCCTCCTTCCTCTTCTTTGCAACCGCTTCTTTTTTCTCCTTTTGAGTAGGAACAAAGCCGCTCGGCGTCTGCGGCAGGTTGGCGGGCACCGCCAAGGTCGCTGCAAGAAGAGAACCAGTTAAAAGGCGTGGTCGCGGCGGATACAAAAGTTGAGTCCGCAGAGCTACTTACTGTCCTCAGGCACGACGTCCGCTAGGCCCGCTAGCAGCGGGAGGTAGTGCTCGACATCAAGCCTGGCATTGGCCAGGAACTCCACAATCGCGGATTCCAAGTCGTCCAGCTGCACAGTCTTGAAAGCGGAGTCCGCGCGCGCCTGCGGATAGGTGTGCGCGAACCCGAGGTCGCCTTCAAAGATCAAGAACCTTGAGGTCCAGTTGTGGATCTTGTTTGGAAGACCCGCAACTTTCATCCCCCTGCAGTAGAAATAGATCACACCCTTATAGGGGCGACCTCCGGAGGCAGTAATGGAGCGGACGGAAAATATTTTCCGGAAGATGTTCATTGAAAAGGCGATCCTTTCAGATCGCAAGTAGGAGAGGTAGCTGCAGATCGCAGCAAGTGTGTTCGGCGCGAGCTGGCCGGGCACCATCCCATAATGCTCGAAAATCGCGGCAAGTTCCCATAGGAGTGGGAACTTAAATCCGCTATCAAAATGATCAATAGGAATGGCGATCTGGGTCGCCGTCGAGAAGTTCAGTCTTTCTTGGTGTGCGGGTAGGCGGACAAGAATATTGGAGTCCGCCATTCTCTTTTCAACAAAGGCCGCCAGATCAGCCTCTGTCAAAGTGCATTTTTTGTGGTCCGCGGAGTGGAAGGCGACTGCAGCATCAGCGCGAGCGGACACCATGTTGCAGGCCGCAGGGTTTCGTCTACTTAGCAATTTCCTGAATAGAGGACAGAAGGCAGTATTTATAGATGAAATGTCTGACAGCTTTTTAGCCAGTCCGCTCAGGTCGCATATTCAATCCGCACAATCCGCGAAAAATTAAAAAAAAAAAAAGCAGCCAAACAAATAACGCGGACAGAAAAGACGAGCTACTTTTCCAAAAAGATTCAAGGCCAAGTTATAGCCGTCGCAGTTCCCTATCCGCTCAGATCGCGAATATTCCCACCTGCAGGTTAGCAAGAAGCGGACACAGCGCTAGTCCGCACAGTCCGCAACAGATCATGCCAAAGATAAAGCTACATAAGAATAGCGGACATATAATCTGGATCCGCACAGATCAAATAAAGTTCAATCACACATCACAGCATTGTTTGGAGCAATCATACAAACAATATACATTTAATCAGAAAAGTTCAAGGAATTGCGGACTCAGCGGTCCCTGTTATCAGTCCGCGCCGGCTTTTCTGCTCTGTCCCTACATAGATGAGCCGCCTGATCACTTATCTGAAGAATTTCACTGTATACCCGGCAGAGATGGTGATGGATGACGTTTATAGTCCGGTGCATATGGGCGGCTTCCCGGTCAACTCGACTGAGAGGCACCACTGGCTCCGCTGCCGGCCTCGGCTCTTCATCCGCGGGCTGCTGGCCACCTGCCGGTGCCGCGATCTCAGGAGGAACGCGATCTGACGCCCGCGGCCTCTGCTCAGCGAACTCAGCAGTCCGCTTCTCCTTTCCTTCACGAGCCGACGCCAAGTGCTTGCCTCTGTAGTATCGGACATCATCCGCGAGCCTCTTCTTTTCCCTTTCAGACCTCTCCAGCGCCCGCGAGATGCTGGCGACCTGGTCTTTAAGGGCCTTCTCGCGTTCTGCGAACGCTTTCTCGCGCGCCGCGGACGCCCTCTCGCGCTCCGCTGCTTTCTCTAACTCTGCTTTAACACATTGCATCTCAACTTCAAATTTCTTCTCTAACTCTTTTATCATACTCAGGCTGGGTGGCTCATCCTCCGCGGACTCCACATGTGAGACCGCGTCGGCTCCAGTGTTGGGTGTGATCACGATCTCGCCACTCTCTATAGAGCCCGGCAGCGACTTTCTACCTGCAACAAATAAAGTCAAACTTCGCATTCAAAGGCAGTTCGGGGCGGACTCAAAGAAAGGATAAAAGATCACTTTTCGATATAGCGGCAGCGAGTTTCCGACTATCAAAGATGATTGGCCGCCTTGCCCGCTCTGGGTCGAAGGCGCTTAATCGCTTTTTCCATTCACGGTGAACCCTTGCTCTTCTCTCGGCAGCCGCACTTGTTGAGACCACGATATCGTCTGTCTTGGTGATAATTTTGATCGGTCTTGACGTCCGCGGCGGCGACCTATAAAGCCACTTGCGCTGAAAGTATTTGGGCGCCGGCTGAAGTTTACCTGACCGCATCAGCTCCGCCGCAATCCTCAGATCCTCAGCAGCTTTGTCCGCCGCGGCCTGCTTCGAGGCTGCCTCGACCACAGCAACATGAGCAACGATTTGCTTCTTTTGCTCCTCCATCTTCTCCTTCAGCCTCTCCCTCTCCTCTTCCTCCGCAGCGGACAAGGAAGGGAGTTCGTCACCCTTATCTCCAGCAGTCCCTGCCTCATTCTGCTGCACCATAACCAGCAAGGAGTCCTGGATTAAGTCAAGTTGATCGACGTCTATAGAATCAAGTATCTCATCCGTGGAAAGACTGACCGTTGAGAGGGAATTCTCTCCCCGGATTTGGGCCTCCGGAGTAACCAGATCGCCGTCTGGAACTTCTTTGTCGCGCGGCCTGTGTTGTAAGTCCGCTTCCCCAGTCCGCTTGGAGATGTTCTTCTCCTTCATGGCGCGCAGCCTCCTCTCAACCCGCTCAGCGACGGTCTCTCCGTCTCTCTTCCTCTTCTTCCTCTTGGCGGTCTTCTCAGCAGCATCCGCGGCGGACCCCCCTAAATCAGGCTGGTCAGCGCGGACAGGTTCAGGATTCACAACAGACAATGCCTTTGAGGGCGCATTGTCCTCTACCTCAGTCCGCCGATCTTCTTCGTCCAAGTCAACGATTTGCACCGAGGCATTGGGGGAAGATATGTCAGTCTCCATGTGTTCGCCAGTAGTGTCCGCCGAGGTCGCAGTCTTCTGAGAAGGGGCGGAGTCCGACAAGGCTGCCATCTTCTCACTCCTCAATGGTTCGGCGTCGACTACGGCATCCTTGCGAGCAGAAACATCGGCGTGGCGGACTGCTTTCTCCGCAGGCTTCTCGCTCTGGGAGTTTTCTCCTGCGAGGCGGACAGGATCTTGTCTTGCCGGCCTCTTTGCAATTTTCTTGGTCTTCACTGGCGTTGACGGCTCCGAGTCGCCTTTGACAGTGAAGCTAGAGAGGAATGTACCAAGTCTTGCCATGCCGGACTGGAAAGTGGAGACCGCAAGTGGTGAGTATCGCCCCGTGTCGATCAAAATTCTCGGCAGATCCAGACCCTCCAGCGGTATTTATAGCTTTGGCGGCATTTTCGAGGTTTGCGGACTCGGCGGTTAAAGTAACATTTTCGAAGTTTTTCTGGAAACTTAAAAATGTGCGGGGATTATGTTAACCCCTCAGTCCGCAACATACTCCAAGTTCCCAAAAGACCCCATTCAGCAGGCGCGGACAGTATTTGGCCGTCCGCCCAGTCCGGCACTGTCGCCAGTCGCGCCAAGGGTGATACTCCAGCAGCGGACGCAAAGCCCAGTCCGCGCAGTCCGCCGGCGCGTTGGGCAAGTCTCCAGCGGCGGACGCAGTATCCCGTCCGCCCAGGCCGCCAGACTCCGGTGGCCGCGCCCAGCAACAACAGTGGAAGCTCCAGTTCGCGAGCCCAGTCCGCCCCTTCTGTGCGGACTGGCGTGTTCTTTCTTTTTGCTTCCCGTCACCGCTGCCCGGTTCTCCTGTACCCCGGGCAGCCGGTTATTTTAGCCCTGCCCGCTTGGGCAGGCCCCCTATCCTATAAATAGGGGGGAGGTGGTGCACTCAAGGCACGCTGACTCGGACCCAGGAGCCTACTTGTTACAGGCTGCGGACTCGATTCTTGTGCCTTGCGGACTCCCCTTTGCTCTGCTTCCCTTAGTCCTTTCCTTTCACTTGTAACCCACTTCTTCTTCAATCAAGAGAAAGCCCGTCGCAAGAGAGGCATTCAGGCCGCGACGGGCGAAGTCTGTTGTTGCCGTGGTTCACGGCCCTGCTCTTCTCCCAGTCCTCATCCGCTTAGTAGATCGCTACTCGCAGTCTCTCTTTTTCCCCCGTGTTCGAACAGTTAGCTGGTTGTGCTCGACCTCCCTTGTGTTTTCGTGCATCAACACCTTCGGGTAGATATGTGAAGTCCCCGTTGTTTAGAGTCCGTAAGCGAGAACGGACATAGGCATGATGTGTGAAGCCTACCCGGACATGTTGGTCTGGATCGGTGATGTTGCATTGCATAAGGCCGGAGAAGACTCCGTGCTATTGATTGTTTTCGGGTTTTCTACGCGGTAGATTGCAGCAGGGAGCCTTGGGGACTAAGACAAAGGTGCACCCGGAAAACTGGGCGGATACGAGATCTTGCCAACTTGGTGGCCTGAGAGCCAACTTGAACATAACCGGGTTATGTGAATTATGATGGATATGGGACTCGGTGGAAGTTTGACCCGCGCAAATGGCTTAAATTGTCGTTGCGATGTGAGCACGGGTTAGATGGAACCGTACCCGTTCTATGTCGTTCGGTTAAAGATACCTAAAGGAACGTGGCACTTGCCGTTGGCATAGATTAGGGTCTTTGGCGGTCGATGACTTAAATTGTCGTGACCCAGGCCAGGAAGACAAATTTGCTCATAGGTTTGGCCGTCCAAGTGGTGGTGGTGAGTCCGGAATGTCTATGGCTTTAATTGACGTGACATCGACCGATTCACCGAGAATGTGCCCTAAGAGCACGGGGCGTGTGGCCGTGAGTGCCAACGTCTGTGATGAAATGGCTAATTATATATTGCTCGCTTATGCTAATGAAATGCAGGGAAGGAGCATCGCCGCCCCAAGTTGGAGGCGGGATCATTATAATTTGGTCAGCATTGCTGACCGTTGCCTTGTTTTGCAACCGTGCGGTGGTTTGTTGCTTGCAGGTGCAGTTGGACCAAGCGGTCAATAGCGGGCTAAAGCCCGAATGCGAAGCCGGCCCTTAAAGGCCTAATTGGAAATGTTTACTGCTTTATTCATGTGTGACCGGCCTGCGTGCCGTGGTTTGTAAAACATGTAATTTAAAGTGAAACATTTTGTAAAGCCTTAAGGCTTATTTTGGGTATTTTTGTATAACATTCCTAATTTGTATTAGTGGACATTCATGCTCTAATGCTGGGTTCTTTATTACAACTTTTATAAACTGCTTCCGCTAGAATGCTCTGTGTAGGACGTTGAGATTGGTTGGATGGTTTCCATAAGTAACCACCCGGTCTGTCTGTGGCATACGGCGTCGGGCCCCGGCCAGACCTACTGCTTTATGCTATGTGACGGATAGGGGGTGTTACAATTTGGTATCAGACTACTGGTTTTGGTCGGGCTTAAAGTGAATTCGTGGACGAATTCTTTTAAGGGGTGGTGAGCACGTTGTGTGCGTCATCGTTATAACAGTAAAAGAACCCATGAATGTCCACTTAGGAATGAAAATACTTGTGTTTGAGGAACCTGCGTGTTCCTATAATTGCTGTTTGCAATTTATTTGGTCGCTTAACAGTGTTTTGTACCACTATAGGTGATCAGAAGTGGTGTTGGGCCGTCAGAACGCCGAGTTTCTGAGGTTAGTAGTGCACCGGATGTTGCTCCTGCAACACCTCTGTCGGCGGAGAATATTCGATTGGTGGTTGAAGCGGTGTTGGCCGTGATAAATGCGCAGCCTGCAAGGAAAACGCAGCAGGTCGCTCCTGTGATGGAGCAAGAACCTCTTCAAGAGGCTGAGCCGAGGAGAGTGGAGTAAGTGGTTGTGGAACTGGTGGTGCCGAGGAGGGCAACTGAGAGGCAGCTTAAGCATGTAATGATCTTTAACCCTCCGTTATTCTCGGGGTTGGGAACCCCATCTCAGGCTGAAGACTGGCTCTCTAGGGTGAAGAGAGTCATGACAGCAACGGAGATGGAGGAGTGGCAAATGACCACCATCGCTACGTTCCTTCTGGACGGGGAAGCGAGAATGTGGTGGGAAGGATTGGAGCTGCACTTATTGAGAGGTAGGCAACTTGGTGATGTCTCGATGGAAGAGTTCTCGAGATTATTCTTGGCTAGATACCTCCCTTCGACGCAGAAGATAGCGTTGGAAAACGAATTTCTGAAGTTGGTTCAGGGAGAGAAGAGCGTGGATGAATATCTCCATGAGTTCACTCGTTTGAGTCGTTATGCTAGCTCCACCATCGTGGATGAGGAGCGCAAGACTAATCGCTTCTATGAAGGCTTGAGGGATGAGTTGAGACTACTACTTTCGGGGTCGATGACGCAGGGTTTCTTAACCTTGGTCAATACTGCCCGGTCCTTGGAGAAGGACATGAAGAATGTACAAGCAAAGAAAAGCTTGTGTGAGAAGAAATCTGAATTTAAAGTGCCGACTACTTCAAAGACCGGCTATCGGAGATCTTTCAAGAAGCATAGGACTTGAGGTCCAGCTCCTTCTGGTGCTTCTGGGGCGACTACGAGTCGGACCCCGGGCGCGTGTTTTACTTGTGGAAAGACGGGGCACTTTGCCCGTGACTGTTGGAGCGGACGTCCTAAGTCCGAGAGGAAGCCGGGAGCTACTTATGAAGAGAAGGGAAAGGCGGTGGAGTCGACCGCATCCCATTATGCTCCGGCCCAACCAAGGGTCTACAATCTTGGCCAATAGGAGGCCATCAAACAAGCTGATGTGGTGACATGTACGACTTAATTTATAGCAAGTCAATTTCTTTAAATACTTGTTATGCACATGTTACCTTACCACTGCTTGTTTAGGATTTATGTTGATTTGTGAAAATCCGGCATGAGCACTCTTCGATACGGGAGCTTCACACTCCTTCTTGTCCGAAGGATTTATATTACGCATCGGAGTCCCTTCTTCAATGGCGAAGGATAAGTTGGATGTGTTGTTGCCCAATGGGTGTTCGATGCGAGCGGATAGGATCTGCGATGTTAAGGTTCGTATTGGGGAGCAGAGCTCAGTTCGACGTTTTCAGATAACTTCAAGGATGTTTCTAGATTCAAATTCAAATCAGTTAAGGAGTTATTCTGCAATTAATTCTGAAGATTTCCTAGCCGTTTTCATTCATTTCTGGACAAAGTTTCAAGGGATTTTCAAGGAATATTTCTATGGACTTTCCTCCAGAAGAGATTTTGCAATTAAGGATACAATTAATGCAGACCAACGACTATTCTTCTCAGAGAATGTTTTGTGCATTCAGTATCAGAAAATAAAAGAAGAATTTTTGAATCTCTGAGATAGACAGATACACAGACACACAGACAAACATCAGTAATCTTCAACAAAATATTCTGTCTCAAAGAATTCTCAAGAACACTCATCCAAGGAGATCAACCTTTTCTAAAATCTTCAGATCTCTCTAGTTTTCAAGTGTTCAAGGCCAACATATTTCAAGACTCCAGACATTCAACATTTCAGCTGTTGCTGAAATCATCTTTTGCTGGAGTTCAACTTTTGAAGGCCTATCACCCTACAGCAAAGCTTCTTTTCCTGAAGATCTCAAGGATTCAGGGGGAGCTTTGACACCATCAATCCACATAGTCTTCTCAGTTGTTTGAGAAAGAGAAGACTTCCATAACTCTCTCACCCCCTCTCTGTAAAGGGTTTCTCAAACTCCCTTCAAAAGTTTGAGCTTGGTTTTTGAGCACCTTATCAAAAGCTCATTGGTGCCCAGGACACCTGATCAACTCATCCTGCAGTGGATTCCTACCTAGGGTGGTAGAAGAGTGGATGTACCCAAGTTTAGGGGAACCACTATATTTCCTTGTGTCTTCTGGTTTTGCTTGTCTTTATTTTTGTTTCTGGCCTTGATTATTCTGTGATTAGCTTTTGTATAGTTTAGTTATGTGATTAGATTTTTAACTGCTTCCCTGCTCACTCATATTACAACAATTGTTGTAAAAAGTTTCAAAGCACCATATACTCTATTCACCCCCTCTAGAGTATATCAGATCTAGCTGCACTTTCAGAAACTCATCCCGCGAAGTCGACATTTTGCGCTCGACGAAGTGTCGAGACATGGCACATGGCCTGTGACACGGGTGTGCCGCAGGGCGTGTCGACCCGTGTCGAAACTCGTCCCGGGGAGTCGACGAATTTTGCTCGACGATGTGTCGAGACAAGGCACACGGCCTAGGACACGGGCGTGTCCAAGGCCGTGTCGTGAGGTCGACGAACTTAGCTCGACGAAGTGTCGAGTGTCGAGACCGTGTACACGGCCTGGAGCCCAGGCGTGTTGAGGTAGTCACGGGCAAGGATACGGGCGTGTCCAGTACCCGTGTAGTTCTCGGGTTATTTTCGGCATAAATCGATGGGGACACACGGCCGACCACACGGCCGTGTCAGTTGGAACACGGGCGTGTCAGCTCGAACACGGGCGTGTTCGATGCCCGTGTGTTGTTCTAGGCGCGTCGATTTTGATGGCAAATGAGGGACACGGCCCTGGACACGGGCGTGTGCCAGGCTGTGTTCGGTCCAGATTGTACATTTCAGGCCCGAATCAAAGCCGTTCGTTTCTTTATTTTGGTATCCAACGGCTGGGGGTTGTTCCTGATGGGATATACCCGGGATTGGACCTTTGAAACCCTCACTTTTACTTGTGTGGTTCTCTTTCTAAGTGAAGAGAGAGTTGAGAGACAAGGGAGGAAGAAGGAGATAGATCCGGCCATTAGAGGAGCTTCGAAGCTCCAAATCGCGAGCTGACTTCGGAATTACGGAGGCAAAGAAAGTGCGGTGCTTTTCATCCGCTTACTTTTCCATGGCACCAAAGAGAAGCGCTAGGGTAACGATTCTCTTCTTGAGCATGTGAAGCTCTCCTTCTTTGGATAGGAAGCCTGCTCTCGCGAGTTTGCGGTGAGTTGGAGGCGTTCGTTCGGGTAGATATGTGACGTCCCCATTGTGTAGAGTCCGTAAGCGAGAACGGACATAGGCATGATGTGTGAAGCCTACCCGGACATGTTGGTTTGGATCGGTGATGTTGCATTGCATAAATGCTGGAGAAGACTCCGTGCGATTGGTTGTTTTTCGGGTTTTCTACATGGTAGATTGCAACAGGGAGTCTTGGGGATTAACCCTAAGGTGCACCCGAAAAACTGGGCGGATGCATGATCTTGCCAACTTGGTGGCCTGAGAGCCAACTTGAACATAACCGGGTTATGTGAAATGTGACGGAAACGGGATTCGGGAGAAGTTTGACCCGCGCATATGGCTTAAACTGTCGTTGCGATGTGAGCACGGGTTAGATGGAACCGTACCCGTTCTATGTCATTCGGTTAGAGCCGTTGGCATAGATGAGGGTTTTCGGCGGTCAATGGCTTAAATTATCGTGACCCAGGCCAAGAAGAAAAAATGCTCATAGGTTTGGCCGTCAAAGTGGCAGCGGTGAGTCCGGAATGTCTATGGCTTCAATTGACGTGACATTTGCCGGTTCACCGAGAATGTGCCCTGAGTGCACGAGGTGTGTGGCCGTGCGAGCCTACGGCTGTGTTGTTGTGACAATACTATATTGCTCGCTTATGCTAATGAAATGCAGGGAAGGAGCATCGCCGCCCCGAGTTGGGGGCGGGATCGTTATAATTTGGTCAGCATTGCTGACCGTTGCCTTATTCGCCACCGTGCGGTGGTTTTGTTGTTGCTTGCAGGTGTAGCTCGACCAAGCGGTCAATAGTGGGCTAAAGCCCAAATTGCAAAGTCGGCCCTCGAAGTCCTAATTGGAGTGTTTACTGCTTTATTCATGTATGATCGGCCTGCGTGCCGTGGTTTGTAAAACATGTAATACCAAGTGAACCATTTTGTAAGGCCTTAAGGCTTGTACTTGTGTTTGTATAACATTCCTATTTGGTATTAGTGGACATTCATGTTTTTGTGCTGGGTTCTTTATTGCAACTTATTAAACTGCTTCCGCTAGAATGCTCTGTGTAGGACATTGGATTGGTTGGATGGTTTCCATGAGTAACCACCCGGTCTGTCTGTGGTATATGGCGTCGGGCCTCGGCCGGACCTACTGCTATATGCTATGCGACGGATAGGGGGTGTTACAATTTGGTATCAGAGGGAGGTTTCGATCCTCTGACCTGTGGGTTATGGGCCCACCACGCTTCCGCTGCGCATGTGTGCGAATTCTTTTTAAGGGGTGCTGAGCACATGTGTGTGTGTCATCATTATAATAGTAAAAGAACCCATGAATGTCCACTTAGGAATGAAAATACACGTGTTTGGGGAACCTGCGTGTTCCTATAATTGTTGTTTGTAATTTTATTTGGTCGCTTAACGGTGTTTTGTACCACTATAGGTGACCAGAGGTGGTGTTGGGCCGTCGGAACATCCAGTTTTTGAGGCTAGCAGTGCACCTAATGAAGCTCCTGCAACACCTCTATCGGCTGAGACCATAAGATTAGTGTCTGAAGCAGTGTTGTCCATGATTAATGGGCAGCCTGCAAGGCAAACGCAGCAGCCCGCTCCAGTGATGGAGCAGGAACGTCTTCTAGAGGTTGAGCCGAGGAGAGTGGAACAGGTGGTAGTGGAACCGTTGGTGCCAAAGAGGGCAACTGAGAGGTAGATTAAGCATGTAATGAGCTTTAACCCTCCGGTATTCTCGGGGTTGGGAACCCCATCTCAAGCTGAAGACTGGCTCTCCAGGGTGAAGAGAGTCATGACAGCAACAGAGACGGAGGAGTGGCAAATGACCACCATTGCTATGTTCCTTTTGGACGATGAAGCGAGAATGTGGTGGGAAGGGTTGAAGCTGCATCTACTGAGAGGTAGGCAACTTGTTGATGTCTCGATGGAGGAGTTCTCGAGATTGTTCTTGGCTAGATACATCCCTTCGGCGCAGAGAATAGAGTTGGAGAATGAGTTCCTGAAATTGGTTCAAGGAGACAGTACCGTGGATGAATATCTCCACGAGTTTACTCGTCTGATTCGTTATGCTAGCTCCACTATTGTTGATGAGGAGCGCAAGACTAATCGCTTCTATGAAGGGTTGAGAGATGAGTTGAGGTTACTACTCTCGGGGCCGATGACGCAGGGTTTCTTAACCTTGGTCAACACGGCCCAGTCCTTGGAGAAGGATATGAAGAACGTACAAGCAAAGAAAAGCTTGGGTGACAAGAAGTCTGAATTCAAAGTGCCGACTACTTCAAAGTCCGGCTATCGAAGGTCCTTCAAGAAGCATAGGACTTCGGGTCCAGCTCCTTCTGGTGCTTCTGGGGCGACTACGGGTCGGACCCCGGGCGCATGTTTTACTTGCGGAAAGTCGGGGCAATTTGCCCGCGATTGTTGGAGTGGACGTCCCAAGTCCGAGAGAAGGCCGAGAGCAACCTATGAAGAGAAGGGCAAGGCGGTGGAGTCAACCGCGTCCCACTATGCTCCGGCCCAACCAAGGGTGTACAATCTTGGCCAACAGGAGGCCATCAAACAGGCTGATGTGGTGACAGGTACGGTTTAATTTATAGCAAGTCAATTTCTTTAAATACTTGTTATGCACCTATTACCTTACCATTGCTTGTTTAGGGTTTGTTTTGATTTGTGAAAATCGGGCAAGAGCACTCTTCGATACGGGAGCTTCACACTCCTTCTTGTCCGAAGGATTTATATCACGCATCGGAGTCCCTTCTTCGATGGCGAAGGATAAGTTGGATGTGTTGTTGCCTAATGGGTGTTCGATGCGAGCGGATAGGATCTGCGGTGTGAAAATTCGCATTGGGAATCAGGAGTTCGATCTGCAAGCGTCGTTACTTCCGTTGGTGGAGTTCGACGTCATATTTGGCATGGACTGGCTCTCAGAGCAGCAGGCCTATATTGACTGCGATCGCACGGAGGTGAAGTTGGGAGCTAGTCGTGAGATGACTTTTACGGGCTTAAAGGGGTCGAGCAAGACATTGATGTCTGCTCTACAGGTGGTGAAGGCAGTTTGTGCCGGTGCAGAACTGTTCTTTACACTAGTGGAGGTTGCAAAGCCGAAGCCCGCGTTGGATAATATTTCAGTGGTATCGGAGTACCCTGCTGTGTTCCCTAGAGATCTACCTGGAGCCCCGCCTCAGCGGGTGATAGACTTCACGATTGAGCTAGTGCCAGGTGCAAAGCCTGTGTCACGATCTCCTTATCAGCTAGCGCCTAAAGAAATGGCAGAGATGAAGGTTCAACTACAAGAGTTGTTGGAGCAATGGTATGTGCGCCCAAGTTCTTCGCCTTGGAGCGCGGCGGTCCTCTTTGTTAAGAAGAAGGACGGAAGCTTGAGGCTATGTATTGATTATCGGGAGCTCAACAAGTTGACAGAAAAGAACAACTACCCGATCCCCCGGATTGATGATCTTTTTGATCAGTTAGTCGGGTCGACGGTGTACTCAAAGTTGGATCTCAAGTCTGGGTACTATCAGTTGCGAATAAGGGAGAGTGATATCCTAAAGACAGCATTCAGTACAAGATACGGACATTATGAGTTTACGGTCATGCCGTTTGGGCTGACTAATGCGCCGTCAGTGTTCATGGATTTGATTAACAGGACCTTCCGGGAGTACTTGGACTATTTTGTGATCGTCTTCATCGACGATATTTTGGTCTACTCGCAAAGTGAGGAAGATCACTTCAAGCATCTTCATTTGGTTTTGGAGACGCTAAGGAGGAATCAGTTGTATGCTAAGTTCTCGAAGTGCGAGTTTTGGATATCCTCAGTGGCGTTTCTCGGTCATATAGTGAGTGGAGAGGGTATTGCTGTGGATCCGGCGAAGATTGTTGCGATACGGGAGTGGCCTGAGCTTTCTACGGTAGCGGAAGTCCGGAGCTTTCTGGGGCTTGCCGGCTATTATAGGCGCTTCGTAGAGAACTTCTCGTAGATAGCGTTACCTCTCACTACTTTGACGAGGAAGGAGAAGAAGTTCGTTTGGACGCTGGAGTGCGCAGGAGCTTTTGAGGAGTTGAAGTGTCGGTTGAACATGGCGCCTGTGCTGAGTTCGCCGATTGGGACCGAAGGCTATGAGATTTATAGGGATGCTTCGGGCAGCGGTTTGGGTTGCGTGCTACTGCAACACGGAAGTGTGATAGCTTATGGCTCGAGACAGCTAAAAGTGCACGAGAGGAATTATCCGGTCCATGACTTGGAGTTAGCGGCCGTGATTTTTGCCTTGAAGCTGTGGAGACACTATTTGTATGGTGTGAAGATTGATATCTACACTGATCACAAGAGCCTAAAGTATCTGATTGATCAGAAGGATTTGAATATGCGGCAGCGTAGATGGATGGAGTTCCTAGGGGACTATACATTCAAGATCCACTACGTGCCTGGTAATGGTAATGCGGTTGCTGACGCGTTGAGTCGCCGGGACCCAGCTCAAGCCAATTGGCTATCGGTTCATGATGAGCGGTTGGTGCGGGAGTTGGAGGCGTTGGAGATTGTTTGTGTGGACAAGCAATCAAGTACTGAAGCAGTACTGAATTGGACTGAAGTCCAATATGACCTGGCTGATCGGATTCGACAGGCTTTGGATATGGATGCCCATATGAAGCAGTTCATGGTAGAGGCTCTGGATGGGTCAAATTCCCAATTCGTTGTGGAGGACGGATTGCTTTGGAAAGACGGTCGTCTGTGCGTCCTAAGTGTGTGCGATTTGCGGGTGGAATTGTTGTATGAGGCACACCATACTAAGTACTCAATTCACCCGGGGAGCACGAAGATGTACCGTGATGTCAAGAAACTATTTTGGTGGCCGGGTTTGAAGAAGGATGTGGCGCTCTACGTAGCGAAGTGCCAAACTTGCGCCTTGGTGAAGGCGGAGTGCCAAAAGCCGGGACGATTTCTGAAGTCCTTGCCTATTCCGGAGTGGAAATTCGACGACATCTCGATGGACTTTGTGCATGGTTTGCCAAGGTCGCAAAAGGGCAACGACACCATTTGGGTGGTCGTGGATCGGTTAACGAAGGTGTCGCATTTCATCCCGCATAGGAAGGATGATCCGGTGGAGAAGTTGGAAAGCCTGTATGTGGATAAGATTGTACGGCTTCATGGTGTGCCCCGCAGCATCGTGAGTGACCGAGATGGGCGGTTCACGTCCAATGATTGGAGGCTTGTGCAGCAAATGTTGGGAACAAAGCTGAAATTCAGCACAGCCTTCCATCCACAAACAGATGGGCAGACCGAGAGGGTCAATAGAACTATGGAAGACATGCTTCACATGTGTGTCTGGATTTTGGGAAGCAATGGGAAGACCATCATTATTTGGTGGAGTTCTCATACAACAATAGCTACCAAGTGAGTATTCAAATGGCGCCCTTCGAGGCCCTATATGGTAGAAAATGTCGCACGCTGTTGTCTTGGCTAGAAACGGGTGAGTCAAAGTTGTATAAGCGATTAGAAGTGGAGGATGCTACTTCTTTGGTGAGAACCATTCGGGAGAGGTTGCTTATCGCTCACAACCGGCAAGCGAAGTAATATAATGCCAAGCACAGGAACGTGGAGTTCGTTGTGGGCGATTGGGTGTACTTAAAGATCAAGCTGTTCAAAGGTGTCTCGCGGGTGCGGCGATTGAAAAAGCTAAGCCCGAGGTACCTTGGGTCATTTGAGGTTCTGGAGCGAGTTGGTGAAGCAGCCTATCGGTTGAAGCTTTCAGCGGAGCTTAGTGGTTTACATGATGTATTCCATATTTCGGTGCTTCGGAAGGCGGTGCAAGAGCCTTCGCAAGTGATCGCGGTTCATTAAGTGCCGGTGGATAGTGGGCCGACGACAAAGGTCAAGCCCGTGCGAATTGAGGACTCGGAGGTCAAGCGGCTACGCAATAAAGAGATCAGGATGGTCAAGGTCCGATGGGACAATTGCGGTCGTGATTAGCTCTCTTGGGAACGAGCAGACTATGCTTGACGAGTATCCGGAGTTGTTCCGCTCAGGTACAAATTTTGGTTTTGTACATGTCTTTCCTTTATATAATTTCGTGGACGAAATTCTTTTAAGAGGGGGAGAGTTGTAATGCCCCGAAACTCAAAAGAGCGACGGGTGACGTTTTGTGCCAGTTTTGGGTTCTGGCAGGAGGCACACGGCCCGTGACACGGGCATGTCCCAGTGCGTGTCGGGCTTGTGTCGACGAGTTGGTCGAGAGGTCGACGAATTTTGCTCGATGAAGAGTCGAGACAAGGCACACGGCCTGCGACACGGGCGTGTCGCAGGGCGTGTCGACCCGTGTCGACACTCAGCCCGTGAAGTCGACATTTTGCGCTCGACGAAGTGTTGAGACATGGCACACAGCCTGCGAAACGGGCGTGTCGTAGGGCGTGTCGACCCGTGTCGACACTTGTCCCGGGGAGTCGACGAATTTTGCTCGACGATGTGTCGAGACAAGGCACACGGCCTAGGATACGGGCGTGTCCAAGGCCGTGTCATGAGGTCGACGAACTTCGCTCGACGAAGTGTCGAGTGTCGCGACCGTGTACACGGCCTAAAGCCCAGGCGTGTTGAGGTAGACACGGGCAAGGACACGGGCATGTCCAGTACCCGTGTAGTTCTCGGGTTGTTTTCGGGATAAATCGATGGGGACACACGGCCGACCACACGGCCGTATCAGTTGGAACACGGGCGTGTCAGCTTGAACACGGGCGTGTTCGATGCCCGTGTGTTGTTCCAGGCGCGTCGATTTTGACGGCGAATGAGGGACACGACCCTGGACACGAGCGTGTGCCAGGCCGTGTTCGGTCTAGATTTTACATTTCATGCCCGAATCAAAGCCGTTTGTTTCTTTATTTTGGGATCCAACGGCTGGGGGTTGTTCCTGATGGGATATACCCGGGATTGGACCTTTGAAACCCTCACTTTTACTTGTGTGGTTCTCTTTCTAAGTGAAGAGAGAGGTGAGAGCCAAGGGAGGAAGAAGGAGCTAGATCCGGCCATTGGAGGAGCTTCGAAGCTCCAAATCGCGAGCCGACTTCGGAATCACGGAGGGAAAGAAAGTGCGTTGCTTTTCATCCGCTTACTTTTCCATGGCGCCAAAGAGAAGCGCTAGGATAACGATTTTCTTCTTAAGCATGTGAAGCTCTCCTTCTTTATATAGGAAGCCCGCTCTCACGAGTTTGCGGTGAGTTTGAGGCGTTCCTTCGGGTAGATATGTGAAGTCCCCGTTGTGTAGAGTCTGTAAGCGAGAATGGACATAGGCATGATGTGTGAAGCTGTAACGCCCCGAAACTCAAAGGAGCTAAGGGGGACGTTTTGGGCCAGTTTGGGTTCTGGCTGCAGGCACACGGCCTGGGACACGGGTGTGTCCCAGGGCATGTCAAGCCTGTGTCGACACTGAGACGGGAAGTCGACACTTTGGTCTCGACATTGTGTCGTGACTGGGCACACGGCCTGCGACACGGGCGTGTCGCAGGGCGTGTCAACCCGTGTCGACACTTAGCCGTGAAGTCGACACTGTGCTTTGACGAAGTGTCGAGACATGGCACACGGCCTGCGACACGGGCGTGTCGCAGGGCGTGTCAACCCGTGTCGACACTCGTCCTGGAAAGTCTACACTTTGGTCTCGACATGGTGTCGAGACAAGGCACACGGCCTAGGACACGGGCGTGTCCAAGGTCGTGTCATCAGGTCGACGATCTTCGCTCGACGAAGTGTCGAGTGTCGAGACCATGTACACGGCCTGGGGTCCAGGCTTGTTGAGGTGACACGGGTAGTGACACGGGCGTGTCCTAGAACCCGTGCAGTGCTCGGGTTGATTTCGGGGAAAAATGATGGGGGTACACGGCCGGCCACACGGCCGTGTCAGGTGGAACACGGGCGTGTCAGCTCGAACACGGGCGTGTTCGATACACGTGTGAGGTTCCAGGCGAGCCGATTTTGACGGCGAATGAGGCACACGGCCATGGACACGGGCGTGTGCCAGGCCGTGTTCGGTCCAGATTGGGCATTTCAGTCCTGAATCAAAGCCGTTCGTTTCCTTATTTTGAGATCCAACGGCTGGGGGTTGTTCCTGAAGGGATATACCCAGGATTGGACTTAGAAAACCCTCACTTTTCCTAAGTGTTATCTTTATAAAACCTTAGAGGGAGAGGAGAGCCAAGGGAGGAAGAAGGAGCTCGATCCCGCCATTGGAGGAGCTTCGAAGCTCCGAATCGCGAGCCGACTCCGGATCCACGGAGGCAAAGCTAGTGCGGTGCTTTTCATCCGATTACTTTTCAATGGCGCCAAAGAGGAACGCTAGGGTAGCGATCCTCATCTTGAGCATGAGTAGCTCTCTTTCTTTACATAGGAAGCCCGCTCTCGCGAGTTTGCGGAGAGTTGGAGGCGTTCCTTCGGGTAGATATGTGAAGTCCTCGTTGTTTAGAGTCCGTAAGCGAGAACGGACATAGGCATGATGTGTGAAGCCTACCCGGACATGTTGGTCTGGATCGGTGATGTTGCATTGCATAAGGCCGGAGAAGACTCCGTGCTATTGATTGTTTTCGGGTTTTCTACGCGGTAGATTGCAGCAGGGAGCCTTGGGGACTAAGACAAAGGTGCACCCGGAAAACTGGGCGGATACGAGATCTTGCCAACTTGGTGGCCTGAGAGCCAACTTGAACATAACCGGGTTATGTGAATTATGATGGATATGGGACTCGGTGGAAGTTTGACCCGCGCAAATGGCTTAAATTGTCATTGCGATGTGAGCACGGGTTAGATGGAACCGTACCCGTTCTATGTCGTTCGGTTAAAGAGACCTAAAGGCACGTGGCACTTGCCGTTGGCATAGATTAGGGTCTTTGGCGGTCGATGACTTAAATTGTCGTGACCCAGGCCAGGAAGACAAATTTGCTCATAGGTTTGGCCGTCCAAGTGGTGGTGGTGAGTCCGGAATGTCTATGGCTTTAATTGACGTGACATCGACCGATTCACCGAGAATGTGCCCTGAGAGCACGGGGCGTGTGGCCGTGAGTGCCAACGTCTGTGATGAAATGGCTAATTATATATTGCTCGCTTATGCTAATGAAATGCAGGGAAGGAGCATCGCCGCCCCAAGTTGGAGGCGGGATCGTTATAATTTGGTCAGCATTGCTGACCGTTGCCTTGTTTTGCAACCGTGCGGTGGTTTGTTGCTTGCAGGTGCAGTTGGACCAAGCGGTCAATAGCGGGCTAAAGCCCGAATGCGAAGCCGGCCCTTAAAGGCCTAATTGGAAATGTTTACTGCTTTATTCATGTGTGACCGGCCTGCGTGCCGTGGATTGTAAAACATGTAATTTAAAGTGAAACATTTTGTAAAGCCTTAAGGCTTATTTTGGGTATTTTTGTATAACATTCCTAATTTGTATTAGTGGACATTCATGCTCTAATGCTGGGTTCTTTATTGCAACTTTTATAAACTGCTTCCGCTAGAATGCTCTGTGTAGGACGTTGAGATTGGTTGGATGGTTTCCATAAGTAACCACCCGGTCTGTCTGTGGCATACGGCGTCGGGCCCCGGCCAGACCTACTGCTTTATGCTATGTGACGGATAGGGGGTGTTACAATTTGGTATCAGACTACTGGTTTTGGTCGGGCTTAAAGTGAATTCGTGGACGAATTCTTTTAAGGGGTGGTGAGCACGTTGTGTGCATCATCGTTATAACAGTAAAAGAACCCATGAATGTCCACTTAGGAATGAAAATACTTGTGTTTGAGGAACCTGCGTGTTCCTATAATTGCTGTTTGCAATTTATTTGGTCGCTTAACGGTGTTTTGTACCACTATAGGTGACCAGAAGTGGTGTTGGGCCGTCAGAACGCTGAGTTTTTGAGGCTAGTAGTGCACCGGATGTTGCTCCTGCAACACCTCTGTCGGCGGAGAATATTCGATTGGTGGCTGAAGCGGTGTTGGCCGTGATAAATGCGCAGCCTGCAAGGAAAACGCAGCAGGCCGCTCCTGTGATGGAGCAAGAACCTCTTCAAGAGGCTGAGCCGAGGAGAGTGGAGTAAGTGGTTGTGGAACCGGTGGTGCCGAGGAGGGCAACTGAGAGGCAGCTTAAGCATGTAATGATCTTTAACCCTCCGTTATTCTCGGGGTTGGGAACCCCATCTCAGGCTGAAGACTGGCTCTCTATGGTGAAGAGAGTCATGACAGCAACGGAGATGGAGGAGTGGCAAATGACCACCATCACTACGTTCCTTCTGGATGGGGAAGCGAGAATGTGGTGGGAAGGATTGGAGCTGCACTTATTGAGAGGTAGGCAACTTGGTGATGTCTCGATGGAAGAGTTCTCGAGATTATTCTTGGCTAGATACCTCCCTTCGACGCAGAAGATAGCGTTGGAAAACGAATTTCTGAAGTTGGTTCAGGGAGAGAAGAGCGTGGATGAATATCTCCATGAGTTCACTCGTTTGAGTCGTTATGCTAGCTCCACCATCGTGGATGAGGAGCGCAAGACTAATCGCTTCTATGAAGGCTTGAGGGATGAGTTGAGACTACTACTTTCGGGGTCGATGACGCAGGGTTTCTTAACCTTGGTCAATACTGCCCGGTCCTTGGAGAAGGACATGAAGAATGTACAAGCAAAGAAAAGCTTGTGTGAGAAGAAATCTGAATTTAAAGTGCCGACTACTTCAAAGACCGGCTATCAGAGATCTTTCAAGAAGCATAGGACTTCAGGTCCAGCTCCTTCTGGTGCTTCTGGGCCGACTACGAGTCGGACCCCGGGCGCGTGTTTTACTTGTGGAAAGACGGGGCACTTTGCCCGTGACTGTTGGAGCGGACGTCCTAAGTCCGAGAGGAAACCGGGAGCTACTTATGAAGAGAAGGGAAAGGCGGTGGAGTCGACCGCATCCCATTATGCTCCGGCCCAACCAAGGGTCTACAATCTTGGCCAACAGGAGGCCATCAAACAAGCTGATGTGGTGACATGTACGACTTAATTTATAGCAAGTCAATTTCTTTAAATACTTGTTATGCACATGTTACCTTACCACTGCTTGTTTAGGATTTATGTTGATTTGTGAAAATCCGGCATGAGCACTCTTCGATACGGGAGCTTCACACTCCTTCTTGTCCGAAGGATTTATATTACGCATCGGAGTCCCTTCTTCAATGGCGAAGGATAAGTTGGATGTGTTGTTTCCTAATGGGTGTTCGATGCGAGCGGATAGGATCTGCGATGTTAAGGTTCGTATTGAGGAGCAGGAGTTCGACCTGCGGGCGTCTTTACTTCCGTTAGTGGAGTTCGACGTCATATTTGGCATGGACTGGCTCTCGGAGCAGCAAGCCCATATAGATTGCGGTAGCAAGGAAGTCAAGCTGGGAGCAAGTCGTGAGACGACTTTTACAGGCTTAAAGGGGTCGAGCAAGACGTTGATGTATGCTCTTCAGGTGGTGAAGGCGGTTCGTGCCGGAGCAGAACTGTTCTTTACACTAGTGGAGGTTGCAAAGCCGAAGCCCGCGTTGGATTGTATTTCAGTGGTATCAGAATACCCTGATGTGTTCCCCGCAGATCTTCCTGGAGCCCCGCCTCAGCAGGAGATAGATTTTACGATCGAGCTAGTGCCAGGTGAAAAGCCTGTGTCACGATCTCCTTATCGGCGGCGCCTAAGGAAATGGCGGAGCTGAAAGTTCAACTGTAAGAGTTGTTGGAGCAAGGGTATGTGCGCCCGAGTTCTTCGCCTTGGAGCGCACCGGTCCTCTTTGTTAAGAAGAAGGACGGAAGCTTGAGGCTATGTATTGATTATCGGGAGCTCAACAAGCTGACGGAGAAGAACAAGTACCCGATCCCCCGGATTGATGATCTTTTTGATCAGTTAGTCGGGTCGACGGTGTACTCGAAGTTGGATCTCAAGGCTGGGTACTATCAGCTGCAAATAAGGGAGAGTGATATCCCGAATACAGCGTTTAGTACGAGATACATGCATTATGAGTTTACGGTCATGCCGTTTGGGCTGACAAATGCGCCGTCAGTGTTCATGGATTTGATGAACAGGACTTTCAGGGAGTACTTGGACCATTTCGTGATCGTCTTCATCGACGATATTTTGGTGTACTCGCAAAGTGAGGAAGATCACTTCAAGCATCTTCATTTGGTGTTGGAGACGCTAAGGAGAAATCAGTTGTATGTCAAGTTCTCGAAGTGCGAGTTTTGGCTATCCTCAGTGGCGTTCCTCGGGCATATAGTGAGTGGAGAGGGTATTGCTGTGGATCCGGCGAAGATTGTTGCGATATGGGAGTGGCCTGAGCTTGCTACTGTAGCGGAAGTCCGGAGCTTTCTGGGGCTTGCCGGCTATTATAGGCGCTTCGTAGAGAACTTCTCGCGGATAGTGTTACCTCTCACTACTTTGACGAGGAAGGAGCATAAGTTCGTCTGGACGCCGGAGTGCGCGCGAGCTTTTGAGGAGTTGAAGTGTCGATTGACCACGGCGCCTGTGCTGAGTTCGCCATATGGAACCGAAGGCTATGAGATTTATAGCGATGCTTCGGGCAGCGGTTTGGGTTGCGTGCTACTGCAACACTGAAGTGTAATAGCTTATGGCTCGAGACTGCTAAAAGTGCATGAGAGGAACTATCTGGTCCATGACTTGGAGTTAGCGGCCGTGATTTTTGCCTTGAAGCTGTGGAGACACTACTTGTACGGTGTGAAGATTGATATCTACACCGATCACAAGAGCCTGCAGTATCTTATTGATCAGAAAGATCTGAATATGCGGCATCGTAGATGGATGGAGTTCCTGGGGGACTATACATTCAAGATCCACTACGTGCCTGGCAAAGGGAATGCGGTTGCGGACGCGTTGAGTCGCCGAGCCCCAGCTCAAGCCAATTGGCTATCGGTGCATGATGAGCGGTTGGTGCGGGAGTTGGAGGCGTTGCAGATTGTTTGTGTGGATAGGCAATCAAGTGCTGAAGCAGTTCTGAATTGGACTGAAGTCCAATATGACCTGGCTGATCGTATTCGGCAGGCTTTGGATATGGATGCTCATATGAAGCAGTTCATGGTAGAGGCTCTGGATGGGTCAAATCCCCAATTCGTCGTGGAGGACAGATTACTTTGGAAAGACGGTCGTCTGTGCGTCCCAAGTGTGGGCAATTTGTAGGTGGAGTTGTTGTACAAGGCACACCATACCAAGTACTCGATTCACCCGGGGAGCACGAAGATGTACCGTGATGTGAAGAAACTGTTTTGGTGGCCGGGTTTGAAAAAGGATGTGGCGCTCTACGTAGCGAAGTGCCAAACTTGCGCCTTGGTGAAGGTGGAGTGCCAAAAGTCGGGAGGATTTCTTAAGTCCTTGCCTATTCCGGAGTGGAAATTCGACGATATCTCAATGGACTTTGTGCACGGTTTGCCAAGGTCGCAAAAGGGGAACGACGCCATTTGGGTGGTCGTTGATCGGTTAACGAAGGTGACACATTTTATTCCGCATAGGAAGGATGATCCGGTGGAGAAGTTGGCAAAGCTTTATGTGGATAACATAGTACGGCTTCATGGTGTGCCCCGCAGCATCGTGAGTGACCGAGATGGGCGGTTCACGTCCAATGATTGGAGGCTGGTGCAGCAAATATTGGGAACAAAGCTGAAATTCAGCACAGCCTTCCATCCGCAAACAGATGGGCAGACCGAGAGGGTCAATAGAACTATGGAAGACATGCTCCGCATGTGTGTCTTGGATTTCAGAAAGCAATGGGAAGACCACCTTTATTTGGTGGAGTTCGCATACAACAATAGCTACCAAGCGAGTATTCAGATGGCACCTTTCGAGGCCCTATATGGTAGAAAATGTCGCACGCCGTTGTCTTGGTTAGAAACGGGTAAGTCAAAGTTGTATAAGCGATCAGAAGTGGAGGGTGCTACTTCTTTGGTGCGAACCATTCGGGAGAGGTTGCTTATCGCTCAGGACCGGCAAGCGAAATACTATAATGCCAAGCACAGGAATGTGGAGTTCGCTGTGGGTGGTTATGTGTACCTAAAGATCAAGCCGTTCAAGGGTGTCTCGCGGGTGCGGCGATTGAAAAAGCTAAACCCGAGGTACCTTGGACCGTTTGAGGTTCTGGAGCGAGTTGGTGAAGCGGCCTATCGGTTGAAGCTTTCAGTGGAGCTTAGTGGTTTACATGATGTATTCCACATTTCGGTACTCTGAAAGGCGGTGCAAGAGCCTACGCAAGTGATCGCGGTTGATCAAGTGCCGGTGGAGAGTGGGCTAACGATAAAGGTTAAGCCCGTGCGGATTGAGGACTCGGAGGTCAAGCGGCTACGCAATAAAGAGATCAGGATGGTCAAGGTCTGGTGGGACAATTGCGGTCGTGAGGAGCTCTCTTGGGAGCGAGAGCAGACTATGCTTGACGAGTATCCGGAGTTGTTCCGCTCAGGTACAAATTTTGGGTTTTGTACATGTCTTTCCTTTATGTAATTTCGTGGACGAAATTCTTTTAAGAGGGGGAGAGTTGTAACGCCCCGAAACTCAAAGGAGCTAAGGGGGACGTTTTGGGCCAGTTTGGGTTCTGGCTGCAGGCACACGGCCTGGGACACGAGCGTGTCCCAGGGCGTGTCAAGCCTGTGTCGACACTGAGACGGGAAGTCGACACTTTGGTCTCGACATTGTGTCGATACTGGGCACACGGCCTGCGACACGGGCGTGTCGCAGGTCGTGTCGACCCGTGTCGACACTTAGCCGCGAAGTCGACACTGTGCTTTGACGATGTGTCGAGATATGGCACACGGCCTGCGACACGGGCGTGTCGCAGGGCGTGTCAACCCGTGTCGACATTCGTCCCGGAAAGTCGACACTTTGGTCTCGACATGGTGTCGAGACAAGGCACACGGCCTAGGACACGGGCGTGTCCAAGGCCGTGTCATCAGGTCGACGATCTTCGCTCGACGAAGTGTCGAGTGTCGAGACCGTGTACACGGCCTGGGGTCCAGGCGTGTTGAGGTGACACGGGTAGTGACACGGGCGTGTCCTAGAACCCGTGCAGTGCTCAGGTTGATTTCAGGGAAAACTGATGGGGGTACACGGCCGGCCACACGGCCGTGTCAGGTGGAACACGGGCGTGTCAGCTCGAACACGGGCGTGTTCGATACCCGTGTGAGGTTCCAGGCGAGCCGATTTTGACGGCGAATGAGGCACACGGCCCTGGACACGGGCGTGTGCCAGGCCGTGTTCGGTCCAGATTGGGCATTTCAGTCCCGAATCAAAGCCGTTCGTTTCCTTATTTTGAGATCCAACGGCTGGGGGTTGTTCCTGAAGGGATATACCCGGGATTGGACTTAGAAAACCCTCATTTTTCTTAAGTGTTATCTTTCTAAAACCTTAGAGAGAGAGGAGAGCTAAGGGAGGAAGAAGGAGCTAGATCCCACCATTAGAGGAGCTTCGAAGCTCCGAATCGCGAGCCGACTCCGGATCCACGGAGGCAAAGCTAGTGCGGTGCTTTTCATTCGATTACTTTTCAATGGCGCCAAAGAGGAACGCTAGGGTAACGATCCTCATCTTGAGCATGAGTAGCTCTCTTTCTTTACATAGGAAGCCCGCTCTCGCGAGTTTGCAGAGAGTTGGAGGCGTTCCTTCGGGTAGATATGTGAAGTCCCCGTTGTTTAGAGTCCGTAAGCGAGAACGGACATAGGCATGATGTGTGAAGCCTACCCGGACATATTAGTCTGGATCGGTTATGTTGCATTGCATAAGGCCGGAGAAGACTCCGTGCTATTGATTGTTTTCGGGTTTTCTACGCGGTAGATTGCAGCAGGGAGCCTTGGGGACTAACCCAAAGGTGCACCCGGAAAACTAGGCGGATACGAGATCTTGCCAACCTGGTGGCCTGAGAGCCAACTTGAACATAACCGGGTTATGTGAATTATGATGGATATGGGACTCGGTGGAAGTTGGACCCGTGCAAATGGCTTAAATTGTCGTTGCGATGTGAGCACGGGTTAGATGGGACTGTACCTGTTCTATGTCATTCAGTTAAAGAGACCTAAAGGCACGTGGCACTTGCCGTTGGCATAGATTAGGGTCTTTGGCGGTCGATGACTTAAATTGTCGTGACCCAGGCCAGGAAGACAAATTTGCTCATAGGTTTGTCCGTCCAAGTGGCGGTGGTGAGTCCGGAATGTCTATGGCTTTAATTGACGTGACATCGACCGGTTCACCGAGAATGTGCCATGAGAGCACGGGGCGTGTGGCCGTGAGTGCCAACATCTATGATGAAATGGCTAATTATATATTGCTCGCTTATGCTAATGAAATGCAGGGAAGGAGCATCGCCGCCCCGAGTTGGGGGCGGGATCGTTATAATTTGGTCAGCATTGCTGACCGTTGCCTTGTTTTGCCACCGTGCGGTGGTTTGTTGCTTGCAGGTGCAGTTGGACCAAGCGGTCAATAGCGGGCTAAAACCCGAATGCGAAGCCGGACCTTGAAGGCCTAATTGGAAATGTTTACTGCTTTATTCATGTGTGACCGGCCTGCGTGCCGTGGTTTGTAAAACATGTAATTTAAAGTGAAACATTTTGTAAAGCCTTAAGGCTTATTTTGGGTATTTTTGTATAACATTCCTAATTTGTATTAGTGGACATTCATGCTCGAATGCTGGGTTCTTTATTACAACTTTTATAAACTGCTTCCGCTAGAATGCTCTGTGTAGGATGTTGAGATTGGTTGGATGGTTTCTATAAGTAACCACCCGGTCTGTCTGTGGCATACGGCGTCGGGCCCCGGCCGGACCTACTTCTTTATGCTATGTGACGGATAGGGGGTGTTATAGAAGCCTACCCGGACATGTTGGTTTGGATCGGTGATGTTGCATTGCATAAATGCCGGAGAAGACTCCATGCGATTGGTTGTTTTCGGGTTTTCTACATGGTAGATTGCAACAGGGAGTCTTGGGGATTAACCCTAAGGTGCACCCGGAAAACTGGGCGGATGCGTGATCTTGCCAACTTGGTGGCCTGAGAGCCAACTTGAACATAACCGGGTTATGTGAAATGTGACGGAAACGGGATTCGGGAGAAGTTTGACCTGCGCATATGGCTTAAATTGTCGTTGCGATGTGAGCACGGGTTAGATGGAACCGTACCCGTTCTATGTCGTTTGGTTAGAGCCGTTGGCATAGATGAGGGTCTTCGGCGGTCAATGGCTTAAATTGTCGTGACCCAGGCCAATAAGACAAAATGCTTATAGGTTTGGCCGTCAAAGTGGCGCTGGTGAGTCTGGAATGTCTATCGCTTCAATTGACGTGACATTGGCCGATTCACCGAGAATGTGCCCTGAGTGCACGGGGTGTGTGGCCGTGCGAGCCTACGCATGTGTTGTTGTGACAATACTATATTGCTCGCTTATGCTAATGAAATGCAGGGAAGGACCATCGCCGCCCCGAGTTGGGGGCGGGATCGTTATAATTTGGTCAGCATTGCTGACCGTTGCCTTGTTTGCCACCGTGCGGTGGTTTTGTTGTTGCTTGCAGGTGTAGCTGGACCAAGCAATCAATAGCGGGCTAAAGCCCAAATTGCAAAGCCGGCCCTCGAAGGCCTAATTGGAGTGTTTACTGCTTTATTCATGTATGTCCGGCCTGCGTGCCGTGGTTTGTAAAATATATAATACAAAGTGAACCATTTTGTAAGGCCTTAAGGCTTGTACTTGTGTTTGTATAACATTACTATTTGGTATTAGTGGACATTCATGCTTTTGTGCTCGGTTCTTTATTGCAACTTATTAAACTGCTTCCGCTAGAATGCTCTGTGTAGGACGTTGGATTTGTTGGATGGTTTCCATGAGTAACCACCCGGTCTGTCTGTGGTATATGGCGTCAGGCCCCGGCCGGACCTACTGCTATATGCTATGCGACGGATAGGGGGCGTTACACCATGGGCAGGAGGAGCATACATGGGAGCCACAGGACTTGATGCAGCAAAATACTCGGAGCTCTTCGAGTCAGCTATACCTTAAACCTTAGGGAAGTTATAAGTTTCTTTTATTTCATTAGAAACCCCCGTAGGCTAAACCTTAATTTCGGGGATGAAATTTTTATTTTTATATATTGGGATTTGTAACATCCCTCAAACAACTAAACCCTTGGATTTTGTTTTGTCATGACTACGTCATGACAAAACCATCAGAAGCTCAAAACCAAGTGGGCAATGCACAAGGCAAAAATAATCTCCTTGGTTTGCCTATAGCTCATCCTAAACATTTAGACCAAAGGTTTGACTTTAGGGCTATAACTTGATCCCATGACCCTACCACAACACCCCTAACACCTTGGGTACTCTATAGGGCCACTAAGGACCCACTGTGGGCAGTCAAAGTGGTTAAGTTAACCTAAGTCAACCTTAACCGTAAAGGGTCAAACTAGCCTACTTAGAGTCAATTGACCTTCCCTTAGCCAAGTGGACTCCACCCATGCCCTCCTAACCCTAATGTGAGGTTAATGGACCACCAAGGACCCATTGGGGAAAACCTTAGGGAGTAAGTTGACCCAAGTCAACTCCTAGCTCAAAGTGGTCAAAGTGCCCTTACTAAGGGTCAAGTGACCTCTAAGGTGCCAAGTCAACCGTACCTAGATCTTAGGGCAGTCCAATGGGTCACCAATGACCCATTGATGGAAACTCAAAAGGTCAAATTGACCGAAGTCAACCCTAGGCTAGGTCACGTGAAACTTAGCTCAAAAAGGGCTAACCCTAGCTCAAGCCCCTAGTCACTTGGGCTAACCACTCCCTAACAACTTTATAATAGCTTAGTGGGCTGCATTTAGGCTAGTGCCAAGATATAATTCGGCCATGAAGGGCCGGAGAGAGAAAACTCCAAATTCCTCTTTAATGGAGGAGAAAGAAAAGGAGGTAAAGGCCATTCATGGCATAGGGAACCAAGGCCCCTTCTTCTTTGCTTGCTTCATTGCCCCTAACAGCTCTGAGAAGATCAAGAGCTTTTCCAGCCCTTTCATTAATTGGATGCTCAGAACGACCATGGCCAAGAAATCCTATTCATGGCCATTAATGGTGCCATGAAGGAAGGCCCTTCTCCTCCCTCCATTAAGGGCTAGGTTCAACTCCTCTGGGGAAGAGGAGAAGTTTCCAGCCATTTCCTGGCTGTATTGAGCCCACATTCATCCCCCACCACCATGGTCGAAATTCACCTTAAGGGGGCATTAATGGCCACCACCAACTATACCCCTCCCCTCCCCCATTTTATCATTTTAAAAGCTTCACTGGACTCCAAGATTTTGTTTCCACCATTGCCCCGACGATCCCGAGTAACTTCATTGTACAGTTGCAGAACTCTAGTGTCTCCTCCACCACCAATGGCATACCGGCGATCGATGCATCTCGAGGCTGCAAGCAAGGTCCTCTCCTTCCCCTTCATCCATGGGTGGATCATAGGACTCATTAGTAATAAGAATTGGGCTCAATTGAGAATGATCGGGTGGAGTTTCTCCATGATTTTTCCGTGAAAATCATCTTGTCGAGTTCGCCGGAATAGGCCCCTCCGGTGGCTGTGCCGCCGCCTGGCGATAGCCACCACCTCAATGGAGGTTGTGGTGGCGGTGACCGGCCATGGAGGTGGTCGGATTGTCGGTAGTGGTCGATAGGAGAGGCTCTAGGATGGGTAGATCTCACCCGTTGGCTGGAGGTTGAAGATGACCGGTAACCGCCTGATCTGCATCGAGATTATTGCAGGGATCATATGATTTATATTTTAATTTATGCATTTTCTGTTCCTTATAATCTGTTACTTTGGGAATTAATTTAAAAATACTTAGATGCACAATCAGAGAAACTGGTAAACATAAATATTGTATATCTATGTGTCTACTTAACTTAAAATTGGTTTCAACCTATTTGGAGTTCAGGTTGGACCGGAGCACTCATTTTGGTGGGGTCTATACCTAGGGTTAGAGAGAAACTAAAATGAGTGCCCCCATTCCATCCCGTGTCCAACTGACTTGAATTTGGACAGGGAGTCACTCTAACCTATTCCTACGCCTGTCCAAAAATGGGAATTTTTGGAGATAACTTTTCGATAGTTTTGGAAATAATTTAATAATCCTAGGATAAATTACTTAGGAGACCTAATGACCTCCAAAACCTCCCAACTTTGGGTGAGTGCTCTTTATTGTCATCATGAGGTTTTGTATAAATTTTCACCTCATTTTGAGTTGATTTGGTTGTGAAATGAGCAGACCCTTGTTTTGCCCTAAAAAGGGTATTTAGGTCAAAAGTGCACTTTATGGATTTGGGTGGCCAAATCACATCAACAGAGTCTGAAACTTTGTCCACTGGTTTGTTATGACCAGGGACACCCTCCCATGTGTTATGGTGTGGTTTGGGGGAGGATTGCCCTCGGACCCAAGTTTAAACCCTAAATTTAGACTTTGGGGGTTTGAGAAGGGCATGGGGTCAAATGCCCTTGTATGGACATGAAATTTGGTAGAGAGGACAATAGGGTAGCTAAAGCCCTCTGGTGAAAATCTTAGAGGATTTGGAGATGGTTAAACCCCTCAAAACCATAACCCTAGTTTAAGTCACAATCCTTAAAATTGAAGGATAGGTAATTAGAACACTGTAAAAAAGCTGTGAAACATGGGTAGTGTAGTCATATTGTCATTATAAACCTTGGATAATTTTATTTATACTTTAAGATTAATAATTTTAGTATCACCTTTGCAATACCATTATTAGCCCTAATTTATTATGTTTTTATTATGATCTTAATAACCATTAGATGATTATGAAATTGGGGCAGAGTGCGTTTTAGACCATTATGATCAGACATGAAATTTTATGGTAATTTTTAGATGTAAATTTCTAGTACTTACTTCACAAGTATATAAATTCGGGAATATGATCAATAATAGATTTAGAGCTCCCTTTTTATTGGAAAATTATGAAACATGATCATTAGTGTTTCTAGGTCAATATGTTCATATGAGAATTTTATTACAATTTTTAAATGAATAATTGTTGTACTTAGTTCATTAAAATATTAACTTGGATTATTATGAAAATTCAAGTTTAGTGTTCATTATTCACTGATAAATTATGAAACTTGACCTGGAGTGTTTATATATTTTATATTCATTCTTGAATTTTCTCAGAATTTTTAGAAGTATATTGGCAGTACTTGTCTCATTAATTTTGTTAATGTAGGTTATGTTCAAAAATTATGTATAGAGATTTATGTCTTACTAAAAATTTGGAGACCCTGAATTTACTAATAAATAGTGTCATTTATTTATCATAATTTTGTGGAACATTTTGCATGCCTCAAAATAGTACTCATGTTCAAACTAGGGCATTTGGACCGTTTTGGAAATTAAATAAATTATCAAGTAAATTATGAAAATTATAAACTTCTGGATTTGGGCTAATCATGCCATGATAGACCTCCAATAAATATTATAGGGATTTTGGATGATAATTTTGAGTACCTCCCATTGTATACACCATATAGCTTAGGATGGTCTGCGTTTAGTAAAAACTACAAAAATCATAATATGGTGCAAAATGAACCTAGGGAGTTGGGATATAATTTTATTGATCTGGTAAGTGAATTGAGATTATCATCGGGAGTCGTGATGAGGAGTGGGAGGTTTGACTAGTGTTAAGAGGTGCTCGGGTCGACGAAACATCGTCTTCCCCGTGGAGAGAGAAAGAGTCAAAATACACTAGGGTTAGATCCGGTACAACATTAAAGGGATTGGAAGTTGGGTAAAAACCAATAATAGTAAGTGCATTGCGAAAGGGAACGATGGGCTTCAGAAACCATCATAGTTCCTAGTGCCCTCGAGAGCCCTTCACAGGGAGTACCTTGGGTAGTGATGAGCTAACCTAAGCAGTAGGAATAATAAACTTCAAGAGCAACTAGTATAACTAGGGTTTCACATTCACACACACCCGTAGCTCGAGAGGTTGGTTATGTTAGTTTGATTAGCCATTCAGACTATAGGTTCGAAAGGTAGATGTTACGGACGGGATAGTCCGGGGAGCCGGTGGCTTGGAATGATTTGGATACAAATAAGTTGGTGGGTCTTCGGTATTGGACGGTCGTTCACACCGACGTCGATACATTGACTCGGCAGTGTGGGACACTTGGCCAAAGAAAGTCTGGTAGATATGGACAGCATAGTACGTGGAGACTCTAGGTTGTGTCCTTCTAGAGGCATATGTAAGGGATAGGCCTGGTAGTGTGGATACCCTGCTAGGAGTGTGGGGCCAACCCACTGTCTCTATTTGCCACTACGGAGGTTCCTGGGAGTGAAGCTAGATGCCCAAATAGGGGGAACTAAAGTTCCGTGCGCAAAGAGTGGTGTGCATGGGTTGCACTTGCATGAATCATGGCATAGAATATCGGTACACTCATTCTTGCATACAACCGACACCCCAATGTATAAATTGGTATGAGACTTTTTATACGATGGGATCCTTGCAGATGACCACATAACTTATATGTTTGTATGGGCATTCATATAAGTTAAGGTTACTTACTTCTTACTTTGTCTTTCTTACATATGTTGCATTACTCTACTTGTTTACAATACTGCTTACTATTGTAGAACCACTAGAATAGTTCCACCATCACCTACTTTGCTTACTCTCCACCTTCATAGCTTCCCTTTCCTCCTCCCCGCTTGGTGCCTAGGAGCCATGGGGGAGGGGTAGTGGATGATAGTACTTAGTCTTTATGACTAATGGTTTTCGGACCACAACATTACGGGGGCTCCAGATGGGAGATAGGGACCAGCAGCATAGGGACCAACAATAGAGGATTATGGTGCACATGGAGGTGGGCCAGTCTAGTATCGGAGCACCAGTGACCAGCTCCGTGAGTGATTAGTCTTTCTCATAGCATCCGCAAGAGATTGTAGTGAGGATCTGATGTATCGGGCTTAAGCCCGTTTATATTTCATTTGTACTGTTCTATTGCAATACTCTCACTTTCCTATATTTATGGACTTGTTGTGGTTTCTCATTTATATGTGATGTTTGTGGACTCAATCATATTTCATTTTATGACTACTACTCTCTCTTTGAGGATTGAAAAGGCCGGCAGAATCAGCATTTTGTTGTGGCGGCCTTCCCGAGTGTCGGGGCAACCACAAAACGGCGGTTATGGGCATAAGACCCCCGGGTTTGAAAAAGAAAAAATGGGGTCTTACAGTATTTTTACTTTAAGGAGAGTGTGTGCGTGTGTTTTATTTTTTGTAGCGTGGGTCCGTTTTTAACTTCAGTCGAGTGCGTGTGTGAGTTTTCATTTCAAGTACAGTGCGTGCATTTTCATTTCTACAGAGTGCATGCGTGTTTGTATTTATTTTCTCCTACTCGTTTGAGTAGGACTCACTTTCATTTCCCTCCTACTCATTTGAGTAGTACTCGCAGTTTTATTGCTTTAATTTCCTGCCTACTCATTTGAGTAGGACTTGCAATTTTAATGCTTTCTTTACTGCTTTATTTTCAGCTTTCATTTTATCGCTTTCTTCTCGCATGCCATCCCCATTCCAATGAGTGGCTAACTGCTCTTAGCCCTCAATATTGAATTGCATTGGGACAGATAAAATTACTTTAAATAATTAAAGTTCCTGTTTTTCTAATAAATTAAATTACTTAAGGTTTGCCCCGGGTTTACGACACGTAGAACCAAAGATCAATATGTGGGCTCTATTTCCATAGTCCATATGCTAGCTAGCCGAGAGGACGTGCGTATGGACCGATCACCCCTTAGTAAATGGAGTTCTGCACTAACCCTCGAGAGAGGAGGCACGCAAACTCTACCGGATTATGTTCCCGACCCAATAACTGGGTTCTTAGCGTAATGCGGGCATTAAGAGGAATCCTTCGTCGAACGAGAGCCCGGTCGAATAGTCTTAATGTTCAGGTGAGCGATATTCCTAGAGATAGGTGAGCTTATTTTAGTGGAACCTCCACGGCCAATCTCCACCTTAATTAATTTAAAATTTAGGATCTCTTTCTATTAAAGGTTTATTTTAGTTCAAATTCTTTTAGATACCGTTGCGCTATGTTATTCATAGGCTCCATTTTATTGCTTTAATTTTCTGTTTATATATATATAAATAATATCCCGACAAGATAAATCTTCGGTAAAATAATAGTCCCCTCCAGGGAAGAGTAGAAATAATCAACACTACCCTGAGAACAATACGACCCTGATATTCCTCACCGGAATATCTTATACTACACGCGATAGGTGCACTTGCCTCCTTTCATTAAAACTCGATTTTAACTGTTTTATATCCAAATAATAAATCCGCGCGCTCCGTCTTCCTCAATAAAACCAAATCCGCTTTTTCTAAATAAACCACCCGGGGCACCGTGTGTCCAAAATAATTTTTGGAGTTTTAACCCCCGCATGAGATGCATAACATGTGTTTGTATATGGATCCACCATAGGATGTAACATTTGACGGTTATGTAGTATGGGATGCATAACCATCATCACATGGGTGCCCATTAGCACGTTTTCCTTTCTCGTTGCATGTGATGTTATGTAGGATGAGATGCATAACATTTCATGTGTATGCCACTCATGCATTCATTGAGGCCTTTATAGAATGCATATACTGCATACATAATATATCGTCGCATATGCATGCAACCTAAGTTAAGGTTTACATGATGACACATGTACACACATGTATTTAAAGAAGAATAAAGAATTCATGCATTCATCTCATAGGCACATGTGTAAATAGTATGAGAGGATATCATCCTAAGTAGGACATAACATCATTATCAAATCTCAGAGCAAGTTACAGCATAAGTAAGTGTCTTAAGTATAGTCTGAACTAGTTGTGTGACCTAGTTTTAATCTAGGATTTTTGATGAGTTGTTCGTTACCTTTTTAGTAATGCCACCAAATTGTCCTTTGATGAGGTCGACTCCACATTCAGAGGGTGAGTCATCGGGTGCTCAGAGTGAGGCGTTGATCGAGAGTTTGCGCCAAAGCAATGAAGATCTGTCGAGTCAGTTAGTTGTGATGCAGTCGCATATTCAATCCTTATTGTCTGTTGCTCCCACGCAGCAACCTTTAGCGCAAAATTCTACCTTGGTTCAAGCCGTGCCTGCTAATCCTGCTCCTTTGGTACCCCCAGTGACGCTACCCCCGGAGATGAATCTTATATCGCATTTCTAGGGAATAAGACCTCCTACTTATGATGGGAGTGCTGACTTTATGGTTTTGGATGACTGGATCATTACTATGGATGAGATGTTCACATATTCGGGGATCGCTGAAGCCCAAAAGATAATGCTTGAGACCTACCAGCTGAAAGGCTTGGCAAAGTTTTAGTGGAATCGAGAAAAGGAAGTTTTGAAGGAAGGATGCTCATGGGAGTCCTTTAATAACATGCTGCTTAAGAAATTCTTACCCTCGGTCGAGCAGGACCGTTTGATGAACAATTTCCTACATTTGAAGCAGAAACAGCTCACGGTGAGCTAATATGAGATCGAGTTCAGTAAATTGAGCAGATTTGCTCCTGATATGGTAACATCGGAGGAAGGGAGAGTGAAGCGCTTTCTCGGAGGATTAAACAGCGATGTCCAACAATTGGCATGCGCTTATTGAGCTGAAAGCTATGCTAAGGCAGTGGAAGCCGCACTGAAGGTTGAGGCGATCGGAAATGCCAAGAATCGAGATGCTGTGGCAAGGAAATATAAGGGAAAAGGAAAGCTAAATGTGGTTACCTGGGAGGAAGCTCAGACCACTACCCAAGTGATTTCAGGTTAGACCATACTTTAATTTTATTCTCTTTAGTTGCTTTAGGTCTCGTGCATTTTGTTATGTATGCTACTATTTTAGGGGAGTTTAAGGAGCGGAATAGGTGGGCTCATATTCTTTTTGATTCGGGTGCCACCCATTCTTTTGTGGCCCGAAGGTTCGTAGATAAACATAGTTTGAACGTGGATCAGTTACGAGACTCCTTCAACATCAGGCTTCCCCCTGGTGAATCGGTAGTATCTAATCAAGGAGTTCTGAAATGCCCTATTTATCTAGGCGATTTCCTAGCTTTTGCGGATCTGGTGGTGTTGGATCTGGCGGAATTTGATGTGATTTTGGCATGGACTGGCTGTCCAAGTATAATATAGTCATCCAGAGCAAGGCAAAGCGACTGGACTTCAGGATGGACAATGGCCAACCTATGAGTGTCTATGGTCTTCAAGATAGGGTTTCCCCTATCATTTCTACGGTATGTGCTTGTCATGCTATAGGGTCTGGTTTCGAGGCATTTTTGGTTTCTATTTCTGCTCTGGAAACTGCTTTTGTTACGTCACGTCTTGAGGATGTCTCGGTGGTGCGAGAGTTTCCAGATGTTTTTCCAGACTGTCTTCCAGGCCTTCCTCCGGTGAGGAGATAGAGTTTGTGATAGACCTCGAGCCAGGTACTCATCCTAGTGCCAAAGCACCATACCGTATGGCTTCGCGTGAGTTGGATAAGTTGCATACACAGCTTGATGAATTGATTCAATGTGGATTTATTAGGCCAAGTTCTTCCCCGTGGGGTGCTCCTATATTATTTGTAAAGAAGAAGGATGGATCGATGAGGATTTGCATCGATTACAGAGAATTGAACAAGGTGACCATTAATAATAGATATCCCTTGCCAAGAATTGATGATTTGTTTGATCATTTGTGTGGTAGCTCGATATTTTCAAAGATTGATCTTCGTTCAGGCTACCACTAGTTGAGAATTCGTGAGGCAGATTTTATACCGACCGCTTTCCGATAGCGACATGGAAGTTTTTAGTTTTTGGTGATGTCCTTGGGTTGACTAATGCACCATTTGCATTCATGGACTTCATGAATAGAGTGTTTAAGGACTTCTTGGACCAATTTATTATTGTGTTCATAGATGATGTCTTAGTGTACCCTCGCATTATTGAGGAGCATACTCAGCATTTGCATTTGGTTTTATTGACCCGGAAGGAGCATAAGTTATATGCGAAGTTGAGCAAGTGTGCGTTCTGGCTTCCTCAGGTGTCCTTTCTAGGTCATGTTGTAAGCACGGATGGTATTTTCATGGACCCCACTAAGATTTCTGCTGTGATGAAATGGGTGAGACCTTCTACACCAAAAGAGAGTATGAGCTTCTTGGGCCTGACTGACTATTATAGAAGATTCATTGAAGGATCCTCTAACTAGACTTACTCAGAAGAATACTGCATTCATTTGGAGTGATAAGTGTGAAGAAGCCTTCCCAGAGTTGAAGAAGATATTATGTACTGCTCCAGTTTTAACCTTACCTACTGAAGGAGTTGAGTATGCTGTGTATGTGGATGCATCACACATCGGACTTGGCTGTATTTTGATGTAAGATGGTAAGGTGATCGCGTATGGATCAAGGTAATTGAAGATTCATGAAAGCAACTATCCTACACACGATTTGGAGTTTGCTGCTGTGACTTATGTGATGATACTTTGGAGACACTTATTGTATGGTGCGCTGTGCAAGATCTATAGGGACCATGAGAGTTTGAAGTACGTCTTCACTCAGAAGTAACTAAATCTGCGCCATCCTCGGTGGTTAGAATATGTGGTTGATTATGAACTGGAAATTCTCTATCATCCGAGAAAGACTAACGTAGTAGCTGATTCCTTGAGCAATAAGACCGCCGAAATTTTCAATTTGACTGTACAGTCCTTGGTGGAAGAATTCCTGTTGATGGACATTGAGGTTGGGAGTAGTACTGTGTTTGTTAGTTTAGAAGCATAAGAGCCCTCTTGGATTTCCCTTACTCGAGCACATCAGAAGGACGATCCGTATTTGTTGCATCTCCAAAATAGAACAGAGAGGGGAGAGCTACCAGATTTCTCCTTGGATGAGTTGGATACCTTGATGTATTTGGGCAGATTTTGCATCCTCGCCTTTGGCGACATTCGCGCTAAGATCTGTGTTGAAGCTCATGGTTCCAGTGTAGGTTACTATACTGGTTCCACTAAGATGTATAAGGACCTAAAGCAAATTGTTTGGTGATCAAGAATGAATAACGATGTAGCAAAGTTTGTGGCAGAATGTTATACGTGTCAGCGTGTTAAGGCTGACCATAGGAGGCCTGTTGGTAAATTGACACCGCTTGATATTCCAAGTTGGAAGTGGGAGAGTATTTCGATGGATTTCATCACTGGCTTACCGAGATCTCATCGTGGGCACGACTCTGTTTGGGTTATAGTTAATAGATTGACTAAAAGTGCTCACTTCATACCTTTTAAGATCAGATATTCTATGGAAAGGATAGATGAGTTTGAAAGTTAGGGTTAGATCTGATATACTCTAGCGGGGGTGGGGGTGTGAAAAGAGTATCTGAAACTTTTAAGGCTTTTTGTTGTTTAATAAAATCTACTAAGTAAGAAAGCTATTTGATACCAAAATATGTTGTAAGTAACATAACAGTCCTAAGATGAAATACCTTACCACAGGCAAATAAAAATGTAAACTAATTAATCACAAACACAGCAAACCTAACTAGCACAGCCACAACAAGAATAAAAAAAACAACGCCAACCAGACAACATAAGATTTTTATAGTGGTTCCACAACCTGGGTACATCCACTCTTCTACCACCCTGGTAGGAATCCAGTCAGATTTTTGATCAGGTGACTGCCACCAATGATCTTTTGATCAGGTGCTCAAAAACAAATCCCAAGTATTTTTGTCAGGTGACTTGAAAATAGGAATAACTTTTGAAGGGAGTTCAAGAACCCTTTTTACAGTGGGGGGATGAGAGAGTGTTGTTGTCTTCTCTTTCTCAAATACAACTGAGAAGACTTTAGTGGACCTTTTGATGTTAACAAAGCACCCCCTGAGATATTGATTTGTTCAGGATGGTTGGAACTTTGCTACATGGTGAGTAGGTCTTCAATATTTCAGCCTTGACCAGAAGGTATCCAGGAACTTCTTGACTGATAGAGTATTTGTTGTTCTCTAAAGAATCCTAGAATGAAGAGAGAAGAAGACTCTTTATGTTTCATTGATGTTCTTCTTCTTCTATATCTGGTATTATTTTTCTGGACTAGGGCTTTTCTTCTTTGCTGTTCTATTACACTGTGTATCTTGTTCTCTGTGTTCTCTCTATTTTGTATGTCATCTGTCTTGAGGTGGAAGAAGAAAAAAATCATTTTATATTTCATATGACAACTTTCTTCTGAATTTTTGAATTCCTTCAGCATTGATTGCTGACGGCCTAGAGAATGTCTGCATTAAATGATTTCCTCAACTATCCCATTGAAAAGCGGCAAGTAATAATTCTGATGAAGAACATAATCAATGCTTGCTTCTAACGGTAATATTCAGAAAATATTAAGCATTGATTACTCATGAATTATTGCAATAAAATAAGGACAGAGGGAGGGAAAATTCCAAGTCTGGAACTGCACAGAAATCATCGAGCAGAGAACAAAATTCATCGACCTGAATCCAGAGTTTGTCGAGCTGAGAAGTTATGTTCGTCGACCAGATAATCTTTGTTCGTTGAGTTGAGATCCAAGATCGTCGAACTAAGAACAGATAACTGCTTTCTCGAGAGCCTTGCCAATTCTGTGTATCAAGATCGTCGAGCTGAGAATATAGGTTCGTCGACTAGTGTTCAGAGAAATAGTTCTTGGACTTTAGAATGTTGAAGTAGAGTGTCCAGAAATCGTCGACCTGAGAATTAAGTTCGTCGACCTGAGAACTGCTAATAGTTACTTGATAAACTTGTCAATACTGTGGTCTAAGTTCGTCGAGCTGAGAACATGAATTCGTCGTCTGAAGTATGATTCTGGACTTAGAATATTTAGATGTTTCTGGACTTAGAATGTTGCGGTAGACCATCCAGAGATCGTCGACCTGAGAATCAAGTTCGTCGAGCTCAGCTCAAATAATTGTCTCTGAGTTCGTCGAGCTAAGCACGACTTTCGTCGACCTGAGTTCGACGAACGTCGAACTCATTTTCTGAGTCTGAAATTTCTCTAAGTCTTGAGTCTTCTGCAGTCTGTTGATGGCTGGTCCATGTAAGGTTGATTCTAAGGACATGGCCTAGGCTCTAAGACACAGACATGACCCTGGCTATACATGTTGGGTCAAACATCATAGCTTAGTGAACCTAGCCCAAATCCAACTAGGGATCCAACAATCTCCCCCAATTTGGGTCAGATCACTAAATACAGACACAGATATTCACAAAGTAAGAAAAATATATCTGGCGGGAAATTTTTAAACTATGCAACAGATTTATATGTATAGAGAGCTTTGTATCAGGAATTGAATAAGCAGTTTTAAGAATAACTAAAAGACTAAAATTGTTCAAAATTCATTTCTTCTTCTTTTGCTCCATGTGCTTCTCCTCTTTAGCTTTTTCTCCTGGTTATGTGAATTTGATTTCCCTGTTTGGATTTGATTCTTGTGCCTTTGTCATTGTCATATCAGCTGCTCCAATTATATTCAGGGAAGTAGCACTTGGCACTACAGCTTCTGGATGTTGTTTCATATAATCATCAACATTAAAGAATTTGTTAGCTTTAGCAAACCTGTTGAGTTCCTCCTTCCTATATTTGGACATGGTTGAGTATTGAGAAGGAACCTTTCCTTCAGCTCTTGCCTTATTGATCATGGATAGGACAACAAATTCCTGGAACCTGGCCATCATTGTTGTAGTCGCTATTTCTGGATCTTCAAAAGGTACAGGAGGGGAGGCAGGTCACATTGGGCTTTCAGCTTTTTAATGTTCAGTGATTTGTTGCTATTGTTGTTGATTATGCTGTTGTTGATGTTGTTTGTCAAATGAATATTGCCTCTTCTAGCTGCTTCCCGAATAAGAGGAGGACCTACCCTGATGTCTCTGATATGTTTGATACTGGGTAGTCCTCTGAGTTGAAGAACCTGAAGCACCAACAGTAGGTGGAGGAGGAGGAGGGTCCTTCTTGTATCTCTATGGAGGTGGTGAGTACTTCCTACTTTTCTTTGTTTCTTTCTGTTGGTTCTTGGACAGCCACATCCATGCTGACATGCCCTTATATGGTGTGATTTTCTGCAGTATATAATAGGGAGTATCATTTGTTGATTTGGTTTTGGGGCAGGAGGTGGATGAGCTTTCCTTTTCTTGGAGACTTCCTTCTTAGGCTCATCATCAAATTACTCTTCATCATCATCCTCATCAGAAGATCCTTGAGGAGTATCATATAAAGCATCAATGGCTTTTAGTACAGATTTATCAATAGGCTTTTTAGCCTGAGTAGGAGCTGGAGCAGGAGAGCTATACACAACAATGCTTTCAGCAACTATTTTATTTTCTTCTTCTATATCAGCCATGATCATTGCATCAAGATCAGGCATTGAGGAGTCATCCATAACAAAAGTTGGAACCGAAATGTCTCTGGGAGGGGATGAGATAATGGGGGAAGCAGCTTTTGGTGGAGATGAAATAGCTGGAACCTCTATTATAGCAAAACTAGCCTTTAATTGCTTGGCAACCTTGGGGCTTATTGGACAAGTATAAGGGACTATAGCCAAAGATGGCTTAATGCTGTCTTCTGGCAGAAAGTTCAAGTGAACTGTATCAAAAATGCTTAACAGATTCAAAAGAACAACTGCGGGATTTATAATATAATCACGAGCATTATCTATTTTCTCTGAGACTGTCTCATCCACTTCCATATCAGACTAAATGAAATGAATTAAATCAAATAAATCATTATCAGCATCTGCATCTGCTGTGGCTTCTACTTCTGTTGTTACTTTTTCTGCTGCTGCTGCTATTTCTGTTGTCTCTGCTGCTGCTGCTGCTGATTCTGCTGTCACTTCTTCAGATAATATCTCCCCCTGCTTGGTTTCAATGGGTACTAAAGCTAGGCCCTGAGCTGAAGAAGGAGTAGCAGTGAGAGCAAAAATTTTGTCAGCAAGAGAAGAGATAGAGGCAGCAAGAGGTGAAATAACCTCTGCTATAAGGGTTTTGAGGAGGGGAGTGAGAAGTGCTAAAAGGGGTGGAATGATAGAGGGGGTCGGGGGCAGGAATGCAGAGGGTGGCTCAGTGGAGACAGGAGGAGGGATGGAGGAGGATGGTGGAAGAGAAGGTAGAGTATCATGCATAGGTTCATCTGGTGGAGAAGGAGTATGAAGGGGGAATGTAAGCAGAGTGAATGAGCGTAGGGAGGACAGATGTGAGAGGGGAATGTCAGCTAAATGAGGTGGAAGGGGAGATGAAGGTGGTGATGTAATTGGTGTACCATGTTGGGAGGAAGGGGATGTATTAAAGTGAATATGAGTGGGAGATGTATGTATTGGGGATGATGGAGGTGTGGGAGTATGGACTGTGGTGTGAACTATGGAGGGGAGTTGGCGTAGCATCTGAGGATGAGGTTGGATGACTGGAGGTGATGGAGGTGTAGGAAGGATATCTTCAGCAGGGTGGGAAGTGGCTGGATCAGCCCTGGTACTCTCAGAAGGCCTTGAGGAAGAGGAAGAAGCCTTGGAGGGCTTGGTGATGTTCCTCTCCCACCTGCCAAAGAGGGCACAGGTGAGCCTAGTATAACCCATTTTATTCAACATGTCATTAAATTCTTCATTATAAATTTCCAGTTCTTCTGTACCATTGTTTAACTAAAATATTTCAGTCAGAACGGCGGTGGTAAGAGAGACAGCATTACCCGATATTTTGCCGGTCATGGTGTCTTCATCTGTGGTAGAGGAGGCGTATACCCATTCCCTGATTTCAGCACTGGCTAGTTTGATTCTGGTGGACATCAGAGTCTTCAACTGCTGATCTTCAAGCAGTTTTAGAATATCTAGGAATATGGGGTCTAAATGTTGAAACTATTCAAAGTACACATCAAAGCCGGTATCAAAATTCATGGCCGCAAGACTTCCTTCTGGAATCTGCATTAGTTCACCTGCAAGAGAAAAATGAAGATCAAGTGCAAGGGAACTGAAAGCGTGGGACGGAGGTCGAAGAAAATCCTAGATATAGGATTTTTCGGAATATGAATCGACAAATTCCGTTCCACGAAAAATAAATAAGTCTTCGATCTGAGATCAACGAAACAATTTGTAGTTAAAGAATTCATCGAGCTCAGTCTGAAGCTTTGAATCATTTCGTCAAGCATCGTTTGAAAAAAGTTTTCTGAAGCATATTCATCGATCTCAGGTCGACAAAAATAACTTCACTCACAAAGAGTTCGTCGATCTCCGTTCGACGAATATCTCTAGAACCTTTCACAGTTCGTCGATCTCCATTCGACGAACTTTGAGAAATTCGTCGACTGCAAACAGAAATCATTTTAAATCTTCTTCATTTATCATACCAAGCTGATTTATAAAGAACAATTGATTTCTTTCATCTATGAGTTTGGTGAAAATAACAGCTCTTTGTAGATCAGTGTATATATAGAAAAGATTAACTCTATTTTTGTCTACACACTCTCTAATGAAATGGTGCCTACAGACTATATGGTTAGTCCTACTTTGTTGGACTGGATTTTGTGCTATAGATATAGCACTTGTGTTATCACAAAATAGGGTTGAATTATTTAAGTTGAACCCATAGTCCAGGAGTTGGTTTTGAATCCACAGCATCTGGGAACAACAACTGCCAGCTGCAATGTATTCTGCTTCAGTAGTTAATGTAGACACAGTTGACTGTTTCTTGTAGAACCAAGACACTAATATCATATTAAGGAACTGGCAAGTCCCTGAGGTACTTTTCCTCTCTACCCTGCATCTAGCAAACTCAGCATCTGAATATCCAGTTAAATCAAATTCTGACATAGTAGGATACCAGAGTCCTAAACTAGGATAACTCTTTATATATCTCAAAATTCTTTTTAGAAAAACTAGATGAGATTCTTTAGGGTTCACTTGTAACCTAGCACAAAGACATGTGACAAACATTATGTCAGGTCTACATGCTGTAAGGTATAGTAGGGACCCAATAATGTGTAATGTCCCGATTCGCACTAGGCCCCTCGTGTGTATTTTTAAGTTAGGAGAGCTTACTTGGCCTCAGGGAAGTGCTGGCAGTGGGGCTGCACTTATAAATGGGGAAAGAAATCAGTCTAGAATAGTACACGGGTAGAAACACGGGCATGTCCCTACCCACGTGGGAGAGCCAGCTCTCGAGTCGACGACTCGAGTATGTCCAGAGAAGGACACGGGTAGTGACACGGGCGCGTCACAACCCGTGTGCATCATGGCACGGTAGGGACATGGCGTGCCCCTACCCGTGTGTGTCGAGTAGAGCTCGACGAGGTGTGTCCCGAGAAGGACACGGGTAGAGACACGGGTGTGTCCCTACCTATGTGTGTCGAGTTGAGTTCGTCGAGGCGTGTCCATAGAAGTACACGGACAGAGAACACGGCCGTGTCATGTGGACATGGGTAGGGACACAGACGTGTACCTACCCGTGTCGAGTATTGAACCGACACTAAAACTGCCGTCAATGTTTCGCCCGAGCAGGACACGAGTATGGACACGGGCATGTCCCAACCTGTGTCACTTTTCATTTATAAGGGTTACGAAAACCCTAGCCGTTTTCACTCTCCATTTCACCCCCTTCTCCTGAGAGAAACTTCTATAGAGAGGGAAAGTTACTGGAGCAAGTCCTAGAGGAGAAGATCTGCCGCCGCCATGAAGGAGAAGATGTCGCCGAGAAGAGTTACACGGTCCATGGCTGGAAATGGCGGAAATGTCGGAAATGAGGTGAGCTTCCTCCCCTCTCCCTTGGTGCTAGATTTGTAGATATCTATGTGAGATGTTGACTCAAAAGAGTCTAGACGAGGGAGATGGTGATTGATCTAGGAAGAGGCCGTTCTAGGGCTTGTGCTCTAAGGTTAGTGGTGTCTTCAACCTCTCCAACCTTCTATGCGAAGATGGGGGATGGTTTCGTGAAGAGTCATGGCCTCATGAGGGTGAATAAGGGAGGAGGAATTTCTGCATGCAAAGACCTTTCCATCGAGGGGAAATTGGTAGACTCGGGAATCTCCGGTCGAAGTTGCTATCCCGATTTATTATGCACTTAAATTCTAGTTTTGGTTAAACATTGATTTGGATTCGGTGGATTCAATATTGCAATTAACATGAGGTTTGGGTGAACACTTTTATGATAATCATCTTAGTTCTATAATTGATGAAGTTTAATAATTGGATCCCATGAAATTGATTTGTTAAGCGAAGTATACGTAAACGAAATGATTTGATAGAAATTGGTAGACTAATATAAATACGCATCATGTCTATAATGTGTTGAAATCATTTGGAATGACATGTAGGAGGATAATCTATGGCCCTGTGAATGTTTGATTAATAGAATGAATTTAGTAGTCCAATGCTTAGAGTGTCGTATCCCTACGGGTAGCATTGTGGAAGGGTGTAAGTGCGGTGGTGATCGTCACTAGTTGGGATTGCGTTGAGATGAGACAAAGTCGGACGGTTGGGCTGGGTCATCGGTGTTCATTTCCCGGGGCTCCTTCCGTGCCGAGTGGATGTATGGGCTTGGTCCTCGTGCTTTCTCCGAGGCTCCTTCCATGCCATGGTGATTTTGAATTGCATGCGGTGTGAGTAGACATGCGGTGTCGTAATCCTGGGTTAAGGATAGCGTGACAGGTCTACGGGCTCGCCGATTATCACACCAACGGGAGTTGACAATTAGACTTTGGGAGGTTCGGCTTGGTCCACGGTGTTCACGTCCCGGGGCTCCTTCCGTGCCAAGTGAACGGTTGGGATGTATCCTCGTGCTTTCTTTTGAGGCCCCTTCCGGGTCACACAAGTCCAGTTCAGGGCTAGGTTCTCGGTGCACATCTACCTGAGACCCCCGCTAGGATATAGTACGCATGGGCTCCGCTGTTGTGTTCTTAGTGTTGAGGCGTACAGAGGCCTAGGTTAAGTACTGTGGATACCCACCTAGTAGTAGAGATGCCCGCTCTATTGTCACCGCCTGGCCACGACGGTTGATGACTGAGAGGTTAGCAACCTGCTCAAATAGTGGGAACTACTAGTCTATGTCGACATAGCGGTTGCATGTGTGTGATCATGGGTGAGTCATTTTGTAGCATACATACCATTTCATAACATTGCACAACAAGATTCTCATCGTATAAGTTTATATGGGCACTCCTATACGATGAGTTACTTTATGTAAACCGATCCTTAACTTATAAGCTTGTATGGGCATCCTTATAAGTTAAGTTACTTTCCTGCTGTAGTTACTTGTACTTGATGATTGTTGTTGCTCACGTAGAACTGCTAGATTATAATGTTGTTAATCTTATTATACTATTACCACCTTCTTGTACCTGCTTATACAATTTATTATACTTTGTACCCTTGCTCTTTTCTCCGCCCGGTACCGAGGAGTCACCGGGGGAGCAGATGTGATAGCCACTTAGTCTTTTCGACTAACAGTTGCTACATCTTCCTTTTAGGAGGTCACCCTGCAGGTAGAGCAGCCGTAGACTACGCAGCAGGACAGTCAGGCCAGGATGACAGGGCCTGAAATGACGGTGCCGTCGCAACTGTCAGTTACCGATGTGAGTTTTTGTTGAGCGACTCTGATGTAGCCCCATTGGGCGTTTGTTAGCTCTACTCTGATATTGTTGAAGCATATTTTAGCTTTCTTATTTAATGTACCTTTGGACATATAAACTTTTTGTGGATTTGACTTCTTGATTATTATTTTGGTTGGGTTGGCATATATATATTGATATTGATTGTAGTATGCGGAATAGGCGTCTTGTGGTACAGGTTAGCCTGTGTGCTAATGCTACCGCAAGGCGGCTGTTTTGGGCATAAGACCCCCTTCGTACCATGTTTTGGGATCCGGGACGGGGGGGGGGGGGGGGGGTCTTACACAATGCCCCTATATAATTTCTGATCAACTGGTTTCCCATGTTCATCAGTGTCTATTACAACATTAGTGGCCATAGGTGTTTTCTTTGCTGAGGCATCAGCCATCGCAAACTTTTTAATTAGCTCCTTAGCATACTAATCTTGGGATATGAAAATTCCATCAGGTAGCCGCTTCACTTGGATAACAAGGAAGTAGGAGAGCTCACCCATGCTACTCATTTCAAACTTAGAATGCATGAGGTCAGAAAGCCTCTTACATAGTTAGGAATCAATAGACCCAAATATAATGTCATCTATATATATTTGTACTAACAATATTTTATCCTTATGGTGCCTAGTGAATAATGTTCTATCTACCATGCCTCTATGAATTTATATTCTATCAGGAAGCTAGCTATTGTCTCATACCAAGCTCTTGGAGCTTGCTTTAGACCATAAAGAGCTTTATTAAATTTAAAAACATGTGAGGGATGGGTTGGAGAGATAAAACCTAGAGGTTGTTCAACATAAACCTCTTCTTTCAGTACTCCATTCAGAAAGGCACTCTTTACATCCATCTGATTAACTTTGAACTTCTTATATGCAGCATAGACAAGGAAGATTCTGATTGCTTCCAAACTTGAAACTGGTGCAAATGTTTGGTCATAGTCTATCCCTTCTTCTTGCCTATAACATTGAGCAACAAGCCTAGCCTTGTTCCTCACAATTACACCATGGGAATCTAGTTTGTTTCTATATACCAATTTAGTTTCAATAACTGGGTAGTCTTTGGGTCTTGGAACTAAATCCCAAACTCTACATCTCTCAAATTGGTTGAGATCCTCTTGCATTGCAATGATCTAGTGGGGATCTTGCTCAGCATCTTTTATTGATTGGGGCTCCACTTGAGAGAGATAAAATAGGCATGCATCACATCTTGGTTGAGTTGATGCCTTGTCTGTACACCTACTGTTATGTCTCCAATCACTTAAGATCTGGGATGATCACTTAGTGTGACAAGATCAGTGGGTGGAGTTGGTTCAGCAACAACATTTGGAAATAATTCCTCTTGTGGAATTATATCTGCTATTGAATGAATTTCAACCACTTCTGTGTTTTCTTAATTGTCTTCATCGAATTATGGAGGAGAACGTTCTATAGCTTCTTGTGGAAGGTTTAATTCACCCACTTTCTCACACAAGTGAAGTACCTTCAAGGTGCTATTTGTAGAAATCTATTTCTCCTTGTAAGACATGTTAGTTTCATCAAAAGTCATATGAATTGATTCTTTAATTTTTAAAGATGATTTGTTGAACACCCTATAAGCTTTGCTTACTTGGGAATATCTTAGAAAAAATCTCTGTTTAGCCTTGGCTTCAAACCTCCTAATATATTTCTTCTTGTTGTTATGTATATAACATATACAGCCAAATACTTTAAAATATGTGATTTTAGGTTTCTTCCCTTTAAGTAGTTCATAGGGAGTCCAATTCTTAAGTTTATGTATTAGGCTTCTGTTTAGTACATAGTTTGATGTGCTTACTGCCTCTGCCCAAAAGGATAGGGGCATGTAAGCATCTGCAAGTAATGTGCCTGCAGCTTCAATTAAGGTTCGGTTCTTCTTTTTCAGCTACCACATTTTGTTGGGGAGTTCTAGGAGCTGAGAAGCAGTGCCTGATACCTTCATTCTCACAGAACTCATGCATCAGAAGAGACTCAAACTCTGTACCATGATCAGTTCTGATCAATGTAACATGAGCAAGGTAATCAGTCTGTATGGTCCTGAGACAATCTATAAGAACTTTGAATGTATTTAACTTAGATCTCAGAAAGAACACCCAAGTGAATTTTGAGAAGTCATCCACAATAACTAGAGTATAGGATTTCCCTCCTAGGATTTGTACAGTAATAGGTCCAAATAAGTCCATGTGTAGCAAGTACAAAATCCTAGGTGAATCACTTTTATTAACTGACTTAAAACTAGATTTAGTTTTCTTGCCTAGTTGACAAGCCCTATAGAGGCCTTGCTTCTTATAGGGACCAGAAGATAAACCTCTCACAAGGTTGTCTTTAGATAGCCTAGCAATGTTTTTCATATTTACATGTCCTAGCCTTTTATACCATAATTTATTTTGATTGCAGACAATGTTAAGCAGACAAATATCTGAATTGGCAGAATGGAAGTCAACTAAATATATGTTTCCTTATCTATTTCCAATTAAAACATTTTGTTTTTCTTTATTATAAATAATACAAGATGTTGAGTTAAAGTGTACATGATAACATTCATCACATAGTTGGCTTATGGAGATGAGGTTATGCTTGAGTCCACTTACATATATCACCTTCTTGAAAGTGGCTGCTCGAATTTTTACTTCTCCAAAGCCTTCTGACTGGCCACACTTTGAATCACCAAAGATCACCTTTGGTCCCAGCTTGGACTTATAGTTAATTAAGTTCTCCTTGTTTCCAGTCATGTGCTTGGAGCATCCACTGTCCAGGTATCATTTTTGATTAACCACTTGACAACCCTTTACCTGCAATGAAAACAGTTAGTTATTCTTGACCCAGGTTACCTTGGGTCCTTTATATTGTTGATAGGAAAACTAGATATTACTGAAAATTCAGGTTGTGATTTATACCTTAAGGGGTGATATCTTCTAGGAGGAATTATCCAATCAGCTTGTGGATTAAAAGGTTTCATAGATTCATTTGAGTTGCTGTAATAATTGTGACTTTTATTAAGTCTTTGTGGGTTCGACGAAATGTTGTGAGTTCGTCGACCAGAGTTCAACAAAATGGGATGAGATCGTCGATCTTTGCTCAGAGAATGAACATACTCATTTTCTGTGCCCCAAGTTCGTCGATCTTTGCTCGACGAACCATATACAGTTCGTCGATCGCAGTAAGACGAATGATTATTATATAAATTTGTGTTCAACGTTCGTCGACTTGAGTTCGACGAACTCGACACATTTCGTCGATCTGAGTTCGACGAAATCTGTTGAACTTTGTTTTTATCTAAGGTTTTCTGATTTTGATTTTTCTTAATTTTGTGTGTCATTTCAGTTTGATTGGGATTGTTATTCTCTACCTTTTCTTTACCCTTTTCAGACACAAACTTTATTGGTGTGGTTAATATATTCTTCTTGAGTATGGGGGGTAAACTTGATGATGCACCTAAGCCTAGTTTTCCATTCAATCTGGCATTGATTGTGCTTGTGATGTCCATTAGCTTAACGCTTCTCCCATTGGGAGATTCATCAAGTTGTTTGGCCTCACATAGCTCTATTTTTAATGAAGTGATTTGTTCATTAGCTAATATTAGTTCTTCTTTTAACTTGGTGTTTTCAGAAATGATGTTTTCCTGATTTGATAATTTTCCCTAAGTATTTTGATTTCCTTTTCTGAGTTTATTAAATCAATGCATATACTTTTAAATTCAATTTTGAAACTATCATAATTATAGTCAAAAGATAGCAATACCTGATCAGCTTTTGATTCTGAAGCACCTTCATCTTCAGATTCTTCCTCTTCTGATTGACTTCTGGAGGCATCAATGGCCATGAGGCAGACTTCCTTGGCCCTTGCCTCTTCTTATTATTCACTAGAACTTGAAGATGTGGATTCATCTTTAGTGTCACTCCAGCTTTCAGCCGCAAATCCCTTCTATTCCTTTTTGTATTTGCTGGAAGAAGGCCTTGAGCGTTGCTGTCTTCTGGAGTCCTTCTCTCTTCTCCTTTCTTTCTTTTGATTCTCTGGACACTCTGAGATGAAGTGTCCAGGTTTCCTGCAGCCAAAGCAAATTACTTCTTTAGTGGGTGTTTTGTCATACCTTGGCTTATCATCCTGTCTAGATGATTTTCTCCTGAAGTCTTCCCTTGCCATTTTGTAAAATCTTTTGGCAAGAAGACTCATTAGCTCTTCATTCACTATTGAGGCTTCAGTTTCTTCAACAGCCTTGAATGCCAGGTTGTGCTCTTTCATAGCTGGTGGAGGAGTCCTTTATTCACCTGCTTCTCTGGACATGATTAGCTGCTCATAGGACTTGAGCTTTCCCAAAAGAGATTCTCTGGAAATCTCATTTAAGCTCCTGGCCTCCTTGATTGGCCAGATCCTTGAATCCCATGAGCTTGGAAAGCACATGAGGATTTTGTCATTCACCTCAGTGAGGGTGATGTCCTTATCCAAGGCCTTCAACTCATTGATTATTGAGCTCAGCCTATTGTACATGTCTGCAACAGATTTTGCTTCATCATTCTTGAAGTTCTCATACTAGGATATGAGATTTGACCTTCTATCCTTCCTTTCATCAGCAGAGCCAGCCACCATTTGGTTGAGGGAGTCCCAAATGGCCTTGGCTGAAGTGAATTCAACCACTCTTTCAAAAATGTCATCAGACATTGTTTGAGCCCGAATGTTCATGGCTTTAGCATCAGCAACCTTGGTTTTCTTCTGGGCATCAGTCCACTCAGGTGGTGAAACTGCATGAGTGCTGGAAGTTGATGTGGATGCAGATGGTTGAGGAGGACCTATCAAGATAGAGTTGTAGATGTCCTCATCAATAGAATTCATATACAGTTTTATTCTTGCCTTCCAGATGGCAGACTTATTTAAGTTGCATACTGGAGGTCTGGTGCTTGTATATTCTTTGTTCTGTGTCATGCTATGAATATAATCCTAATAGAAATAAAAATCAGATCTAACATAGGATCTTTTGGTTCGAGGGTTAACTTGTACAACCAAAGGAACCTTGCTTTGATACCAATTGAAAGAAGGGGTTAGGTATGATATACTCTAGAGTGGGGGGGGGGGGTGAATAGAGTATCTGAAACTTTTAAGGCTTTTTGCTGTTTAATAAAATCTGCTAAGTAAGAAAGCTATTTGATACCAAAATATGTTGTAAGTAACAGAACAGTCCTAAGATAAAATACCCTACCACAGGCACAGCAAAATGTAAACTAGTTAATCACAAATACAACAAACATAACCAGCACAGCCATAGCAAGAACAAAAGAAAAAGATGGCAACCAGACGACAAAAGAATTTTATAGTAGTTCCACAACCTGGGTACATCCACTCTTCTACCACCCTTGTAGGAATATACTCAGGTTTTTGATCAGGTGATTGCCACCAATGAGCTTTTGATCAGGTGCTCAAAAACCAATCCCAAGTCTTTTGGTCAGGTGACTTGCAACCAGGAATAACTTTTGAAGGCAGTTAAAGAACCCTTTGTACAGTGGGGGGATGAGAGATTGTTTTTGTCTTCTCTTTCTCAAATACAACTGAGAAGACTTTAGTGGATCTTTTGGTGTTAACAAAGCTCCTCCTGAGATATTCATTTGTTTAGGAAGGTTGGAACTTTGCTACAGGGTGAGTAGGTCCTCAATATTTCAGCCTTGACCAGAAGGTATCTAGGAACTTCTTGACTAATAGAGTATTTGTTGTCCTCTGAAGAATCCTGGAATGAAGAGAGAAGAAGACTCTTGATTTTTGATTGATGTTCATCTTCTTCTTCTGTATCTTGTATTATTTATCTGGACTAGGGCTTTTCTTCTTTACTGTTCTATTGCCCTGTGTATCTTGTTCTCTGTGTTCACTCTATTTTGTATGTTGTCTGTCTTAAGAAGGAAGAAGAAAGAAAATCCTTTAATATTTCTTATGACAACTTCCTTCTGAATTTTTGAATTCCTTCAGCATTGATTGTTGACGGCCTGGTGAATGTTTGCATTAAATGATTTCCCTAACTGTCCCATTGAAAACCGGAAAGTAATAATTCTGATGAAGACCGTAATCAATGCTTGCTTCTAATGGTAATATTCGGAGAATTTTAAGCATTGATTACTGAGGAATTATTGCAATAAAATAAGGACAGAGGGAGGGAAATTTCCAAGTCTGGAACTGCACAGAAATCATCGAGCAGAGGATAGAATTCGTCGACCTGTGTTCAGAGTTCGTCGTGCTGAGAAGTTATGTTCGTCGACCAGATAATCTTTATTCGTCGAGCTGAGATCCAAGATCGTCGAACTAAGAACAGATAACTGCTTTCTGCAGTGCCTTGCATATTCTATGTATCAAGATCGTCGAGCTGAGAATATAATTTCGTCGACTAGTGTTCAGAGAAATAGTTCTTGGACTTTAGAATGTTGAAGTAGAGTGTCCAGAAATCGTCGACCTGAGAATTAAGTTCGTCGACCTGAGAACTGCTAACAGCTACTTGATAAACTTGTCAATATTGTGGTCTAAGTTCATCGAGCTGAGAACATGAATTCATCGACTGATGTATGATTCTGGACTTAGAATATTTAGATGTTTCTGGACTTAGAATGTTGAGGTAGAGCATCCAGAGATCGTCGACCTGAGAATCAAGTTCGTCGAGCTCAGCTCAGAGTATTGTCTCTGAGTTCGTGGAGCTGAGCACGACTTTCGTCGACCTAAGTTCGATGAACGTCGAACTCATTTTCTGAGTCTTTGAAATTTCTCTAAGCCTTGAGTCTTCTGCAGTCTGTTGATGGCTGGTCCATCCAAGGTTGTTCCTAAGGACATGACCTAGACTCTAAGACACAGACATGACCCTGACTATACATGTTGGGTCAAACATCCTAGCTTAGTGAACCTAGACCAAATCCAACTAGGGATTCAACAGAGTTATACCTTGATGAGGTTATCAGATTGCATGGAGTGCCTGTATGTATTGTTTCGGTCTGAGATTCTAAATTTACTTCTCATTTTTGGAAGAGCTTACTGGAGGGGTTGGGTACCGATTTGATGAATTCCATCGCCTATCATCTGCAGAAGAACGGTCAGATGGAAAGAGTAAATCAGATAGTGGAAGATATGATCAGATGTTATATCTTGGATCACGATGATGCTTGGGATGAGCGTCTCAGACTCATGGAGTTTGCGCACAATAATAAATATAAGAGAGTCTGCACATGGCCCCGTTTGAGGCCTTTTATGCGAGGCATTGTAGAACTCCTTTGTTTTAGGCTGATGTTGGTGAAAAACTGTTGCTAGGTCCGAAAGCCCTTGAAAAAATAAATTGTGCCAGTGACTCACATTCTAGAAACCTTCGTGTAGCACAAGAACACTATGAGAAATATGCTAATCAATGAAGGGTTGATCTGGAGTTCGCTGTTGGTGACTTTGTTTTTCTGAAAGTTTCTCTGATGTCTGGTGTTAAACGGTTTGGAAGGAACCACAAGTTAGACCGCCGGTACGTGAGACCTTTTCAGATTCTTGAACGCATCGGTGTATCAGCTTATACGCTGGAGGTGCCTGCTACCTTCCATGATGTCCATGATGTGTTCCATGTGAGTCAGTTACAGAAGTGTATCCGTAGTGATCGTCAAGTTTTTGAATCGGTTCCCCATATTCATCCCAACATTACATACGTGGACCAACGTGTTCGCATTTTGGATTCTCAAGATCAAGTATTGCGGAGGAAGACCATCCCTATGGTTAAAGTTCTCTGGCAAAATCAAGACATCGAGAGCGCAACGTGGGAATTGGAATCGGCGATGAGAGAATCTCATCCGCATCTCTTCCCTTAGTTCAGGTATGTCATCGAGTTTTTGGTAATAACTTAGTTTTGTTTTGGGTTTTGTTTTAGGTTGTGTTAAGTTTCGGGACGAAACTTCCTTTTCGGGCGTGTGACTGTAACGCCCCCGAATTTCTGATGTCATTATTTAGTTTGTCGACGTCATAATTTCGACGTCTGGGCGTTACCTTTTTTGTTTTGTTGACGATGCTGCACCGTTTGTGTGTTTTCGGGTCCGTCGGGCCTACTTATCCAGATTTTGGGATTCTGTCGGGTTGGGATGTCTTCGCGGTTATAAAGGTTAAGGTTTTGAGGACTTGGACTAGTCCGATTTTGTTGCGTTCCGAGCATTTTGGAGTCTCGGCGCATGTTTGGATCCTTGTGAGGATTTTCTTTGCTTGTGTAAGCTTTTGATGATAGTGTCTCAAGAATGGTACATCAGATTCTAGAGATTTTTTCCTCACTCTAAATTCGTAGAGTCAAAATTTTTCCCGAATGTTAGTCAAATTAGAATTTCTGAAATTTACTCTGCTTTTGTGCTCAAGAAACTTTTCTTGTACTCGAGAACTGTCCTCCTGGTTCTCGGGGAGTCCTGTTGTTCCCGAGAAATGTTGTTCTTGTTCCTGAGAAGTGTTTTTCCTTGTACTTGAGAGCTGTTTTTTACTTCTTGAGAAGAATTGTTGCACTCGAGAATGGTCCTTCGTTCTCGAGAAGTAAGCCTTTGCTGTTCTCGAGAACTACCTTCTGTTCTCGAGATGCCTTTGTTGTTCTCGAGAACTTCCTTCTATTCTGGAAAAGTGATTTCTTGTTCTTGAGATCTGGTTCTTGTTCTCCAGAAAAGATTTCTTGTTCTCGAGAAGGGATTTATTGTTCTCTAGAAGGGATTTCTTGTTCTCGAGAAGGACTTTATTGTTATCGAGAACTATCTGCCTTGTTCTCGAGAACTACCGACTGTTCTCGAGAAAGACTTTATTGTTCTCGAGAACTATCTACCTTGTTCTCAAGAACTATCTAACCTTGTTCTCGAGTAGTCTTTCTTCAGTACTTGAGCACTGTACACACCCTTCTCAGGTAACCCTTGCCTATTCCTGAGTGATGTTTTCTTATACTCGAATAATTCTCTTCCACTCGAGAAAATCGTCTCTTCATAATTAAAACCCGGTTCAGCAGAACCAGGTTTATTTCTTAAGCATGGTTATCCTAATGCTACACTCATATATATAAAAAGTCATTACCCTTGAGGCGCATTTCTGAGGCATGACTCGGTCACGAATGTCCTTCGCAGCGGCTGTCCACGCACGGATCCAACTTGCACAAGCTGATTCGAGCTGCAACACGAACGTTTCACTGCGATCCCTAGCCAAACTTGAGTTGCTCTCCAACATCACCTCCGGACGACCTCCTCCCACAAGCTTAATCCCAACCCTAATCTTCTTGGTCGGCCAAGAGGAGAGGGAGATCGGTCATGACCTCAAACCTAGCTGGTGGTTTCCCCCTTACTGGCGGTGGCCAGGACAGAGGGAGGAGAAGGGAAGAGTGAGGCTCGGCTGCTCTTAGAAAAGGAGAAGGCTCGGGTTGGCCCTTCCAGCGGCGATGGGATGGGAGGCCAGGAGAGAAAGAGACAAGCTCTGCTCCTCCTTCTAGCGAAGACGATAGAGAGGGAGGCGGGCTTCGACAGCGGCGACATGGGGGGAGATGGATCGGGATTCTCCTCCTTCCAGTTTCGCCGAGTGAGGAAAAGAGAGCGAGAGGGAAATATCAAGAGAGGGGAAAATTATCGGCTGGGGAGAAAATGAGAGGGGAGGGGATGGGAAATTAGGTTTTATAGAAACCCTAATACGAAAATGATATCCACAGACCATGCCCACTAAATGCACACCAAACTCATTTAACCTCGCGACACGATTTTGGGGCGTTTCACTTAGACTGTGTTTTCCTGCAGTTTGGAAAATTTATGGCTTATGGCTCTCGCTAGCTGAAGGTGCATGAGAGAAACTATCCAGTCCACAATTTTAAGTTGATGGCTGTGATATTCATCCTGAAGTTGGAGCAACATTACTTGTACGACATGAAAGTTGACATCTTTACGGACCATAAGAGCCTAAAGTATCTGTTGAATCAAAAGGATTATATTACTTGTATGACATGAAAGTTGACATGAAAAAGAACCTTTGACTTAGAAACCCTCACTTTTCTTAAGTGTTATCTTTCTAAAAACCTTAGAGAGAGAGGAGAGCCAAGGAAGGAAGAAGGTGCTAGATCCCGCCATTGGAGGAGCTTCGGAGCTCCGAATCGCGAGCCGACTCCGGATCCACGGAGGCAAAGCTAGTGCGGTGCTTTTCATCCGATTACTTTTCAATGGCGCCAAAGAGGAATGCTAGGGTAACGATCCTCATCTTGAGCATGAGTAGCTCTCTTTCTTTGCATAGGAAGCCCGCTCTCGCGAGTTTGCGGAGAGTTGGAGGCGTTCCTTCGGGTAGATATGTGTAGTCCTCGTTGTTTAGAGTCCGTAAGCGAGAACGGACATAGGCATGATGTGTGAAGCCTACCCGGACATGTTGGTCTGGATCGGTGATGTTGCATTGCATAAATGCCGGAGAAGACTCCGTGCTATGGATTGTTTTTCGGGTTTTCTACGCGGTAGATTGCAGCAGGGAGCCTTGGGGACTAACCCAAAGGTGCACCCGGAAAACTGGGCGGATACGAGATCTTGCCAACTTGGTGGCCTGAGAGCCAACTTGAACATAACCGGGTTATGTGAATTGTGATGGAAATGAGACTCGGTGGAAGTTTGACCCGCGCAAATGGCTTAAATTGTCGTTGCGATGTAAGCACGGGTTAGATGGAACCGTACCCATTCTATGTCGTTCGGTTAAAGAGACCTAAAGGCACATGGCACTTGTCGTTGGCATAGATTAGGGTCTTCGGCGCTCAATGGATTAAATTGTCATGACCCAGGCCAAGAAGACAAATTGCTCATAAGTTTGGCCGTCAAAGTGGCGGTGGTGAGTCCGGAATGTCTATGGCTTTAATTGACGTGACATCGACCGGTTCACCGAGAATATGCCCTGAGAGCACGGGGCGTGTGGCCGTGTGAGCCAACGTCTGTGATGAAATGGCTATATGTTTATATTGCTCGCATATGCTAATGAAATGCAGGGAAGGAGCTTCGCCGCCCCGAGGTGGGGGCGGGATCGTTATAATTTGGTCAGCATTGCTGATCGTTGCCTTGTTTTGCCACCGTGCGATGGTTTGTTGCTTGCAGGTGCAGCTGGACCAAGCGGTCGATAGCGGGCTAAAACCCGAATGCGAAGCCGGCCCTTGAAGGCCTAATTGGAAGTGTTTACTGCTTTATTCATGTGTAACCGGCCTGCGTGTCGTGGTTTGTAAAACATGTAATTTAAAGTGAAACATTTCGTAAAACCTTAAGGCTTATTTTGGGTATTTTGTATAACATTCCTATTTTGTATTAGTGGACATTCGTGCTTTAATGCTGGGTTCTTTGTTACAACTTTTATAAACTGCTTCTGCTAGAATGCTCTGTGTAGGACGTTGATTGGTTGGATGGTTTCCATAAGTAACCACCCGGTCTGTCTGTAGTATATGTCGTCGGGCCCCGGCCGGACCTACTGCTATATGTTATCCGACGGATAGGGGGTGTTACAATTCCAGCCCACACGTTTGCAATATTTAGCGATCCAAGGCTAACGTACGGGTAGCCAATCCGTTAGAGACCGAACAACGGCTATAGGCCGAGGTTCGATCAAGCTAAAGGGACGACTATTGCGTCCGAACGAGCGGAGTTGTACCAAAGGAATCTACCAAAAAAATACGATTCACAAGAAATGGTAGATCTCTCCCAACAAAAAGAAACGAGGCCCACCAAGCCTTCTCGAATTTAAACAAATCAGGTTAAACGCAAAATTCGTTCAAGAAAACCACGATGATTCCAATGCTATCAAAATTGCACGCCAACGTTTTCCACCACAGAAATTATTTAGAGGGAAAATAAATCTCAAGGTTTGTAGAAATTTTGTTACCCTACTCGGAGTTAGATCTTGAGTTGATCTATGACAAAAGTTGATCGCCCTTCAACGGTTCCACCGGAATCACGGCGGATGGAGAGAAACTTGTTCGCCTTCCTTGGGTCATGCCGGGTTGGAGTTCCACAAGGCCTAGTCTTCTTGCTTTGGCCGACCAATTGAGGGAGGGAGAGAAAAGGTGGTGAATCTTTTGGTGGCCGAATTTAGAGGGGGCAAGGGTGAAAGAGGGTCGTTTTATCTCGCTGGAGGAGTGGGGGTGGTCGGCGGCCAAGAGGGAGGAGAAGAGGGGGAGAGGCGGCGTTTCCAAGGTTGGCTGAACCTAAGGGAAGGGAGAGCCTATTTCGGTAATAGAGAGGAGAAGGAAAGAGAGAGGGAGGAGGAGATTCCAAATCAAGGGAAATTTCAAATTTCAAATTTTATCATCAATTATCAATCATCAAATCCTACTACCACATGGCCTATTTATAGGCTTACAAACAATAATGGTTATATGCAGCCCACAAAGCAAAAAAATTAATTATTGTCCAAACAAACAAATATTGAATAAAAGAAAACATGATAATATTTAATTAATACTTATAATAGAATACTTATATGTATTAATTAATTATTATGGCGCCGCGGGCGGAGGTTGTAACGGCTATGACGTTTATCAAAATGGTTGTTGCGGCGACGCGCGTCTTTGATTGGAGAAGCACCATATTCCGTAAGTGTGCCGGTACCATCATCATCATGTTGAGGGTCATCGTCTCCATCAGGCACCCTCCACACCAGTGGACGGTTTGGTTGTATTATTTGGTGACACACTCAAGATGACCCTCTCTGTGCAATGATATAGGCCAGTTTAGGCTGTGTTCTTGGTGCACATCTACCCGAGACCCCTCTAAGCTGTAGAACGCATGTGAGCTCCGTTGTTATGTTCTTAGCGTTGAGGCATACAGAGGAAAAGGATTGGTAGTGTGGATGCCCTCCAAGTAATGGAAAGCCCGTTTCACAATCACCATTTGGCCACGACGGATTGCGCCTGAGACGTTAGCTACCTGCTCAAAAAGTGGGAACTACGAGTCTGTGTTGACATAACAGTGTGCGTGTGTATGAGCAAGGGTGAGTTATCATATTACATTCATATCATTACATTGCACTGCATAAGGTCTTATCATTTAAGTTCGTATGGTCACTCTTATATGATGAGTTACTTTACTGTTAAGCTAATCCTTAACTTATATGTCTGCATGGGCATTCATATAAGTTGAGTTTCTTTCCTGTTGTAGGATTATACTTGTATACTGTAGTTGATAGTTGAACTGCTAGTGTAGATTGATTTACTCATTTGCTATACATGTTGGATACTTTGATATTGATTAGTCTTATACCACCTAATTGTACTACTGCTTATATATATCTATATATATTGTACCCTTTTCCTTTCTCCACCCGATGCCTAAGAGTCGTCGGGGGAGTAGAAGTGATAGCCACTTAGTCTTTATGACTAATAGTTGCTATGTCTTTTTTTAGGAGGAAAGTCCGCAGATAGAGCAGTAGCAAGTTGTGCAGGAGGGCAGCCAGGCCAGGCTAACATGGCCTGATACGACGTTACCATCGCTATTGTTGGTTACGAATGTGAGTTTTTGAGACACTCTTATTGTTTCCCTTTGGGAAAATTTGTACTCTGATATTATAGAAGCCTTGATGTTGCTTCTTTTTATTGATATACTAGTTGTACTTATAGGCTTTTGTGGATTTTGACTTCTGTTTATAATCTGTGTTGGGTTGGCATTGATGATATTGATCTTAGTAGCAGGATAGGCATCTTGCTGTACGGGTCGACCCGCACTGTGGTGCTACCACAAGAAGGCTATTTTGGGCATAAGACTCCCCTCAGCCGTATCTTGTGTTCCGAGAGGTGGGTCTTACAAGGTGTGGTCGACAGTGTCAACATTTGTGGTGAATAGTGCTTAAGTTGCATGTTGTGATTGTCGCTATATATCTATTCTAAATTCCTACAGGGAAGGAGCACCGCCACCCCGAGTGAGGGGTGGGGTCATTATAATTTGGTCAACTAATGATGACCATTTCTTTGTTTGCCACCTTCGTGGTGGATTGTATTTGTGCAGTAGCAGCTGTCGAGCCGAGCCGAAAATAGCGGGCTAAAGCCCATGGTTGCTCTGTCGGCCCTCGAAGGCCAAAACAAAGTTGTTTTTACTATTTCATGTGTGACTGTCCCGCGTGCCGAAGTTTGAAAAACACTTTTATTTGAGGAAACAGTTGTAAGGACTTAAGGCTATAAATTTGTGTATTTATCTTATCATTCTTGTTTGGCTTAATGGACATTCATATGGTTGGGTTCTAAGCAATTAATTTAGTTCGCTAGAGTGCACTCTGAGTTAGGATTCGCTTATGGATTGTGGTTTCAATACGTAACTCCGCTGACTATACTTATATGGCACTAGGCCCCAGCCAGACCTTCTGCTATAAGCTACTAGAAGGATGGGGGTGTTACAATTTCGTATCAGACTCTAGTGTAATGACGAAGACATCCAGATACTCTTCGAACACCCGGTTCATCAAGGCCATGATTGTGGAGGGTGCATTAGTGAGCCCGAAGGGCATCTCTGTAAATCGTACACTCCATATCTACTACTGAAGGCTGTCTTAGGGATGTCCTCCTCCTGAATGCGTAGCTGATAATACCCCGATCTCAGGTCCAGCTTTGAGAACCAATGAGCTCCATCTAGCTGGTCAAATAACTCGTCTATCCTTGGCAAGGGGTATGTATTCTGGACCGTCAGCCTGTTCAGGGCCTGGTAATCGATACACAGCCGAAGTGTCCCATCTTTCTTTTTGACGAATAACACCGGAGCTCCCCACAGTGAAGAGCTATGCCGGACGAACCCGGCTTCCACTAACTCTTGAAGCTAGCTTCAAAATTCCACCAACTCCTTCAGGGCCATTCGGTAGGGAGCCCTAGATATCGGCTTAGCCACCGACAGGAGCTAAATATGAAAGTCTTTCTCCCGGTGAGGGGGTAGCCCTGGTAGATTCTCCGGAAATATATCTGCAAAGTCCCACACCACTGGAATATCTGATATAGTATCCTTGGCCAGAACCATCTCGAAGAGAACCTGATAAACTTCGTCTCCCTATGGTGGGCCCTGATGGCCTGTACAGACGATAATAATACTAGGTGGGCTGGTGTAATACCTTCGATAACAAAATAGGAGTACCCGTACCTCACGGTGATCCTCTTCGCCAAGCAGTCAATCTGGGCATGGTTCCAATATAACCACATCATGCCTAGTATGAGATCATAGTCCGACATCCTCAGGATTATCGCTGGTACCTCAAACGCCTTCCGGCCGATCCCCGCCTCCATTTTGCAATGAGAAGAGGTCATGAGCTCTGATCCATCGAGTAGACACACCCTCATCATCCTTCCTGTGAATTGCTCCATGCCTGCTAGTCCTTTCACGAAGTCCTCTAACACAAACGAGTGTGATGCCCAGTGTCGAAGAGTGTGTGAGCAGGCTTGCCGCTCATGAAAACCACACCTGAGGTAATTAAGTGTCTTAGTGTTCTTGTTGTAGCTTTTCTTTTCTTAATTTCTAACTAGTTTGTGTCTATGAGAACTAGTTCTTAGGAAAGAAGGAAATTGAATGTACTGGCATAGCTGTAACCTACTCCGGGTTTCAGGGTTATGCCAGATCTATTGCGTACACCTGCTCCCTCTCTGGCCTGTGGCCTTTGCCCCGATATCCCCATCCTCAGTCGTGTCCTCAGCCCCCAAACTGCAGAGGAGGTGGAGCACCCTAAAGTGCTTATGGGGGTGCTCGCCTCACGGTAAAATTTCTCTTGAAATGCCCTGGCTGATTGCAATGGAAGCACATCAATGCCCGCTCTGCTATCCTCAGTATCTCCACCATCTGTAAGGGCTGGGGGACAATACCCCCTCATTCCTCAGCTCCGGTCCAATCTCCTGACGGGGTTGATCCCCGTTCCTTCTTTCCCCGATGACCTAGCCTCGAGGAAGGTCCTACGTCCTCCAATCACTACATCGTCAACCGGCCTCTTCCGGCTCTTGACCGTAAGCTTATCTACCTCCCTTTTTCTTAGCCATTTCCAGAATCCTGGCCAAGCTTCCCTCGGAGATGAAGAGGAGGGCATGCCTCATGTCGTCATGTAGCCCCTTGTAGAACCTCCTGGCGTAGCCAACGTTGTCCAACTGGTAAGAGTCTACATAATAGGCTACATGTGTAAACTCCTGGTAATACTCCAGCTCTGTCCTGTTACCCTGCTTCAATCGCAGAAACCTATCCTCCAGCTCGTCCCTCGCCGACTGAGGCATAAAATGTCCTAGAAGTGCCGCTCTGAACTCTCCCCAAGAGATATCTGCGCAATCCATATCCGCAAATGTGGTGTCCAGCTGTGACTTCCACCACGTCTTCCCGTGTGACTCCAAGCAGGAGACTACCAAAGCAACTACCTCCTCAGTGGGGCATCGTATCCCCACAAGCATCTCATAGATGGTATCTAACCATTCCTCCATATGGACTGACGACTCCGTCCCCTAGTGGGATGGATGGGAAAGTTCCCGGAAGGCACTCATCCAGTTGGCCCCGGAATTTGGTTGTGGAGCCGTGGCCTGCTGAGCTTTGAAGGCCTCCAGGATGGCCGTCAACTTTTGCCCCATCTAAATCTGGTAAAACGGAACAGAAGCCGGCGGAGGTGGAACTATATTCGGAGCCTGAGGTGTCCCCTACTGTGGAGTAGGGTTCGTCGCAGGCTACAAGGAAAATTCCAATAGTTAGATAGCGTACCAATGGAATAAAAGAAGGAGAAAATGGAGTTCTACATATGATTTCCCTTATGGGCCCACCATAGCTTCCGCTGCTAGTTTGTCCGCAAACTAAGCTCGCGTGGTGGTGGCCTAAGGTTGTTGTGGAATACTTCTCTTTCGATCGAGGTTTGCTCTGATACCACTTGTAAGACACCTTTTTTCTCTTTAGAATCACGGGGTCTTATGCCCAGAACTGCAGTTTTGCGATCGCTTCGACACTCGGGAAAGCCGCCACTAAAAAATGCCAATTCTGTCGGCCTTTTCGATCATCGCACAGAGAGCAGTAATCATAAATAGAGTTATAATTTGGTCCACAAACATCACAAGTAATATGAGAAATCACATCGAGTCCATAATTAGAAAAGAGATTACTAGAAAGTAACAAAACTAGAAATATAAATGGGCTTAAGCCCAGTACATCAGATCCTCACTACAATCTCTCATGAAAATTATAAAAAGTGCTAATCACACACGGAGCTGGTCACCGGTGCTCCGGTACTAGACTGGCCCACCTCCATGCCCATCGTACTCCGCTGGTGCTGGTCCCTGAGCTGCTGGTCTCTGTCTCCCATCCGGAGCCCCTGTAATGTTATGGTCTGAAAACCATTAGTCATAAAGACTAAGCCCTATCATCACCTACCCCACCCCGCCTAGCAACTAGGCACTGGGCGGGGAGGAGGAAAGGGAAGCTACAAAGGTGGAGAGTACAAAGTGGTAGGTGACAGTGGAACTAGTCTAGCATTTATTTATATTGTATAAATAGTTAAGTAAGAAAGGTACAAGTTAGTAGTTCCATAATAGTATGCATGAAGGTAAGCAGGTAGAGTAAGCAGCATATGTAGAAAGGTAAGTAACAAATAAGTAACCTTAACTTATATGAATGCCCATACAGACATATAAGCTAAGGGGTCTTCAGCAAGGATCCCATCATATAAAAAGTCCCATACCAATTTATACGTTGGGGTGTCGGTGGTATGAAAGTATGTTATGCCATGATTCATGGAAGTGCAACCCACGGACACGGCTCTATGCGCATAGACCTTTAGTTCACCCTATTTAGGCAGCTAGCTTCACTCCCAGGAACCTCCGTAGTGAAAAACGGAGACAGTGGGTCGGGACCCCCACTCCTAGGCGGGTATCCACACTACCAGGCCTAGCCCTTCCGTACGCCCCTAGAAGAACACAACCTAGAGTATCCATGTACTAATGTTGGCCATATCCACTAGACTTTCTTTGGCTAAGTGTCTCACAACTTCGAGCCAACGTATGGACGTCGATGTGAATGACCGTCAGATACCGAAGACCCACCACCTTATTTTGTATCCAAATCCTTTTGAGCCACTGGCTCCCCGGACTATCCGTCCGTGCATCTACCTTCCAAACGAACTGTCCGGATGGCAACCAAGACAACCTAATCAACCTCCCGAGCTACCGGGGTGTGTGAAGGTGCAACCCTACTTATACTAGTTGCTCTTGTATTATTTTATTCCTACTGTTTAGGTTAGCCCAGGACTTCCCAAGGTATTCCCCGTGAAGGGCTCTCGAGGGCACTAAGAACTATGATGGGATTATGCCCAAAACTCCCTTTCGCAAGGCACTTACTATTGTTTGTTGCTATCAAATTACCCAAACCCTTACTTGTTGTACTGGATCTAACCCTAGAGTATTTGACACACACCCTCTCCTACGGGACAAACGATCTTTCGTCGATCACGAGTACCACCTAACACTAGCCAATCTAACATTCTACTCATCCTAACTTCCAATGATGAACTCATTTTTATTTATCCAAACCAGCAAACAACTAACCCCAACTCATGAGCCCAAATTCATATTCCAACATAATTTCTGCTATTTTACTAAATGCAGACCAACATAAGATATATGATGAGTAAAACGAGAGGTACCCCAAATATTCATCCAGTATCCCTATAATAATTAATGGATAGTTTTCATGACCTTTTTAGCCTAAACCCAGAATTTCATAATTTTCCTAATCTATCTGGTAATTTATTTAATTATTCTAGTAATCCAAAAATAGCATGTTGAACATGAAGTATCAATTTTATACAAGCAATTGCCCACAAAATTTATGATAAATTCAATATGAATACTTAACATAAAATCCAGAGTCTCGTAATTTTTCAGCAAGGTTTAAGCCCCTAATTCTAATTTTGAATATATCCTACAATAAATCATTTTAAGAGACAAATACAACAAAAATACCTCCAAAAATTCTGAAAAAATTCAAGGATGATTATAAGGACTTGTAAATACTCCAGGCCAAGTTTCATAATTTATAATTTAATAAAGAGCTCTAAAACTAATTTTGATCAAATGTTCATATTGGCAATTTTATGCACTAAGTATAGAAATTATTCATTTAAAAATTGTAACAAAAATATCCACCATATCATAATGACCTAAAATCATTACTGACCAAGTTTCACAATTTCTCAACAAATGATGAACTCTGAATAATATATTGAACAAGTTTTCAAACTAATAACCTTGTGAAGTAGATACTGTAATTAAATATTCAAAAATTCTAATAAAATTCATACATGACTATAAGGGTCTAAAATTTCTTTAGCTAAATTTTTATGACTTTCCAATGGACAGTGAGTTCACAAGGACCAAATGATTAAGTAGGGCTAACTAATGTATTACAAAGGAAGTACCAAGATTATTGATCCCAAATTTTCAATTAAATTTCCAGAAGTTCATCCTAAACCTAATACTACACTACCCAAGTTTCATTACTGTTTAATGAGTTTTAGTAACCTATTCTATCACTACAACTTTTGTGCCCTAAATTAGGGTTAGGGTTTTGTGTGGCCTACCCATTCCCAAATCCCCTAAGAGTTTTACTAGAGGGTTTCAGCTACCCTAGTACACACCCTAGAAAATTCCAAGTCCATACAAGGTTTTTTGTCCCCATGCCCTTCACATGACACAAAATCCCTTCCTTAGGGCTTTGTCTTAGGTCCTAGTGCAAATATATTCCAATCCACCCTATCTTCCATGGGAGGGTGTTAAAGGCCATGCCAAGTTACTGGCCCCAAATTCAACCTCTGTTGAGGTGATTTGACCACTCAAAATCCAAAGTGCACTATTTGACCTAAATACCCTTATTATGACAAGGTTAGGGTTTGCATGATTTCAACTCTAACCATCTCCAAATGAGATGAAATTTTAACCAGAGCCTTATGAAGACCCCAAGGCCCGCTCACCAAAATTTGGGTGAGATTGAAGGTCATTTGGTCCCATAATCAATTTACGTTAGGGAAATTAAATAACTCCAAAAACTATAGAAAAATCATTCCCAAAAATTTTCATTTTGGGGCAGGCCTAGAAAAAGTCTAGGGTGACTCTCTGCCCAAATTTCAAGTTATTTGGATTAGAGATGAAGTGTGGGGACCCATTTTAATCTCTGCGTAGCTCTAGGTATAGACCTCACCACAATGAGTGCCCTAGTCAAACCAGGCAGCCAAATTGGTTCAAACCAATTTTGACTTAAAGTAGACCCCTTAGGCTACACATTTTATGTTGTCCACTTCCTCTGAATTAGCATCTAGGTATTTTCAATAAATAAAAACATTAAATACTAAAGGTGTGACAGAAATGAAATAATTAGACTTAAATATCCTATAGTTTTAATTCGATTTCAGCACGAATCTTAGCGCAGATCGAGCGGCTGCCGGTTATCTTCAACCTCTAGCCAATGGTTAAGATTCACCCATCCTGGAGCAACTTCCAGCCGCTGCCACCAGCCATCCGGCCTCTTCCCTGGCCGGCCACCGCCACCACCACCTCAGTTGAGGTGGTGGCTATCGCCAAGCGACGGCACAGCCGCTGGAGAGTCATACTCCGGCAATCCTGACAGGTTCATTTATGCGGAAAAATCAAGAAAAATCCATTCCAGATCGTGCTCAATTGAGTCTGATTCTTAATCATAATGACTGCTAAGATCTACCCATAGACAGAGGAGGAGGGGAGGACCTTGCTTGCGGCCTACAGATGCGTCGATCGCCGGGATGCCATTGGTGGAGGAGATGTCGCTGGCGCTCTGCAACAGCACTATGAAGTTGATTGTCTCCTTCGGGAAAGATGTAGAACCGACAGCCTGAAGCCTAGGGAATCTTTAAGACAATAAAAAGAGGGAGGAGAGGGGTCTAACTGGTGGTGGCCATTAATTGCCTCTTAAGGTGGCTCTTGGCCATGGTGTGGGGGGGGGGGGTGAACTTGGCTCAATCTAGCCGGGAAAAGGTCGTGAACTCTTCCTCTCACATAAAGAAACTGATTCCATCCCTTAATGGGGGGGGGGGGATTAAGGGGTTCAAGCTCCAAAGCCATTAATGGCATTGGAGATTGAATTCGGCCAAGGCTGGACAGTACTATTTCGGCCATGTACAGCCACAAAAGTGGCCCCCTGATCTGCCTGATTGAATATGGAGTTGATTCAGCCAAAGAGGAATGACCCTTGGACTCCTTGGCCATGAATGACACCCTTTCACCCCTTTTCTCTCTCCTCCATTAAAATGAGCTTGACGTTTTCTCTCTCTTAGTCATCTAGGTTGACCATGCTGACCACTCCAATCTATTGGCAGCCCACTAACTCATAACTTTTCATGGTAATAAGGTTAGCCCAAATGGAAAGAGGGCTTGAGCTTGGGTTAGCCCATTTGGGTCAAGTTGACTTGATCTTGGCTTAGGGTTGACGTTAGTCAAATTGAAATTTGTGCCACCCTCAATGGTTCCTTGGTGACCTATTATCCTCCCCAAAGGTCTAGGTACGGGTGGGTACGGTTGACTTGGCACCTTGGAGGTCACATGACCCTTAGTAAGGGCACTTTGACCACTTTGGAGCTAGAGTTGACTTGGGTCAACTCAGCCACTAGTGTTGCCACCAATGAGTCCTTAGTGACACATTGACCTCACTTTAGGGTTAGGATGGTATGGGTGGGGTCCACTTGGCTAGGGGAATGTCAATTGACCCTAAGTAGGCAAGTTTGACCCATTTAGGGTTAGGGTTGACATAGGTCAACTTAACCTCTTTGACTACCTACAGTGGGTTCTTAGTGACCCTATGGACTACCCAAGGTTTTAGGGGTGTTGTGGTAGGGTCATGGGATCAAGGTGTAGCCCTAAAGTCAGACCTTAGGTCAAAATGTTGAGGATGAGCTATAGGCAGACCAAGGTGATTTTCACCTTGGCCTGGTTCACTTGGTCCTTTGAGCTTCTGGTGGTTTTGTCATGACCTGGTCATGACAAAACAAAATCCTAGGTGTTTAGTTGTTTGAGGGATGTTACATGTCATCCATCAGGTAGAAGCCCCACCTTTGCGCCAGGTAAGGAGGAGATCACTTTATCTTTTCGCTTCACATTTCTCTAACTAAACTTCCTGCTAGATCAGGAGATTATGGCGGTGGGATCTGACGAAGGAGAGGACGTGATCTCGCCCCCACCTTCCCCCAGCGAGATGGAGGACCTTATTTACACACCTGTGGATGACGAGACACGAAGGTTGAGTGTGGCGGAAGTCCTGTCGAAACTCATCTGGATGCGCCGAGAGGACTCCTTACAGGCGATCACACATCAGGCGACAGCTAAGTGCTGGCTCGGTAAGCTCGGGAGAGATTATTCGCACCTCGTCGACAAGATCGAGAGCCAAGGAGGTGGGTGCGAGGAGACCTATCCCGGGAGGCAAATCGTGCGAGCCTAGGATTAGGTGTGCTTGGTCCACCAGGATCTTAACGTCGTGAGTGCCTACCACTATCCGCGGGTGTCTCCAAGGAATGGGAGGCGAGGTCGGGGCCACTAACAGTGGGTCCAATACTGAATCCTACTATCTCTTACCTCCTCTTATCCCAACCTTCCGACCAACCACACTTCTCAATGTACCCTTTCTATTTTACATAATAGAAAATCAATGTATGTTGTTATTTGGCTCTCGCCTGGCGAGTGGGCCATGATATCTTTATCTTACATTTTCTGTGGAACCTCCACTTCTGCCGAATGCCCCCCTCTCATGTTATTTTTGTTTTCTACCCCTGTTTCTACTCTGAGTTTACCCGGGACCCTTGTCGGAGGATTTCTCCATTCGCAGGTACGTGAAGCTTTGGCGGGATAACGCGGAATTTGAGGCGTCAAAATATAAAAACTTTACTATCTGCACTTATGCTGATGTGTAAAATCTCAGGATTGCCAAATTTTTATATAAATAGGCCGGCTTACCAATCACATTTACTTCTATTTGATCTCTGAACCTTCGTTTTCCTCTTAACCACTCGCCTCTTCTCGATTTCACTTCCGCACAAACCAAACTTCCCCTCGGTGCACTCGCAAGATGTAGGGAAAGACTAAAGGTCGAACTAAGTGAGCACAATGCTTCCTCGACCATGATTTCCCCTTTTACCGGCTGACCGAGAAGGAATATGTTTCTGCCGTCTTGAACTACGTGCTGCCAGAGTTCATTACGTGACATCCCAAGAGCGAAGACGAAGTCAATTTCATGCCAGGAGGGGAGCTCATCATTCCCCTAGAGCATTTCGAGGTGGGGTTCCTCCTCCCCCTCTGGCCTGAGGTGCTCCAAGCCCTCCGGTGCTATGGGGTGATCGCGGCACAACTCAACCCCAACTCCATCGCACTGGTTGTGGCCTTCGCCAGTTACTTGTGTGTGGAAAGAATCGAGTTCAACCTCTCGATCAGAGTGAAATCAATAGCCAAATGTGGCTTAGTAGAATCTGCTGGAAAGAATTGCATATGTACAGTATCAAAAATGTCCAGTAATTCTGGTAGATTAACTGTGGGATTCAGAGTGAAATCACCAACAGTTTTTATTTCCTCAACTGACTTATCTAGATCATTGTCAGTATCCATAAAATGAATTAGCTCAATCATTTCAGAATCAAAATCAGGCAAAACTTCTGTATCCTCATCTGAATCTGCATCTGCTGGAGAGAGAACTGCTGCTGTGACTGCTGCTGCTATTGTATCTACATTTGCTGCAACTTCATCACTGATCATCTCCCCCTGCCTGGGTTCAGGAGAACCTAGAGCCAGGCCCCTAGATGAAGAGGGGACAACAGATAGAAGAGAGATTTGGGCAGATAAAGAATTGATGGAGGTCACAAGAGGTGTAATGGCCTCTTGGATGAGAGATTTTATGAGGTGAGTGAGCAAGGATATGATGGTTGATGGATCAAATAGGGAAGGGAAAAGGATGGAATAGAGGTTGGAATAACAGATGGAATGGGGGCATCTGGCAGGATAGTGTCTGTTGGTTTGTTGTAAGATGGAATGGAGGATAAATGAGGAGGAAGAGGAGACTGAGGAGGTATAGGAATATGTGTCTCATGAGGTGAAGCTGGAGGGGTAGGAATGTTGGTAATGTCAAGAGGTGGAGATGAAGGATGAGTAGGCACATGAGTATGTGGTTTAGATTTAGGTGTGGTAGAAGGAATGGAAGAGGAGGGGAGTTGTTTGGCTGGAGGTGCAGGAAGAGATGATGGAGATGGAAGGACCTCTTCTGCAGGGAGGGGAGCGGCTTTTACAGCCCTGGTGCTCTCAGAAGTTTGGATGGAATAGGAAGAAGCCTTTGAGGGCTTGGAGATAGTCCTCTCCCACATGCCAAACAGAGCGCATGTGAGGCGCTTGCTGGAATTTATGAAGATGATCGGGGAGACCATACATTCAGCAGCCTTCTCCTGAAGAAAAATCCCCAAAATTCTGTCGAAGCAGACTTCCTTCTTGCTATTCTTTTTCTTGATCAATTCAAAGAAAATTGTGCCCCAGTTGATACGTCTCTTATTCACCACGGCGCACATAACCAGGAATTGGTGCCGGGTTATGTATTTATGTGCTGAGTGCTTTCCCATTAGCACTTTCCCTACAATGTCTGCCAGAAATTGGTAGGCGGCGGACAGTTGCTTCTTCAACAGTTTGTTAGGGTTGCTACCTGAAAAACCCAACAGTTTCAGCATATCACCAAACTCTTCAAAATCCATATCTATATTGTCTTCTCCATTGACTAGACCAAAAATCTCAGAAAGAATTGCGGGAGATAACAAAACAGCTTGACTCCCGATATTGCCTGTCAGAACATCATCCTCAGAAACCATAGATGTATATACCCATTCTCATATTTCAGTTGAGTGCAATTTAATCTGCCTGGTCATGAAATCCTTTAGATTGAGTTCTTCCAGTAGTTCCAAGATATAGAGGAAAATAGGATCAGAATGCTGGAAAGACTCAAAATTTATATCGAATCCTGTATCAAACTTCATCGCAACCAAAGCTCCTGAGGGAATTGCCATTGATGACCGGCAAGAAAAACACAGAGAAAAACGGCGATCAAGAGCAAAGGAACTGAAAGCGCGGGACGGAGGTCGAAGAAAACCTAGATATAAGTTTTCCAGAATATGAATCGACAATCTCCGTTCCACGAAAAAGAAAAATTCTTCGAACTGAGCTCGACCAAATAAATTATAGACAGATAATTCGTCGATCTCATCCAGGAGAATCGAAAACAGTTCGTCGAACTCCATTCGACGAAATGTCTTCTGAATCAAAGTTCGTCGATCTCCGGTCGATGAAAGTTGTTTCCACACATAGAGAATTCGTCGATCTCCGTTCGACGAGAATCTCTCAAACTTTCCCTAATTCGTCGAACTCCGTTCGACGAACTCTGGAAAATTCATCGAATGCAGACAGAAACTAGGTTAACTCTTCTCCATTAATCATTCCTAGTTGATTTATAAAGAACAGATGGGTTTTCTCATCTAATGGCTTGGTGAAAATGTCTGCTCTCTGTAAATCAGTAGGAATATGGATTAAGTTAATTTTCTTTTTGTCTATATTATCTCTAATGAAATTATGTCTTATTTCAATAAGTTTAGTCCTAGAATAGTGAACTGGATTCTGTGCTATTGAAATATCACTAGTATTATCACAAAATAGTGTTGAATTATTTAAGTTGACACCATAGTCTAAGAGTTGATTTTGTATTCATAACATCTGTGAACAGCAGCTGCCAGCAGCCATGTATTCTGCTTCTGCAGTTGATGTAGAAACAAATGTCTGCTTTTTACAAAACCAGGAGACAAGTCTCATACCTAGGAACTGACAAGTTCCAGAGGTACTTTTCCTGTCCACTCTACATCCAGCATAGTCAGCATCTGAGTATCCAGTTAACTCAAACTCTGACTATACATGATACAAGAGTCCTAGATTAGGGCAACTCTTTATATATCTCAAAATTCTTTTTAGGAAAATAAGGTGAGATTCTTTAGGGTTCACTTGGAACCTAGCACAAAGCCATGTGGAAAACATTATGTCAGGTCTGCTTGCTGTTAGGTATAATAGGTATCCAACAATTGCCCTATAATTTTTCTGATCTATAGGTTTCCCTGCTGCATCAGAATCCACAACAACATTTGTAGCTATAGGGGTTTTCATCCCTGAAGCATCACCCATCCCAAACTTTTTGATAAGCTCTTTAGCATACTTAGCTTGGGAGAGGAAGATACCATCTGGGAGCTGCTTCACTTGGAGACCAAGGAAGTAGGAAAGCTCACCCATTCTACTCATCTCAAATTTGGAATGCATGAGGTCAGCAAACCTCTTGCACAATTTGGGATCAGTAGACCCAAAAATAATGTCATCCACATATATTTGTACTAAAAATATTTGGTCCTTATGATGTCTAGTGAAAAGTGTTTTATCTATGGTTCCTCTTGTAAATTTATGCTCTAAAAGAAAGCTTGCTAGTGTCTCATACCAAGCTCTTGGAGCTTGCTTTAAACCATAGAGAGCTTTATGAAATTTAGAAACAAAAGAGGGTTGAGTTGGAGAGATAAAACCTGGAGGTTGTTCTACATAAACCTCTTCTTGAAGTACTCCATTTAGAAATGCACTCTTGGCATCCATTTATTAGACCTTGAATCTCTTGTGAGCTGCATAGGCAAGGAATATTCTTATGGCATCTAACCTTGCAACAGGGACAAAGGTTTGGTCATAGTCAATTCCTTCCTCTTGCCTATAGCCTTGAGCAACAAGCCTAGTCTTGTTCCTCACTATGTTGCCTTGAGCATCCAACTTGTTCCTGTAGACCCATTTGGTTCCAATAACTGGGTAGTTATTGGGTCTTGGAACCAAATCTCAAACTCTATATCTCTAAAACTGATTTAGTTCCTCTTACATTGCAATGATCCAGTGGGGATCTTGCTCATCTTCATGGATGGTGAGAGGTTCAATTTGAGAGAGAAAACAGGCATGCATCAAGTCTTGGTTGAGTTGATGCCTTATTTGTACACCTGCTGAAATGACTCCAATCACTTGAGATCTGGGGTGATCTCTAAGTGTGACAAGATCAGTTGGTGGAGTTGGTTGAGCAATAGCTTCTGTATTTAATTCCTCTTGGGGAATGGTACTAGCTGTTGAGGGAAGTTCAGCCACTTCCTCTTGAATTTCTTCTTCACTTTCTTCAGCAACCTGTGGAGTGGGATTGTTTTGTACCTCTTGGGTAAGGTTTAGTCCATCCATAGACTCACACAGTTGAGGTACCTGCAAGAAGCTATTGGTAGAAATCTCTTTCTCCTTATATGACATGTTAGCTTCATCAAAAGATACATGAACAGATTCTTCAATTTTAAGGGTGGATTTATTAAAAAACCTATAGGCCTTGCTTACTTGGGAATATCCTAGAAAAATCCTTTCTTCAGCCTTGGCCTCAAACTTTCTAATGTATCTTTTGTTATTAGTGTGAATGTAGCAAATACAACCAAAAACTTTAAAATATGTGATTTTAGGTTTCTTCCCTTTAAGTAATTCATAGGGGGTCTTATTTTTAGCTTATGTATGAGGCTTCTATTCAGGACATAGTTGGCAGTATTTACAGCTTCTGACCAAAAGGAAAGAGGCATGTAAGCACCTGCCAATAATGTACCTGCAGATTCAATGAGTGTCCTATTTTTCCATTCAACAACCACATTTTGTTGGGGAGTTCTAGGAGCTGAGAAGCACTATCTGATACCTTCCTCCTCACAGAACTCATGCATAAGAAGAGACTCAAACTTTATGCCATGATCACTTCTGATCAATGCAACATGAGTAGAGAACTCAATCTGTATGGTCCTGAGAAAATCTGTAAGAACCTTGAATGTATTTGACTTAGCTCTCAGAAAGGCTACCCAACTGAATCTAGAGAAGTCATCAACAATCACTAAAGTATAAGACTTCCCTCCTAGTCTTTGTACTGCAATGGGTCCAAATAGATCCACATGAAGCAAACACAATATCCTAGGTGAATCACTTTTATTAATGGATTTAAAGCTAGTTTTGGTTTGTTTGCCTAATTGACAAGCCCTGCATAGGCTTTCCTTCTTGTAGGGGCCAGAAGGAAAGCCTCTAACAAGGTTGTCCTTAGATAACCTAGATATATTCTTAAGATTTAGATGTCCTAGTCTTTTATGCCATAACTCATTTTGATTACTAGTAACATTCAGTAAGCAGATATCAGTTGTGGTAGATATAAAATCTACTAAATATATATTACCTTGTCTAAGTCCAATTAAATTAGTTTTGTTATTATTATCAATAATATAACAGGAAGTAGAGTTAAAATGTACCTGATAACCTTCATCACATAATTGACTTATGGATATAAGATTATGTTTGAGTACTCTTACATAAGTTACTTTCTTGAAGATCACTGCTCCAATCTTCACTGTCCCATATCCTTCTGATTGACCACTGTTGGAATCTTCAAAAATCACTTTAGGTCCTAGCTTGGGCTTGTAATTGGATAGATTGCCCTTGTTGCCTGTCATGTATTTGGAGCAACCACTGTCCAAGTACCATGTCTGACTTACCCTTGGACAACTCTTCACATGTACCTGCAAAGAAAAACAAAATTCAATTGTTCTTGACCCAGGTTACCTTAGGTCCTTTATTTTCTTGAAAAGTAAAGCTGGAAATAACTGATAAAGCAGGTTGTGATTTATACCTTAATGGGTGGTATCTCCTAGGTGGAATTACCCAATCAGCTACTGGATTAAATGTCTTCTTAGTTGGTTTAAAGTTTCTGTAGGAGAAATAGTTTAAGTTTAGTCTTTCTGGGTTCGACGAATTGTTGTAAGTTCGTCGACCAGAGATCGACAAATAGGGTTGAGATCGTCGATCTCTGCTCATAGAATGACAGTAGTCATTTTCTGTGCCACAAGTTCGTCGACCTCTGCTCGACGAACCATACACAGTTCGTCGATCGCAGTTAGACGAATTATTATATCTGAAGTTTGCGTTCAGCGTTCGTCGATCTGGGTTCGACGAACTAGCCACATTTCGTCGATCTGAGTTCGACGAATGCTGCTGAACTTTGTCTTTATTTGCTATTTTGAGATTTCTGTTTCTCTTATCTATGGGTCTAGGATTGTTTTTTGATATTGGTTTGTCTATTAACTTTTCTATTCCCTTTGCAGATATAAACTTGATGGAGGTTGAAAGAATGTTTTTCTTAACTATGGGGGGTAAGCTTGATGAAGCACCCAAGCCCAGCTTACCATTTAATCTGGCATTCACTGTGCCTGTGATGTCCATCAGCTTGAGGCTTCTCCCATTGAGAGATTGCTCAAGTAGCTTGGCCTCACATAATTCAGATTTTAGTTTAATTATTTGTTCATTAGCTAAGGTTAATTGGTCTGTTACCTTTATGTTTTTTGAATTTACAGATTCAAGACTTCCTAGTCTTTCTCTAAGAGTTTTATTTCCTTTTCTGAGTTGATTAAGTCGAGGCACATAGATTTGAATTCAGCTTTAAATAAATCAGAACTAAAGTCAAAGCTAGAAATAACCTGATCTGCCTCTGAGTCTGAGACAGCTTCATCTTTAGAATCTTCTTCTAATCCAGAATTGCTTCTGGAGGCATCAATTGCCATTAAGCACACCTCCTTAGATCTTGCTTCTTCCTCTTCTTCACTTGAACTGGAGGAAGATGTTTCTTCTTTTGTGTCACTCCAAGTCTCAGCAACAAATCCCTTGTCCTTCTTCTTATATTTGCTGGAGGTGGGTCTGCTGCTATGCTTTCTCCTTGAATCCTTCTCTCTTCTCTTATGTTTCTTCTAATTTTTTGGACATTCTGAGATGTAATGTCCAGGCTTTCTGCAACCAAAGCACACAACCTCCTTGGTTGGTGTCTTATCATACTTGGGCTTATCATCCTGTCTGGATGATTTACTTCTGAAGTCCTTCCTTGCCATCTTGTAGAACCTTTTGACAAAGAGGCTCATGAGTTCTTCATTTGAAGTTGATGCCTCACTTTCTTCAGATGCTTTGAAGGCTATGCTGTGCTCCTTTCTAACTGGAGTTATTGCCTTCTATTCTGCTGCTTCTCTGGATTTTATCAGCTGCTCATAGGACTTCAATTTGCCTAGTAGAGACTCAGTTGAGATCTCATTGAGGCTTCTAGCTTCTTTGATAGGCCAGATTCTGGAATCCCAAGAGCTAGGGAAGCACATCAATATCTTGTCATTCACCTCTGTCATGGTGATGTCCTTATCCAGGGTTTTGAGCTCATTGATGATTATGCTCAGCCTGTTGTACATTTCTGCCACTGATTCATTTTCATCCTTTTTAAAGTTCTCATACAGGGATATGAGATTGGATCTTCTGTCCTTTCTTTCAACTGTAGAGCCAGCTACCATTTGGTTGAGGGAACCCCAATTGGCCTTGGCTGAGGTGCACTCAGCCACCTTCTGGAATATGTCATCTCACATAGTTTAGGCTAAGATATTCATTGCCTTAGCATCTGCCATCTTGGCTTTCTTGTAGGCTTCATTGTTTTTTGGAGGAGGCACTGCAGTCATGTTGGTTGAAGTGCCGGTAGAACCTGCAGGTGCTGGAGGTACACCTGTTAAGATAACCGAAAAGATATCATCATCAATAGAGTTCATGTATAATCTGATTCTTGCCTTCTAGATGGAAAACTTGTTAAGATTGCACACTAGAGGTCTGATGCTTGCATAGTCTTTGTTTTGGGCCATGACTGTGAAGAGATAAATCTAATAATACAATCAAACAAACAGATCTAACAAGAGGGATCTTTGGGGTTCAGGTGTTAGCCTGTACAACCACTAAGGTGTGGTATTTTTAACCAACCTCGCTTTGATACCAATTGAAAGTGCAGGTTAGATCTGAAATACTATAGAGGGGGGTGGGGGTGAATAGAGTATTGTGCTTTCTTAAAACGTTTTACAACTTTTGTTGTATTCCTAAGTGAACAGGGAAGCAAACAAAATAAATAAACACAACCTAAATAATCATAGAAAAACATAGCACATCACAGCCAAAACAAAAGAAAGGCAACCAGACGACACAAGAATTTTATAGTGGTTCCCCAACCTGGGTACATCCACTCTTCTACCACCCTGGTAGTAATCCGCTCAGGTTTTTGATTAGGTGCCTGACACCAATGAGCTTTTGTTCAGGTGCTCAAAAACCAAAACCTCAACTATTTTGGAAGGAGACTTGCAATCAGAATATTTTTGAAGGTAATTAAAATCCTGTATAGGAATTGGAAGTAAAGGAGATGGTGTCTTCTCTGTCAACAATCAGAGAGAAGACTTGCGGATTGATTGTAGCAGCTTTTGCTCCCCCTGAGATCTTGAATTAATCAGGAATGCTGGAGCACTGCTTCAGGGTGATAGGTCTTCAAAGACCTAGAATGCCTGGACCAGAAATGCTTCAGGAACTTCTTTAACAGATCAAGATTTGTTGTCCTTTGAAGTTGTCCTGTGAATTGGAAAAAGAAGACTCTTGATAAAATTTGATTGTTCTTCTTCTCCTTCTTGAAAATTTTCTCTGGTCTGGCTGATTGCAGTAGAACTTTTTGATTTTGAGTATGATTGTTCTTCTCTGCAATCTGAGTGTCTGTCTGATTGTCTGTCTTGCTTGCTATAATATTGTGTTTTTGTGTGTCTGTTACTGCTTTTGTTGATTCTTTCTTTGTGTGTATCTCAATCTGACTGAGGGGCATTCAAAAATTTGAATGTCGAGCAGTAATGGCAGTCGGCCTTGGAAGGAAGTGACAATCAATGATTTCCCCAACTGTCCCATAGAAAAACGGCATGAAATAATCCAAGATTAATTGCACGTTATAACGGTAACATTCCGAGAAGATATGGCATTAATAACTCTGGATTCATCGCCAAGAAACGGGACGGGAAACTGAAGATGACCTAGTCTGGAATTGTCGAACGGAGAACACAATTCGTCGAGCTAAATTTGATTTCGCCGAGCTGAGCTTGAGTTCGTCGAGCTGAGCTTGAGTTCGTCAAACTGAGCTTGAGAGAGTTCGTCGACCAGACAGTATTCATTCATCGAACAGACAATCTTCACTATCAGACAGTATTCATCGAGCTGAGATTCAAATTTGTCGAGCGAAGAACGATTGGGGACTTAGCCAAATATACTGCATCTGCTGACATCCAGTGTCGACATAAGCTGGTGTCGACTGATTGAACTTGGTGTCGACTCAAATCTTCTGGTGTCGACATGAATTTTTGTTGACTGAAATCCTGGTGTCGACACAAATCTTCTGGTGTCGTCATTGAATTGTCTGGTTTCGACACATGCCCTAAGTGTCGACACAAATACTCTGACTTCAGTATTCGTCGAGTAGGGTATTGCATTCGTCGACCTGAGAGACTGACTTCGTCAACCTGAGAAGCTGAGAACTTGATGTCCAAGTTCGTCGAGCTTAGAATCCAATTCGTCGACCAAAGCTTGAAGCTGGACTTAGAAAAATTCTGAAGTTGTGCCGACTTTGGCTTGATGAAGAAACTGAGTCTTCGTCGAACAGAGAACTAAGATCGTCGAGCTCAACACTAAGAATTATCTCACGATCGTCGAGCGCAGAACTCCTTTCATCGAGCTGAGTTCGACGAACGCCGAACTCACTTTACTTAGTCTGGAAATCCTTTAAGTCTGAAGTCTCTGATGGTCTTGATGAAAGCTGGTCCTTCTGAAGTTGAACCTAAGGACTTAGCCTAGACTCTAGGACACAACTTGACCCTGGCTATACAAGATAGGTCACATCCTAAGTCAGTGAACCTAGCCCAAATCAACTAGGGATCCAACACTTTACATGATAAAATAAATGGTACAAGGGGAATCTGGCGGCTAGAGAAAAGAAGTTGCCAGAGGCCGCACGGTTTGACCAATGAGGTCATCAGACCGTGCGAAAAGTTGATCCCACGGCTCGCTAAAGTAGGTCCAGCAGACTGCGCGATCAAGCTGAGAAGACCACGAAGCTTCTTGTGACAGGCTTCTTGAGCCAAGCTCAGGGAGTAAAACGCAATGCTTAGACGCTAAGGCCGAGCAGACTGGAGATCAGTCCGTGAATAGTGCTTGCGGATACAAGAGTTATATCCGTAGGGTCTGTTGCACTGGTTGGTCCTTGACTCCCGTGTCCCCTGAGTGAGAGGTATGTATGTCTATTTATAGGCCCAAGGAGGTGATGGTCTTGGTAACATTACCCCCAGTATGTCGGTGAGTTCTGCAAGTATACAAGGAATCCGCCGAGTCCGCACCATATTGTGTGGATGACTTGCCTACTTGAACTGATCTGCTGTTGGCGGAGTAGGACTAGTACGTCTCTACTGCACAAAGCGAGCCCGCGCCAAGATATGCAAGCTGAGGAGTATTTATTCTATTGTTGGGAAGCTGGAGTGATCCTGGAGGACTGCACAATGATTCCGCCTAGCTCGCGGCGGACAGGTTAAGTAGGTCTCCACTTTCTGCTGGAGGCGTCCCCCTTGCTAGGCGATAAGGGCTTGGCGACCTAGAGGACTGAATAAAGCAGGTTGCGCATATTGTTGGATGAAGCGAGTCCGCCTCCTTCTAGTGGACTGGAGTTGAATCCGAGTTGTATTGTGTGGTCTAGTGAAGAGTTGTAAGTCTTGCTGCCAAGTCCTTCCTCAAGCAGACTGAGACCGAGTCCGCCCGCTGCTAGTGCAGAGGTGGGTGGGTCGCTGACTGGGCAACCTGGCAGACTAAAGGATCAGGTCTCCTCTACTGCTGCTGTCCTGCTGGATGGACAGGCTTGTCGCCCCTTTTGGGCGACCTAACGCTTGTCGTTTGGGCAACCTGAGGAGTTGTCACCTACCTGGCGACCTAAAGCTCATCGCGTATTATTGTGAGACCTGGAGGCATGTCACCTACTTCTTGGTGGACTGGGACGTAGCGGAGAGTTGTCCACACCTGTGGATGAAAGGGGGCAGTCGCCTGGCGATGATGTAGTTATCCTTACTAGCTGCACGACCTGCAGGAGCGGGCTAAAGAGTAGACCGCACCTCCTGCTGAGCATGCGGTTTCCGAGAGCTATGGGTAGATAGGAACGCGAGTCCTCCTCTCGGTTGGGTAGTCCACACCTATAGGAGTAGAGCAAACCATTACGCTGTTAACCAATCTAAATGTGCGGCCTGTATGGGTGGACTACGGAAGCAGTCTGCAGCACCTATAGAATGAACTGCTGCTGTGTGACCTGGGCGGTCAGACCGGGGAGATCGCCCTAGCCGCGCGGCCTTAGTGGATAGAAGTCTCTATCCGCCAAACTTAAAAAATGGAGCTGACTGGCCACGACTTGCGAGGTAGCAATCTTGGTAGGGATCACTGATTTCTTGGTTAACATACTCCACACACTTTTTTAAGTCTCGAAGGGAACTTCGAAAAAGTAGGAGACCCACGAAAATTGTGATCCTCCCCTTAGAAAAATAAGAGGCAGGGAGAGATACAACACGATGTCTCTCATCAAAAAAGTTTTGTCAATGCCTATCTTTTTCCTTCAAAGGAAAAGTTAATGCAGGCAAAAAGAGGCACATCTTGTGTGTACCTGAATTGCTTTTCCAAAATGAAGAAGACTTGAATGTCTTCCATTGAGTCTCTGCAAAACAAAGGTAAGAGGAAGTATAGAAGGAAAATGACTTGCAAGGACCTAAAGGAAACTTGCAAGCACATGTTAACCTCTGCAAGAGGATGAGTAAGCGGCAGATGCGAAAGAAAAGTAAGTCAAAAGTACCTGGAGGGAAATTGCAAATATCTGCTAATGTCTATAAGAAAAAGAGTAAGTAGCAGATATGAAAGAAAACTAAGTTGCAAGTATCTGAAGGGAACTTTCGAATATCTGTTAATCTCTACAAAAGAAGAGTAAGAAGCAGATATGGAAGAAAAGTAAGTCGCAAGTACCTTGAGGGAACCTGCAAATATTTGCTAATCTCTACAAGAAAAAGAATATGTAGCAGATATAAAAGAAAACTAAATCACAAGTAATGGAAGGAGCTTGCAAATATTTGCTAATCTCTGCAAGAAAAAGAGTAGTAGTAGATATGAAATAAAAATAAGTTGCAAGTACATGAAAGAAACTTACAAATATCTGCTAATCATTTCAAGAAAAAGAGTAAGCAGCTGATATGAAAGAAAACTATATTGCAAGTACCTGAAGGGAACTTGCAAATAACTGCTAATCTCTGCAAAAGAAGTGTGAGCGACAGATATGAAAGAAAAATAAGTCGGAAGTACCTGGAGGAAACTTGCAAATATCTGCTAATCTCTGCAAGAAAAAGGGTAAGCATCAGATATGAAAGAAAACTAAGTCCCAAGTATCTGGAGGGAACTGGCAAATATCTGTAAATATCTACATGAATAAGAGTAAGCAACAAATATGAAATAAAACTAAGTTGTAAGTACCTAAAGGGAACTTGCAAATATCTGGTAATCTTTACAAAAGACGAGTAAACGGCGGATATCAAAGAAAAGTAAGTCGCAAGTACGTGGAGGGAACTTGCAAATATCTGCTAATCTCTATAAGAAAAAGAGTAAGCAACAATTGTGAAAGAAAAGTAAGTTGCAAGTACTTGAAGGGAACATGCAAATATCTGCTAACCTCTGTAAGAAGAAGAGTTAGAAGTAGATATGATAGAAAAGTAAGTTGCAAGTACCTGAAGGAAACTTGCAAATATCTGCTAACCTCTACAAGAAGAAGAGTTTGAAGCAGATATGATATAAAAGTAAGTTGCAAGTGCCTGGAGGGAACTTGCAAATATCTGCTAATCTCTGTAAAGGAAGAGTGAGTAGCAGATATGAAAGAAAAACTAAGTTGCAAGTGCCTGAAGGGAACTTATAAATATATGTTAATCTCCACAAAAGGAAGAGTAAGCAGCAAATATAAAAGAAAGGTAAGTTGAGTACCTGAGGAGTTTATGGATAAATCTTCTGCTAAAGGTTAGTGTGATAAGATATGATTAGACTTCAGAAAGAATATCCATGAAATCATGTTGTTGACCGAATAAGCAAAATCAAGTAGAGATCAAGCCATAGCAATAATCTTCTTGTGTGGTCCGATATGATATCCCATAATGAAAATCTAATCCGTAAGATGAGAGCACTGACTAGACTTCAGCTGAATAGTTTGTTAATAAAGAGAACCAAATTCTTTGACTATCAATTAGTGATTGGTGTCAGTAACATTCAATAAGAGTAACGGAGAGCTTGTTAATCATCATCTGAAAGAGCTTCATGTAAGCCGAGTATACAAGATGAGCATAAGCAAAAATAATGTTGCAAATCCTTTCGATAGGTTGGATTTAACCTGTTAACGTATAAGAAGGCCAAATGAAAATAGATGTCTACACCTGAAGAGGACCAAAAAAGGTCGGATGTGCTATAGGTGTTCCCCGGAGGCCTTAAGCATCGCCTGCCTAAAAAAGGTCATCAAGAGTGCAGTCCTACCTAGAGTGGACTGACCACACTCCCTTAGAATGGCACAAAAGAGAAAATGCACAAAATCCTGTGAAGGAATGATAGATACACTACTCGCATGCCTCGGGTTACAAACATCTCTGATCAGTTAGAGTAGGTGCACCAAGTGGTCTATAACATTGCTTGTCTTTGGAAAGATCAGCGGAGTTGTGGGCCCCGCAAAAGCACGGATTGAGAGTACCATAAAGTATTTGACTATTACAGTCATGAGATGATCGAAGAGACAAGACTACAGTTTTTTGCCATTGCTTGTCAAGTAAAGATCATCGTAACTATAATATATCCCTAGTGGAGCACAACAGAACTAATACATGGGACCTCCCTTGATGCACGCTTTGTGTTAGATACTGGTTAGGATCTGAAGCCCTGAAGTTCACCTGCATATACGCGAACACTCCCTGTGGTAATCATTGTCTTAAGCCTGGAAACAATCTATGGAGGGAACAATAAGACTCGGTGATATCTCGGTGGTTTAGTCATCCCTTTGGCAAAGAAAAAATACAGGATGAGGCACTCCAAAAAGTAAAAAAGTGTCAATACGTGATCTCTAATGTAAAATTTATTGAAATAAATGAATGAACACTTAGAAATGCTTTAAAGAGAAAATGTTTGAAGATTGTAAAGTAAAAGTACCTGACAATGATTGCAAGGAGATTTTGGGACTACGGTGTCCTTTTCCAGCTTAGACTTATATTTTCCCAAGGGCACCCTCGTCAACGGCGTCGATGCATGGTCAATCATTGAAGTCGATGCAGCCGAATTGGTTCACTCATTTTGAGCAGCAAGGAATGTTTGCTACTTCCTTTCCCTTTGAAGTAAACGTATCAGAGTGGTCATTCTTCTAGAATAAGTCACAGAATTTTCCCAGCTTCAGCATTCTTTCTATCAACTGGCAAAGAGCTCAGCAATTTCCAGTTGAATGCTCGCCTTCTTTGTGAAACTCACAGAACAGATTTGAGTCTTTTGATCTTTGATCTGCTGGCTGGTAAGGACTTTTGTAATTAGCCTTACCATTCATGACTTGGCTTACTTCTTGCATGGCCTCATCCAGTTCATACTCTAGCAAGTCATCATCTTGATGATGATGAACCGAATCTTCTTGCGGAGATGGGGCTGGCGATAGTAACTATTGAGCTTTGGCACGATCCTGGCCCAGAAAGGGGTGTCGATGACGTTGAAATTTTCTTCCCTTCCTTAAGTGGGATGAAAAATCTTTTCGAGGAGACCTCAGAGGTTGCTTGAAAGAAGAAGAATCTTTTTCTACTACAAGTCTAGAGATGAAGCAGGGATTGCTCTTCTCACCTCGAATGTATGAGTTGGCTAATCCAACCAACTCTTGATATGTCCTTGGTGCTCAGACATTGGCATCAAACTTAAGTGTTCCTTCACGCGGACCATATATTAGAGCCACCTGATACATTTCTTAATCGATGATCTCAATGGCCAAGATCTCTTTTGAGAAGCGATCCACAAAATAAGACCAGGTCTCACTCTCTTGTTGCCTGATCTCAAAGAGGGCTTCTGGACCGCCCTTTCTCTTTGTAGAGGAATAAAACCTAAGCAGAAAGCGATGGACCGAGGACACTGTCCATAGAACCACTCTCTCACTTGTCAATCAAAGGATGTTATGAAGAGATTTCATTTGTTAGCATCTGAAAGACTCCTGAGAGATACGGCTGATTCAAAAGCTTGACGGTGCTTTACTAGATCAGTCTCTCTAGTGTTAATTTGCAATCGCGGCTCTCTGAAGCTAGCTGGAGTTGGTTCATGTCGAACATTCTCTGAAAATAGTGACGACTCTTCCTGCTATCCTATAATATAAGGAAAAAAGGGAGCATAAGATGTAGCTTTAAAAGGAGCTGGAAGATAAATGGGAAAAGCTACTGCGGGGGTAGCAAAGTCAGGAACCGAAGAGTAGGGATGACTTCCCTGAAAGTTTAGAAATCTTGCTGGACTTCCTCGGGCAGCTTCCTTGAAGAAGTTTTGACGAGCAGCAAACTTATCATTTTAAGACCGCAAAGGGGCTGCATGCCCTTGCGGAAAGGTTGGTGGTTAAACAGAAGGATAGACCGGCGGATAAGCCGGAGGATAGTTTGCGAATCCTGCAATGCTGGTGTTGGATTGACTGGAGAAACTGGTGCTACTGCGGATTGCACCTCTAATAGCTGCGTGATAGCAGCTTGAGTACAATTGATTTCCTGGAAATGCTAGGCAGTTTTCCATCGCGATTGCTCCAAGGCTTCCCAGAGTAGATCTTCACTAGGACTTGAAGGAGCAATGTCCTGGGCAAGCTGATGATCTGACATGAGTAACCGTTGATTTTCACCATCTGTTCAAGATCTGAAGGTCACGTGTTAACTGTTGATGTGCGAAAATGGGCGACACTAGCAGATAATGGGTGTTCGGTCTCACGAGTGAGGTGGAGAGATTGCGGGGATAGAGGAGAGGTTGATGAGGATGCGAGGGATAGCAGGAAAGGTTGATGAGGAACTATCGAGCAGATGGTTACTTTGACGGTTAGTATTGGAGGTTGATGCCGAGAAAGGAGAGGAGAAGATAAGAGTGGTTGCTGGAAGCGGCAACAGCAGACTTCGCCAACCGCGGCTTAAATGTCACTCCTGCGATGGGCTTTCCTTTGATTATGAATTAGTATTGCAGCTTGAGTTGAGTCCTTTACATGAGAAAATAAAGGGTATAGGGGGAAGCTGGCTATCACAACCCTCATTTTTCACTGCCAATAAAGGTGTTTCAGAGTAAGGAAAAATGCACGTCATGATCCCACGTCAGCAGGGGATAACTGCGGACACTCAGGCAAAACTTCTACTTAACCATGAGGAAAATTCTTTAAGATATTTAGAGATAAAATCAGATTAAGTATAATAGTTAGCGGTATCCCTCGGCCTAGTGGCTCATATAATCCACGAGAAAAGTAGTTAAATGCTGCGGAAAATAATTCTTTTACAAGATTAGACATCCTACATGAGCTTAAAGGTTCCCAGACACTACAATATTTTTGGTCTTTTGCAACACCTGACTTGGTAAGAGTTATAAAAATGTTACCTAAATGTTGTTAGAGAATAATTTATCAGTGTTGCAATAGGTTTACATCTTTAAGCAACACTTTCTGTGCAACATTCAAAAACTGTTCTCTAATCCCTTATAGGGAACATTTTTGAAACGTTGCCCACGAAGATTCACTATAGGCAATAATTATGATATGTTGTCTTCTTAAAAATTAATTTGCAATATTTTAAAATTATTGCCTAAAGATTACTTTAAGAATAATCAAAATTATTATTCTCCCACACCAAATTATTACTTTAAAAATTATTTTTATAAAAACAATATTTATAACACATACACAAAACCTCGATAATCCTTTCCCGACACCACACTACAAAATTTTTATTTAATAGCCACGTTTTTTGGCGACGCTTGCTTAATCATGACTGATTATTTTGATTATTATTCCAGTCCGATAGATCCTCTTGTTTCTCACACCAGGTTTCCCGGGTATGCGGATATCTGCCCGTTTTCCGTTCGAATCGATATTTAATTACCTTAATTAAATACCCCTAATTAACTAATTAATAACCCTAGCCAAAATCACGGGTTCAACACTACTTCAGCCGTACTCTGGATCGCCTAATCTCTTCCCCGATACCTAGCGCCAAGCCTCTCTTCCCCGACGCGACGACATGGTTGTTCCCCGGGCGCGACTACTAACGCCTGCATCTTCTTCCCCGTCGACGCTGGCGTGCAAAATCTTCTTCCCCTTCGATGACGACAGTCTGATTGCACCGACCTAGCTTCTTCCCCGTCGACACCGACAGTCCGATTGCACCGAATTGTCGATGAATTCTGTCGAAAATTCTCCGTCGGATACCTAGCGCAGGGTTCTTGCACATTCTTCCTCTGCATATCTTGTTCTACCATTCTCCCTATCGCTGAGGTATATCCCTTCTCCTGTATATCTTGTGTCTGATACCTAGCTTGTTTGATTCCATTTCTTATAGCTTTGTTGATTGACATATAAATTTTATTCTTCCATCACATTAAACATCATCTTATTTCTTAAGTACTAGTACCAAAATGCTTATTTTATTTTCAACGAAGTTGTTGAGCATGTAAGATTATATAAGACATTGGAGTCACCATACCCATTCATCTCAATCCCCAAATCCTCAGTCGTTGGATTGCATCCACTACATGCTAAAAAAATGCAGGCTTCCGCTACCCAACCCTAAAAACTCATGCATCCTAAATATACCCCTATGACATTTCTATCACATCATTTCTACCTCCCGCGACATTTCTTCCTTCTCATCTAGGGCATTGTAGCCTGCGATATCCCCTCCTCCGGTTGGCATAGCACCTCTGCATATCCATCACTATACCAACGTCGCAGTCATCGCCTTCAAAATCCACACCGCCCGCCGCCGTCGCTCTCCGGCGTTCCACCAATCTCCGGCGTTGAAGACTGCAGCCCGCCTTTGCTTATCTGCCCTCCTACTTCCCGCTGCTTTCTCCGCAAAAAAAAGAAAACCCATTGCTTTCTCCCCAAAACCAAAACAAGTTGCATTCCTCCCTCCCGCTACTAACATCCCCTTCATCTTCCTGATCTTTGGAGGGAAACTCTTCTAATGCCGATGACATCATCGACCGCCGACTCGCCCCTTCAAGCCGGCCTCCTTCAAAACCCCTCGCCAACACCAAACCCATCACTCCATCAAAGCTGCAGTTAGGCCTCCTTGTGCAAAGTGGGCATCAACATCATCTGTAAAAAAACTCCTCCACTCCCGCCTTTCTCGATTTCTCTTGATTTCTTCTCTCCATTTCTGATTTTTATTTCGTGATTTTGCATCTCTTTCAAATATATTTCCCTTCTTGAGCTTATGATTTTCACTGTTCACAATGAATAACGTGGATAATAGTAACTGGCCTCTATGATTGACTTGCTTTCCTTACTGTAAAGCTGAACTTATGTAAATGATTGTACTTTATTTTACCAATTGCAGAGATCCCAATTTTTATTAATATTATCATGTTATAATCCACTTAGCTAGGTTTAGAGCAGTGGTTAATTCTTTTATTTAATCATGTTTTATAAATAATTATTGTAGACATATGTCATGGATTTACCATTTTTTCATGTGTTATTTTTATTTTTATGTTGTACAAACATTTTTATTGTTATTGCTATTTTTATGTTTAAACATCATCTTATTTCTTAGTACTAGTATTTTTGTAAGGTTATATATTTTTATATATATGTGTGTATGCGTGCTACACAAAATTATATCCCTCTGATGTACAGAATAAACCGGCAACATCCAAGGGAGTCGATTACCAAAGACTCTTTGTATTTGCATGTGTGTGTATGTGTATTTATATATATATTTGTGTGTGTGTGTGTGTATTTATATATCTTTGTGTGTGTGTATGTCTATTTTGTATTGAAGTGTGTATGTAAGTGTATGTATTGAAGTGTGAATTTATGTATGCGTTAGAATGTAATTTGTATGTCTTTCTTTGTGTTTGTATATGTGTAGGTTTTGCCATTATTCAAGGTTTGAAAGCAAAATATGATGAGAAAGGAGTGTATTAATTTGCCTCGCTTCGGTGAAGATTATATTAATGGTGTTAATTATTTCTTGGATGTTGCATTCAGTAAAGGGTTGTATGAAGGAGAAGAGATTTTATGTCCATGTCCTATATGTTGCAATGAAGTATGGGGTAAAAGAGACACGGTGTTTGACCATTTGATAAGTAAGGGTTTTGTAAAAGGCTACAAAGATTGGATTTACCATAGGGAAGAGATTAAATGTGTGGATCTTGATCAAGACACTAATGCTGATGTATCTTCTGATGATATTGATCGCTTATTGTCTGAGACATTTAAAGATGCAGTTCAAGAGGATGGATTATATGAAGGCCTAAACGAAGATGCAAAGAAGTTTTATAAACTTGTTGAGAAAGCAAATCAGGAATTATATTCGGGTTGTCAAAAATTCTCAACATTGTCTTTTACTATTCAGTTATATTTACTAAAATGTCTTCATGGATGGAGCAATACATCATTTACATCTCTCCTACAATTATTGAAAGAGGCTATACTCAACTTAAACATCCCTGTCTCTTTCAATAAAACAAAATCTATGACATGTGACATAGGCTTAGATTATAAAAATTTGACGCTTGTCCAAATAACTGCATCTTATTTTGGAAAGACCATGAGAAAGATGAAACTTGTCATGTTTGTGGTGAATCTCAGTGGATTGTACACCTCAAAGTGAATTGTGAGTCTGAGGTATTTAAGAAAAGTCAAAAAATTTCTGCAAAGGTGCTAAGACATTTTCCATTAATTCCAAGACTAAAAAGACTCTATATATATTCAAAGATTGCTGATTTAATGAGGTGGCATGCAATAGAGCGTTCCAAGGATGGTAGGTTAAGACATCCTGCTGATGGACAAGCATGGAAAGATTTTGATCTGAATCACCCAGATTTTGCTCTCGAAACTTGTAATGTAAGACTTGGATTGGCAAGTGATGGGTTTAATCCATTTGGCAACATGAGTCTATCACATATCACATGTCCTGTGGTATTAACAATATATAATTATCCTCCAAATTTGTGCTTGAAGCCAGAAAATTTTATGATGTCATTGCCTATTCCTGGACCGCGGTCACCTGGAAATGCAATTGATATGTACCTTCAACCACTAATTGAGGAGCTACAAATATTATGGGATGTCGGGGTAGAAACATACGATGTTTCCACAAATCAAACATTTCTGATGCGTGCTGCTCTTTTGTGGACAGTTAGTGACTACCCTGCATATGCTATGTTTTTTGGTTGGAGTACAAAAGGAAGGTTAGCATGTCCTGCTTGTAATTATGAAACATCTTCTACTTATTTGAAACTTAGTCGAAAGATGTGTTATATGGGCCATCGAGCTTTTTTGGACTCGAATCATGCATGGCGATCTGATAAAATTTCTTTTAATGGAAAGATAGAATATAGACATGCACCTTCTTTGTTAAGTTAAAAAAGAATTATAGAAGATTTACAAGACTTTCCTGACGTATTCACTGAGAATGATAAGAAAAAAAAACTTGGCCCATGAAAAAAAAATCCATCTTTTGGAAATTACCATATTGGAAAGATAATGCTTTACGTCATAATTTTGATGTTATGCACATTGAGAAAAACATATTTGATAATATAATTGGGACCCTTCTAGAGATTGAAGGGAAAAAAAGGATCATGCAAAGGCTCGTTTGAAATACAAGATATGGGGATAAGAAAGAAGCTTCATTTGAAGGCAACAAGTGATGGCAAAAGAACTCAGCTCCCGAAGGCAAGTTTCTCCCTAACAAAAAAAAGAGAAATCTATTTTTTGTGGTGTTTTAAAGAATGTCAAATTCCCCGATGGTATGGCCTCTAATATTTTGCGATGCATGCATGTTGAAGAAGGAAAAATGTTTGGGTACAAGAGTCACGATGCTCATATTATACTATATTTTTTGCTACAAATAGCAATAAGAGGCGTAACACCTAATCAAGTTGCAATTCCTTTGATCAGGATTTGTTCCTTCTTTTGTTGTTTATGTTAAATGGTTATTGAGCCGAAAAGTTTAGATCATTTGGAAGTAGAGATCGCTGAAACGCTATGCCAGCTTGAGAGAATCTTTCCTCCTAGTTTTTTTGACATAATGGTCCATTTACCGATCCACCTTGCAAATGAGGTTAGATTAGGTGGACCAGTTTAGTTTCATTGGACTTATTATATAGAAAGATATTTAGGCGAATTAAAATCTTTTGTTTATAATAAGAGCCGCCCAGAAGGCTCTATCGCTGAAGCATATTTGGCCAAGGAGTCTTTGATATTTTTTTCAAGATATCTATCTAGTGATGTAGATACACAGATGAATAGAATGACACGAAATAATTGTGAATTTCCAAACACTGGTTATTTTGTTGGGGAGAGGATTCTCTTTTCTCTTGATCAAAGGTCTCAAAATCAAGCTTTATGGTTACATTTTATTTAATTCTGATGGAGTCTAAGATTACATAAGGGAATATCATTTACTTGCTATAATATTTTATATTTTAAATAAATTGAAATACATTTGTGTTAAAATGTTATATTTCTTTTGTAGAGAGCATGAGCTTTATCTTCAGAAATGTAAAAAAAGAAGTACATGGGGCAAAGGTAAAAATCAAAGAGACGATTTCTTTCAGTGGTTTGAAACACGTGCCATGAATGATGATGTTCATGATTGGGTAAAGGAGTTGTCTCAGTGACCAAATAATGTTGCAAAAATGTACTCTGCGTATATTATTAATGGATATAGATTTCATACAAGAAAACGTGATGCAAGGAGGAAAACTCAAAACAGTGGTGTAACTTTGAAAGCAGTAACCCCAAGCTTTAAAAGTATTAGGGATGAAAATCCTGCAACAATATGTATGACATATTATGGCGCAATAACCAAAATCATAGAGTTAGATTATTATGGACATTTGAATTACGTTTTATTCAAATGTGTGTGGTTTGAGGCTGAAGAGGACAAGTATGGAATTACATGTCTTTATTTTAATAAAGAATGTTACAAGAATGATCCATTTGTTCTAGCATCTCAAGTGTAACAATGCTTTTTTGTTGAAGATTCTTTTAATAAAAATAAACACTATGTTTTGAAAGTACATCCAAGGGACTCGTTTGAGATGGGACGTAATTCAAATTCCAACACCCAAGAAGTACCTGAAATTTCAATAAATATTGTTATACAAGAGGATGATTGTGAAGTTGATTTGGCTAGGGAAGATGTACCGAATGATATTATTGAATTGCCTTTATCTAAAATTCATGTTCAACACACAAGAGTCGATGATGAGGCCATTTTTGAAAGTGAAAATGAAATTGATGCTGCTTCTATTTTTATTGATAATACAAATTAGGTAATATTCATTTATTTATTCATTTACAAAATATTTTTATTCTATTTATTGCAAATTTGATAATGCTTAAAATGTTTTTATGATTTAATTTTAACTTTCAAGAATGAAGGAAGCAATGAGTAAATTGATGTTTAAAGGGAAAGGCAAAAGGTTGGATAGAACAACTGGTTTTTATTTGCCTATTCAAGAAAGATCTATTGTTGAGTTGGTAAGAAAGTTTCGTCAAATTTAGCAAGAGAAAGCTGATGTTTTGCATAGAAGTCTTCGAAGAAATAAAACAAATAAAGAACAATAGGTTAATGACATGTTTGATCAAAATAAAGTACAACAGCCAGTTCCTATTATTACAATTGTGTCCCAGGAATGCAATAATGTAGAGGAAAGTCTCAATGACAAGGTTAAGAGGAACAAGAGATGCCCATCAATGTTGATTGATGAGTTTGTTGAAGTTCATGGGGTTTCTCATGAAGGAGGAAATCTACATGTTTCAGTAAAAGTGAATCAAATTCAGGGACAATCTAGTGGGAGAACTGAGTCACTTCAAGTTGATAAAGATATTCAAGAAGGGATTGTTGCACAACCAAATAAAGAAGATGGTATGTATATAATTTTATTTCTGTTTTGAGCTTTAATTCTCTTTGTATTTACTTCATATTTAAGTATGTGAATGTACGTACATTGTTAATAGGACTAGCGATAAAAATAACTAGTTGAAAAACAATGTTCAAAAATATTCATGCAAGAAATTTGGAGGATCGTGAAGAAGTAAAAAATAAATGAAGGTCAGCCTGTAGGGCCTACTGATTCTGTCGTATCTGACTTAAGTATATTCTTAGGCACATTGGCAAGAAATTCAACTTTTTGTCCTTTGATTTACAGAAGTTGGAAAGCCATGCCAAATGAGAACATAGAGCGTGTATGGATTTATACCAAGGTATGTGTGTGTATTAATTTTCTTACTTTTACTGGTATGGAATTATATGATTTAAGCACTCGTTCTTATTTTGTACTTTGTAGTCGAAGTTCATTTTGCCAGATGAAGCAAATAATTGGGTAAAGATTACTGTTAGAGATGCTTGGAGACGATATAAACCCATAATTAAGAAGAATCATTTTCTGAAGTATTCCAATATGACTGATAGACTCAAAAATCATCCTGTAAAGATGCTAGAGGCTCAATTTAAAAAGCTTTATCATTTTTGGAGTTTGGAAAATATCAAAGTGAAATTAAAAGTTATTCTTTGTTACTTGTCTTGTAAATATATTTATTCTAATATTTTTAAACAAATGTATATTCAATCAGCGAAAGGAATACTCAAAGTACAACAATACAAAAGTGGAGGCATCGAATGGGACCCAAAACATTTGTTGTAGTTCGCGAAAAAATGGTATATAGCTCTTTATTTGAATTTATTACTTCAAATCATATTTATTTAATTTTTTGCATTTGTAGCGTCTAAAAGAAAAGAAAGACCCCACTCAAGCTGAAATTTTTATTAAAACCCGAAAAGGCAGTAAGGGAAAGGAGTTGGACTTGTAGACTAATAATGCAATTGTAAGTTAAATATTACTATTAATAAAATTATAATTTGCATTAGTTTCCTCATTATTTAATTTAATTATATATCTTAACCTTATTTCAATTTTTTGTTAGTCTCAACTTCAAGATATTATTATGAACAATGAGGAAACTAATGCAGAAGCATTTCAAGCAGCGTTTGGGAAAGAAAATCCTAGATCAATGCGTTGTTTTGGGAAAGGTGTTACACGAAAGTCTTTGAAGCAAAAAGGAAGAGATTGCTGCTTTGAGAAAAATACACAATGAAGAAGTCCTTTTACTGAACAAAAAAAATGCATAATATGGAAAATTCACTAAACAAATTAAAAGGTGTGCTCAAAACTATGTTGCAACAAAGCAACCCAGCAGGAATTGATATAGAATAATTGGAAGATATGTTGGGTTCATCTCCCGGCGACGCAAATAGTGCACAAAAGGTAGTGGGTGCACCACGTGCACATTCTACTACATCCACACATGTTCCAAATTTTGGGGAGGTATAATGTTATAGATCTTTATATAATTTTAGTATAATCATATTATATTTACTTATTCATTTTGTGCAGAAAGTTCTTTATATTCTAGAGGCAAATGAGGAGGTCGATGATGGACTATGAAGATGTTTTGATGTTCAAGTCGATTCAGATGCATGTTTCTTAGGAGGACTTGAAGAATAGTTATTTTGGTCACTTATTTTGATATGTAAACCTATTTCAATATATTTTTAACCGTTGGAAACTGAGCATGTTCAAGTACTATTGGTATAATGTTTTATTTCTTTTTTCTTGAATGATTTTTGCTTCCTTACACACACATCATGATAGTTCTGTAAATAGGATGTTTTATGGTTGATATCTTTATTTCCTCCTATTATGTTCAAAACTAAGCTCTACTTCTTGCAACGATTATAACATTTAAATAACACTAATTATAACATTTAAAGCTGTACCGGCATCTAAATATTAGCAAAGTCATGCTTCAAATTTGACAATCACAAATGAAAGGAGAAGCAAGGTCTGCTGCTATCTTTATCCTAGAGTTCTTTCTCCATTTTCTTTGGTGATGTGGTGAAAAACAAAATTAAATGGCTCTATTTTATCTATTTTGTTATAAATCTTGTTTTTTATGGTGTTATTTTGATTTTAGCTTCTACAGACATTGAAAAATGGCAAGGATATGCCGGAACTGCAAGAAATATGAAGATCATTTCTATTGGGAGCATATGGAGGAGATAAGAATTCATTTTATGAAGGTTATGGAAGGAGATTTCTGCCATGGGATGGTATGTTATAGAAAGATCAAGTTTTTTCAACAAAAATTATTTTTACATGTAACTTTTGTTTCATTCGCATTTTGTTTATTTTTTTTTATGTTGAGAGAGGTTTATGTATACTTAAGGAGTAGCCTAGCATCAGTAATAATATGCTTAGGGTAGAAGTTTAGGGGAAGGTTTCCTTCAGTAAAATTTGGCTCTATTTAAGTTGCATTCTTCTAAATAATTTTGTAAGCTATGCTATAACAATAGCATCTCACAATTAAGAATAGAGATTCGCCTAAATAATTAGATGTTTCATGTGAATTAAGATGTCACGTAGAGAAGAACACTTATTTTGTTAATTAGGGAACATACAGAGTCTAATAATTAGATGTTCATGTGAATTTAGATGTCACGTAGAGAAATCAAGCTAGTCATCAAGTCTCCATGCACACCGATAAATCTTCTCATGCTGATCAGGATTTTAGAAACTCCGCATCTGTGGTTATGAACAACATGGGTGCTATTGAAAACACTCAATCTGATCCAATTTCTGGTTTTGTACTTAACGTTGATGATAACATGCATCAATCTTCGGTGAAGGATTCAGCAAAAAATGGTATTTTAAATGCTTGTGAATCTATAAGTGGTTTTGTTGGTAGCAGTACCACCTCTAAAGCTTCGCCAGACAAACTTAAGGTATCGACAGAATGCGCAGATGAGCATGTTGCCCCTACTAGTGAAGTTGGTATTGATATTTGTACTGATATTAGCAAGGAATTTAAGGAGGGTGCACTTGATATTAGTATAGCCGAAGATTATTTAGGTGTCATGGACTCAGTTCATGTATTTGGCCTTTCTTCTGTTAAGCATGCTTACAAGGTTGTCAACATGATAGGACAAAGCAGGTGAAAGTTTTAAGACCGAGAGGATGCTAAATGTCAAGTGAAAAAATGCTACATTAACCTCAAAATTATTTTAATATATATATATATATATATATATATATATATATATATATATATATATATATATATAAGAATCATGACCTACTTTAATGCAAACTAAGGCTTCGTTTGGGGGGACTTATTTTCACCGGTCAAGCGGTCATGACCGCATGAATCTGGACTTAATTTAAGTCCGGATTCATGCGGTCATGACCGCTTGACCGATGAAAATAAGTCCCTCCAAACGAAGTCTAAGACTCTTTTTTCAGTGGATGCAATCGACCTAGTTATAATGTCAAAACTAGGCAATTCTTGCCCTGATGTAGATTTGATGCAATCCTAATTAGTTCTAATTGATGCCAAGTAGAATCCTCTGATACACATTGATGCACTGGACTTAGTAGCCTTTGTTCCCTGGAGAACGATTATGAGAACAGAAATTTTAATTATAAAATCAATTTAAAGAACAAATCAATTTAAAATTAAACTTACAGAAATCAACTCAAGCAATGGGGGTTAAAAATTAGTAAGCTATGGATCTGTTTTTTGGCGCACTTAGAGTGGGAGTGGTGAGAAGGAGAGTGGGTGAGAATGGAGGGAGGTGGCTGCAGTTTCAGAAAAAGGCCAAAATTAAGTTTTTGAGCGGTGGCAGTGAATGTGAATTTGCCAAACGTTTTTAAAGGAATAGTGATGCCATTGTTTTCCCAACGCAGATGGAGCAAAAACGCCCAAGCAAACAGGCCATAAACCTATAGTTTAGATAATTATCATTTCATGAGTACGATGAATCATCTAATCCCTATAATATGCACGGCTAAATCTGAATCTTTTCATTTTAGCTTTATACCATCAAAGTAAAAAACTTCAGCATCATCAAGCTCCTTTTACATTGGAGATTGAAGTAGAATTTCCAAAATCGAGGAGACTATCCAAACTCAAACTCCTACAATGAGTCCATAATCAAATCGAACCTAAACCGAACTTTAGATCCTTCGATTCTTGTAGTTGCATCTGTTGTTTTTAATGTCTGACATATTTTAAATTTTGTTCTTGGTCAGCGAGAACAATGTGGTTGTTTTTGGCAAAATCTTGGCCGACCAGCCCAACATCCTCAGAGACAAAGGTAATGAATATGACTTCTGTTTTAGCTTTTGGGCTGACTTTAACTATAAATTTCATGAAAATTTCATGTTAAGAGACCACATAGTGGTCAACCCCATGAACTCATTGACTAATCAGAGGCGCTTGTGTTGCAACTCAAACAATTTTTGTGATTATACTTCCAGAGGATGGTTGATGAGGGTCTCACAAGTTGGTGGTATTTTCCTTATATAGTAAAATGGTTTATATATTTAATTTATAAAGGTCTCGCAACACACAATTATAATTTGTTCAATAAAGTTTTGATTTATATTTTTCGCTAAATCTTTTTTTAATTTGTATGTAGATCTGTTTCGAGTTTCTTCGAGATTATACCGCTAGTTCATTAGTATGTTAGTATGCTAAAAAAATCTCTATAGATATAACTGTGCTTAATTGAGGACATTTCTTCCTCCTCCGAAAGCAGCCCGCTCAGTCTTAAAACTTTCACATGCTTTATCCTATCATGTTGAGCAAAATCACACAACATTTCTTCCTCCTCCGACTGTAGCCCGCTTGCCCGCTCCCCTAGAGAAATGTGTTCCCGATCCCTCCTCGTCGAACTCACAACATGTATTCCTCCTCGCCAGCAGTACTGACATTTCTAATCGGAGAAGGATACTCTGAGATGGTGAATGGCCGCTGTCAGATTGGTGATGGAGAAGCATCGATGGTATTTGGCCTAGGCGGGCATCATGCCATTATTTGAGATGTGTTTTGGCCTTATCCAGTTAAACTCGTAGTTCAAGCTCCCGCCCTGTGTCAAAATATTTGTCCTGTTTCATGATCTCCATGTTTATATCCCTCCTTCTCTCTTGGGAGGAAGAACTGTCTGACTGTAAGTAAATCTGCAGGGCTTGAGCCATTTTTGTTTGTCTAAGCATTCATTTTTTTATTTCTTGCTTATATTTCTTGCTTTACTTATGCTTAATTTCTCTCCATTGAAGGATGTAATGAACAATGAGGATCTCTTCAAGCACAAATAAATTTTATGAAACAGACAGCGCGACCGACATGAGTTAGGGAAGCCTGCATGAATGACGGTGCTGCTCGTACGGATAATGGAGCAGCACGCACAGAACTAGATGATAGCGATTAGCGCAAAAGCATGGATGAGGGTGCGCGCAGCCTACTGAATTATCTCAATCTGAAACCACTACATGTATCGATGTTTCTGATGATATTGATTTGCAACAGAACTTTATAAATCTGTTGTGTTGTTCCAGTGTGATGTGTTGTGAATAACTTCTTTTAAGTTATTATATATACAAATATAACTTTTTGGAGTATAATAAATTTATGAGTTGTTCTTTTATTAAATGCAATTTTGTGAAATTATCAATTCAGTTTTGGGGTTATTTATATGCCTCTATTTCAAACACTTCTAGTGATTTTCAAACATGTCATTATATGTTATGCTCAACATCCTCTGGTGGCATTGGCGTTTTGTTAAGAAAAAAATCGCAATTTTTTGACAATAGTTTTAAAGTGTTGCCTTTGTAGCTTTTGGCAACGTTTTTTAATTGTAACAGTACATGACAACCAAAAAACTGTTGCCTATTCTAGGGGTTTAGGCAACAGTTTTTGTATAGTGTTGCCTAAAGGTATGAAAATTGTTGTCTTAGATCTTTGGCAACACGCCTACTTGAGACACCCCTATGGCAACAGTTTTTGATGTTTTGGAAACACTTTGCAGTTTTAGGCAATAGTTTTCAGGTGTTGCTAAATGTCGGAAATGGTGTAGTGAGAGGACACCTCAAGTTATGCAAGTTCTAAATTTATAATAGCAATAAATGTAGATTTTTACGGTCGCTAAATATAGTGATTTAACATTTTAAAAACGTGCAATGTATGAGGTAATAATAGTAGTTTTTATACTTGAAAATACCTACCAAGCAATCCTAACATAAAACATCCCAGAGAGCAAGTAATCCAAATACACAGAAGGAAAACTAAGGAGCTAGAAAGCATCCAAAACCACAATCCTGTGGGTGTCAACAAACTAACACAAACCCACATAAATCAATTTTGCATGAGCTTGAAAAGTAAACAAAACCACAATCTACCTCGCTAAGGCGAGACAAAATCACAGCCAACACAGCTACCCAGGAACTCCAAAACCAACACGGCTACCAGCTACTGCTCTGAACCTGAGGCATTCCAAAGACAGAACACCTCAGTAACAAATGTACAAGTGGTGGTAGAAAGTAAGCCAAAACTAATCAAAATCAAGGGGTACCAACCCGAGACCAAAGGAAAAAAAATACTTAAATAAGGTACAACAGTAAGGTACAAAAGTAAAAAGGGAACACTTATGTGAATCATCACGTAAAACAACAGCACCCCAAATGCACAAGACCACATTGGGAAAAAGGTCAGGATTAATTCATCTGGAAGAGGAACAAACCCCTACTAGCCACCTGTGGTCAACTCCACCATAAAACAAAACGGCAGGGTGCCCAACCCCAAAGACAATTCATTCGTCTAAAAGTGGGGCAGACTGGATACTCCACCATACATCGCAAATAATAAAAAAACCCGTTGGAGCCCCACAAAGTACTAAAAGGAGAACAAACATTGCGGCGGTGGATTCGTCCACAAATAACACCCACAACAAAGGAAACCTGGAAAGAGAACCCCGTAATGACCCGGGTTTAGAGCTCAGAGGCCACCACAACCCTTCAGGGTCTGGAGGCGTGTCTCGCCCCACGGCATCGCCATAAAGGAAACCATGATATAATTCTCGAGACAACAATGTTACATCTGTGTACAACCCCATAATCATAGGTTTTGAGTTTTTAAGCTTTTGGAGAGGTTTGAACATTTGGTGGCCAATTTTGGCCTAGCCCTTGGAATATACAAGTAGGGGGTGGAAAAATCTGCCTCCCCTCAGTGGCCTGTTTTTGGGGGAGGGTGGGTGCGCCAAGTTGGCTGGCACCCGCCCCGACCTAATAAGTACGAGGTGGGAGCAGCGAGAATGGCTGGAGGTCGGGGTCTCGCCCCTGCCACCTCCTGCTCCGCGTCCTGGCGGGGCGAGACCGGCCGGGGGCCGGGGTCTCGCCCCTGCCCCCTCCTGCTCTGTGTCCTGGCGGGGCGATACCGGCCGGGGGCCAGAGTCTCGCCCCTGCCCCCTCCTGCTCTGCAGCCTGGTGGGGCGAGTCCGGCCGGGAGGCCGAGGTCTCGGCCCTACCCCCTCCTGCTCCGAGGCCTGGCGGGGTGAGAATGGCCGGGGCCGGGGTCTCGCCCTTGCCCCCTCTTACTCCATGGCCTTATGGGGCAAGACCGGTCGGGGGCCGGGGTCTTTCCCCTGCCCCCTCCTGCTCCGCTGCCTAGCGGGGCGAGACTGGCCGGGATGCCGGGGTCTTGCCCCTGCCCCCTCCTGCTCTGCAGCCTGGTTGGGCGAGACTGACCGGGAGGCCGGAGTCTCGCCCCTGCCCCCAACTGCTCCGCGGCCTGGCAGGGCGAGATCGGCCGGGGGCCGGTGACTCGCCCCTACCCCCTCCTACGCCGCGGCGTGGCGGGGCGAGACCGGCCGGGAGGCCGGGGTGTCGCCCCTGCCCCCTACTGCTCCGCGGCCTGGCGGGGCGAGACCGGCCGAGGGCCGGAGTCTCATCCCTGCCCTCTCCTGCTCCACGGTATGGCGAGGCGAGACCGGCTGGGAGGCAGGTGTCTCTCCCTGCCCCCTCCTACTCCGTGTCCTGGCGGGGCGAGACCGGCCGGGAGGCCGGGGTCTCGCCCCTGCCCCTACTCCCCAGTTCTTTGGGGGTCACCTGCTCATCTCTGGTGCCCAGGGAGATGGTGGGAATGGCTCCAGTTCTTCGGGGGTCACCTGCTCGTTTCGGGTGCCCAGGGTGATGGTGGGAATGGCTCCTCCCGCTCTTAGACCTCTTTTGGCCATGCTTTTACCGTTTTACACTCGGGGTAGAATTACCTCTTTACACCCCCCCCCCCCCCCCCCCCGGTGTGGTTGTTTTCTATTGGCCCGAGGCATATTTGGCGTAGGGGTATTGTTGATATTTTGGTCCATGGGGTTGGAACAAATTTAAATAGTCCCTTGAGGGTGCCTTGGAGAGCATTGCATTCAGAGCCACAAAAATCCCTTTGCTCTCTTCCTCCAAGGCACCTAGCTCAAGCATTGGCTAGGGAGGGGGAGACTTCAAAGGTCTTCCGGGTGTGAGATGGGACCTCTGCGCTAGAGCCGAGGGTCTGTTTCTAGTTTCTTGGTCCTTTGGTCCGCGACGTTCTCCTGAGTGTAGGAGGTGCGAGGTCACCCCTCTTTTATGACCTCGAACTCCACAGAGGCTAATTTTGGCTTCAACACTTTTGGTGCGGTGAGCGTGGAGGTGACCAGCATAGAAGATCTCGGGAGAGTTTCATGACTGGAGGTCAGGGAGGTAGTGATGATCTCGGCGAGCTCCCCAGCCCAGGACCCCTTGTGGGGAAGCAAGATTTCATTGCCTCCATCCAGGGCATCATGGGATGCTGCGAAGCATTGCTCCTCAGGGTGGCAGCTCCACCCCAAACCCCCCAGGAGTTAGCTCCCCCTCTCGACGAGCCGACTACCAGGGGCATAGGCGAGATGACCCCAGTGGGGGGAGAACGAAGTGCACCAGGAAGAAGGCCTGGGAAGGAGAGGATGGGAGATGGGGTCGAGCGAGACCTCACCGGCCGGGAGTTGTTCTCCAGCCCGGCGAGTGCTAGCCTTCCAGGGGAGCAGGTCGCGCGAGTGGAGGTGGCTAGACCACCCCTTAGGGGGTCAACCTTCAGCGATCTAATCATCTCAGCTCCCGTTTCTGAGGGGTTCAGAGAGCCAGGCATTGCTTACTATACCTGGAAGGATGATCCCGTCCAACATCTGCAGTGGTTCGAGGATGTCGTCTCCATCAGGCTGATGACGGAGGCATTCAAGTGTCGCCTCTTTGTGATCACGTTGAAGGAGAAGGCAAGGGACTGGTTCCACCAGCTCCTACCGAGGTCGATCTATGGATTCGAGGACTTGAGCTGGTGCTTTCAGCTTCACTTCTCCACCTACAAGAAGAAGAAGAAGAGTCGTGAGTCCATCTTCCTGATAAGGAAGGGGGCTGAGGAGTCGCTGGCCCACTATGTTGACAGGTTTGAGGAGGAGATCCATGAGGTCCAAGAGATGCCAGGGTATGCCCTCCAGATGACGTTCACGGTGGGGTTGCGCGAGGGGTTCTTCAAGATGATCCTGACTCAAAGGGCCCCCCTTTCCTTTGAGTAGCTGATGGAAAGGGCGGCTAAGGAGATAGCCATGGAGGCGGCCAACCCGGCATTTGTCAAGAAGTTGGAAGAGCTAACAGAGACGGAGTCAAAAGGTCAAGGTGGTTCAAGACATTAGGAAGGAAGAAGGAGAGAGGAGTAGAGAGCTTAGGGGTTCCAGAGACAGGAGGGTCCGAAACTAGGATGGAGGCAACAGGGAGGACCTGCCCAGGGTCCAGGAAGAGCTCTCATCCAGGGCAGAGGGAAATTTCATGGGGGCCAAGGGAGGTTCAACTTCCAAAGGCAAGCCCCTTGGCAGCTCCTACCCCCACCACCACAAGCGATGGAAATTGGTCAAATGGAGAGGAGGAACCGCCAGGGAAGGAGAAGGGTTGGGGTAGAGTTACCATACTGTGACATCCACCAGGTGGAGGGGCACACCACGACTTCCTGTCCCGAGTTCCTGGAAGTGAAGGGGGCAAGAGGCCCTGCCCAGCCGCAGCCGTCGGTGCGGGTAGAGGAGGTTCTACCCAGGGAAGGGGGGATGACATATGTGAGGACCAGGTCGATGTCAGACCCCGAGGCGGTATAACGGTGATCCATGGTGGAGTGGGGATCGAGGCCACTCGGACAGCAAGCCTCCATGTCATATACCGATGGAGCGTCGCCTCAACATCCCAAACCCTGCCCTAGGAGGAGAAGATCACCTTCTCGGTGAAGGACATGCCAGATCACGAGGATCTGTTGTATGATGCACTGGTCAACCAGACGGCCATTGAGGTCTACACTATCTCCTGGATCTTGGTTGACAACAGGAGCTCCGTCAATGTCGCTTTCGAGAAGACATTCGACGAGATGAAGGTGGAGCCAAGGAGGGTGTTGGCCTCAGACGGACCCGTATTCGGGTTTTTAGGAGAGAGGAAGGAGGTCGAAGTTGGAGTAGGAGTCCAAGTAAAATTCGGAGGGACTTCAAGGAACTGTCGATTCGTCATTGTTGACGCTCCAAGCAGCTGCAACGACATCTTCGGAAGGCCCCTCATCAGTGCCTTCCATTGTGTTCCGTCTTCTTTCCACCAGTGTCTCAAGTTTAGCTCAAGAGGGATCTAGGTCAGAATCAAGGGAGACCCAAGGATGGCAAGACAGTGTTACGTCACGACCGTCAACACCATCTCTTGCTGGGATATGGCAGAAGAGATGGAGAATATCATGGAGACCTTGAGCAAGATGGAAGTGTCCGACGAGAAGAAAGCGGAAGATGGCCATCATGCCCAGACGCCCTAAGGGTGTCTCGCCTTGGGGAAGTTTTTTTCCATTTTCTTGCCTTATAACAAGCTATACTCCTGACCAGCTGAGTCAGGGGACCATGTAACCAATATTTTCCCCGTTTGAGGATATAGGATTTGGTAAGGTTTGATTGAGATGCCTAGTCCTTTTGCTCTGAGATGGTCTCGCTGCCCATGCTCTCACTAGCTGGGCGGGCCGGTGGTACCTCTCGTGGATGCCTAGTTGTCTCACCTCGAGATGGATTCCGCTGTCAGGCTCTCACTAGCTGGCAGGGCAGGTTGATCTCTCAGAGGGTGGGGTAGGTATCACCTCGAGATGGATTCCGCTGACAGCTCTCACTAGCTGGCAGGGCAGGTTGATCTCTCAGAGGGAGGGGAGGTCTCACCTCGACATGGATTCCGTTGCCAGGCTCTCACTAGCTGGTAGGGCAGGTTGATCTCTCGGAGGGTGGGTAGGTCTCACCTCGAGATAGATTCTGCTGCTAGGCTCTCACCAGCTAGAAGGGTAGGTTAATCTCTCGGAGGGTGGGGTAGGTCCCACCTCGAGATGGATTCCGTTGTCAGGCTCTCACTAGCTGGCAGGGCAGGTTGATCTCCAGGAGGGTGGGTAGGTCTCACCTCAAGATGGATTCTGCTGCCAGGTTCTCACCAGCTAGAAGGGTAGGTTAATCTCTCGGAGGGTGGGGTAGGTCTCACCTCGAGATGGATTTCGCTGCCAGACTCTCACTAGCTGGCAGGGTAGGTTGATCTCTCGGAGGGTTGGTAGGTCTCACCTCGAGATGGATTCCGCTGGCAGGCTCTCACTAGCTGGCATGGCATGTTGATCTCTCGGAGGGTGGGTAGGTCTCACCTTGAGATGGATTCCGCTGCACGGCTCTCACCAGCTGGCAGGGCAGGTTGATCTCTCGGAGGGTCGGGTAGGTCTCACCACAAGATGGATTCCGCTGTCAGGCTCTCACTAGATGGCAGGGTAGGTTGATCTCTCGGAGGGTGGGTAAGTCTCACCTCGAGATGGATTCTGCTGCCAGGCTCTCACCAGCTATCAGGGTAGGTTAATCTCTCGGAGGGTGGGGTAGGTCTCACCTCTAGATGGATTCCGCTGCCAGGATCTCACTAGCTGGCAGGGCAGGTTGATCTCTCGGAGGGTCGGTAGGTCTCACCTTGAGATGGATTCCACTGCCAGGCTCTCACTAGCTGCATGGCAGGTTGATCTCTCGGAGGGTGGGGTAGGTCTCACCTCGAGATGGATTCCGCTGCCAGGCTCTCACTAGCTGGCAGGGCAGGTTGATCTCTTGGAGGGTGGGAGTTCTCACCTCGATATGGATTCTGCTGCAAGGCTCTCACTAGTTGGCAGGGTAGGTTGATCTCTCGGAGGGTGTGGAGGTCTCACCTCAAGATGGATTTCGCTACCAGGCTCTCACTAGCTGGCAGGGCAGGTTGATCTCTCGGAGGGTGGGGAGGTCTCACCTCGAGATGGATTTCGCTGCCGGGCTCTCACTAACTGGTAGGGCAGGTTGATATCTCTGAGGGTGGGGTATGTCTCACCTCTAGATGGATTCCGCTACCAGGCTCTCACTACCTGGCAGGGCAGGTTGATCTCTCGGAGGGTGGGGAGGTCTCACCTCAAGATGGATTCCGCTTCCAGGCTCTCACTAGCTGGCAGGGCAGGTTGATCTCTCGGAGGGTGGGAGGCCTCACCTCGAGATGGATTCCACTGCCTGGCTCTCACGAGATGGCAGGGCATGTTGATCTCTCGGACGGTGGGGTAGGTCTCACCTCGAGATGGATTCCGCTACCAGGCTCTCACTAGCTGGCAGGGTAGGTTGATCTCTCGGAGGGTGGGTAGGTCTCACCTCGAGATGGATTCCTCTGCCAGGATCTCACTAGCTGGCAGGGCAGGTTGATCTCTTGGAGGGTGGGGAGGTCTCACCTCGAGATGGATTTCGCTGTCAGGCTCTCACTAGCTGGCAGGGTAGGTTGACCTCTCAGAGGTTGGGGAAGCTCACCTCGAGATGGATTCTGCTACCAGGATCTCACTAGCTAGCAGGGCAGGTTGATCTCTCCGAGGGTGGGGAGGTATCACCTCGAGATGGATTCCGCTGCCAGGCTCTCACTAGCTGGTAGGGCAGGTTGATCTCTCAGAGGGTGGGGAGGTCTCACCTCGAGATGGATTCCCCTTCTAGGCTCTCACTAGCTGGCAGGGCAGGTTGATCTCTCGTAGGGTGGGGTAGGTCTCACCTTGAGATGGATTCCGCTACCAGTCTCTCACTAGCTGGTAGGGCAGTTTGATCTCTCAGAGTTTTGGGACATCTCACCTCGAGATGGATTCCGCTTCCAGGCTCTCACTAGCTGGCAGGGCAGGTTGATCTCTCGGAGGGTGGGTAGGTCTCACATCGAGATGGATTCTGGTACCAGGCTCTCACCAGCTGGCAGGGCAGGTTGATCTCTCGGAGGGTTGGGTAGGTCTCACCTCGAAATGGATTCCGCTGTTAGGCTCTCACTAGCTGGCAGGGCAGGTTGATCTCTCGGAGGGTAGGTAGGTCTCACCTCGAGATGGATTCTGCTAGCAGGCTCTCACTAGCTGGTAGGGCAGGTTGATCTCTCGGAGGGTGGGTTAGGTCTCACCTCGAGATAGATTCCGCTGCCAGGCTCTCACTAATTGGCAGGGTAGGTTGATCTCTCGTAGGGTGTGTAGGTCTCACCTCGAGATGGTTTCTGCTGTCAGGCTCTCACTAGATGGCAGGGCAGGTGTACCTCTTATGGATGCCCAGTGTTTTTTACCCGGAAGGGGTCTCGCCACCCAGGGTCCCATAGCTGGCATGGCAGGTTGACCCCTCCAGGGGGTGAAGTGTTTTTTACCTGGAGGGGGTCTCGCCACCTAGGCTCCCATAGCTGGTATAGCAGGTTGACCCCTCCGAGGAGTGAAGTTTTTTTTATCCGGAGGGGGCCTCGTCACCCAGGCTCCCATCTACTGGCATGGCAGGTTGACCGCTCAAGAAAATCACACTCAGCGAATATGTTTGGTTGGATGTTTCTTTCCGAGCTTATGCCAACCTCAAAAAGAGCGGGGATTGTGTACAACCCTGTATATGCAGGTTTTGAGTTTTTAAACTTTTGGAGCGGTTTGAACTTTTGGTGGCCAATTTTGACCTAACCGTTGGGATATACTAGTAGGGGGAGGAAAAATTTGTCTCCCCCAGTAGCCCTTTTTTGGGTGAGGACGGGTGCTCCAAGTTGGCTGTTACCCGCCCCGACCTGATAAATGCGAGGTGGGAGCAGCGAGACCGGCCAGGGGCCGGGGTCTCGCCAGGGTGAGACCGGCCAGGGGCCGGGGTCTCGCCCCTGCCCCCTCCTACTCCGCGGCCTGGGGAAGCGAGACCGGCCGGGGGCCGGGGTCTTGCCCCTGCCCCCTCCAGCTCCACGACCTAGCGGGGCGAGACCGGCCGGGAGGCCGGGGTCTCGTCCATGCACCTCCTGCTCCGCGGCCTGGTGGGGCGAGACCGGCCGGGGCCGGGCTCTTGCCCCTACCCCCTCCTACTCCGCGGCCTTGTGGGGCGAGACCGGCCGGGGGCCGGGGTCTCTCCCCTCCCCCTCCTGCTCCACGGCCTGGCAGGGCGAGACCGGCAGGGAGGCCGGGGTCTCGCCTCTGCCCCCTCCTGCTCTGCGGCCTGTCGTGGCAAGACCGGCCGGGAGGCCGGGGTCTCGCCCCTGCCCCCTCCTGCGCCGCGCCATGGCAGGGCGAGATCGGCCCGGGGCCGGGTTCTCGCCCCTTCCCCCGCCTGCTCTGCGGCATGGCGGGGCGAGACCGGTCGGGGGTCGGGGTCTTGCCCCTGCCCCCTCCTGTTCCACGGCCTTGCAGGGCGAGATTGGCTTGGAGGCCGGGGTCTCTCCCCTGCCCCCTCCTGCTCCGCGTCCTGGCGGGGCGAGACCGACCGGTGGTTGGGGTCTCGCCGCTGCCCCCTCATGCTCAACGGCCTGGCGGGGTGAGACCGGCCGGGAGGGCCTGGTCTCGCCCTGCCCCCCTCCTGCACCATGGCCTGGTGGAGCGAGGCCAGCCGAGAGGCTGAGGTCTCGCCCCTGCCCCCCCCTACTCCGCGGCCTAGCGGGGCGAGACCGTCCGGAGGCCGGGGTCTTGCCCCTGCCACCTGCTCCCCAGTTCTTTGGGGGTCACCTACTCATCTCGGGTGCCCAGGGAGATGGTGGGAATGGCTCCACCCGCTCTTGGACCTCTTTTGGCCATGCTTTTACCATTTTACCCTCGCGGAAGAATTGCTTCTTTACCCCCCGGTGTGGCTATTTTATATTGGCCCGAGGCATATTTGGCGTTGGGGTATTAATGACATTTTGGTTCATGGGGTTGGAAAAACTATAAATAGACCCTTGAGGGTGCTTTGGAGGGCATTGCATTCAGAGCCACAAAACTCCCTTTGCTCTCTTCCTCCAAGGCACCTAGCTCAAGCATTGGCTAGGGAGGGCGAGACTTCAAAGGTCTTCCGGGTGTGAGGTGATACCTCAGCGCTAGAGCCGATGGTCTGTTTCTAGTTTCTTGGTCCTTTGGTCCGGGACGTTCTCCTGAGTGTAGTAGGTGCGAGGTCACCCCTCTTTTGGGACCCCGAACCCCATAGAGGCCAATTTTGGTTTCAAAAATTGAATTCTACTAGACAATTCTAGAATGAAACATTTGATCAACCTTTAGTAAGAACTTATAATGCTAAATAACTCTAATGCATTATACATGAAAGTTACGGAACGGTAGGAAGAGTGATATGTAATCTCATCATCAAAACATATAGCACTTTCAAGGTTAGGAAACCAACATTAAGAACTAGAAATTAAAATGAAAATAGTGTTATGGTCAAAAATGTTACGATCAACGAACGCTGCTATCCGAAAATACTAAGAATGGCCTAGGGGAGGATGGCCAAAGATGAGAGATAGAAGTCGAATGGCCGGAGAAGATGGCCGGAGTTGGAAGAGACGAATGAAGGTACCAGAAAAATAGAAGAGACATCAAACTTTATTAATTCATTCTTGCCCATATTATAATCCACGACTCTATTTATAACACTAATAAACCCCTACTAATTTGACAAGTGTCCTGCTAGTTGTCACATTACCTTTGCCTTTTAAAACGACGTCCTCATCGTATGATCACTAAAAGACATAGGTCGTACATTCATATAGCAATGCATGTCTTGGTCACCATATATATGAAACTAATTCCACCAGGATCAAACACCAAAATTTTTGATGTTCTTTGATCATTCATAGTGAACTTGGTTGCAGCGAAATTCGGTGTAGTGAACTCTGGTTTGGGCACTGGTTTTATTGCATATTGATCTGAATAGATTTCACCCAAGACAACATTGTAGTTGCTTTTGATTTTGGTTATGCTACATGGCAACACGAAATAAAATTCTGCTTTCATTGGTGGCTCGTTAATTTGCTCAAGATCTTTATAGTGAACATCTTTAGTCATTGTACACGATTTAGTGATGAATATTGGAAGGTGCTCCTCAAAACTTATAGGAAGAGAATCTTGTTTCACTTCCTCAATAAGAACAAGACTTATATCATTAAACATTTGCGAAGAATTTTGAGCCGGCATTATCAATTCTGTGGTAACATTGATTTGTTCATTAAGAAATATATTGTGATCATCATCTATTCTTTTTGGTGATGAGTTGATGGTATCAATAAGATGCTGAAAATTATTGGCCATACGTTGCTTGAAGACATCAAGGCTGTGTAAGATTTTTTGCTCGAAGGTCTCAATAATTTCGAAGAAGTCATTCTCCATTGTCGAAGGCTGGAACATCAGCAAATCTGGCTCACGAATTGTCATTTGGAATGGCGGGAAATATAGCTAGTTGGCTTTGGGTGATGACTAGGCCAATGAAAATGTTGGGAGTAACAAAATCTTAATAGGAATTAGATGAAAATACTGAGCAAGCGGAGAACTACAGGTCGCTAGAGTCCAAGTATGGAGTGGACTCTTCCTCCAATGCTTCCTTCACTTCTGTCCTGGTTATTGACAGGAGCAACTGCAGCTTCTTGAGGGGGCACATCGACAGTGCTGCGGCAGATCTGAGGTTTTTTGTTGTGGCAGATCTTGCGTATACAGGTATGGCTCTGTTTCAAACCAGTGGTGGAGGATGAAGAAGAAACTGGTAGCGGTAGAAGAAGAAGATGTCGGCGGTGGGATGCAACGGCGGTGGCGGCGCAGGTACGGATCTTGTGTTTATTACATAGGCGGATCATGTGAAAATAGGTGCTGAAAAGGGGCTTGAACTTTATGAACAACACTGATAGCACTTCCAACAGAGGTGGAAAATGGGCTTGATCGTCGGTGTGGAACGGTCGTTCTTGATTGCTAGAGATGTTTTGATCCAAGACGGAGATAGCTCTGCTTCAATCTTTAGGCCGGTGGTGGAGGAGGTTGTTGAGGTCTGTGGTGGTGGCTGGCGATGAACAGGCAGCGGATCTTGGGTAAAAGACAGTCGTAGGAGAGATCTCAACGAGAGAACCAAATGTTACGATAAAAAATGTTACGATCAACGAACGCTGCTATACGAAAATACTAAGAATGGCCTAGGGGAGGATGGCCGGAGATGAGAGAGAGAAGTCGAACGACCGGGGAAGATGGCCGGAGTAGGAAGAGACGAAGGAAGGTACCAGAAATATAGAAGAAACATCAAACTTTATTAATTCATCTTGCTCATATTACAATCCACTACTCTATTTATAACACTAATAAACCCCTTCTAATTTGACAAGTGTCCTGCTAGTTGTGTCAAATGAACAAAGATCTTTTCAACACTTTAACTAGCAGGTTATTTATTAATCGTGATAGCAAGAAATTAGAAACCTCTACAAATCCGGATAAAGAAGGGAAGGGGAGGAGCAAAAACATCACTTGCATTGGTTTAACTGAAGAATGACGTCCAAATCACTCCTTGACGTAGATCGGGACGAAAGAAGACATGGGAAGTTGAAACCTAACAAGAATGGCCGAAAATAAGAGTTAGGGCCAAAAACCCTAGCGAGAAAAACTAAACGAATGGGGAAAAATTTACCACGGTTGCGTACCTCTAGTTGAGATTTTTTCAAATTTATATTCGGTTGAAGATTTCGAGCACCGGAGCACCGTCGGCGGCCACCGGAAGGATAGCGAAAAATAAGGAAACGAACGACTTTGATTCGGGACTGAAATGCCCAATCTGGACCGAACACGGCCTGGCACACGCCCGTGTCCAGGGCCGTGTGCCTCATTCGCCGTCAAAATCGGCTCGCCTGGAACCTCACACAGGTATCAAACACGCCCGTGTTCGAGCTAACACGCCCGTGTTCCACCTGACACGGCCGTGTGGCCGGCCGTGTACCCCCATCGTTTTTCCCCGAAATCAACCCGTGCACTGCACGGGTTCTAGGACATGCCCGTGTCCCTACCCGTGTCACCTCAACACGCCTGGACCCCAGGCCGTGTACACGGTCTCGACAGTCGACACTTCGTCGAGCGAAGATCGTCGACCTGATGACACGGCCATGGACACGCCCGTGTCCTAGGCCGTGTGCCTTGTCTCGACACCATGTCGAGACCAAAGTGTCGACTTCGCGGGACGAGTGTCGACACGGGTTGACATGCCCTGCGACACGCCCGTGTCGCAGGCCGTGTGCCATGTCTCGACACTTCGTCAAAGCACAGTGTCGACTTCGCGGCTAAGTGTCGACACGGGTCGACACGCCCTGCGACACGCCCATGTCGCAGGCCGTGTGCCCAGTCTCGACACAATGTCGAGACCAAAGTGTCGACTTCTCGTCTCAGTGTCGACACAGGCTTGACACGCCCTGGGACACGCCCGTTGTTGGGTATTGTATCCACAACGTACCTGATTTGAAGAAGCCCCTGATCAAGCTAAGGTAAATAGGCAATGTTTTTGACAAATTATTTCAAGTTGTGCTTGCAGTTTTTCCACGCTAAGTGCACACCAATGTCAGGGTGCAGTAGGTCAATATACACGGGTCTGCATAACGTAATCCCTCGTTGAGCAGATCAGTGTGTTGGCCTACGTGTACTCTCTCTATTGGAGTGCACTTACTTTCAAGCACAGGGCTATAACTATGCAGGAGCAGACAAGGAGCAAGGATGGGTCAAGGAGCACCTCATGGGTTGAAAGACGAAAATTCATCTAAGTGTAAATCGACGAGAATCACCAAGTGATTCTCGCCGATTCGTCGAGAATCACTAGTGATTCTCGCCGATTCGTCGAGAATCACTGGTGATTCTCGCCGATTCGTCGAGAGTCAGTGGTTGATTCTCGCCGAACTCGATCCAGCCACTTCTAAGCGAGCACCACTGCTTCTAAGTAAGAATCGACGAGAATCACCAAGTGATTCTCGCCGATTCGGCGAGAATCACTGGTTGACTCTCGCCGTCTCGACCTGGCCTAAAACAGTGCGTGCAACCAAGGCAAATTCGACGAGAATCATCTTTGATTCTCGCCGAATCGTCGAGAATCACCTTTGATTCTCGGCGACTCGGCGAGATTCACTTTCGATTCTCACCGATTTTGACTTGGGCGATTTTCTGGAACTTCCTGAACCGGATTCTGCCGCTGTCAATGTTCTGGACCGGGATTTAGGGATTCTTCTTGTGGGTCCCACAACGGTCATTTTGAAAGCATCTACAGTATATATATTCGGGTATTTTGAACGGGATAGAGAGATAGACAAAAAGAAGCCGAGCAAGAGCAAACCCTAAAATCGCGAAATCGCTCCGCAGCATCCGTCGCCTCTCGCGCTAGTTGGTCGCCGCTGTTGATCGCGTTTCTTCCCGATCTCCGGCGACAGAAGCAAAGCCCAGCTTAGAGTCTCACGCGTCTATCAAGAGATCCCTTGTCTCTCGATTTGTTGATCGGGAAAAACTTCCCCGTCCGAATCGATCGAGACGACCGATCCTCGTGTGACCGTTGGTAGACCTAGCTAGCTTCGCTACGAAGTTTGGATCTCTAAAGAACAGCTGCCGCACATCGTCGACGCCGCCGATCCCGTGAACCTAGCCGCCGCCCTTCTCGCCGCCGCCGGTTCCGGGGAGATCCTCTCCAAGAGAGACCAAGGTTGTGGACTCTTTGTAGACTTCAAGATCACATCGTCAACGAAGAGGGACACTGTAGTCTCCAAACGTAGTTTGTATTTCTTGTACATTCTATTTTTCTTTTGTTGTAAAGGAACGTTTGTTCCATGTTGTAAGGGTTGGGTGCAACCCGGTTTGTGGGAGTGTTGACTCCTACGTGTGGAAGGGTTCCTTCCGATAGTGCAAGGATTGGATTTCAATCCTGTTGGAGAAGTGACCGAGTCGTCCCTTGTTGGGAGATAGGTCGAAGGGGGAATGTGGATGTACCCAAGTCGGGGAACCACTATAAATAGCTTGTGTACTCTGTTGTGCTGTGTTGTTTTATTTTCGTGTGCAGGTACAATTTAAATTCCGCAAAAGAGCTGCACGTCACCTATTCCCCCCCACCATAGGTGAACATAGTTGACACTAGGTTGACTTTCAAGTGGTATCAAAGCCAGGTTCCTCATCAAAAAGGTTAACACCTTGAGTTGAATCCTGCCGCTAGTGTCAAGAAGGAGGCAAAACATCTACTATGGACGGGCTCAAGTTCTCAGGCAAGATCCCAGTGTGCACCAGGCTCAACTTTCCTATCTGGAAGGAAAGGATCAGGTTCTACATGGAAGCAGTTGATCCTCGACTCTTCATGATCGTGGAGGAGGGACCTTATGTCCCCACTAAGGCATCCACCATTGATCCTACCCAGAAAGTGCCAAAGAAACTTTCTGAAATGGACAAGGACGAGATGGTGCTAGTAGGACTTGACAAGAAGGCGCGAAACATTCTGGTCAGCGCGGTTGATGACTCAATGATGCAAAACTTCAGCAACTGCAGGACAGCTCAAGAGATCTGGCAGTGCCTGATCATCCTAATGGAGTGCACGGATGAAGTGAGGGATGATCGGAGATCCCTCCTGAACCAGAAATATGAGGCCTTCAGACAAGGGCCTAAGGAAGAGATCGGAGTCACCTACGAGAACTTCCTCAAGATCGTCAACGCCCTCAAAGGATACGGTAGAGTGTTCACTAATGGTGAACTCAATGATAAATTCCTTAGGTCCCTTACTAAGGAATGGGACACAAAGATCTGCGCCATCCGAGAGTTTGGCAGGCTAGCTGAGACTGACCCGCAAATTCTGTTTGGGAAGTTGATGTCCTATGAGCTACAGCTGAACACCAGGAAAGCAGAAGAAGAAGCAGAGAAGGCTGCAGCCAAAGAAAAGACTGTGGCTCTAAAAGCCAGTCACTCCAGAAAAGGCAAGGGTGCGGTTTCATACCGTGCCAGGAAAAAGGATGAGGAGGAGGACTCCGAGCCATGCTCCTCCAGCTCAGAGCTGTCGGAAGAGGATTTCTCCCTCATCACCAGAGAGTTCAAGAAGTTCCTCAAGATGAGGAATCAAAGAAAGAGAGACGGCTCCTCCTCCAGGCATCAGAAGAAAAATTATTCTTCTGACAGGTATGCTTCTAAACCGAACAAACATCGCTCCTCTAACATTATTTGCTTTGGATGCAATAAGCCAGGACACGTCGTGGCCGATTGCTATCAAGGCAAGAGAGAAAAAGGGAAAGAAGAGGAGCACAAATCTTCAAGAGATAAGAAGAAAGAGCGGAGCTACATCGCCAAAAGGCCAAAGACACTGAGCGAGTCTGATTCCTCAGACTCCAGTGATGATGAGGAAGCCTACTTCGGGCTGGTGGGTCGCTCCGACTCAGAAGGAGAATGCCCCCCATTTACTGGGAAGGTAAAAGCTCACACCCCTCTCTCCGACTCCTACTCTGATCCTGAATCTCAGGATGATGAACCTGAGGATAGCCTTTCGGCCCGTGAAGCTGAGCTCCTCGAGAAGTATGAGCTTCTGCTCAACACTTTCGAGGAGTGCCGAAAGAGATTGAAGGCTGAGAAAAAGGAAGTAAAATTCCTCAAGGGTGAGTGTGTTTCCCTAAGGGAAGAGGTCACCAGTTTGATCTCTCTCCGACAGGAGCACCTTGACCTGACCTCAAAGCATTCAGAGTCTCTGAAGCTCCTTGATCTTAAGCAGGAGGAAGTCGACAAGTTGGAAGAACAACTTGCGGCAGAAAGGAAGATCGTCAAGAGCTTCTCTATGCCAAAAACAGTTCTTCCAGTTGTTGATACCTTCTCTGCTCAGGCCAAAGGAGCTGGCTTGGGGCATGTAGGGGTATCTGGTTCCTCCTCCAGGAGAAACAGGAACCAGAGGAAGAATAAGGCCGCCAAGAAGGCCTCTGCTAATGAAAAGGGAAAGGCTCCGCTTAGTCCTGTTGCGTTCAGAAAGCCTGGCTTTCCGTGCAACCAACATGACTTTGAGTCAACATTTGGCCATCATTTCCGGCCTTCAGTTGCAAAGCCAAAGAGCCGATATGACGGTTGGACCTTTCCCCGGATCTTCGGTGAGAGTGCCTTCAAGGCACCTTATGAGGAAATCCACATGGGAAATTATGGTCCGTTCTCTAGCGGCCATAATGGAAAGCAGGCACCAAAAGCCAAGCCTGTTATACAGAAGGTGACGAAGTCATGTGACTGCTGTCACCATGAGGCCTCCACCTCCAGATCCAAGGCCCCAGCTGTACCCACCGTTCCCAGGGTAAGGCAGGAGCCTAGGAAGAGGTACAACAGATTCGACTGTTGGTGCTGTGGCAAAGTCGGTCACTTTGCCGTGGATTGTTGGTTTAATCCAAGGTATTACGAGACTACCCATGTTAGCAATGCGAGGCCGACCACTCGTAGGGTTAACCAACCGAGGGGGAGTGTGCTAACCAGGAATCTAGGACCCAAGTTCGATTGGGTTCCTAAGGCAAATTAATTTTGTTTTGCAGGAATGTCCAAAGGCCTCCAAAACGCCGATCTGGTATTTGGACAGTGGATGCTCCCGGCATATGACTGGGACAAGAAGCCTGCTGCGTGATTACACTCCAGTCGAGAATGGACCCAAAGTCATCTTTGGAGGGTCAGATCGAGGAGTCACCAGAGGTTACGGTATGATTTCCAACGGTATAACCTCTATCACCGACGTGGCTTATGTTGAAGGGTTAAACCATAACCTGATCAGTGTAAGTCAGTTATGTGACAAAGGTTATGACGTTAAGTTCTGCAAGGATAAATGTCTGATAATTTCACGTACCTCTTCTGAGACGGTATTATCAGGCATTAGAAGCAGAAATATCTTCTGCTTAGATTTTCTCGGTTTAGATTCGTCTACCCCCGTATGCCTTGTGGCAACAGGCAGTGCATCTCTTTGTGAACAATGGCACAAGAGATTGGCACATATTAATTTCAAGACAATTAGTATGCTGTTTTCTAAGAACTTAGTAAGGGATGCTCCCAGTATCAAGTGCATCAAAGATAGCCCCTGTCCTGCATGTCAGATGTCCAAACAGACTCGGGCTACCTTTAAGAGCATTGCAGACAAAGACTCTTCCCGATGTCTTTACCTTTTACATATGGACTTGTTTGGTCCAATGCAAGTTCATAGCTTGGGAGGCAAGTCCTATACGCTAGTGATAGTTGATGATCATTCTCGGTTTACATGGGTGTTCTTTTTGAAACGAAAGTCAGATACGTTTGACATCTTCACTAGTTTTGTCAAGCAGGTTCAGAATGAATTTAACTGCTCAGTGGTCAAAATCAGAAGTGACCATGGAACAGAATTCGAATCTGGTGCTATGACAGAATTTTGTGAAGAACAAGGTATCTTTCATGAGTTTTCCTCCCCGCGCACTCCTCAGCAAAATGGAGTTGCGGAGAGGAGAAACAGAACCCTCATTGAAGCCTGCACGACAATGTTGAAAGACGCTTCTCTCCCGAAATACTTCTGGGCAGAGGCTGTCAATACAGCTTGTCATGTACAAAACCGAGCATTGATCAACAAGCATCATCGTAAGACGCCTTACGAGCTACTGAAAGGCAGGAAACCAACCATGTCCTACTTGAGGATTTTTGGTTGCAGATGCTATGTACTGAATAATGGGAAGTACCCGCGTACTAAATTTGGTGAAAAATGCTTCGAAGGCATATTCATGGGCTATAGTTCCCACAGTCGGGCATATAGGGTCTTCAATAAGAAAACCCTAGTGGTAGAAGAATCAATAAATGTTGTATTTGATGAAGGAAGTTTGCTTAACAGCAATTCTTCCAGTGGTATTCTTGAAGATGCAGGTGCACGACTTGAACAGCTGAGTCTGGATGAGACCGCTAAAGATGACGCTCCTAAGTACGTCAAATTTTCCACCTCCACGTCATCTGAAAATGTTGAAGATCAAAATGGAACAAATCTCTTAGAAGAAAGAGAAGCCCAAGAAGTAGTCGAAGCTCCAGACGCCAGACTTCTAGAGCTCCGGCACGTGAGGGATCATCCTAGAGATCAGATAATCGGAGATCCTCGTGTCGGTGTCAGAACTCGAAGAGGTACTATTAACGAAGTATTGCATCTTAGCTTCCTGTCACAGGTTGAGCCAAAGAAGTTCGACGAGGCGAACAAGGATGCGGCATGGATTCTGGCCATGCAAGATGAACTACATCAATTCGAACGTTGCAACGTTTGGACGCTTGTTCCCAGACCATACAAGCAGAATGTGATTGGCACCAAGTGGATCTTCAGAAACAAGCTGGATGAACATGGTGTCATCATAAAGAACAAGGCAAGGCCGGTGGCTCAAGGTTACAGACAGGAGGAGGGGATTGACTTCGACCAGACCTTCGCACCAGTAGCAAGTCTCGAGGCAATCAGATTGTTCCTGGCGTACGCTTCGCACAAAGGATTCACAGTTTATCAAATGGACGTGAAATCAGCATTCCTGAACGGAGACCTGAAAGAGGAAGTATACGTCGCTCAACCCCCAGGTTTTGTCGATCCTACTTTTCCCAATCATGTCTAATTTCTTAACAAAGCTTTATATGGGTTAAAACAAGCTCCACGAGCTTGGTATGAGACTTTATCTATTTTTCTTCTTGAGAACAAGTTCTCTAGAGGTAAAATAGATAAAACATTGTTTCTCAGGGAAGTCAAAGGCAAGATTTTGCTGGTGCAAATCTATGTCGATGACATGATATTCGGCTCAACAGACAACAATCTTTGCAAAAAGTTTTCTAAACTTATGCAAGGAAAGTTTGAAATGAGCAGTATGGGAGAGCTCAAGTATTTCTTGGGACTTCAAGTGAAACAGTCTGAGGATGGAATCTTCATCTCTCAGACGAAGTTCACAAATGAACTCCTTAAGAAATTCGGTATGGAGAATGCAACCTCTATGAGGACTCCAATGGGATCCACTATGTCTCTGGATAAGGATGAGAAAGGTAAACCTTTCGATGAAACCAAATACAGAAGCATCATTGGATCCCTGCTCTACCTTACTGCCAGTAGACCGGATATTATGTTCTCCACATGTGTCTGTGCCCGATATCAGGTGAACACTAAGGAATCTCACTATGTCGCTGCAAAGAGAATTCTAAGATACCTTAAAGGTACTCCTAATCTTGGCTTGTGGTACCCGAGAAACAATGATGTCGAGCTAATAGGCTTTTCAGATGCTGATTTTGCAGGGAGTAGGGATGACAGGAAAAGCACCTCCGGGACGTGTCAATTCCTCGGCAGGAGGCTTATCTCATGGAACAGCAAGAAACAGAATTGTGTTGCAACCTCCACAGCAGAGTCTGAGTACATCTCAGCAGGCAGCTGTTGCGCACAACTCCTGTGGATCAGAAACCAGTTAGCCGACTACGACCTTCAGTTCAAGGAAATACCAATGTACTGCGACTCCTCCAGTGCAATTGCAATTGCCAACAATCCGGTGTCGCACAGCAGAACGAAGCATATTGAAGTGCGCTACCACTTCATTCGGGAGCACGTGGAGAACAAGGACATCTCTCTCAGTTATGTCCCCACGGACAAGCAGATTGCAGATATATTTACAAAGCCCTTAAACGAAGCCAAGTTCAGTCTTTTCAAAACTGAATTGGGAATGCTAAACTATGAGGAATGAAGCCTATAGACGCTCCAGGCTCGTGCAAGAACTGAGGGGGAGCCAGGAACTCAAGTGTGAGTACAGATGTAAGAACTGAGGGGGAGCAAGGGATCAAATGCTACAGACTCCAATTTGCAGAAGCCGAAAAGGGGGAGATTACCCTCTCGGCTAATGTGGCTCCAAGCCTGCTCCCAAGAAATTGGTATTGGTAATGAATAACTCACTCAACTCAATTTCAGGTTTATGATTTTCATTCCTATACGCTTTATTCACCTTAGCTTGTAGGGTTTAGGCTTCTTCAAATAGGGGGAGATTGTTGGGTATTGTATCCACAACGTACCTGATTTGAAGAAGCCCCTGATCAAGCTAAGGTAAATAGACAATGTTTTTAACAAATTATTTCAAGTTGTGCTTGAAGTTTTTCCATGCTAAGTGCACACCAATGTCAGTGTGCAGTAGGTCAATATACACTGGTATGCACGACGTAATCCCTCGTTGAGCAGATCAGTGTGTTGGCCTACGTGTACTCTCTCTATTTGAGTGCACTTACTTTCAAGCACAGGGCTATAACTATGCAGGAGCAGACAAGGAGCAAGGATGGGTCAAGGAGCACCTCATGGGTGGAAAGACGAAAATTCATCTAAGTGAATCACCAAGTGATTCTCGCCGATTCGGCGAGAATCACTAGTGATTCTCGCCGATTCGTCGAGAATCAGTGGTTGATTCTCGCCGAACTCGATCCAGCCACTTCTAAGCGAGCACCTCTGCTTCTAAGTAAGAATCGACGAGAATCACCAAGTGATTCTCGTCGAATCGTCGAGAATCACTGGTTGATTCTCTCCGTCTCGACCTGGCCTAAAGCAGTGCGTGCAACCAAGGCAAATTCGACGAGAATCATCTTTGATTCTCGCCGAATCGTCGAGAATCACCTTTGATTCTCGGCGACTCGGCGAGATTCACTTTCGATTCTCACCGATTTTGACTTGGGCGATTTTCTTGAACTTCCTGAACCGGATTCTGCCGCTGTCAATGTTCTGGACCGGGATTTAGGGATTCTTCTTGTGCGTCCCACAACGGTCATTTTGAAAGCATCTACAGTATATATATTCGGGTATTTTGAACGGGATAGAGAGACAGACAAAAAGAAGCCGAGCAAGAGCAAACCCTAAAATCGCGAAATCGCTCCGCCGCATCCGTCGCCGCTCGCGCTAGTTGGTCGCCGCTGTTGATCGCGTTTCTTCCCGATCTCCGGCGACAGAAGCTTAGCCCAGCTTAGAGTCTCACGCGTCTATCAAGAGATCCCTTGTCTCTCGATTTGTTGATCGGGAAAAACTTCCCTGTCCGAATCGATCGAGACGACCGATCCTCGTGTGACCGTTGGTAGACCTAGCTAGCTTCGCTACGAAGTTTGGATCTCTAAAGAACAGCTGCTGCACATCGTCGACGCCGCCGATCCCGTGAACCTAGCCGCCGCCCTTCTCGCCGCCGCCGGTTCCGGGGAGATCCTCTCCAAGAGAGACCAAGGTTGTGGACTCTTTGTAGACTTCAAGATCACGTCGTCAACGAAGAGGGACACCGTAGTCTCCACACGTAGTTTATATTTCTTGTACATTCTATTTTTCTTTTGTTGTAAAGGAACGTTTGTTCCGTGTTGTAAGGGTTGGGTGCAACCCGGTTTGTGGGAGTGTTGACTCCTACGTGTGGAAGGGTTCCTTCCGATAGTGCAAGGATTGGATTTCAATCCTGTTGGAGAAGTGACCGAGTCGTCCCTTGTTGGAAGATAGGTCGAAGGGGGAAAGTGGATGTACCCAAGTCGGGGAACCACTATAAATAGCTTGTGTACTCTGTTGTGTTGTGTTGTTTTATTTTCGTGTGCAGGTACAATTTAAATTCCGCAAAAGCGCTGCACGTCACCTATTCCCCCCCCCCCATAGGTGAACATAGTTGACACTAGGTGGACTTTCACCCGTGTCCCAGGCCGTGTGTCTGCAGCCAGAACCCAAACTGGCCCAAAACGTCCCCCTTCGCTCCTTTGAGTTTCGGGGCGTTACAACTCTCCCCCTTTAAAAGAATTTTGTCCACGAAATTACATAAATGAAAAACATGTACAAAACCCCAAAATTTGTACCTGAGCGGAACAACTCCGGATATTCGTCAAGCATAGTCTGCTCTCGCTCCCAAGAGAGCTCCTCACGACCGCAATTGTCTCACCGGACCTTGACCATCCTGATCTCTTTATTGCGTAGCCACTTGACCTCCGAGTCCTCGATCCGCACGGGCTTGACCTTTGTCGTTAGCCCACTATCCACCGGCACTTGATCAACCGCGATCACTTGTGTAGGCTCTAGCACCGCCTTCCGAAGTACCGAAATATGGAATACATCATGTAATCCACTAAGCTCCAATGAAAGCTTCAACCGATAGGCCGCTTCACCAACTCGCTCCAGAACCTCAAACGGTCCAAGGTACCTCGGGCTTAGCTTTTTCAATTGCCGCACCCGCGAGACACCCTTGAACGGCTTGATCTTTAAGTATACATAATAGCCCACAGCGAACTCCACGTTCCTGTGCTTGGCATTATAGTACTTTGCTTGGCGGTCCTGAGCAATAAGCAACCTCTCCCGAATGGTTCTTGCCAAAGAAGTAGCATCCTCCACTTCCGATCGCTTATACAACTTTGACTCACCCGTTTCTAGCCAAGACAACGGCGTGCGACATTTTCTACCATATAGGGCCTCGAAGGGCGTCATTTGAATACTCGCTTGGTAGCTGTTGTTGTATGCGAACTCCACCAAATAAAGGTGGTCTTCCCATTGCTTTCCAAAATCCAAGACACACATGCGAAGCATGTCTTCCATGGTTCTATTGACCCTCTCGGTCTGCCCATCCGTTTGTGGATGGAAGGCTGTGCTGAATTTAAACTTTGTTCCCAACATTTGTTGTACTAGCCTCCAATCGTTGGACGTGAACCGCCCATCTCGGTCACTCACGATGCTGCGGGGCACACCATGAAGCCGTACTATGTTATCCACATAAAGCTTTGCCAGCTTCACCACCGGATCATCCTTCCTATGCGGAATAAAATGCGACACCTTCGTTAATCGATCAACAACCACCCAAATGGCGTCGTTCCCCTTTTGTGACCTTGGCAAACCGTGCACAAAGTCCATAGAGATGTCGTCAAATTTCCACTCCGGAATAGGCAAGCACTTAAGAAATCCTCCCGGCTTTTGGCACTCCGCCTTTACCAAGGCGCAAGTCTGGCACTTCGCTACGTATAGCGCCACATCCTTCTTTAAACCTGGCCACCAAAACAGTTTCTTCACATCACGGTACATCTTCGTGCTCCCCGGGTGAATCGAGTACTTGGTATGGTGCGCCTCGTATAACAACTCCACACGTAAATTGCCCACACTTGGGACGCACAAACGACCGTCTCTCCAAAGTAATCCGTCCTCCACGACGAATTGGGAATTTGACCCATCCAGAGCCTCTACCATGAACTGCTTCATAAGAGCATCCATATCCAAAGCCTGCCGAATACGATCAGCCAGGTCATATTGGACTTCAGTCCAATTCAGAACTGCTTCAGCACTTGATTGTCTATCCACCCAAACAATCTCCAACGCCTCCAACTCCCGCACCAACCGCTCATCATGCACCGATAGCCAATTGGCTTGAGCTGGGGCTCGGCGACTCAGTGCGTCCGCAACCGCATTACCTTTGCCAGGCACGTAGTGGATCTTGAATGTATAGTCCCCCAGGAACTCCATCCATCTACGCTACCGCATATTCAGATCCTTCTGATCAATAAGATACTTCAGGCTCTTGTGATCGGTGTAGATATCAATCTTCACACCGTACAAATAGTGTCTCCACAGCTTCAAGGCAAAAATCACGGCCGCTAACTCCAAGTCATGGACAGGATAGTTCCTCTCATGCACTTTAAACTGTCTCGAGCCATAAGCTATTACACTTCCGTGTTGCAGTAGCACGCAACCCAAACCGCTGCCCGAAGCATCACTATAAATCTCATAGCCTTCGGTTCCACATGGCGAACTCAGCACATGCGCCGTGGTCAACCGACACTTCAACTCCTCAAACGCTCGTGCGCACTCCGGCGTCCAAACGAACTTATGCTCCTTCCTCGTCAAAGTAGTGAGAGGTAACTCTATCCGCGAGAAGTTCTCTACGAAGCGCCTATAATAGCCGGCAAGCCCCAGAAAACTCCGGACTTCCGCTACAGTAGCAAGCTCAGGCCACTCCCGTATCGCAACAATCTTCGCCGGATCCACAGCAATACCCTCTCCACTAACTATATGCCCGAGGAATGCCACTGAGGATAGCCAAAACTCGCACTTCGAGAACTTGGCATACAACTGATTTCTCCTTAGCGTCTCCAACACCAAATGAAGATGCTTGAAGTGATCTTCCTCACTTTGCGAGTACACCAAAATATCGTCGATGAAGACGATCACGAAATGATCCAAGTACTCCCTGAAAGTCCTGTTCATCAAATCCATGAACACTGACGGCACATTAGTCAGCCCAAACGGCATGACCGTAAACTCATAATGCCTGTATCTCGTACTAAACGCCGTCTTCGGGATATCACTCTCCCTTATTCGCAGCTGATAGTACCCAGCCTTGAGATCCAACTTCGAGTACACCGTCGACCCGACTAACTGATCAAAGAGATCATCAATCCGAGGGATCGGGTACTTGTTCTTCTCCGTCAGCTTGTTTAGCTCCCTATAATCAATACATAGCCGCAAGCTTCCGTCCTTCTTCTTAACAAAGAGGACCGGTGCGCTCCAGGGCGAAGAACTCAGGCGCACATACCCTTGCTTCAACAACTCTTGCAGTTGAACTTTCAGCTCCGCCATTTCCTTAGGCGCTAGCCGATACGGAGATCGTGACACAGGCTTTGCACCTGGCACTAGCTCGATCGTAAAATCTATCTCCCGCTGAGGCGGGGCTCCAGGAAGATCTGCGGGGAACACATCAGGGTATTCCGATACCACAGAAATACAATCCAATGCGGGCTTCGGCTTTGCAACCTCTACTAGTGTAAAGAACAGTTCTGCTCCGGCACGAACCGCCTTTACCACCTGAAGAGCAGACATCAACGTCTTGCTCGACCCCTTTAAGCCCGTAAAAGTCGTCTCACGACTTGCTCCCAGCTTGACTTCCTTGCTACCGCAATCTATACGGGCCTGCTGCTCCGAGAGCCAGTCCATGTCAAATATGACGTCAAACTCCACCAACGGAAGTAAAGACGCCTGCAGATCGAACTCCCGATTCCCTATACGAAGCTTAACATCGCAGATCCTATCCGCTCGCATCGAACACCCATTGGGCAACAACACATCCAACTTATCCTTCGCCATCGAAGAAGGGTCTCCGTTGCGTGATATAAATCCTTCGGACAAGAAGGAGTGTGAAGCTCCCGTATCGAAGAGTGCTCGTGCCGGATTTTCACAAATCAATACAAATCCTAAACAAGCAGTGGTAAGGTAACACGTGCATAACAAGTATTTAAAGAAATTGACTTGCTATAAATTAAACCGTACCTGTCACCACATCAGCATGTTTGATGGCCTCCTGTTGGCCAAGATTGTAAACCCTTGGTTGGGCCGGAGCATAATGGGATGCGGTCGACTCCACCGCCTTTCCCTTCTCTTCATAAGTAGCTCTCGGCCTTCTCTCGGACTTAGGACGTCCGCTCCAACAATCACGGGTGAAATGCCCCGTCTTTTCACAAGTAAAACACGCGCCCGGGGTCTGACTCGTAGTCGCCCCAGAAGCACCAGAAGGAGCTGGACCCGAATTCCTATGCTTCTTCAAAGACCCCTGATAGCCAGAATTTGAAGTAGTCGGCACTTTGAATTCAGATTTCTTCTCACCCAAGCTTTTCTTTGCTTGCACATTCTTCATGTCCTTCTCCAAGGACCGGGCAGTATTGACCAAGGTTAAGAAACCCTGCATCATCGGCCCCGAAAGTAGTAGTCTCAACTCATCCCTCAAGCCTTCATAGAAGCGATTAGTCTTGCGCTCCTCATCCATAATAGTGGAGCTAGCATATCGACTCAAACGGGTGAACTCATGGAGATATTCATCCACGCTCTTCTCACCCTGAACCAACTTCAGAAATTTGTTCTCCAACGCTATCTTCTGCGTCGAAGGAAGGTATCTAGCCAAGAACAATCTCGAGAACTCCTCCATCGAGACATCACCAAGTTGCCTACCCCTCAGTAAGAGCAGCTCCAATCCTTCCAACCACATCCTCGCTTCACCGTCCAGAAGGAACATAGCGATGGTGGTCATTTGCCACTCCTCCGTCTCCGTTGCTGTCATGACTCTCTTCACCCTGGAGAGCCAGTCTTCAACCTGAGATGGGGTTCCCAACACCGAGAATAACGGAGGGTTAAAGCTCATAACATGCTTAAGCTGCCTCTCAGTTGACCTCCTTGGCACTACCGGTTCCACAACCACTTGCTCCACTCTCCTCGGCTCAGCCTCTTGAAGAGGTTCTTGCTCCATCGCAGGAGCGGGCTGCTGCATTTGCCTTGTAGGCTGCGCATTTATCACGGCCAACACTGCTTCAGCCACCAATCGTATGTTCTCAGCCGATAGAGGTGTTGCGGGAGCAACTTCCGGTGCACTATTAGCCTCAGAAACTCGGCATTCTGACGGCCCAACACCACTTCTGGTCACCTATAGTGGTACAAAACACCGTTAAGCGACCAAATAAAATTGCAAACAGCAATTATAGGAACACGCAGGTTCCTCAAACACGAGTATTTTCATTCCTAAGTGGACATTCATGGGTTCTTTTACCATTATAACGATGACGCACACAATGTGCTCACCACCCCTTAAAAAGAATTCGCCCACGAATTCAGTTTAAGCCCAACCAAAACCAGTAGTCTGATACCAAATTGTAACACCCCCTATCCGTCGGATAGCATATAGCAGTAGGTCCGGCCGGGGCCCGACGCCATATACTACAGACAGACCGGGTGGTTACTTATGGAAACCATCCAACCAATCAACGTCCTACAAAGAGCATTCTAGCGGAAGTAGTTTATAAAAGTTGTAACAAAGAACCCAGCATTAAAGCATGAATGTCCACTAATACAAAATAGGAATGTTATACAAAATACCCAAAATAATCCTTAAGGCTTTACAAAATGTTTCACTTTAAATTACATGTTTTACAAACCACGGCACGCAGGCCGGTCACACATGAATAAAGCAGTAAACACTTCCAATTAGGCCTCCAAGGGCCGGCTTCGCATTCGGGCTTTAGCCCGCTATCGACCGCTTGGTCCAGCTGCACCTGCAAGCAACAAATCACCGCACGGTGGCAAAACAAGGCAACGGTTAGCAATGCTGACCAAATTATAACGATCCCGCCCCCACTTCGGGGCGGCGATGCTCCTTCCCTGCATTTCATTAGCATAAGCGAGCAATATAAACATATAGCCATTTCATCACAGATGTTGGCTTGCACGGCCACACGCCCCGTGCTCTCAGGGCACATTCTCGGTGAACCGGTCGATGTCACGTCAATTAAAGCCATAGACATTCCGGACTCACCACCGCCACTTTGACGGCCAAACCTATGAGCAATTTGTCTTCTTGGCCTGGGTCACGATAATTTAAGTCATTGACCGCCGAAGACCCTAATCTATGCTAACGGCAAGTGCCACGTGCCTTTAGGTCTCTTTAACCGAACGACATAGAACGGGTACGGTTCCATCTAACCCGTGCTCACATCGCAACGATAATTTAAGCCATTTGCGCGGGTCAAACTTCCACCGAGTCCCATTTCCATCACAATTCACATAACTCGGTTATGTTCAAGTTGGCTCTCAGGCCACCAAGTTGGCAAGATCTCGTATCTGCCCAGTTTTTTGGGTGCACCTTTGGGTTAGTCCCCAAGGCTCCCTGCTGCAATCTACCGCATAGAAAACCCGAAAAACAATCCATAGCACGGAGTCTTCTCCGGCATTTATGCAATGCAACATCACCGATCCAGACCAACATGTCCGGGTAGGCTTCACACATCATGCCTATGTTCGTTCTCGCTTACGGACTCTAAACAACGGGGACTTCACATATATACCCGAAGGAACGCCTCCAACTCTCCGCAAACTCGCGAGAGCGGGCTTCCTATGCAAAGAAAGAGAGCTACTCATGCTCAAGTTGAGGATCGTTACCCTAGCGTTTCTCTTTGGCGCCATTGAAAAGTAATCGGATGAAAAGCACCGCACTAGCTTTGCCTCCGTGGATCCGGAGTCGGCTCGCGATACGGAGCTCTGAAGCTCCTCCAATGGAGGGATCTAGCTCCTTCTTCCTTCCTTGGCTCTCCTCTCTCTCTAAGGTTTTTGGAAAGATAACACTTAAGAAAAGTGAGGGTTTCTACGTCAAAACTCGGGTATATCCCATCAGGAACAACCCCCAGCCATTGGATCTCAAAATAAGGAAACAAACGGCTTTGATTCGGGACTGAAATGCCCAATCTGGACCGAACACGGCCTGGCACACGCCCGTGTCCAGGGCCGTGTGCCTCATTCGCCGTCAAAATCGGCTCGCCTGGAACCTCACACGGGTATCGAACACGCCCGTGTTCGAGCTGACACGCCCGTGTTCCACCTGACACGGTCGTGTGGCCGGCCGTGTACCCCCATCGTTTTTCCCCGAAATCAACCCGAGCACTGCACGGGTTCTAGGACACGCCCGTGTCCCTACCCGTGTCACCACAACACGCCTGGACCCCAGGCCGTGTACACGGTCTCGACACTCGACACTTCATCGAGCGAAGATCGTCGACCTGATGACACGTCCTTGGACACACCCGTGTCCTAGGCCGTGTGCCTTGTCTCGATACCATGTCGAGACCAAAGTGCCGACTTCGCGGGACGAGTGTCGACACGGGTTGACACGCCCTGCGACACGCCCGTGTCGTAGGCCGTATGCCATGTCTCGACACTTCGTCAAAGCACAGTGTCGACTTCGCGGCTAAGTGTCGACACGGGTCGACACGCCATGCGACACGCCCGTGTCGCAGGCCATGTGCCCAGTCTCGACACAATGTCGAGACCAAAGTGTCGACTTCCCATATCAGTGTCGACACAGGCTTGACACGCCCTGGGACACGCCCGTGTCCCAGGCCGTGTGCCTGCATCCAGAACCCAAACTGGCCCAAAACGTCCCCCTTCGCTCCTTTGAGTTTCGGGGCGTTACAGGAATAATCTTCTGTGCGAATCGCAAATTAGTGGGAACGTCGAGAGGGAACCGCAATTTTGCTAATATTCGGGTCGCGCGTACAACGCTACATCAATTTGGTATCAGAGGGAGGTTCACGTCAATTTCTTAATTGACACCCTCCCCCTTTTATTTGCATGTCGGCACGTATGTTTCTAGTTCGTTTATTTGAAAATTTAACAAGAAAAAATATATTTGTGGTCTGCCAATAGCAGTGTAACTTTCTTATTTTTCAGTCAAATTTTTTTAAAAAAAATTTTTTAATCAACCTCATATTTTTTTGAGCAAGAAAATACAAAAAAATTTATTCATTGCCTTAGTGGTTTAGCGGGAACAATTCCATCTATTATAATTATATAGGATTAGAGTCATTATTCCATTGCGCATGTGCACCAGATTCGAGTTGAAACTTTTCTGTCCCGTCACCACTAAAATGGCCCATGATGTTAACGTTTCCCGATTCAAATCTTCTGGATCCATGTCGAATGTTAGGAAACATGTTCATTCACCTATAATGGATGAGAGTAAGGACTTGTTTAGGAAAAAGGCTAACCAAGCGGCACCACCACCCCCTAGTCAACTCCACTATCATCTGAAATGTCGCCCTGAGCGAGAAGTTAATGTTTTTAGGTCATCTAGAAATGTTGCACCCACCTACGATGGATTGGGAGGTCCTCAGATCTTCCTTAATTGGGTTGTTGGGATGGAACGTTATTACGAGTGTCTTTGTCTATGGGACCTCCACAAGGTCCCAGTGGCGAGCAAGCAGTTAGTGGGTCGAGCCCAGACTTTTTGGTTCAACGAGGAAAGACGTATTGGGTCTTCTATAGGCTGGCCGATCATGAAGAGCCTCCTCACCGATCAGTATGCTCCTGCATGGATGTTTGATGAAGTGGCTACGTTACGCCAGGGCACTAGACCCATATCTGATGATTGGAGTGACATAGTCCCTCAGTATAGACCCTTTCCCCAAGTTGGTAGAGCTACCCATAACATACATGCACCCACCTATGAAGGAAAGAAAAAGGTGAGGTCCCCTATCCTTAGTTCTGTACAAGTGACTGCTAGGACTTCCATGAGCCCGCATGGTGAGAGTAGTCCTATCTGTAGGAGCAGACAAATGATTACGACATGTGAGTTTAGTAGCGTATCTGATCTTGGCTCTATTGTGTGTCCTATTCCGAATACAACCGTAGTTCTTTTTGAGTCTCTTCCTGAGCTGCCTGATCTAGTCGTTGACTCTCGTGATGAGTCTGCGGTAGTGTCTAAGACTGAGCCCGCCACTGTGGGTGAGACCGACTTAATTGATGAGCTTAGTGATGACGAGGAGTTTGGTTACCCTAGTGACCTGGACGAGGATTTCTCCTCTGAGGAATCGTCTCCTCTTCCTTTCGGCGATGTTTCTGAGGCGTCTCCCTTGACAGTTATGGAGTCTTCTGATGACCCTGAGTCAGAAGACATTCCGGCTGAGTCACCCTATGTTGAGAGCTTACCTATTACTGATTTAGGTGATGACCTGCTAGAACACGAGCTAGTTCCTTCTAGCCCGGAACATATTGAGGTGCCCATTTCTTTAGCTTCCCTGGTAGGTCAATCCAGTCGGATCAGTGCGAGTGAGGATCACAATATTATAATGATTGATCCCGGTTTGGTCGATGGTTCAACGGTGTTGGAAGAGTCACCTTGGGATGTATGTTTATCTTGGGATAATCTTAGTGGTGCACATCCGCGAGATAGTTCATTGATATTATCATCGTTGCTTGAGGGTCATAGTAATTTAGATTCTTCCCGGGATTCGATTTGCCCAACCCTCCATCATGATTTAGACAATGTACCTACTTCGTGGGAAGATTTGGTTAGCGAAGGATGTGACGTTTTGGAAGATTTACCCTGTGTGGGAAGGCTATTTGTGGAGGACGGTAGCACTGAGGACCCGATAAACATTTCTTTGATGTTAGCTCCTTCGCCAGAAGCCCAAAATGGATTAGGAATTTTGTCGAGTACGATCTTTCCTACTTTTGAGACCAATACTGATTCTGATTTGGACGAATTATCTAGTGGGTTGGAAGACATGTCGGCTGATTTGGTAGAGTCACCCCGTGATGAATGTTTATCTGATAGTGAGTTAAATGATGACGGTCCGGCTGAGTTTTCGGTAAGGAAGAATCTACTGTTTGATTTTTCCTTTGATTTTGATGGCTTGCACCCGGAGGATTTTTCTTGGACGTTAAATCCATGTTTTGACGGTGAGTATGATTGAGTTCCTCCTCCGGAATCGCCCATGTCGACTCCTCCTCCGATTCACTTGACTCAATTAGATGCCTTGTTAGGGAACGAGCTTGTCATTTCTAGCCCGAGATATTTGGAGATGTGTATTTATCCAGCTTCCCCATTAGACTTACCCAGACGGATGTGTGTGAGCGATTTGTTAGTTGTCGCGTTCGGTCTTTCCACTACTTTTCATAGATCTGACTATATTGTTCCTAGGATGGACCGTTCATCTGACCGCTTGGCGTTGGGTAAGGCTTCTTTTTAGACTGCTAGTGATTCCATGACGATGGTACGTTTTGATGTGGTGTCCCCCAGACACAATTATTTGCCAAGCCCGGTCGCTTGCATTTATCCTCCGCCTTTTGATGATCCGTGCATGCACACGTTAGTGAACGTAGTTGGTTATGTTGAGTTGTGTCTGTCGCACTACCTTTCAACTCCAGGATCATCTAACTCTATAGTTGGTGATGAGCGTTTTCCGCAGGCATTTCTTTGTGAAATTTTTAAATCAAAATTTAAATCTAAATTTAAAACTATGGCGTTGGACTCCACGGAAATCGTTAATGAATTTAAAGCACCCATGCCACCAGACTTAGTCCCGTTATTTTCTACTGTTAACTCAAGTCATGTTGCACATGGGTTCACCCCACACGGTTCATGGACCTAATCCTTCCCCATGCTCAGCTAGCTTATAACAAATCGAAAAATAGGTCCACGGGTCTTTCACCAAATGAAATCGTGCACGGATATAAAGCGCTAGTGCCTCTTGACTTGATTACGTTACTCCCATCCTACAAGTCAAGCCAATTTGCACAAGAGTTTGCCTCGCATGTCCACCATTTGCATAAGCACATTAGGGAGACGCTAGCCACACAATATGCAACTTATCAATCTAATGCTAACGTACATAAAAGGGTGTCTCTTTTTAAAATTGGCGATTTAGTTATGGTGCATCTCATCCCCGAACGGTTGCCTTCAGGAACCATAAAAAAGTTAGCGAATCGGCGAGCTTGTCCATTTCGAATCTTAAAGAAGTTAGGAGAAAACGCATTTTTATTAGAGTTACCCACTGATTGGGGAATTTTCCCTATTTTCAATATTTCGGATTTAACGCCTTATGTTTCTCCACCACTTGAATTGTCTGCCTGTCCGCTTGGGTCCACTGAAATTTCTAATGGGTTTGGGGGTAAGCTTGTTCCTGGATCGCTCTCTACACCGGTCTCCACTGGAGGTACGTTGGATGTTGATGCAAAAAATTTTTCTCCTTCTTTGATTAACGTTTTTCCAAGGTTCCCCAAGACCACCTTTTTGCATGACAGGATTCTTCGAGACGAAGTGCTCTCCTCTCCAAGTGGTGACATTCGCCGCTACTTGATTTGTTGGCGTGACCGTCCAGCTTCTGATGATTCATGGCTCCCGAAAGCGGAGGTGGCCTTTTTGGATGATTCTCTTCTACAACAGTACCTTCAAGACAACTCATCGGTGATGAGTACTTTCGAGCGGGGGAGGATTGATGGAGACGATGACCCTCAACATGATGATGATGGTACCGGCACGCTTACGGACGATGGTGCTTCTCCAATCAAAGACGCGCGTCGCCGCAACAACCATTTTGATAAACGTCATAGCCGTTACAACCTCCGCCCGCGGCGCCATAATAATTAATTAATACATATAATTATTCTATTATAAGTATTAATTAAATAATATCATGTTTTCTTTTATTCAATATTTGTTTGTTTGGACAATAATTAATTTTTTTGCTTTGTGGGCTGCATATAACCATTATTGTTTGTAAGCCTATAAATAGGGCATGTGGTAGTAGGATTTGATGATTGATAATTGATGATAAAATTTGAAATTTCCCTTGATTTGGAATCTCCTCCTCCCTCTGTCTTTCCTTCTCCTCTCTCTTACCGAAATAGGCTCTCCCCTCCCTTAGGTTCGGCCAACCTTGGAAACACCGCCTCTCCCCCTCTTCTCCTCCCTCTTGGCCGCCGGCCACCCCCACTCCTCCACCGAGATAAAACGACCGTCTTTCACCCTTGCCCCCTCTAAATTCGGCCACCAAAAGATTCACCACCTTTTCTCTCCCTCCCTCAAGTGGTCGGCCAAAGCAAGAAGACTAGGCCTTGTGGAACTCCAACCCGGCGTGACGCAAGGAAGGCGGACAAGTTTCCCTCCATCCGCCGTGATTCCGGTGGAACCGTTGAAGGGCGATCAACTTTTGGCATAGATCAACTCTAGATCTAACTCCGAGCGGGGTAACGAAATTTCTACAAACCTTGAGATTTATTTTCCCTCTAGATAATTTCTGTGGTGGAAAACGTTGGCGTGCAATTTTGATAGCATTGGAATCATCGTGGTTTTCTTGAACGAATTTTGCGTTTAACCTGATTTGTTTAAATTCGAGAAGGCTTGGCGGGCCTCGTTTCTTTTTGTTGGGAGAGATCTAACATTTCTTGCGAATCGTATTTTTTTGGTAGATTCCTTTGGTACAACTCCGCTCGTTCGGACGCAATAGTCGTCCCTTTAGCTTGATCTAACCTCGGCCTATAGCCGTTGTTCGGTCTCTAACGGATTGGCTACCCATACGTTAGCCTTGGATCGCTAAATATTGCAAACGTGTGGGCTGGAATAATCTTCTGTGCGAATCGCAAATTAGTGGGAACATCGAGAGGGAACCACAATTTTGCTAATATTCGTGTCGCGCGTACAACGCTACATCAGTGCCTCGGGAAGTAAGCACTTAGGACCAAGGCCCAACCGTCCAAGTCTATTTGTCAAGTCCCATCGGTGTGACGACTAGTGAGCCCATATACTTGCCACACTATCCATAAACTAGGATTATGACACTGCGTGTCAACTGACATCACATGAAATTTCACATTTAAGGGGTCCACACTGAGCCACTTTTTATTATTCACATCCCGTGCTCAACAACACGCAAGGGCTCCACACTAAGTCCCTTATCAACACATCATTCTAGTGCAGCAAACACCCACACTCCTCCAACCCTTCCACATTTCCATATCACATAAGGGTTCATCATTTACACAGGTGGCAAGCAACTTTATACAACATACCAATCCCATACTGCTACCGGTAGGGAGACACAACTTTAAGCAGTGGACTACTATACACATTCCATTAATCATCATATCGCATGGCCATTCATTAACCTCATCCAATTCCTTTCCACATGATCAAGCATTCACAACAAGTATAACTGCATATAATAACCCCAACAATATAATGATACTTCACATATCCGTCAAACATGATATTATAGTTCTAGGTTATATATGCAATTATCGGGCGTCACACCCTCTTCCAAAACATGTTTCATTCTCTTGATTATAATCATGCACTTTCTTACCGAATTTCACAAGAATATCATTTGTACCCCCAAATCATATCAAGTCTTTCGTTCACCAAATTTTCTCAAACCATTTGTTTATTAAACTCCTTCATACCGTTTGTACAAACATGTTTCACCAAACATTTGTTTACTTAAGGATCTAACAACTGAATCCTATAAACCATTTGTTAATCACGATCACAATTAACCTAAGTTCACCAAAACCTTTTCATCTTCCTGTTAAAACCTTCTACCTAGTCCAGATCTGATTATACCCTAACCTAAAAACATTGTGCACTTAAGTGTTACTGTGCAGCAACTTCGACGGGACTTTCCTGAGACAACAGGACTCTTATGAAAACTTGTAACTATCCGTTGCAAAGGTCTTTCCAAGGACTATGACTTGTTTTTAGTCAAAAACCCGGATCTAGTCGTATCACACTCGAAAATGTCCTTGATGTCCTCTGCGCAAAAAAAATAGATTTATGCACGCATCTTGAAGCAAGATGAACGACTTTGGTTCATCTTCTTCCTTTAGTTATTTCTTCAAAACTATATTCAAACTTTCCTCCTCCCTTATTCACCTTCAATAGACAATTCTTCTTCACTAAACCAAGTTCATCAACTTCACATCGAAGAGAGGAGAGGTTGAAGACTATCTATCTCTAGTAAAAGGTCCTAGCATGGTCTCTTCCTAGGAGATCTTCATCTCTCACATATCAAACCCCTTTGGGTCGACATCTCTCATATAAATAATAATTAGAGATATAGCACCAACGGAGAGGGTAGGAATCTCACCTCATTTTCAGCCATGGGTCTCGTCGCTCTCCTTGGAGGCATACTCTTGCTCGTTGGTGTTGTTCTTCATGGACAGGAGAAGTATTTCCTACAGAAAATCCGTCACCGGCGGCCTTCTTTATTTCGCCTGGTTCGGCAAGTAACTGCTCGGCAAGAGAATGAAGTGATGGCTAGGGTTACCCTTTCCTTCCTTTTTATATGACGAATTAGGGTTAGATTATTTGTCATGTGTCACCCTAGTTTTGGATCGCCCTTTATTATTTAAATTAAGTTTTGTCAAAAAGACTGGGTCCAAATTAGTCTATTGGCGCATTTTCATAAAACCCAGTTCTGCCCATTTATATGAACAATCAAAAATTCTGCGATGGAAAAATCCTCTAAGTCAAAATCGGCGAGTGAACATACACTCACTTGACGAATTATCGAGATTCATCGTGACCACTGGATGACTATAAAGTCCAGCACTTTCAAGTCAAAATCATCGAGTATAGATGACAATTTGTGGAATGGCATCTAATTTACTCAACGCACTCTATGCTTCGTCGAGTGGCATTGAGTCCAATCAACACCTATAGTATACATAATAATTCTAAGTTAAAACACTAAATGCCTCATCGAATGGCATTGAGACCACTCAATGCTCTCAACGCTTTCTGAGTGTAAAAATATTCCAAGTCAAATCACTCAACGCATCGTCGAATGGCGTTGAGACCACTCAACGCTCTCGATGCCATCTGAGTCCAGAAATATACTGTCACAACCTTTATTTTCTCCGCATTTAATGATATACCAGAGTAAGAAAAAATGTGTGTCACGATGCCACGTCAGCAGGGGATAATTGCAGACGCTCAGGTAAAACTTTAACTTAACACTTTTATGGAAGATCTATAAGTTATTTAGAGAAAATGTAGTTAAAGTTTAAGCGGTTAGCCGTATCCCTCGACTTAGTGGCTCACCTAGTCCACGAGAAAAAGATAATTATACGCTGCGGAAAATACTTTATTTACAATATTAGACGTCCTACATGAGTATAAACATCCTCATAAGATAACTCATGGTATGCAAGACTCTAGATTTATAGTAACTTTGAAAGGAGCATTTACGATCGTTAAATATAGTGATTTAGATTTCAAACATGGCATGTATAAAGTAATAATATTTTTATACTTTAAAATATCTAACATGCAACATAGCATAAATCCTTCCCAGAGAGCAAGTACAACAAACAAAAAAGGTAAACTAGCAGCTAACAAAGTATTCGACATTCCAAAAGAAAACAACCAGTGGGCGTCAACATACAACCTCACAATGGTGAGAAAAACTACTACAACCACTGCAGTCCACAAGCTATCACCCAATACAACCGCTCCACCGGCTACAACCCTGAACCTGAGGCATTCAAAGAAATAACACCTCAGTAAGAAATTTGCAGGTGGCAATGGAAATAAGCAGGTAATAAGTAGAAAAAGGCAAGAAAGGATTTACTAAACCCGACTATAAGAAAAAGCTGAAACCACTGCTGATTAGCCAAATAGAAACAGATAAAGTGAAAAGATTGCAATAATGGAGTAAAAGAAATTTGCACCAAGTGAGTAACAAAGTCATGCTTCGATAAAATCTGCAAGGATAGCATGAAATAGAATAAACTGATCTTTAAGAAGCAGGTGAGAACAAAATAGCTCGAAAAACGTGAATCATTAACACTGGTAAAACAACCGGGCCAGTGCTGGTGACCAAAAATGTCCAAAACCGAACAACTAGACCCAAATGTCTCACAAATAGGTTCTGCTGTGGTGGCCTCCTAGCCCAACACAACTTAACAGTCCACAAAACAGAGACCAAAACAAACCACCAAGTGTAATGATTCACAAACTGGCGTCCAACCGAAGAAAACATCATACCCAAACACCCCGTACCAAACATAAGCCTAAACCCAAAGAAATACCTTGACAAGCCCTAAATTTGCTCTGAGGATAATACACGACGAATCAGACACAAATCTGTGAAAAACAGTAAGTCCAGCTACAATTCGACGTGTATACCTGACGAACACTGCCGATACTTGACAAATTGACTTCTGATACTCGACTAAGACGAATGATATTCGATGAATCGACGAACGATACTCGATGATTTTGACTTGGTGGCCCGGTCACTCAACACTTTCCAAGCCTAAGCCAAACACGATCAATTCGTCGAATGCACTCAATGCCTCCTACTCTAGGCCATACTCTACGAATCGTCGAGTGCACTCAAATGCCTTTTACCTTCACTCAACACCACGCCCGCCGATACTTGACGAACTCGACGCCCAGATACTCGACAAATCCAACTTCACACAATGCCATGTTAGCTGATACTCGATGAAATTGGACTTAAGCAAATATACCTATACTCGACGAATAATATTCAAAGAAAATTTACCTTAACAAATTCCTACACCTAGTTATACGTGACAAATTCCTCCCACTCTATATACCGAAATTGTCCTTAGGCTAAATTATGTTACTCGATGAATTCACTACCGATACTTGACGAATTTTGGACAGACCACTACGCCTAAACTCGATGGATAATGGCTGAAATCTTCTAACTCTCTTATAGATTCCTCAAGATTAATCCCTACACTACTCCTATGCTTTAAGGAGAAGAAATGAAACAAAACAAAGCAAGAAACGGTTACAAGAAGAAAAGCACCACTTGCCTCAAAACTCCGGAAAACCGCCGCTCCGCGATAAGGATTGGCTGCCAAAAGCCCTAAGCAGCGTTTCCTGAAACTTTTGGGGAAGAAGGAGGTCAAAACCACAAACCCTAACACACAAAATTCGGGGAAACAGGGAAAGATTACCAAGAACGCGTAGATCTCGGCGAGAGCTTTCCAAATCTCCAATCTATTGACAAAACCGACCACCGAATCGCTCTCTATCATCAGCTAAATGCACGCGAAGCCGCCGCTTCTCTTCTGCTCACGAATTTGTCGTCGCTCAGGTTAGGAAGACGATGAATAGGGTTTTGACGTGACCCTTATAACCGGCTAAATATATGTGTATATATATGTATAATTTTAATATTATATTACAATTAATAACAAATAACCCCAAAATGACCAGAAATCAAACCAACTCAAAATCTTACAAAAATTGCCCGTAGCTAAATACCGACGCTACGAATCCAACGGCGAAGTAGAAATCAAAATCTGACAAACCAAACCAGGGTAAAACACCACCCGAAGATAAAATGCCACCACATCCTTATAAAAATCTCCACCGAGTCACCAGAATAGGCCTGGCTCATGAGGGAAGGTGCAAAACCAAGCCAAAACAACCACACTAGAAAACCAACTGAGCAAACCCATGATCCAACAAACAACATCTGTTAACTACGCGTCAACGTAACGCCCTGACGTTAAAATACATCACTACGGGAATTAAAATAAACACCTAAAAAATCAGGGGCATTACAACCATCCCTCAAAAATGAAGTTTCATCTCAAAACTTGACATTAATAGGATCAAATCCAAAACAGAAGGAAATTAACCATAGGATATCAAAGAAAACACATACTAAAAGCACTAGTAGAATAGATGAGGATAAGCCTCCCTCATAGTTTGACTCCAACTCCCAAGTCGCGCTCTCTACATCTTGGTTCTTCTATAAAACTTTAACCATGGTTATTGTCTTCTTTCGCAATACCCGATCTTGAGTTCCCAAATTACAAACAGGAACTTCCATATAGGAAAGGTTAGGCTCCAATTGGGGCAGAACATTAAGAATTTGCCTTTCGCTTAGCAAACACTTTCGCAATTGGCTCACGTGAAAGACATCGTGCACACCAGGAAAACTTGCTGACCATTCCAACCTATATGTAGACATTCCAACATGCTCCACAATCTTTAAGGTTCCCACATACCTAGGATCCAACTTGTGGTCCTTACCAAATCTCTTAACACAAGAAATCAAGGAAACCTTCAGAAAAACCATGTACCCAACAACAAATTACAATTCAATCCTTCGACGATTGGCATTCTTTTCATAATGCTCCTGAGCTATCTGAAGCTTCTCTTGAATATGCTTAACAGAAATATCCATTTATTCCAAGGCCTCCAGACCCAACAACGGTATCTGACCAACCTCAGCCAAAAGCAAGTGAATTCTGCAACGTCTCCCATACAGAGTCTCAAATGGGGCCATCTGCAAACTATCTTGAAAACTATTATTGTACACAAATTCCATCAATCTCAAACGCTCCTCCCACACACCTCTATGGTCCAAAATATAACATCTGATCAAGTCCTCCATGAACTGATTCACACTCTTCATCTGACCATTTGTCTGTAGATGATAGGCGGTGGAATACCTCAAATCAGTACCAAACCCTTCCTGTAAACTTTTCCAAAAGTGAGACGTAAACCTAGAGTCTCAATCTTATATAATACTAACAGGTACTACATGTAATCTGATGGTCTCATCCAAGTATAACTCAGCTATTTTCTTCATGGATTAGTCGATCTTGAACGACACGAAGTGAGCATACTTCGTCAGTTTGTCCACAATAACCCAAACTGAATCGCGTCCTCGAGGAAATCTCGGCAATCTAGTAATAAAATCCATCGAAATACTCTCCCACTTCCTACTTAGAATTTCTAACGGCGTCGACTTGCCTCTAGGCCTTCCATGATCGGCCTTGACTCCCTCACAAGTAAAACATTCTGATACAAACTTAGCTATATCGCCCTTCATGCAATACCACCAGACTATCTGCTTCAGATCCTTATACACTTTTATAGAACCGGGGTGGTAGGCAACACTAGAAACATGCACCTCTTTGCATAACTTAACTTGAATGCCCTCAACTATTTGAATACAACATTTTCCGTGGTACTTCAAGGTGCCCGCGTCATCAATTGAAAAATCTGGTAATTCCCCGTTCTTAGTTCTATTATAGAGGTGCAGCAAATCAGGATCATCCTTTTGATGATGCCTTGTGAGTGTAATCCATGAAGGCTCTATTACTTCCAAACTACTATGCAAGTCAGTACTCCCAAATGATATATCCATCAAGAGAAATTCCTCTACTTGCGAATCCATAGAAAGGTTAAAAATTTTCGCTGTCTTCCAACTCAGGGCGTCGGCTGCCACATTAGCTTTGCTTGGATGGTACTGGATCTCAACATCATAATATGCAACACATTCTAACCATCTCCGTTGGCGCAAGTTCAATTCATTTTGTGTGAAGACGTACTTCAAACTCATATGATCGGTATAAATCTTGCATAGAGTGCCATATATAGGTATCTCCACAGCTTTAGGGCATAAATCACAACTGCGAATTCTAAATCAAGCATATGGTAGTTCCTCTCATGTATCTTTAACTATCTCGACCGATACACAATCACTTTGCCTTCTTGCATCAACACGCAACCAAGTCTCATGTGCGATGCGTCAACATATACAGCATACTCTATTCCTTCTGTAGGCAAGGCCAACACCGGAGTAGTGCACAATCTCCTTTTTAATTCTTGAAAAGCCTCTTCGCACTTATTGTTCCAAACAAAAACTGTGTTCTTCTGCGTAAGCTTAGTCAGCGGCACAGACAACGTAAAGAAACCCTCCACAACCTTCTATAATATCCTACGAATCCTAGGAAACTTCTTATCTCTTTGGGTGTGGTATTTCTATTACAGTCTATTACAGCAGCTATCTTCTCGGGGTCCACAAAAATTCCATCCTTATTAACCACAGAACCCATAGAAGAAACTTGAGGATGTCAAAACTCACACTTGCTTAGCTTGGCAAAATAACTTATGCTCCCTCAGAGCAGACAAAACTAAATGCAAGTGTTGGGCATGCTCTTCAGCATTGCGAGAGTATACCAGAACATCATCTATAAATATAACCACAAAAAGTTTCAGGAAATCCTTAAACACTTTGTTCATCATATCCATAAAGGCAGAGTGTGCATTAGTTAATCCAAAGGACATGACCAAGAACTCAAAATGTCCATGCCGAGAATGGAAAGCAGTCCGTAGAATATCAGACTCACAAATCCTCAACTGATGTTAGCCTGAACGAATTTCAATCTTTGAAAACACAGTGCTACCACACAACTGATCAAACAAGTCATCTATTCTCGGCAGGGGATACTTATTCTTGATGATTACCTTATTTAATTCCCTATAATCAATGCACAGCCTCATCGATCCATCCTTTATCTTCACAAATAGCACAGGAGCACCCCACAGTGAAGAACTTTACCTAATGAATCCATTCTATAATAACTCATCCAATTGGATACGCAACTCCTCCAGCTCACGTGGGGCCATACGGTGCGGTGCCTTAGCAATTGTACAGGTACCCGGCTCCAAATCTATGACTAACTCCATGTCTCTCTCACATGGAAGACTAGGAAGATTATCAGGAAAAACATCAACAAACTCGTGCACTACAGGAATCTCCTCTACACGCTACGAATTAGCACTGGTCTCCAACACCGAAACCAAATAGGAAAAACATCCGAAATTTAAAAGCTTTCGGCCACATATTGTAGAAATAATCGATGAAACTTGGCGCAGAAAACCATAAACACTCCTGGGTTGACCGTAGTTCATCTTGAAGTCCAAAAGCTTGACCTTGCAATGGATGACCGCATCATACTTAGACAACAAGTCCAGGCCAAGATTACATTTAAATCTTACAAGTCTATCACCTTCTGGTCAGCAACGGCTAGAAAATCACCTAATAAAATCGGACAACTCTGAATGCCTTGGTCTGATACTACTGAATCTCCAAAGGGAAACTTGACACGAAACGCGTCGCCAATACGATTGAGGGTCAAACGGTGATGCTCTACAAAGGTCCTAACCACAAACGAGTGGGTATCCCTGGAATCAAAAAGAACGCGCACCCAGCGGTTCTTTACCTTAAACTTTCCTATAAAATCATATATGCAAACTAAGTGAACAAACTGATGCTCTAGCAGTAAGATTACCGTTCACGTCCAAGTAATAAAATGGAGGAGTAGCTTTCCCAAGTATCGATCTCACGCGGAGTGCAAGTAGGGAGCATGAATTTCACTTTCAGAGAAATGAATGAATGTATTAAATAAAATCGAGGGGCTTGATTTTGGTTTTCCTACCCTAAGAAGCATCAAACTAGTGCGGGCCACTGTCACTGCATCGCCAGGGTGAATTACTCCAAGGAGTAATAGCGGAGACGAACAAACTATCATGGGTCGTAAACACCTGTTCACAATGCGCGCTTCTAGCAATCGCTAGAACGGCTCAAACACGACTTTCTCTAACAAGGAGGAAACTCATCAACATATATCATGAACAAGGAATCACCGTACAAAACTGTAACAAGACCTTGAACAAAACATAGCTAATAAACCTCAAGCAAAGTAGCACAAGTTCAGTTTAAAGTAAATCCAAGAAAAAGGGGAGATGAAATACAACCAAGCACTCGAAGACTCTCAAAGATTCATGGCCGGAAGTGAGGGTTGTCGAGCCTCGTCCGAGCTCAGTCTTTGGAAGATATTCGGGATTCCGAAGGGCTGTCACTTCCTTCTTCACACACGGCTTCTTCATGTTGTAGTTGTTGATGCGGATCGGAGCGAAATGCTTCACAAGTTCAGCAGCAAAGATCTCAAACAACACTTTGAAGGTCGGCAATGGCGATGGTGGCCAGAGACAAAGCTTTAGCAAGCTCTTTAGAGGAGAAATGGTGGTCGGATCAACCCTCCAAGGAGGAGAGAGAAAATGACGGCTGGAGGGGCGAGTTCCCACTCCAATGGGCGGAAATGGCGGGGAAAATGAAGAGTCCTCGGTGCAGAAGCAATCTGTGGCAACCGGGAGAAATCATGCATTTACGCGCGCACGGGCGCTTCCGCCCGTGCGTGAAGAAGACGCACGACCAGCCACAGAACAGAGAAAAACCAAAAGGCTACAGGAAAACTGTATGTTTCCCTCGCGCACAGTTCAGAACAAACCGCACATGAAGCAATCACACGGGTCGGTCAATCTTCCAAAATAATCTGCAGGAAAACACACGACGAAAACAAACCATGCGCCAACAAAATTGACGATCGTGCGTTTTCCTCAAATCAGTAAACTGAAGAGGGGAAAACTGACCACCTGCACACAAAAACACTAGCAACGGAGGACCCTCTAGCAATCAACAAAAAGCAATAAAACTACTTGAACGAGCCCCGGGGAGCACCAAGTGCATACCCCCAGTAATCGAATGCGCAATTGCGTACCCACGGGCTAGAAAGGTGCACTAAATGTGAAATGTAGTGGAAACGAAATATCAATGAAAACAACCGAAAAGTGAGGTGCAAAGATAGGAAAACCAGCCCAAATGAGTCCGTAAAACCCTATATAAACGGGACTCGTCACAAACATCAAAGTTACAACTACGAACTAAAAGCTTCAGGAAATCCTTAAACACTTTGTTCATCATATCCATAAAGGCAGAGTGTGCATTAGTTAATCCAAAGGACATGACCAAGAACTCAAAATGTCCATGCCGAGAATGGAAAGCAGTCCGTAGAATATCAGACTCACAAATCCTCAACTGATGTTAGCCTGAACGAATTTCAATCTTTGAAAACACAGTGCTACCACACAACTGATCAAACAAGTCATCTATTCTCGGCAGGGGATACTTATTCTTGATGATTACCTTATTTAATTCCCTATAATCAATGCACAGCCTCATCGATCCATCCTTTATCTTCACAAATAGCACAGGAGCACCCCACAGTGAAGAACTTTACCTAATGAATCCATTCTATAATAACTCATCCAATTGGATACGCAACTCCTCCAGCTCACGTGGGGCCATACGGTGCGGTGCCTTAGCAATTGTACAGGTACCCGGCTCCAAATCTATGACTAACTCCATGTCTCTCTCACATGGAAGACTAGGAAGATTATCAGGAAAAACATCAACAAACTCGTGCACTACAGGAATCTCCTCTACACGCTACGAATTAGCACTGGTCTCCAACACCGAAACCAAATAGGAAAAACATCCGAAATTTAAAAGCTTTCGGCCACATATTGTAGAAATAATCGATGAAACTTGGCGCAGAAAACCATAAACACTCCTGGGTTGACCGTAGTTCATCTTGAAGTCCAAAAGCTTGACCTTGCAATGGATGACCGCATCATACTTAGACAACAAGTCCAGGCCAAGATTACATTTAAATCTTACAAGTCTATCACCTTCTGGTCAGCAACGGCTAGAAAATCACCTAATAAAATTGGACAACTCTGAATGCCTTGGTCTGATACTACTGAATCTCCAAAGGGAAACTTGACACGAAACGCGTCGCCAATACGATTGAGGGTCAAACGGTGATGCTCTACAAAGGTCCTAACCACAAACGAGTGGGTATCCCTGGAATCAAAAAGAACGCGCACCCAGCGGTTCTTTACCTTAAACTTTCCTATAAAATCATATATGCAAACTAAGTGAACAAACTGATGCTCTAGCAGTAAGATTACCGTTCACGTCCAAGTAATAAAATGGAGGAGTAGCTTTCCCAAGTATCGATCTCACGCGGAGTGCAAGTAGGGAGCATGAATTTCACTTTCAGAGAAATGAATGAATGTATTAAATAAAATCGAGGGGCTTGATTTTGGTTTTCCTACCCTAAGAAGCATCAAACTAGTGCGGGCCACTGTCACTGCATCGCCAGGGTGAATTACTCCAAGGAGTAATAGCGGAGACGAACAAACTATCATGGGTCGTAAACACCTCTTCGCAATGCGCGCTTCTAGCAATCGCTAGAACGGCTCAAACACGACTTTCTCTAACAAGGAGGAAACTCATCAACATATATCATGAACAAGGAATCACCGTACAAAACTGTAACAAGACCTTGAACAAAACATAGCTAATAAACCTCAAGCAAAGTAGCACAAGTTCAGTTTAAGGTAAATCCAAGAAAAAGGGGAGATGAAATACAACCAAGCACTCGAAGACTCTCAAAGATTCATGGCCGGAAGTGAGGGTTGTCGAGCCTCATCCGAGCTCAGTCTTTGGAAGATATTCGGGATTCCGAAGGGCTGTCACTTCCTTCTTCACACACGGCTTCTTCATGTTGTAGTTGTTGATGCGGATCGGAGCGAAATGCTTCACAAGTTCAGCAGCAAAGATCTCAAACAACACTTTGAAGGTCGGCAATGGCGATGGTGGCCAGAGACAAAGCTTTAGCAAGCTCTTTAGAGGAGAAATGGTGGTCGGATCAACCCTCCAAGGAGGAGAGAGAAAATGACGGCTGGAGGGGCGAGTTCCCACTCCAATGGGCGGAAATGGCGGGGAAAATGAAGAGTCCTCGGTGCAGAAGCAATCTGTGGCAACCGGGAGAAATCATGCATTTACGCGCGCACGGGCGCTTCCGCCCGTGCGTGAAGAAGACGCACGACCAGCCACAGAACAGAGAAAAACCAAAAGGCTACAGGAAAACTGTATGTTTCCCTCGCGCACAGTTCAGAACAAACCGCACATGAAGCAATCACACGGGTCGGTCAATCTTCCAAAATAATCTGCAGGAAAACACACGACGAAAACAAACCATGCGCCAACAAAATTGACGATCGTGCGTTTTCCTCAAATCAGTAAACTGAAGAGGGGAAAACTGACCACCTGCACACAAAAACACTAGCAACGGAGGACCCTCTAGCAATCAACAAAAAGCAATAAAACTACTTGAACGAGCCCCGGGGAGCACCAAGTGCATACCCCCAGTAATCGAATGCGCAATTGCGTACCCACGGGCTAGAAAGGTGCACTAAATGTGAAATGTAGTGGAAACGAAATATCAATGAAAACAACCGAAAAGTGAGGTGCAAAGATAGGAAAACCAGCCCAAATGAGTCCGTAAAACCCTATATAAACGGGACTCGTCACAAACATCAAAGTTACAACTACGAACTAAAAGCTAGAACTAGGTTAGGATCTAACCTGAAATTACTTGAGTAGACGTCTGAGCTTCCTCCAAAGACACCACATTAAGCTTTCCCTTCCATTTTCTAATTGATGCAGCGACGGCAAGGCTTGAAGTGGAACTGGTTGTAATAGGAGATGAGCCTGTAGTCACATTGACTTTAAATGTCCTTTATGTACGCATTGGTTGTAGACCCTTTACATTCTCCAACAATGGGCAGCATCGTGCCCCCTCCACTTACATGTTGAACAAACTAAATCTCTTATAGGAGCACTCTGAATTACATGAACTTGCTCCTGCGTCTGAGCTCCTAATCTCTGGTAACATCTTTCAAATAGATGGACTGTGTTGTATCCCTAGTTGATTTGGGCTAGGTTCACTGACTTAGGATGTGACCCATCATGTATAGTCAGGGTCAATTTGTGTCCTAGAGTCTAGGTTAAGTCCTTAGGCTCAACTCCAGATGGACCAGCTTTCAACAAGACCATCAGAGACTCCAGACTCACAAGTTTTCAAGACTAAGTAAAGTGAGTTCGACGTTCGTCGAACTCAGCTCGACGAAAGGAGATCTGCGCTCGACGATCATGAGACAATTCTTAGTGCTGAGCTCGGCGATCTGTGTTCTCTATTCGACGAAGACTCAGTTTCTACATCAAGCCAAAGTCAGGAGATCTTCAAATTTTTCTAAGTCCAGCTTCAAGCTTCGGTCGACGAATTATATTCTGAGCTCGACGAACTTGGACCTCAAGTTGTCAGTGTCTCAGGTCGACGAAGTCAGCTTCTCAGGTCGACGAATGTTGTACTCTACTCGACGATTTCTGGACTCAGAGAATTTGTGTCGACACTTAGGGTTTATGTCGACACCAAACAATTTGTGTCGACACTAGGATTTCAGTCGACACCCGCTTATGTCGACTCCAGAGGACTTGTGTCAACACCAAGATCAATCTGTCGACACCAACTTATGTCGACACAGCATTTCAGCAGATGCAGAATATTTTGCCTAAGTCCAAAACTTTTCTCAACTCGACGAACTTGATTCTCAACTCGACGAATGAAGACTGTCTGTTTGACGAATGAAGATTGTCTGGTCGGCGAACTCTCTCAAGCTTAGCTCGACGAACTCAAGCTAAGCTCGACGAACACAAGTGCAGCTCGACGAATTGTGTTCTCTGCTCGACGAATCCAGACTATGTTTTCTTCAAGTTTCCCATCCCGTTTCTTGGCGTTGATTCCTCAACATTTAATGCCAGATCTTCTCGGAATGTTACCGTTAGAACGCACATTGACTATGGACGATTACATGCCATTTTTTCATGGGACAGTTAGGAAAGTCATTGATTGTTGATTCTTTCCAAGGCTAACTGCAATTACTTCTCAACATTCAAAAAAGTTTGAACGTTCCTCAGTCAGATATAGATTACTCACAGTAAGAGAGAAAAGAATCAAGCAGTAATAGAGAAACAGAATCACAGTACAGCAAGCAATACACAATCAGAAAAACACTCTGAAGTTGCAGAAAAAAAACATTCTCAAATAAAAAGTTCTTGACTGCAATCAGCCTTGACCAGGGAACATTTTCAAGAAGAAGAAGAAGAACAATCAAATTCAATCAAGAGTCTTCTTCTCTCTATTCTTAGGACAACTTGAAAGGACAACAAAGTTCTATTTGTCAGAAGAAGTTCCTGAAGCCTTTCTGGTCCAAGCATTCTAGGTCATTGAAGACCTATCACCCTGAAGCAGTGCTCCATCATTCTTGACCAATTCAAGATCTCAGGGGGAGCAAGATCTGCTACAATCAATCCACAAGTTTTCTCTCTGATTGTTGACAGAGAAGACACTAGCACCCTCTTTCCAATTCCTGTACAGGGTTTTAAATCCCTTCAAAATTATTCTGGTTGTAAGTCTCCTTCCAAAAGACTTGAGGGTTGGTTTTTGAGCACCTTATCAAAAGCTCATTGGTGCCCAGGACACCTGATCAACTCATCCTGCAGTGGATTCCTACCTAGGGTAGTAGAAGAGTGGATGTACCCAGATTGATTGGGGAACCACTATAGATCCTTGTGTCTTCTGGTTGCTCTTTTCTTTTGTTTTCTGGTTGTGCTCTGTAATTGTTCTATGATTGCTCTGTGTTTAGATAGTTGCTATATTTACTTTATTTTATTTGCTTCCCTGTTCACTTAGGAATACAACAAAAGTTGTAAAACATTTTTAGTATGCACCATACTCTATTCACCCCCCCCCCTCTAGAGTATATCAGATCTAACCTGCACTTTTAATTGGTATCAGAGCGAGGTTGGTTAAAATACCACACCTTAGTGGTTGCACAGGCTAACACCTGAACCCAAAGATCCCTCTACTTAGATTTGTTTGTTTTAAGTTTGTTACTAGATCTATTTCTTCACATAACATGGCCCAAAACAAAGATTATGCTAGCACCAGACCTCCAGTGTGCAATCTATCTAAGTTTGCACTATGGAAGGCAAGGATAAGATTGTACATGAACTCTATTGATGAAGATATCTTTAATTCTGTTTTGACAGTGTGTCCAAGACCCCCAGAAAATATAAGTACAAGTGTCGTTCCACCTACTTCAGGAACAGATGCAGAAATCAAAAAATGGAAAGTGGCAGATGCTAAGGCAATGAATATTTTAGCCCAGACTATGTCTGATGAAATATTTCAAAAAGTAGCTGAATGCAACTCAGTAAAGGAGATATGGGCCAAACTATCTGAAATAGTATCAGGATCTGCAGATGAAAGGAAAGACAGAAGATCCCATCTCATAACTCAGTATGAGAACTTCAAGAAAGGAGAAACTGAGTCAGCTGCTGATATGTATAATAGACTCAGTCTTATAGTCAATGAACTGAAAACCTTGGACAAGGAGATCTCATTGACTGAACTCAATGATAAAATCCTAATGTGCTTCCCCAGCACTTGGGACTCAAGGATCTGGCCAATCAAGGATGCTAGAAGCCTAAATGAGATCACCACTGAGGCCTTTTTGGGCAAGCTTAAGTCTTATGAGCTGCTCATTAAGAACAGAGAAGAAGAGCAGAAGGCTGCTTCACCAGCAATCAGAAAAGAGAAATCAATAGCATTCAAAGCTATTGAAGATCTGCCTGAAGACAAGGTCACAGGCAATGAAGAGCTGCTAAGCTTACTGGCCAAAAGGTTTTATAAAATGGCCAGGAAGGACTTCAGGAAAAAGTCATCCATATGGCATGAAAAGCCAAGGTATGATAAGTCCAATAGCAAAGAAATTATTTGTTTGGATGCAGGAAACCAGACCACATTGTGTCTGACTGTCCAGAAAATCAGTATAAGGACAAGAAGGATAGGAAAGAAAGGAAAAGAGACAAAGACTTTAGAAGAACAGCAATGACAAACCCTCCTCCAGCAAGAACAAACACACCAGGAAGGGGTTTGTAGCTGAAACCTGGAGTGAAACAGAAGAAGAATCTGAAGCCTCATCCAGCTCAAGTGATGATGAAGATGATGCTGAAGAAAAGGAGTTCTGCATGATGGCTATCAATGCCTCTCAACACAATACTGATGTAGAACAAGAGTCAGAGTCTGAGTTAGAAACTCAATCTGAAGAGGATCAGGTAATAGACTCATTTGATTTTAATTCAGAGGACTTTAAATGTGAATTAAAGGCACTTTGTTTAGAACTATTGAAATCTGAAAAAGAAATTATTTCTCTCAGAAATCGACTATCTGAACAAAGCACCTTAAAATCAGATAACCTCAAACTCTCTGAGGAGTTGGAATGTTGTAGGGAGCAGATAGCCTCACTGAAAAGTGAACTATCAGAGGCCAAGAAGTTTGAAGAATCCCTAAATGGGAGAAGCATCAAACTAATTGACATCACAAGCATAATGAACTCAAGATTCAAAAGTACACTGGGCTTGGGTGCTTCATCCAGCCAACCTATAGTGTTAACAACTCCAATCAAGCTTATCTCAAATAAAGGTAAGGGAGTTGTAGAGGTGGCTAGGAAGAATTCTGATTTACCTAAGAAAACAAAAGTTCATCAGAAAACGTCGAACGGAGCTCGACGATCGCCGAATGGAGCTCAACGATCTCAAGCTAAATCGTCAAACTCAGGTCGACGATCTCTGAACCCTGAACTCTGTCATATTCGATCTTCGAATGGAGCTCGACGATCTGACCCAAGATCGTCGAACTCAGCTCAAAGATCGTCGAACAGAGATCAGAGTTTTGAAAAATCTTTCAAAGGCAAATCAAACTTCAATCCTAAAGGTCCTACATCTCAATGGTTTAACCCTTATACTGAATGGATAATACCTCCTAAGAGATATCATCCTGAAGGCTATAAGAGTCAACCAGGGATGTCTTTTATTTCAGATATTAAAGGTTATCAACCTAGGCCAAAGGTAAACTGGGTCAAAAATAAATAAATTGTTTTATGTGCAGGTGAAGACCTATCCAACATCAAACCAGTAATGGTATCTGGATAGTGGGTGCTCAAAGCACATGACAGGAAATAAGGAGAATTTCACAACCTTCAAAGCCAAACTTGGACCCAAAGTAATATTTGGTGATTGAAACTTTGAACTTACAAAAGGATATGGTGCAATCCAGATTGGCTCAGTCACATTCAAGAAAGTAGCTTATGTTGAAGGACTGAAGCACAACTTAATCAGCATCAGTCAACTGTGTGATGAAGGCTACAAAGTGACTTTTAGCAAATCCTCATGCAAAATCAAATCAGAGGACAACACAACTATGTTGACAGGTAAAAGGAAAGGTAACATTTATCTTGTAGATTTTCTTTCAACCAAGGTAGATATTGTTAAAATTTGTGAAGTGGAAGTGGTTGACGGGACAGGCCGGGCGGCCTGGGCGGACAGCTTTGGCGGACTAGGCGGACTGGGCAGACTGTGATGTGCGGCCTGGTGGACGGTCTAGTGAAAAGCCGGCAGTATTCTGAGCGGGTTGTTTGCATGAAGTCCGCGGACTATGCCGCCAGTTATCTGCGGATAGGGCGTTTGCTGATTGGTTTTGCCAAGGAGCGGCCTGAGCGGATAGAGGCTTGCGGATTGGTGCTTTGCTCAGTGGCCGCGGTGCAAGCTTGTGCTGATAGGCGGTTTGGCTCGTGTCCGCGGTGTGGGCTATTGCGGACTGGGCTTAGAGCTTAGCTGAGGCCTTGTCTAACTCTGGTGGTACAGCAGGTGCTTTGTTGTGGAGGTCGTTGGCGGACTGGCTTTGGAGTCCGGGAGATGGTTGCTGCGTTGGGCAGGAGTGCGAGGAGCTGGCGGACTGCTGGCGGTCTGTGCTATGGTGTTTGGCGGATGGGAGTTTTAGTCCGCCATGCTCGCATTGGCCTTTGATATTTTTGTACTTGGTCACACTCTGTGCCAATACAATGGTGTCAGTCGTATCCGCCAAGTCCGCTGTGACCGGGCGAACTGTTGCTATCTGCCTTTGGTCGTGGACCTGTGGCGGATTGAGGTGTGAGTCTTGCGGACTGCCTCGGGTTTGTGCGGACAGCCATTGAAGGGGATTGCTGTCCTGCAGTGGTTGGAAGCTTTGCGGGCTGATGCCTTGTCCGCATAGCTTGGGCGGACTGGAGAGGGTTCGCCAATGTTGCCTTGCTCCTGGCGGTTTTCCTTGGTATCCGACTAAGTCCATGCGGACTCGGCGGACGGTGTTTTGCTATCGCGCGGGCTAGGGCGGTGTCGCTATCTTTAGGGCGGTGACCACACTCCTCACCTCGCCTATAAATAGGACCCCCCTGGCACATCTATAGTAACTTGAGTGAACAGTAAGTTGAGTTGGGCGAGGAGCTGCGGTCTTAGTTTGTCTATCCGCGCGGATTGTTTCAGTGCTGAAGTTTGCTGTGTGCAGGTCGCGCGGGTAGCTTCAAGGAGCCAAGAGTTTGGCTTTGACTTCGGCCAAGTACTTGGAAGTCTGCGGTCTCTGCGGATTCAGCAGGAGGTCGCTCTGCGGCTTGTCAGCTCTGTTTCATCTTTGCCAGCTTCAATAACCTGTCTGCCAGCTTCAGGCGGGTAGGAGGTGTTCCTCAGTTCAGTTTCAGCAGGAGACTAATAATGGTGTGTCTGCGTGGCCTCGTGGCTTCGGCGGACTCCGTGGCTATTCGGCGGATTGCAGCTTAAGTTCGGGCGATCTCAGCGGACTCGGCGACCTCGGCGGTCTCGGCGGACTCCGGTGCTGTCCGCCCGGCTTGGTTTTTTGGTGCTTTCTATTTACAGCTGTTATACTAGCGAAATCATGTCTCGCTATGTATGCCTCGTGTTGTAAAGAAGTGAATGAATAAAAGATCTGCTTGTGCTTCCATTGTTTGTTGGGATTAACCTTTGATCCTTGGTTTTCCGCTGGTTCAATGTGAGAACTGGGTAGTTCCGAAGATATTAATTTGGTGTTTGGGCTACCTTGCTGACCACGTTGAGAAAATTTAACATGGTATCAGAGCCAGGTTCAGTTGCGTGAGCAGAAGTCAGCCAGTATTGTTACTCAGTGATTGAGTGGTGATTAACCTGTGTTGTGGCTCGGAGCTTCTGAAAGGTTGCCAACATGTGTTGTAATGGAAGGGAGCTTTGCAAGAGGTCTGGGCATTGAACTCTTAACGCCGACTAACTTCAAAAAGTGGAAGTCATGCATGAAGAGTTATCTTCTTGGCGAGGAGCTGTGGGAAGTCATTGGTGGTGATGACAGGCAGGAAGTCACTGCTGCTTTCGGTACTGCTGAGCAGGTTAGGCTCTGGAGAAGAACAAATGCTAAGGCGGAGTTCATTCTGAAGAGAGCCGTGTCTCCGGAACTGTTTGATCACATCGTTGGATGTGAGTCGGCTGCTGATATTTGGACAACCATTGATGAGTTGTTCAATAGGAAGAATGTGGCGCGGCTTCAGTTCCTGGAAAATGAGTTGGCCAGGGCAACTCAGGGAGACCTTTCCATTTCCAAGTACTTCTTAAAGATGAAGAGCTTGTGTGCTGAGCTGTCGGCACTGGATCCTGATGAGCCTATCTCTGAGGCAAAGATGAAAACGCACATTATCCGCGGCTTGCGAAAGGAGTATGTGGCCTTTGTAATATCTGTTCAAGGGTGGGCTACTCAGCCGTCTTTGCTGGAGCTGGAGAATCTGCTTGCATCGCAGGAGAGCTTGGCAAGGCAGATGGATGGAGTGAACCTGAATCAGGAAGGCAGCGAAGCTCTCTTCTCAGGCAAGAAGAAAGGATGGGAAGGGAAGAAGAAGAAGAAGGTGCAAGTCGTTGGTGAGAAGGAGACTTCAACTTCATATCCGCCGGAGAGGAGCAATGCTCCTAAGGACTGGAAGAAGAACTTGAAGTGCTACCGGTGTCATCAGCGAGGGCACTTCAAGCAGGACTGCAAGGTCAAACTGCAGCCTGGTCATGCTGCGGGAAAGGAGGAAGCTTGCTCGAGAAGTGAAGAAGCAGAATGGGGCGGAGCTTTTATGACGGGCACTTGTATCCGGGCCTTGTCTGCTGAGGACTTCGACGGCGAGTGGATCGTGGACTATGGGTGTGGTCATCACCTCACCGGAGACAAATCGAAGTTCACCTCCATGCAGGCTTACTCAAGTAATGAAGCTATTATCAATGCTGATAATACTATTTATGCAGTAGAAGAACCTCTACTTGAGGTTCCTTCGGGCATGAAGAAGAACCTCTTCTCGGTGACCAATGCGGTGGACGCTGGTTATCACATTCTGTTTGGGCCAACAGACGTGAGGTTCCTTCGCAACGTATCAGCGGTGAAGGCTGATGTTGCTCATGTAGGGAGGAGGGTGAATAACTTGTTTGTTCTTGCCAACAATTCTTATGTTGATAGGATGAGGGTCAATGATAGCGCTGCTATCTGGCATGAGAGGCTGGGGTATGTTGGCATGGACAAGCTAAAGGCGATGGCTAGTAGAAGTTTGGTGAGGGGGTTGCCTAAGTTGTCCTCCTTTGGTGACGTACATGTTTGCTCGGGCTGTCAATACGGTAAGGCACATCGCCTTCCGTTTGATAAATCACAAATAAGGAGCAAGAAATCATTGGAGTGCATTCATGGCGACCTGATGGGACCGACGGTTACTTCCAGCCTTGGTGGAAACAGATACATGCTTGTCTTGGTTGATGACTACTCAAGGTATACTTAGGTGTACTTTTTAAAGGAGAAGTCGGAAGCCTTCCGTTTGTTTGTGGAGTTTAAGGAGTTGGTAGAAGGCCGGCTTGGCTTGTGGATTAAGAAGCTTAGAACTGATAACGGGGGTGAATTTGTTTCCTCCGAGTTTTCTAACTTCTGCAGGAAGCACTGGATCCAACGGGAGCTTACTTGTGCTCACACTCCACAACAAAATGGGGTAGCGGAGCGGAAGATCTGTCATCTGACGGAGACCTGCAAATGCTTGCTTCATGCGAAAGATGTTCCAAGGTCCTTTTGGGCGGAGGGGATGTCTTGTGCTGCTTATGTCGTCAACCGGATGCCACTCAGCCCTATCAACATGACAGCTCCTATTGAGCTGTTGCTGAAGGAGAAGCCGAGTGTGGGACACCTTCGAGTGTTCGGTTCAACTTGCTACGTGCATGTCCCGGATGCTTCACGGACAAAGCTGGATGCGAAGGCAAGGAAGTTTGTCTTTGTTGGCTACGATGAGCGGAAGAAGGGATGGAAATGCATGGACCCTATGACGAAGAAGTTCGTGGTGTCAAGAGACATTGACTTTGACGAGCTGACGTCATATGGAGGTGGCTCGGTTGAGCTAACCAGAAGTAGCAAGGTTGATGAAGCACCGGCGGCGGCTGCTGAAGGCTTGGAAGAGGAGCTTGCTGTTTCACCAGCAGCTCCTGTTGCTTCTAACTCTGAGGCTGATCCTTCTGGCTCAGGAAGCAGGGGGAGCACTGCTCAATGCTTGCCACAGGTAGGAGTTAAGCCCAAAGAAGCAGCTGAAGTAGTGAGCAAGGAGCCGACCCTTCGGAGATCAAAGAGGGTGGTTAAGCCACCGGCTCGGTACTGTGATGGGAATGCAGTGAGCTTTGTCTCCTGCTTCTTTGCAGGTCCTCTGGATGAGCGAGAGCCTGCAAACTTCAACGAGGCCACTGGAGTGAAGGAGTGGGAAGGTGCCATGAAAGAAGAGATTGATGCTCTGAATAAGAATGAAACCTGGGACCTTGTGCCCAAGGTTGATGGCATTACTCAGGTTACTTGCAAGTGGGTGTACAAGTTGAAGAAGAAGGCTGATGGGAGCATTGATCGGTTCAAGGCTCGCCTGGTCGCTAGAGGATTCTCACAGCAGTATGGAGAAGACTATGAGGAGACATTCAGTCCAGTTGCGAAGATGACTTCAGTAAGTGTGGTGATCGCCTTGGCTGCTATCAAGGGATGGAGGTTGTGGCAACTCGATGTGAAGAATGCCTTTCTTTACGGAGAGATTGACAAGGATATCTTCATGGATCAGCCACTTGGTTTTGTCTCTGAAAAGCATCCGGACTATGTTTGTAAACTCAGGAAGGCTCTCTATGGGTTGAAGCAAGCTCCTAGAGCGTGGTATGGAAAGATTGCAGAGTACTTGCAATTCTGTGGATACCTTGCTTCCAACTCAGATTCAAGCTTGTTCGTCAAGAAGAAGGGGGACCTACAAGCCTTGTGTTGGGTCCGGCGTTCCTTCACTTGACCCGTGGCGCTTTGCTACTTATTTAAGAAATTAAGTAGCGCCCTCTCCAACAGTCCGGGCTTTTGGTGCAGTTGGGTATGCGCTTGATCCATCAATTGGTATCAGAGCAGGTCACGGGTTCAAGACCGGGGGAGCGCTATTAAATCCTGATTTTTCCCTTCTACCTGTGTGGGTCAGGCGGGCCAGGCAACCGTGGACATGTGGTAACCCCACCTCTGAGCCGTGCAACCGTGGACATGTGGTAACCCCACCTCTGAGCCGTGTGGGCCATGTGGTAACCCCACCTCTGAGCTACGTGGGCCATGTGGTAACTCCACCTCTGAGCCGACGGGTTGTGCTGGACGCCGGGGGGGGGGGGGGATTGTTGGGTCCGGCGTTCCTTCACTTGACCCGTGGCGCTTTGCTACTTATTTAAGAAATTAAGTAGCGCCCTCTCCAACAGTCCGGGCTTTTGGTTCAAGACCGGGGGAGCGCTATTAAATCCTGATTTTTCCCTTCTACCTGTGTGGGTCCGGCGGGCCAGGCAACCGTGGACATGTGGTAACCTGACCTCTGAGCCGTGCAACCGTGGACATGTGGTAACCCCACCTCTGAGTCGTGTGGGCCATGTGGTAACCCCACCTCTGAGCTACGTGGGCCATGTGGTAACTCCACCTCTGAGCCGACGGGTTGTGCTGGACGCCGGGGTGGGGGATTGTTGGGTCCGGCATTCCTTCACTTAACCCGTGGCGCTTTGCTACTTATTTAAGAAATTAAGTAGCGCCCTCTCCAACAGTCCGAGCTTTTGGTGCAGTTGGGTATGCGCTTGATCCATCAATTGGTATCAAAGCAGGTCACGGGTTCAAGACCGGGGGAGCGCTATTAAATCCTGATTTTTCCCTTCTACCTGTGTGGGTCCGGCGGGCCAGGCAACCGTGGACATGTGGTAACCCCACCTCTGAGCCGTGCAACCGTGGACATGTGGTAACCCCACCTCTGAGCCGTGTGGGCCATGTGGTAACCCCACCTCTGAGCTACGTGGGCCATGTGGTAACTCCACCTCTGAGCCGACGGGTTGTGCTGGACGCCGGGGGGTGGGGGATTGTTGGGTCCGGCGTTCCTTCACTTGACCCGTGGCGCTTTGCTACTTATTTAAGAAATTAAGTAGCGCCCTCTCCAACAGTCCGGGCTTTTGGTGCAGTTGGGTATGCGCTTGATCCATCACCTTGGTCCTGCTGTATGTGGATGACATGATCATCATAGGGAATTCGGAGGGGGAAGTAGCAAGGCTCAGGGCAGAGCTTGCTATACGCTTCGAGATGAAATACTTGGGAGAGTTGCATCACTTTCTCGGTCTTGAAGTGGAGAGGAAGGAGTGTGGGGTTCTCATTTGCCAGAAAGGGTATTCTGATCGCATTGTGAAGCGGTTCGGCATGGGTGAAGGGAAGAAGTGCTCTACTGTAACGACCCGACCCTTTAGACCAAGGCCGCCTGGCCCACCAGTAGCCCATGGACCTTCAGACCACGGACCACGGTGGTACAGCCGGAATATACCAAGGCCTGCAGGTCGTACACCCCAACGCCTCTCTGGCCTGTTTCTCAGCAAACAGCGCATTGTTGGCGCAGGGATTCGAACCCGCAACCCTTGATAAGAATCCTTCAACAGTTCTCATCACCAACTGAGCTGCAGCTCAGTTGGTGATGAGAACTGTTGAAGGTTTCTTATCAAGGGTTGCGGGTTCGAATCCCTGCGCCAACAACGCGCTGTTTGCTGAGAAACAGGCCAGAGAGGCGTTGGGGTGTATGGCCTGCAGGCCTTGGTATATTCCGGCTGTACCACCGTGGTCCGTGGTCTAAAGGTCCATGGGCTACTGGTGGGCCGGGAGGCCTTGGTCTAAAGGGTCGGGTCGTTACAAAAAAGTGGCGTCGACACCAGCCGCCGGGGGTGTCGACACTTGGTGTCAACACCAGCGGCTGTGGTGTCGACACTTGGTGTCGACACCAGCAGCAGAGGTGTCGACACTTAGTGTCGACACCAACAGCTGTGGTGTCGACACTTGGTGTCGACACCAGCAGCTGTGGTGTAGACACTTGGTGTCGACACCAGCAGCTGTGGTGTCGACACTTGGTGTCGACACCAGCAGCAGAGGTGTCGACACTTGGTGTCGACACCAGCAGCTGTGGTGTCGACACTTGGTGTCGACACCAGCAGCAGAGGCGTCGACACTTGGTGTCGACACCAGCTGCTGTGGTGTCGACACTTGGTGTCGACACCAGCAGCAGAGGTGTCGACACTTGGTGTCGACACCAGCCGCTTTGGTGCCGACACCTTGTGTCGACACCGGCTTGTCGTGGTGCCGACATATCGTGTCGACACTGGGTGCTGCGCTTGTTTTGGGGTCAGAAAGACTCGGGGTTGGTTTGGGTTAGGCATGCAAGGCCGCGTCGGTTGGTCCCGACGTTCTTGCCTTTGGTTCGTGTGTTTCTTAGGATTGTTAGTGTGACCATTTTCCCTGGTGGGGGGGCATTGGGTGTTCGGCTAGTTTCGGCATGTCGACTCTTCGGTTGTGGCAGGTGGTGGAGTTTTGGTGGCCTCTGGAGGGGTGGTTTTATGTGGAGAGCTGTGGCCACCGCCTTTTGCCCCGGTTTGGGTTGGTGTGTGTGGGACCCTAAAGCTGCCACTGTTTGACCCCTTAGCCCTTTTTGGACCTGATTATGGTTACGTATTCAGATCCATGTTTTGACCACTGCCACTTGCCCACGTGTTAGGACTGTTAGTCCCTTTCCTGCTTATGCATTCTTTTCTTTTGGTGTATATGTATAAGTCTTGTTTCTGTTACAGACTCTTTTGGTAGGGCATAATGGATCTTTTGCCCGCACTTGGTGTGCTCTGCTGTGCTCTAGGCAGTACTCTCTTCTTACTGTCACCCTTTTCTTTTGCTTATAGCAGTTTGTTACCGGGTTGGTAAACCCTTCTTCTTATTTGCTCATTAATCTATTGCTCTATTTTCCCTTTTGATTATTTTCTTGCTGAGGTGTTCTTTTCTTGAATGCCTCAGGTCCAGGTTGTAGCCAGTTCAGCGGCTAGTTCTTTCGAGGGGCTTGTTGGTGGCCTCTTGGGTAGCTGATAGCTGATTCCCGATTTTTGTGAGGTAGTTCTTTACTTTTCTGTATAGACATGCATACTCGCTAGTGGGTTCATGTCAGGTTGTTGACGCCCACTGGTGGCTTCTTGGGATGTTGGGTATGAATTTAAACTGCTATTTTTGCCTATTTGTGGTTGGTTACTTGCTTCTGGGAAGGATTTATGCTAGGTTGCATGTTAGATATTTTAAAACCTAAAAGCATTATTATATGTACCTCATGCCTAGCTTGTTTTTAAAACAAAGACACTATTTTTCCTCTGCGTAAAATAGTATCTTTCATACCTACTATATTCACCCTAGAGTCGTGCATACCATGAGTCGTCCCCCGGGATCACTCATGCTCATTTAGGGTGTCAACTTAATGGAACCAAAGTATTTTCTGCTGCGTATAGATATAATTTAAACTGTGGACTAGCTGATCCACCGTGCCGAGGGATACGTCCATTCAACATAACTGATTTTCTTTCACACTTAATCCACGATTTTCCTTAAAAATCTAGGGTCTGGTGTTTTGTTTGAGCGTGTGCAGTTATCCCCTACACGACGTGGCATCACGACACGTGTTTTCTCTTGCTCTGATACGATTTCTTCGTTGAGAAAATGCGGGTTGTGACATCTACTCCACTAGAACCTGGGCTGAAGCTTCGACGAGATGAGGGAAGGGTTCTTCATGATCCCTTGGTGTTCAGGGCTCTTGTTGGGAGCTTGATTTACCTGACGATTACAAGGCCGGACATTGCTTATGCTGTTGGCCGAGTAAGTCGTTATATGGCTGAACCAAGGAATTCTCATCTAGTGGCGGTAAAGGGTATTCTGAAGTATGTCAAGGCTTCTTCTGACATGTGACTCCTCTATAAAAGGGACTCGGAGTTTTCGTTGCTCGGGTACACGGATGCTGACTATGGCGGCGATTCGGATGATTGGAGGTCTACTTCAGGTTATGTGTTCACTTGCGGTTCAGCTAGCATCTCGTGGTGTAGCAAGAAGCAGGACTCAGTGTCGGTTTCAACCACGGAGGCAGAGTATAAGACTTCGGCCTTGGCTGCTCGGGAAGTCATTTGGTTGAGGAGGCTTATAGAGGATGTTCTTGAAGAAGTGCAAGGGCATACTTTACTCCGGGGTGACAATGAGAGTGCTCTCAAACTGGTTAACAATCCAGTGTGTCACGCCAGGACCAAGCATATAGAGATTGATCACCATTTCATCAGGGAGAAGGTGTTGGAAGGATCTCTGCTGGTCGGGTATGTTCGGAGTGAAGATAATCTTGCTGACATCTTCACGAAGCCACTGTCGAAGGGTCCCTTTGAACGCTTGCGCAGCTTGTTGGGCTTGGTCACCACTTCCCACTTCAAGGGGGAGTGTTGAAATTTGTGAAGTGGAAGTGGTTGACAGGACAGGCCGGGCGGCCTGGGCGGACAGCTTTGGCGGACTAGGCGGACTGTGATGTGCGCCCTGGTGGAAGGTCTAGTGAAAAGCCGGCAGTCTTCTGAGCGGGTTGTTTGCATGAAGTCCGCGGACTATGCGGCCAGTTATCTGCGGATAGGGCGTTTGCTGATTGGTTTTGCCAAGGAGCGGCCTGAGCGGATAGAGGATAGCGGACTGGTGCTTTGCTCAGTGGTCGCGGTGCAAGCTTGTGTTGATAGGCGGTTTGGCTCGTGTCCGCGGTGTGGGCTATTGCGGACTGGGCTTAGAGCTTGGTTGAGGCCTTGTCGAGCTCTGGTGGTACAGCAGGTGCTTTGTTGTGGAGGTCGTTGGCGGACTGGCTTTGGAGTCCGAGAGATGGTTGCTGCGTTAGGTAGGAGTGCGAGGAGCTTGCGGACTGCTGGCGGTCTGTGCTATGGTGTTTGGCGGACGGGAGTTTTAGTCCGCCATGCTCGCATTGGCCTTTGATGTTTTTGGACTTGGCCACACTCTGTGCCAAGACTGTAACACCTCCCCTGTAATGACCGTATAAAATGGGTCCGGCCGGGGCCCCACAACATACGAACGCCACAGCTTTAGTATTATAAGTTGATATAGCTACCCAAACTCAAAACACTTGCACAACACAGCGGAAACAAAACACAACTAGAAGTTATCCACTAACCAAAAGAGTAACAAATAAGGCCTTAAGGCCTACAACAAAAGTCCATATTCAAGTAAAATTACAATCATGAATGTGCATAACACTCCTAGTCTACCTCGGCATGCAAGCTGGACAAAAGAGTCTCAAACAAACAACATCATAAATGTAGTGCTACAAAATAGGGAAAAACACTTCATGGGGCTTAGGCCTTTTTGGCCGGCGTGCTGGCTCCTGCATGCGATCCTTGCCCTGTAAAAATTATTAGTAACGTGGGTCAGCAAAGGCTGACCTCAAACTGTGTAACAACACATCTCCTCCCGGCCGCCCCTAACGGACCCCGGGGAACCCTCCAACCTGCAAGTCAGCACTTCGTATGCAATATAATCATCTATAAATAGAAAAGCATTAAAACAGGCTTGGATGTCTCAATCATCAAACACGTTCTCTACTGGTTGAGCATGTAATAAAAGGGCCTACTATGCAACATGTATGCAACACTCGGGCTTCGCCCAAGGCACCCTACTGCGTATGCATCTAGCACAACATCACAACATTGGGTACTCACATTTCCCCATTGGCATAAAGCCGCAAGCACTAAGGGAGACACAACTCCCTCAAACGGCACACAGGCTGCCATATGGAAAACTTGCCAAGGCCCCACCCGCTCGAGGGCTTAGCCCCGGGCTTACCTGCAAGCATCTGACGTCTCATGTCAGGATTCCAACAAACACAGACTGACCGATTCTAAGAAGCCTTGCTGGACCCCACCCGCTCATGGCCTCATTGCCCGGGCCTGCCCCAAGTTTGGCATTCTCATCAGTCTCACAGAAGGGGACTAGTCTTGTCGGGACACTCTCCACACATGACGCACATGTCACGGGATAGCCAGCCGACCACGGAGACATAGCCACGCCTTTGCACATCACAATCCAAGACTAAAATCACCATAACCCCTCATTTGTACTGCAGCGTTCCCGCGCACCAAGGAAAACATCTCCAACTCGTGCGGAGCTAACCTTGTCCACCAAGGAAACCATCTCCAACTCATTCGGAGCTAACCTTGTCCCTCAAGGAAACCATCTACCTCCACGAGGATCTAACCTTGTCCGGTTCCGACTACGCGTACTCTTTCAAACAAAGGTGAAACACCACCACATCACAAACGGCGTCTTGCGACAACGGAATCTCTACGAATCCCTAAGTTCGTATGCAACATCACCGAGTCGGACTAACGGTCGCGACTACGGCTTCACCCACCATGCCTAATCCACTAGGGAAGCGGATCTCTAATGCAAAATATGTCGGGGACGGACTCAATCGACCCGGAGGTTACTCTTGAACCTTGGCAACCAAAACACCTCTCAATCGAGTGGTTGGTGCCCAAAATCTAGAAGAAAATGATGCTAAAAACATGCATCCTAAAGACCGAGAGGAGAGATGTCGTTACCTTCCGACTCCTCTTCCTTGCCATGGCAAAAATAGCCGGATGGAAATCTTTGCAACGAACTAAGCTTCACGGATCCGGACTCGGCTCGCGATTTGGAGCACCGAAACTCTTCCTACAGCCCAAGACCTTCTTCTTCTTCCTCCTTGCTCTAGCTTCTCCCAAGAACTTAGAAAGAGAAGACTTGGAAAACAATGAGGGTTTGCAACCCTAAAATCGGACTTAACTTCCCAAGAGATGGCCTGAACCGTTAGATCCCAAAACCAGAAAAGAAGGGCCACGATTCGCCTGGAAAATAGAAAATCTGGGCCGAACACGGCCTGGCACACGCCCGTGTCCAGGGCCGTGTGCCTCATTCGCCGTCTCAAATCGACGCGCCTGGAACCGCACACGGGCGTCCGACACGCCCGTGTTCAATCCGACACGCCCGTGTCCCCAGTGACACGACCATGTGGCCGGCCGTGTGCCTCCAACGACACGGCCCCGAAACCAACCCGAGAGGTGACACGGCCTGGGACACGCCCGTGTCCCAAGCCGTGTGCCAAGTCTCGACACCCGTCAACAGGCCTTGTGTCGACACCGCGGAAAACGTCGAGCGAAGATCGTCGACCACACGGGACACGCCCTATGACACGCCCGTGTCACAGGCCGTGTACCCCAGTCTCGACACTCGTCGAGCGAAAGTGTCGACACTTGGGCCGAGTGTCGACACGGCCTCGACACGCCCTGCGACATGCCCGTGTCGCAGGCTGTGTGCCCCACTCTCGACACTTTGTCGAGCGAAAGTGTCGACACTTGGGCCGAGTGTCGACACGGCCTCGACACGCCCTGCGACACGCCCGTGTCGCAGGCCGTGTGCCCCACTCTCGACACTTTTTCGAGCGAAAGTGTCGACACTTGGGCCGAGTGTCGACACGGCCTCGACACGCCCTGCGACACGCCCGTGTCGCAGGCCGTATGCCTCCTGCCAGCAATCCAAAAAATTTTCCAGAACCGCACATTGACTCTCTTGCAAAACTGGGGTGTTACAACTCTCCCCCTCTTAACAGAATTTCGTCCCGAAATTTCAAAACACAAGGGTACAAAACTTAAATTGTACCTGACATGAAGAGTTCTGGATAGTCTTCTAGCATGGACTGTTCTCGTTCCCAAGAGAACTCCTCACGACCGCAGTTGTCCCATCGAACTTTCACGAGTTTAACTTCTTTATTTCGCAACTGTCGAGTCTCTGAATCCTCTATAGCAATTGGGAGGACTCGCGTCCTCAAGTCTTCCTCAATCGGCACCGATGCCGGCTCAATCACCACGCTAGCCTCCACCAAGGCTTTCCTCAAAACGGAGACGTGGAACACGTCATGCAACCCACTCAGCTCCGCGGACAACGCCAACCGATAGGTTGCTTCTCCCACCCATTCAATAACTTCAAAAGGCCCCAAAAACCTTGGACTCAACTTCTTGAGTCGGCAAATCTGTGAGATGCCTTTGAACGGTTTGATCTTCAAATAGACCCAATCACCTACCGCAAACTCCAACTTCCGGTGACGAGCATTAAAGTATTTTGCTTGACGGTCCTGCGCCACTTTCATACGTTCTTGGATGGTCCGTACCAACTCACAAGCATCAACTACCACATCCTTTCCCAAAAGTTTGGTGTCTCCCGCCTCTGCCCAAGACATTGGCGTTCGACACCGCCTCCCATACAAAGCTTCGTATGGCGCCATCTTTATGCTTGCTTGAAAACTATTGTTGTACGCAAATTCTACCATGAAGAGGTGATCCTCCCACCTCTTGCCAAAATCAAGAACGCACATTCTCAACATATCCTCCATAGTACGGTTCGTTCTCTCCGTTTGCCCATCAGTTTGAGGATGGAACGTCGTACTGAACTTTAGCTTCGTGCCCAAGCTCTTCTGAACCAATCTCCAGTCCTTAGACGTAAACCGACCATCTCGATCACTGACTATGCTCTTAGGAATTCCGTGCAGTCGCACAATGTTGCGAACATACAACTCCACCAGCTTCTCCACGCTGTCCTCTTTCCGATTTGGGATGAAGTGAGCCACCTTGGTTAGGCGATCCACGATCACCCAAATAGCATCATTACCATGCTGCGATCTAGGCAAACCATGCACAAAGTCCATGGAGATATCCTCAAATTTCCACTTAGGAATTGGAAGGGGCTTCAGGAACCCACCCGGTTTCTGACATTCGGCCTTCACCAAGGCACATGTTTGGCAACGATTCACATACAAAGCTACCTCTCGCTTCAACCCCGGCCACCAAAAGGATTTCTTCATATCCAAGTACATCTTTGTACTGCCCGGGTGAATGGAGTACTTTGAGAAGTGAGCCTCAAACATCAACTCCTCACGGAGATTGCCAAACTGCGGTACACAAACCCTTCCATCCTTTCTCAAGATTCCACCAATCATCTCCCAGGCGCTGCTCTCGCCTTTTTGAGCCTCCAACACAAAAGGTTGAAACTCCACATCCAATCGAGTCGCTTCCCGAATACGATCGGACAAGTCGTTTTGCACTTCAATCCAGTCCAACCGAGCCATGCTAGACTCGCCTCTCGCAACACATTCCAATCCAAGGGACTCCCATTCCCGTACCAACCGCTCATCATGAGCTTCGATCCAATTTCCTTGCCCCGAGTACTTTCTACTCAACGCGTCCGCCACCACATTGGCTTTACCCGGTGTATACTGAATCGCCACTTCGTAGTCTCCAAGAAACTCAACCCATCTGCGTTGCCGCATGTTCAAGTCCTTTTGGTCCAAGAGATACTTCAGGCTTTTATGGTCTGTGAAGATCTCCACCCTTGCGCCATACACATAGTGTCGCCATATTTTCAGCGCGAAGATTACCGCCGCCAACTCCAATTCATGGACGGGGTAATTCCTCTCATGAGATTTCAGCTGTCTAGACCCAAAAGCTATCACCTTGCCATGTTGCACCAACACGCAACCCAAACCGCATCCCGACGCGTCACTGAAAATCTGAAATCCATCGGTCCCTTGCGGTAAACTCAGGATTGGAGCCATCATAAGCCTCTCCTTTAGGGCCTCAAATGCTTGGCTGCACTCCTAGGTCCACACAAACTTATGGTCTTTACGAGTGAGAGAGGTGAGGGGTAGAGCTATCTTCGAGAAATTCTCCATGAATCTCCTATAATACCCGGCTAGTCCAAGAAAACTTCGGACTTCTGCCACGGTCCTCAACACCGGCCAATCTCTGATGGCCTCCACTTTGGCTGGGTCCACTGCCACCCCATCATCACTAATCACGTGGCCCAAAAATGCCACCTTGGCTAACCAGAACTCGCACTTTGAGAACTTTGCAAACAATTGGTTCTCCCTCAACACTTGCAGGACCACTCTCAAGTGGGTCTCATGCTCCACTTCAGACTTGGAGTACACCAAGATGTCATCAATGAAGACAACCACAAATGAATCCAAGTAATCCTGAAATACTCGATTCATCAGATCCATGAACACCGATGGTGCGTTCGTCAACCCGAACGGCATCACCGTAAACTCAAAGTGTCTGTACCTTGTCCCAAAAGCAGTCTTGGGTATGTCCTCGTCCCGAATTCGCAGCTGATAGTAACGTGACTTCAAGTCCAACTTTGAATATACTACTGACCCCACCAATTGGTCGAACAAATCGTCTATCCGAGGAATCGGATACTTATTCTTGACGGTCAATTTATTCAGCTCTCGGTAGTCTATGCATAGGCGCATGCTACCGTCTTTCTTCTTTACAAACAACACCGGTGCGCTCCATGGTGAAGAACTGGGTCTAATATACCCTTGCTCCAACAGTTCCTGTAACTGTACCTTAAGTTCCGCCAACTCCTTTGGTGCCATCCTAAATGGAGGACGCGACACCGGTCTAGCCTCCGGCACTAACTCGATCGAGAAGTCGATCTCCCGCCGAGGAGGCGCTCCAGGAAGTTCATCCGGAAACAAATCCTTGAACTCTGCCACCACAGGCACTTCCTCAATAGATAGTTGGGAGAGATGAACCTCCAATAACGCTACAAGCGCTACACCACCCTGGTTAACCGCCCGCACCAACTGCATGGCCAATATCAGGGAACAGGCCACTCCACCAAGGCCCTCAAATTTGACTTCTGTTTGCCCTTTCCTCCTTAAGGTCACCACCTTAGAAAGACAATCAATACTGGCGCGCTGCTCTGCGAGCCAGTCCATGCCCAAGATGACATCGAACTCCACCAATGGCAAAACCGCCGCCACCAAAACAAAGCCAACTCCGTCTAGCTCCCAACAGATGCGCCCTTTGACCCCGGTGGTCATGGATGACCCATTGGGCATGCGCACTCTCAACTCCGCATCCGCCGAGAAAGACTCATCTCCTATTCTCCGGATGAAGCTCTCCGCAAGAAAGGAGTGCGATGCTCCCGTATCAAACAATACCCTAGCGGGGTATCCGGAAACTAACACGAAGCCTACAACATAGACGTCACACAAAAGTCTAAAAGGATGAAGCACAAAATTTAAACTTAAATTTTCTTCATACCTGTCACCACATCAGTCTGGCGGATCGCTTCTTGCTGTCCAAGGTTGTAGGCCCTTGGTTGCACCGGTTAGAACCGAGAAGCGCTAGACTCCGCCATCTTTCCCTTCTCTGCAGCACTGGGGCCGGAGCGCACAGTCTGCTCCTGCTTTGCCTCTTGCCCCGCTCCCCCTTGCTAACAAGCACGGGCTATATGCCCAACCTTCCCGCAGTTGTAGCACGTCGGCGGTCCCCTAGAGTGGGAACCCCCAGGCGTCCAGTTGCTCCTCTCACCAGATCTGGAAGTGTGAGGCTTCTTCCTCCACCTACTCCCATCAGACTTTCCATGTGATTGGGAAGGCTTCCCTTCCCCTTGCTTGGGAGTAAAACCCTTACGGCGTTGGGTTCGCTCCAAATCGCTTTCCAAGATCCTGGCAGCCTCAACTAGTTCATTGAATCCGGCTCCCTTCATGGAGATGAGAGGTTGTCTCAAATTCTCCCCCAGCCCCTGGTAGAAGAGGTTATCCCTCTCTACATCATCCGCCATAGTCATTCCCGCATAACGACCCAAACGGGTGAACTCTTGCACGTACTCATCCACTGTCTTGTCTCGCTGCATTAGATGCAGAAACTGCCTCTGCAGGGCCAACCGTGTTGAAACTGGAATATACCTCTTAAGAAAAGCGTCCCCAAACTCTTCCACTGACGGGGTGCGTCCCGGGAACTGGCGGCCGCTATGGCTCACCCACCACAACTTGGCGTCTCCTTCCAACATGAACGCCGCATACTCAGCTTTCTTTTCCTCTGGCGTCTCTGCCGCCCTTAGCAGTTCTTGAATGCGAACCCACCAGTCCTCCGCATCCGTTGGAGTACCAACTCCCTTGAATGACGGGGGATGGAAGCTCAGGAAATACTTCAGGTGCCGATCTCCATGTCCGACAACTACCCTCTCCGCCAAAGGCTCCACTCGCCTGGCTTCTCCTCCTAGCACGGCCGTTGCCGTGTCTGGTGTGGCAGGGGTTGCCAACTGAGCCGTTGCTGCAGCTTGAGCTGCCACCATCGCTTCTGCAAGCATGCGGCAGAAGTCGGCCGGGTTTACACCCGTGCCCAAAAGACCTGGAGCAGTAGCACTTCTCGCCGAGAGATCATCCCTTGCTCTTGAAGTGCCCGCCTCGTTGCTTGCACTCTTCAGGAAGACAAGAAATAAGGGATTAGTCTCAAATCTCAAGACTAAAACATAAGGACACTCACGGTCCCGCGTTACTCTTATGTGGATAACTTCTCTACGCACTGACCTTGAATCTAACCGGGCTTTGATACCAAATTGTAACACCTCCCCTGTAATGACCGTATAAAATGGGTCCGGCCGGGGCCCCACAACATACGAACGCCACAGCTTTAGTATTATAAGTTGATATAGCTACCAAAACTCAAAACAATTGCACAACACAGCGGAAACAAAACACAACTAGAAGTTATCCACTAACCAAAAGAGTAACAACTAAGGCCTTAAGGCCTACAACAAAAGTCCATAATCAAGTAAAATTACAATCATGAATGTGCATAGCACTCCTAGTCTACCTCGGCATGCAAGCCGGACAAAAGTGTCTCAAACAAACAACATCATAAATGTAGTGCTACAAAAGAGGGAAAAACACTTCATGGGGCTTAGGCCTTTTTGGCCGGCGTGCTAGCTCCTGCATTCGATCCTTGCCATGTAAAAATTATTAGTAACGTGGGTCAGCAAAGGCTGACCTCAAACTGTGTAACAACACATCTCCTCCCGGCCGCCCCTAACGGACCCCGGGGAACCCTCTAACCTGCAAGTCAGCACTTCGTATGCAATATAATCATCTATAAATAGAAAAAGCATTAAAACGGGCTTGGATGTCTCAATCATCAAACACGTTCTCTACTGGTTGAGCATGTAATAAAAAGGCCTACTATGCAACATGTATGCAACACTCGGGCTTCGCCCAAGGCACCCTACTACGTATGCATCTAGCACAACATCACAACATTGGGTACTCACATTTCCCCATTGGCATAAAGCCGCAAGCACTAAGAGAGACACAACTCCCTCAAATGGCACACAGGCCGCCACATGGAAAACTTGCCAAGGCCCCACCCGCTCGAGGGCTTAGCCCCGGGCTTGCCTGCAAGCATCTGACGTCTCATGTCAGGATTCCAACAAACACAGACTGACCGATTCTAAGAAGCCTTGCTGGACCCCACCCGCTCATGGCCTCATTTCCCGGGCCTGCCCCAAGCTTGGCATTCTCGTCAGTCTCACAGAAGGGGACTAGTCTCGCCGGGACACTCTCCACACATGACGCACATGTCACGGGATAGCCAGCCGACCACGGAGACATAGCCACGCCTTGGCACATCACAATCCAAGACTAAAATCACCATAACCCCTCATTTGTACTGCAGCATTCCCGCGCTTCAAGGAAAACATCTCCAACTCGTGCGGAGCTAACCTTGTCCACCAAGGAAACCATCTCCAACTCATACGGAGCTAACCTTGTACCTCAAGGAAACCATCTACCGCCACGAGGAGCTAACCTTGTCCGGTTCCGACTACGCGTACTCTTTCAAACAAAGGGGAAACACCACCACATCACAAACGGCGTCTTGCCGCAACGGAATCTCTACGAATCCCTAAGTTCGTATGCAACATCATCGAGTCGGACTAACGATCGCGTCTACGGCTTCACCCACTATGCCTAATCCACTAGCGAAGCGGATCTCTAATGCAAAATATGTCGGGGACAGACTCAATCGACCCGGAGGTTCCTATTGAACCTTGGCAACCAAAACACCTCTCAATCGAGTGGTTGGTGCCCAAAATCTAGAAGAAAACGATGCTAAAAACATGCATCCTAAAGACCGAGAGGAGAGGTGTCGTTACCTTCCAACTCCTCTTCCTTGCCATGGCAAAAATAGCCGGATGGAAATCTTCGCAACGATCTAAGATTCACGGATCCGGACTCGGCTCGCGATTTGGAGCCCCGAAACTCTTCCTACAGCCCAAGACCTTCTTCTTCTTCCTCCTTGCTCTAGCTTCTCCCAAGAACTTAGAAAGAGAAGACTTGGAAAACAATGAGGGTTTGCAACCCTAAAATCGGACTTAACTTCCCAAGAGATGGCCTGAACCGTTAGATCCCAAAACCAGAAAAGAAGGGCCACGATTCGCCTTGAAAATAGAAAATCTGGGCCGAACACGGCCTGACACACGCCCGTGTCCAGGGCCGTATGCCTCATTCGCCGTCTCAAATCGACACGCCTGGAACCGCACATGGGCGTCCGACACGCCCGTGTTCAATGCGACACGCTCATGTCCCCAGTGACACGGTCGTATGGCCGGCCGTGTGCCTCCAACGACACGGCCCCGAAACCAACCCGAGAGGTGACACGGCCTGGGACACGCCCGTGTCCCAAGCTGTGTGCCAAGTCTCGACACCCGTCGACAGTCCTTGTGTCGACACCGCGGAAAACGTCGAGCGAAGATTGTCGACCACACGGGACACGCCCTGTGGCATGCCCGTGTCACAGACCGTGTACCCCAGTCTCGACACTCGTCGAGCGAAAGTGTCGACACTTGGGCCGAGTGTCGACACGGCCTCGACACGCCCTGCGACACGCCCATGTCGCAGGCCGTGTGCCCCACTCTCGACACTTTGTCGAGCGAAAGTGTCGACACTTGGGCCGAGTGTCGACACGGCCTCGACACGCCCTGCGACACGCCCGTGTCGCAGGCCGTGTGCCTCCTGCCAGCAATCCAAAAAATTTTCCAGAACCGCACACTGACTCTCTTGCAAAACTGGGGTGTTACAAAGACCATGGTGTCCGCCGTATCCGCCAAGTCCGCTGTGACCGGGCGAACTATTTCTATCTGCCTTTGGTCGTGGACTTGTGGCGGATTGAGGTGTGAGTCTTGCGGACTGCCTCGGGTTTGTACGGACAACCATTGAAGGGGGTTGCTGTCCTGCAGTGGTCGGAAGCTTTGTAGGCTGATGCCTTGTCCGCATAGCTTGGGCGGACTGAAGAGGGTTCGCCAATGTTGCCTTGCTCCTGGCGGTTTTCCTTGGTATCCGGCTAAGTCCATGCGGACTTGGCAGATGGTGTTTTGCTATCGCGCAGGCTAGGGCGGTGTCGCTATCTCTAGGGCGGTGACCACACTCCTCACCTCGCCTATAAATAGGACCCCCCCTGGCACATCTACAGTAACTTGAGTGAACAGTAAGTTGGGTTGGGCGAGGAGCTGCGGTCTCAGTTTGTCTGTCCGCGTGGATTGTTTCAGTGCTGACATTTGCTGTGTGCAGGTCGCACGGGTAGCTTCAAGGAGCCAGGAGTTTGGCTTTGACTTCGGTCAAGTACTTGGAAGTGTTCAGTCTCTGCGGATTCAGCAGGAAGTCGCTCTGCGGCTTGTCAGCTCTGTTTCATCTTTGCCAGCTTCAAAAACCTGTCCGCCGGCTTCAGGCGGGTATGAGGTGTTCCTCAGTTCAGTTTCAGTAGGAGACAAATAACGGTGTGTTCACGCTGCCTCACGGCTTCGGCGGACTCCGTGGCTATTCGGCGGATGCAGCTTAAGTTCAGGCGATCTCAGCGGACTCGGCGACCTCGGCGACCTCGGCGGTCTCGGCGGACTCCGGTGTTGTCCGCCCGGCTTGGTTTTTTGGTGCTTTCTGTTTACAGCTGTTATACTAGCGAAATCATGTCTCGCTATGTATGCCTCGTGTTGTAAAGAAGTGAATGAATAAAAGATCTGCTTGTGCTTCCATTGTTTGTTGCGATTAACCTTTGTTCCTTTGTTTTCCGCTGGTTCAACGTGAGAACTGGGTAGTTCCGAAGATATTAATTTGGCGTTTGGGCTACCTTGCTGACCACGTTGAGAAAATTTAACAGATATATGCTTGTTCAATTCCATTTGTAGACCTAATGAACTATGGCATACAAGATTAGGACATATAAACCTTAGAACCATTGCTAGGCTATCCAAGGACAACCTTGTTAGAGGACTACCTTCTGGCCCCTACAAGAAGGAAGGACTTTGCAGGGCTTGTCAATTAGGCAAGCAAACCAAAAATAGCTTCAAGTCACTTAATAAGAGTGATTCATCTAGGATTTTGTATCTGTTACACATGGATCTCTTTGGACCCATTACAGTACAAAGCTTAGGAGGGAAATCTTATACTTTAGTAGTTGTAGATGACTTCTCTAGATTCACATGGGTGTTCTTTCTGAGGAAGAAGTCTGATAACTTTAAGTGTTTGACAGAGTTTCTCAAATGCATACAGAGTGAGTTCAATACTCACATTGCCCTGATCAGAAGTGATCATGGGACAGAGTTTGATTCTCTTCTTATGCAAGAGTTCTGTCAGAGTGAAGGGATCAGGCACACTTTCTCAGCTCCTAGAACTCCTCAACAAAATGGGGTAGCTGAAAGGAAAAATAGAACCCTTATTGAATCTGCTACTACATTATTGTCAGATGCTCATCTTCCTCTATCCTTTTGGGAAGAGGCAGTGAACACCTCCAACTATGTGTTGAATAGAAGTTTGATACATAAGCTGAAGGGCAAGACTCCCTATGAATTACTCAAAGGGAAGAAACTTAAAGTAGATTATTTTAAAATTTTTGGTTGCATTTGTTACATTAACAATAATGACAAGAAATACATAGCAAAATTTCAAGCTAAAGCTGATGAAGGAGTGTTTCGGGGATACTCCATGATCAGTAAAGCTTATATGGTGTATAATAAATCAACTCTCAAAATTGAAGAATCTATTCATGTATCTTTTGATGAGACTAACATATCATACAAGGAGAAAGAGATTTCTACCACAAGCTCTTTGCAGGTTCCACCACTGTATGAGTCTATGGATGGACTGAACCTAACCTAAGAGGTATCAAACCATCCTACTCCATAGATTGCTGAAGATAGTGAAGAGGAAAGTCAAGAGGAAGTGGCTGAACTTCCCTCAACAGCTAGTATCATTCCCCAAGAGGAATTAAATACAGAAACTGTTGCCCAACCAACTCCACCAACTGATCTTGTCACACTTAGAGATCACCCCAGATCTCAAGTGATTGGAGACATTTTAGCAGGTGTACAGACAAGGCATCAACTCAACCAAGACTTGATGCATGCTTGTTTTCTCTCTCAAATTGAACCTCTCACCATTCATGAGGTAGAGCAAGATCCCCACTAGATCATTGCAATGCAAGAGGAACTAAATCAGTTTGAGAGATGTAGAGTTTGGGATTTAGTTCCAAGACCCCATAAATACCCAGTTATTGGAACCAAATGGGTCTACAGGAACAAGTTGGATGCTCAAGGCAACATAGTGAGGAACAAGGCTAGGCTTGTTGCTCAAGGCTACAGACAAGAGGAAGGAATAGACTATGACCAAACCTTTGTCCCTGTTGTAAGGTTAGAGGCCATTAGAATATTCCTTGCCTACGCAGCTCACAAGAGATTCAAGGTCTACCAGATGGATGTCAAAAGTGCATTTCTGAATGGAGTACTTCAAGAAGAGGTTTATGTAGAACAACCTCCAGGTTTTATCTCTCCAACTCCACCCTCTTTTGTTTTTAAATTGCATAAAGCTCTCTATGGTTTAAAGCAAGCTCCAAGAGCTTGGTATGAGACCCTAGCAAGCTTTCTTTTAGAGCATAAATTTAAAAGAGGAATCATAGATAAAACACTTTTCACTAGACATCATGAGGACCAACTACTGTTAGTACAAATATATATGGATGACATTATTTTTGGGTCTACTGATCCCAAATTGTGCAAGAGGTTTGCTGAGCTCATGCATTCTAAATTTGAGATGAGTAGCATGGGTGAGCTTTCCTACTTCCTTGGTTTCCAACTGAAGCAGCTCCCAGATGGTATCTTCCTCTCCCAAGCTAAATGTGCTAAAGAGCTTATCAAAAAGTTTGGGATGGGTGATGCTTCAGGGATGAAAACCCTTATGGCTACAAATGATGTTGTGGATTCTGATGCAGCAGGGAAACCTGTGGATCAGAAAAATTATAGGGCAATTGTTGGATCCCTATTATAGCTAACAACTAGCAGACCTGATATAATATTTTCCACATGCCTTTGTGCTAGGTTCCAAGTGAACCCTAAAGAATCTCACCTTATTTTCCTAAAACGAATTTTGAGATATATAAAGAGTTGCCCTACTCTAGGACTCTGGTATCCTGTAGAGTCAGAGTTTGAGTTAACTGGATACTCAGATGCTGATAATGCTGGATGTAGAGTGGACAGGAAAAGTACCTCTGGAACATGCCAGTGCCTTGGTATGAGACTTGTCTCCTGGTTTTGTAAAAAGCAGACATCTGTGTCTACATCAACTGCAGAAGCAGAATACATGGCTGCTGGTAGTTGCCGTTCACAAATGCTATGGATACAAAACCAACTCTTAGACTATGGTGTCAACTTAAATAATTCAACTCTATTTTGTGATAATACTAGTGCTATTGCTATAGCACAAAATCCAGTTCACCATTCTAGGACTAAACATATTGAAATAAGACATCATTTCATTATAGATAATGTGGACAAAAAGAAAATTAACTTGATCCATATTCATACTGATCTATAGAGAGCAGACATTTTCACCAAGCCATTGGATGAGAAAACCCATCTGTTCTTTATAAATCAACTGGGAATGATTAATGGAGAAGAGTTAACCTAGTTTCTGTCTGCATTCGACAAATTTTCCAGAGTTCGTCGAACGGAGTTCGAGGAATTAGGGAAAGTTTGAGAGATTCTCGTCGAACGGAGATCGACAAATTCTCTGTGTGAGGAAACAATCTTCGTCGATCGGAGATCGACGAACTTTGCTTCAGAAGACATTTCGTCGAACGGAGTTCGACGAACTATTTTCGATTCTTCTAGATGAGATCGACGAATTATCTGTTTATAATTTATTTCGTCGAGCTCAGTTCGAAGAATTTCTTTTTTATGGAACGGAGTTTGTCGATTCATACTCTGAAAATCTTATATCTAAGTTTTCTTCGACCTCCGTCCCGCGCTTTCAGTTCCCTTGCTCTTGATCACCGTTTCTCTCTGTGTTTTTCTTGCAGGACATCAATGGCGATTCCCCTAAGATCTTTGGTTGCGATGAAGTTTGACACAGGATTCGACATGGATTTTGAGTCTTTTCAACATTTTGAGTCTTTTCTATACATCTTGGAACTACTGGAAGAACTCAATTTAAAGGATTTCATGACCAGACGCATTAAACTACATGGAACAGAAATAAGGGAATGGGTATATACATCTGCTTTTTCTGAAGATGATGTTTTGACCAGCAATATAGGGAGTACTGCTGTTTCATTGTCTCCCGCGGTTCTTTCTGAGCTATTTGGCCTGATCAACGGAGAAGATAACATGGAAATGGATTCTGAGGAATTCAATAATATGCTGAAACTGATGGGTTATTCTGGTAACAACCCTAGTAAGTTGTTGAAAAAGCAATTGTCCGCCGCCTACCAGTTTCTGACGGACATTACGGGAAAAATACTGATGGCCAAGAACTATGCTCATGACTATATTACCTGTCACCAATTTCTAATAATGTGTGCAGTAGTGAATAAGAGACATGTTGATTGGAGTAAGGTTTTCTTTGAATTGATCAAGAAGAAGAACAGCAAGAAGGAAGTCTGCTTTGGCAGAATATTGGGAATTTTTCTCAAGGAGAAGGCTGCTGAATGTATGGTCTCCCCGACCATCTTCATAAACGCCAGCAAGCGCCTCACTTACGCTCTGTTTGGCAGGTGGGAGACGACGATCTCCAAGCCCTCAAAGGCTTCATCCTCATCCCTCCAAACTTCAGAGAGCACAAGGGCTGTAAAGGCCGCTCCCCGCCGTACTGAAGAGGTTCCTCCATCTCAACCATCTCTTCCAGCACCCCTTCCTCCAAATAAGCCTCCTCATGTACCTACCCCTCCTTCATCTCCACCACTTGACCTTACAAACATTCCATATCCACCTCCATCTTCCCCTTTACAAGTTAATCAACAACCTACTCCTCCAGTTTCCCCTCATGAGACAATAATTTCTACACCTCCACAGTCTCCTCTTCCCCCACACCTCTCCACCATTCCATCTTACAACATACCATCAGACGCAATCATGTCAGATGCCCCCACTCCATTTATTATTCCTCCTACCATTCCATCCTCTTCCTCTTCCCCATTTGATCCATCTACCATCATCTCATTACTCACTCCTCTCATAAAATCTCTCATCCAAGAGGCCATTACACCTCTTGTGACCTCCATTAATTCCTTATCTGCCCAGATCTCTATCCTATCTGCTGCCCCCTCTTCATCTAGGGGCCTGGCTCCAGGTATTCCTGAACCCAGGCAGGGGGAGATGCTCAGTGATGAAGTTGTAGCAGATGCAGTTGCAGCAGTCACAGCAGCAGTGCTCTCTCCAGCAGATGCAGTTACAGCAGTTGCATCAGTCACAGCAATAGTTCTCTCTCCAGCAGATGCAGATTCAGATGAGGATACAACAACTTTGTCAGATTTTGATTTTGAAATGATTGAGTTAATTCAATTTATGGATACTGACATTGATTTGGATGAGTCAGTTGCACAAATAACTCCTGTTGGTGATTTCTATTTAAATCCCAAAGTGAATTTGTCTGTTTTGTTGAGCTATTTTGATACTGTACATATGCAATTCTTTCCAGCAGATTTCTCTAAGCAACATTTGGCTATTGTACCATATACCTCTCCAGCTAGTCCAGCAGTTGCTAAGCAACTCTGTGACAATTTTGCTCTCTCAGCTTCAGCCTCCATCTCTGCTTCAAGCCCAGAGGTCACTCCAGAAGATACTTCAGTACCAGTGTCAGCACCAGATTTTGTTATGGATGACTCTCCAATGCCTACTTTAGATGAGCTTATTCAGGCTGACATTGAAGAAGAGAATAAGGCAGTAGCTGATAGCTCTGTCTCTTTTTTTCTGATTCTTGTACAGATACTTCTTCTCTTATTACTGAAACCCCTATTCCTAAACCTTCTGTCCCTCCTCCAGAAAAAGCAGTTATTTCTGATAAAGCTTTGAAAGCTTTGGATGCTCTATATGACATCCCTCAAGGTTCTGAGTCTGAAGAAGATGATGATGATGACTTAGATGAAGATGCAGCTAGTAAGAAAAAGAGATTGTTGGCAAAGAAGAGAAAGGTTGCTCCTCCTCCAACACCCAAGCCAAATCCCACTGTAGACACTCCCTATTATATTCTACACAATGTAACTCCATATAAGGGAATGCCTACATGGATGTGGCTCTCCAAAAACCAGCAAAAAGATAGAAAGAGAAGCAGGAGATACTCCCCTCCTCCAGTGCACAGGTACAGGAAGGATCCTCCTCCTCCTCCAGCAGCTGGTGTCAGTGGCTCTAGCTCCCAGAGATTTGCCCCAATGCAAACTTATCAGAGACAGTCAGGGAGATCTTCTAGAAGTAGCCAGCAGAGGCCATCCTCCTCAGGAAGTCAAAGTCAACAGCATAAGCAGCAGCAGCAGCAACAAAGTTTTGAAGTTCAAAAAGCTGATAGTCCAAAGAGACCTCTCTCTCCTCCAATTCCTTTTGAAGATCCAGAAACTGCTAATACTTCAAGAATGGCTAGGTACCAAGAGCTGATTGGTCTATCATTGATAAATAAAGCCAAAGCAGAAGGAAAAGATATCTCTGGTCTTTCAACAATGTCAAAGTATAGAAAGGAAGAGCTGAAAAGGTTTGACAAAGGAAACAAATTGTTTAATGTTGATGATTATATGAAACTTCATCCAGAAACAGTTGTCCCCAGAGCAACATCATTGAATATTATTGGGGCAGCTGACATGACTATGACAATAGCTCAAGCTCGAGATCCAAAGAGAGAAATCATCTTCCAGAAGCCAGGAGAAAAGAAAACAGAAGACAAACCTCAGCAGAAGAAGCCAAAGAAGTAATTTTCTTGTTGTTTCAATTTCTATCTGTTATTTGTTTTTTTTTCTTAAACTATGTTATATGTTAAACAAAGTTGTGTATACATATATCTGTTGCATGTGTTATAATTCTCTGCCAGATATATATCTTTTCTTACTTTGTTTTTCTATTTTGAGTCTCTGTTAGTGACCTCACCCAAATAGGGGGAGATTGTTGGATCCCTAGTTAATTTGGGTTAGGTTAACAGACTTAGGATGTGACCCATCATGTATAGTCAGGGTCAATTTGTGTCCTAGAGTCTAGGTTAAGTCCTTAGGCTCAACTCCAGATGGACCAGCTTTCAACAAGACCTTCAGAGACTCCAGACTCACAAGTTTTCAAGACTAAGTAAAGTGAGTTCGACATTCGTCGAACTCAGCTCGACGAAAGGAGTTCTGCGCTCGACGATCGTGAGATAATTCTTAGTGCTGAGCTCGACGATCTATGTTCTCTATTCGATGAAGACTCAGTTTCTACATCAAGCCAAAGTCAGGAGATCTTCAAATTTTTCTAAGTCCAGCTTCAAGCTTCGGTCGACGAATTATATTCTGAGCTCGACGAACTTGGACCTCAAGTTGTCAGTGTCTCAGGTCGACGAAGTCAGCTTCTCAGGTCGACAAAAGCTGTACTCTACTCGACGATTTCTGGACTCATAGAATTTGTGTTGACACTTACGGTTTATGTCGACACCAGGATTTCAGTCGACACCCGCTTCTGTCGACACCAGAGGACTTGTGTCGACACCAAGATCAATCTGTCGACACCAACTTATGTTGACACAGCATTTCAGCAGATGCAGAATATTTTGCCTAAGTCCAGAACTTTTCTCAACTCGACGAACTTGATTCTCAGCTCGACGAATGAAGACTGTCTGTTTGATGAATGAAGATTGTCTGGTCGACGAACTCTCTCAAGCTCAGCTCGACGAACTCAAGCTCAGCTCGACGAACTCAAGCTCAGCTCGACGAACACAAGTGCAGCTCGACGAATTGTGTTCTCCGCTCGATGAATCCAGACTAGGTTTTCTTCAAGTTTCCCGTCCCATTTCTTGGCGTTGATTCCTGAACATTTAATTCCAGATCTTCTCGGAATGTTACTGTTAGAACGCACATTGACTATGGATGATTACATGCCGTTTTTTTATGGGACAGTTAAGAAAGTCATTGATTGCTGATTCTTTCCAAGGCCGACTGCAATTACTGCTCAACATTCAAAAAAGTTTGAATGTTCCTCAGTCAGATATAGATTACTCACAGTAAGAGAGAAAAGAATCATGCAGCAATAGAGAAATAGAATCACAGTACAGCAAGCAATACACAATCAGAAAAACACTCTGAAGTTGCAGAAAAAAACATTCTCAAATAAAACGTTCTTTACTGCAATCAGCCTTGACCAGGGAACATTTTCAAGAAGAATAAGAAGAACAATCAAATTCAATCAAGAGTCTTCTTCTCTCTATTCTCAGGACAACTTCAAAGGACAACAAAGTTCTATCTGTCAGAAGAAGTTCCTGAAGCCTTTCTGGTCCAGGCATTCTAGGTCATTGAAGACCTATCACCCTGAAGCCGTGCTCCAGCATTCCTGACCAATTCAAGATCTCAGGGGGAGCAAGATCTGCTACAATCAATCCACAAGTCTTCTATCTGATTGTTGACAGAGAAGACACTATCACCCTCTTTCCAATTCCTGTACAGGGTTTTAAATCCCTTCAAAATTATTCTGGTTGTAAGTCTCCTTCCAAAAGACTTGAGGGTTGGTTTTTGAGCACCTTATCAAAAGCTCATTGGTGCCCAGGACACCTGATCAACTCATCCTGCAGTGGATTCCTACCTAGGGTGGTAGAAGAGTGGATGTACCCAGATTGATTGGGGAACTACTATAGCTCCTTGTGTCTTCTGGTTGCTCTTTTCTTTTGTTTTCTGGCTGTGCTCTGTGATTGTTCTGTGATTGCTCTGTATTTAGATAGTTGATGTGTTTACTTTATTTTATTTGCCTCCCTGTTCACTTAGGAGTACAACAAAAGTTGTAAAAAGTTTTTAGTAAGCACCATACTCTATTCACCCCCCCCCCCCCTCTAGAATATATCAGATCTAACCAGCACATTCAGCCTGACAGGACACAAAAACTGCATATCACTTTATTCCTTTTCCTTGAAGCAGAACCCGATTCTTGGGAACTCTTACTCTCACCAGTCTTCCTCTTATCCTTTCTCATTTGTTGACCTTGGTTCTTGGCATTGTTGATCACCTCGATCTTTAGGGCAGCATCCACAACTTCAGCATAGCTTTCAGATCCATGAGCACAAGCCAGCTATTGTATGACATTCCTAAGACCACCCAGAAAATGTTTAACATGACTAGAATCTGAGGACACCATGTCAGGGCCAAATTGGCACAGTTTTTTAAACTCCACCTCGTACTTGCTAATGGTGAGCTGCTTTTGCTTGAGGTGTAGAAAATCATTCATCAAACGGTCCCTCTCGACTGATGGCAGAAACATTTTTAGCAGAAATTCGTTAAAGGATTCCCATGAGCACCCATCCTTAAGGTTTTCCATTTCTCTCAGCCACTAACTCTTGACAAGTCCCTTGATTTGATAAGCAGTGACCATCAATCTCTGGTCTGCTGAAACTCTTGAGTAAGCGAACATCTCCTTGATGGTTATAATCCAATAGTCCAAAGCCATAAAAACTACTCTACCATAAGAGGTAGGGGTCCCAATCGCAGGAAATGCCAAATGAATGTCATATGTTATAGCAACAAGACCCGGGGAACCAGTGGGGCAAGGGGAACAAGAATGGTTTGACCCACGGCCGGTTCCTGCACTCTAGGCGGCTGACTAGCAGCAACTGATAACAACGCCTAGATCTGAGACTACATCTCAAACATTTGCCTCGACAGAGCCTCATTGCTCTGCCACAATACTTCTATCACGGCATCACTGTGGGTACCAGATGATTCCCCCTCTGACTAGGGAGTCAACCTCATCACCAGACGCTTAAGCGCCATCTAATCAAACAATGAAAATCTAATGAAAACCTAGCTTAACCTCTAGAACTAAACAACGTAGTTCCGAAAAATACATGCTTAAATACTTGCTCATGCCGCAAACTTGCTCTTGGATTTTCATTTATGATGTCATGACTAAACTTAGGATGACATACCCTCATCCTACTGACTCATGTGCATAAATCATGAATGCAAGAATTCTTATTTTTCTCTTTGACTCAAAGCCATGTGTGTACATATGTCATCATATAAGTCTTTAGTTTGGCACGTGTGCTAATGCTATATTATGTCATGTATGTCATGCTATTTATCCTAAAAAGGCGTTAATGCATGTTATGAGCGGTGTACATATGAAATATTATGCATCTCATACTACATAATATCGCACACAACAAAAATCAAAATTTAATGTGCATTCATGTGATGATTGTTATGCATCCCATACTGCATAACATTCACATGTTGCATCCTATGAGGATCCATATGCAAACACATATTATGCATCACATACTATATAATATGTCTTGTATACTTCTTATCATGCTTATGAGTGTAGTGTTAATGCTTCGGCCAAGACGTACTGATGACACATCGGTGTGCGTATGAAATGAAACTAGACAACTAACACAAACCTGAGATAGTTGTTCGACAAATTGTCAAACAACTCATCCTTCTGATACCAACTATCACAACCCCAATTTTCTCCACATTTAATGATGTATCAGAGTAATAGAAAATGCACGTCATGATGCCACATCAACAGGGGATAACTGCAGACGTTCAGGCAAAACTCTTACTTAACACTTCTATGAAAGATCCATAAGTTATTTAGAGAAAAACTAGTTAAAGTTTAAATGGTTAGTCGTATCCCTCGGCTTAGTGGCTCACCTAGTCCATGAGAAACAGATAATTATACGCTACGAAAAATACTTTTTTATAATATTAGACATCCTACATGAGTATAAACATCCCCAGAGGACAACTCATGTTATGCAAGACTCTAGATTTATAGTAACTATGAAAGTAGCATTTACGACCATTAAATATAGTAATTTAGATTTCAATTATGGCATGTATGAAGTAATAATAATAATTTTTATACTTTAAAATATCTAACATGCAACGTAGCATAAATCCTTCCCAGAGAGCAAGTACAACCAACCAAAAAGGTAAACTAGCAGCTAGCAAAGTTTTCAACATTCTAAAAGAAACTAGCAGTGGGCATCAACAACCTGACACGAACCCACTGAAAGTATGCATGTCTGAACTAAAACCAGAAAATAACAAACTACCTCAAAATGGTGAGAAAAACCACTGCAACCAATGTAGTCCACAAGCTATCACCCAACACAACCGATCCACCAGCTACAACCCTGAACCAGAGGCATTCAAAGAAAGACCACCTCAGTAAGAAATTTGCAAGTGGAAATGTTAATAAGCAGGTAATAAGTAGAAAAAGGCAAGAAAGGGTTTACCAAACCCGACTATAATAAAATGTTGAAACCACAGATGATTAGCCAAATAGAAACAAATAAAGTGACAAGTTTGCAATAAGAGTAAAAGATATTTGCACCAAGTGCGGAACGAAGCCATGCTTCGACAAAATCTGCAAGGATAGAATGAAATAGCATGAACTGATCTATACGAAGCAAGTGTGCACACAACAGCTCGAAACACGTGATCCATTAACATTGGTAAAATAATCGGGCCGATGCAGGTGACCAAAAACATCCCAAACCGAACTACCAAACCCAAACGTCTCACAAATAGGTACTGTGGTGGTGGCCACCTGACCCAACACAACTCAACAGTCCACAAAACAGAGAACAAACAAACACCAGGAATGATTCAAGTGGAATGACAAAACAGCCAAAGAAAACTTCATACCCAAAAACAAACAAACCAAACCAAGTAAAGAAATACCTTGACAAGCCCTGAATTTTTCAAAGGACCATACACGACGAATCAGACACAAATCAACGAAAACAGTAAGTCCAGCTTGTTGGAACACCCTATTACTGATTTGGGCAAGGATCACTATGTCTTTTTGGAAATCTGTTTTGACCTCCTTGTATAGATCTAAAGGTCAATTAGAATTGAGTCTAAGGGTTAGTATTTAGGTTTGAAAGCTGCCCTCAAGACCAGATATTTCAATTCAGGAGACTAAGTCATTTCGTCGAGCTCAGTACGAAGAATCGTCGAACTCCATTCGACGATCGCTGAGCTCACTTCGACGAATCGTCGAACTCCATTCGATGATCTCTGAGCTCAACTTCAATGAGTCGTCGAACTTCATTCGACGATCTTCGAGCTCAGATCGACGCTCCTGTCTCCAGTTTGTTTCTCTATCTCTGAGCTCAGTTCGACGATAGTTGAGCTCAGATCGACGATCTCTGTTTCAGTCTAAGTCCAGTCTCTGAGCTAAGTTCAACGATAGTGGAGCTCAGGTCGACGTTTTTCTTGTGAGATCGACGTTTTTCAAGATTCAAATTCAGACAGTTATGGAATTATTCTCAGCATTTATTTCAAGGATCTTGTAGCCGTTTTCAATTAATCTGGAGCAAGTTTCAAGGGATTTTCAAAGGAATGTTTTTATTGGACTTTCCTCCAGAAGACCAAATGCAGTTAAGGAAGTCATTTATGATAGGCTAACAACTATCTTGGACAAAACAAAATATTCATTCAGATCTAAGGAATAAAAGATAAGTTTTTCATCCCTGCTGCATAACATAGAAGAATAACATAGAACAACATCATCAACAACAACTCTTACAACAATCACAACAACAGAAAGAGAAAGAGTTGCAGATATTCTCAGTCTTAGAATTCATACAAGAACACCATCACAAAAGGAGATCAACATACTGAAATTTTTAGATCCCTCTTGATTCCAATGTTCAAAGGCCATCATCATTCAAGACTCCAGACACCACACATTTCAGCTGTTGCTGAAATCATCCTTTGCTGGAGATCAAATTTTTTGAAGGCCTATCACCCTACTGCAAAGCTTCACTTCCTGAAAAACTATAGATCTCAGGGGGAGCTTTGACAACATCCACTATCTTCTCTCTGATTGTTGACAGAGAAGATCATCATCTCTCTCTCTCTCTCTCTCTCTCTCTCTCTCTCTCTCTCTCTCTCTCTCTCTCTGCTGTAAAGGGTTTATCAAACTCCCTTCAAAAGTTTGTGCTGGTTTCGGAGACATTGTAAAACTCAGTGGTTGCAATACACCTGATCAAAAAATCTGGTTTGGTTTTTGAGTACCTTATCAAAAGCTCATTGGTGCCCAGGACTCCTGATCAACTCATCCTGCAGTGGATTCCTACCTAGGGTGGTAGAAGAGTGGATGTACCCAGATTGATTGGGGAACCACTATAGCTCCTTGTGTGATCTGGTTGCTTGTTTTCTTTTGTTTTCTGGTTGTGGTTTGTGAATGCTTTTTGATTAGATAGTCGATGTGTTTACTTTATTTTATTTGCTTCCCTGTTCACTTAGGAATACAACAACAGTTGTAAAATATTTTTAGCAAGCACCATACTCTATTCACCCCCCTCTAGAGTATATCAGATCTAACCTACACTTTCAATTGGTATCAGAGCGAGGTTGGTTAAAAATACCACATCTTCCAGGTTAGTTAAACATACCACATCTTCCAGGTTGGTTAAAATACCACACCTTAGTGGTTGCACAGGCTAACACCTGAACCCAAAGATCCCTCTAGTTTGATCTGCTTGTTTTGATTTTGTTATTAGAATTATTTCTTCACAAAACATGGCCCAAAACAAAGATTATGCTAGCACCAGACCTCCAGTGTGCAATCTATCTAAGTTTGCACTTTGGAAGGCAAGGATTAGACTGTACATGAACTCTATTGATGAGGACATTTTCAATTCTATTTTGACAGTGTGTCCAAGACCTCCAGAGAATACAAGCACAAGTGTTGTTCCACCTCCTTCAGGAACAGATGCAGAAATAAAGAAATGGAAATTGGCTGATGCAAAAGCTATGAACATTCTAGCCCAGACTATGTCTAATGAGATATTCCAAAAGGTAGCTGAATGCAACTCAGCAAAGGACATCTTGGACAAGTTATCTGAGATAGTCTCAGGATCTGCTGATGAGAGAAAAGATAGAAGATCTCATCTCATAAACCAGTATGAGAATTTCAAGAAAGGAGAAGCTGAGTCAGTAGCAGACATGTATAATAGACTCAGTCTCATAGTCAATGAGCTGAAAACTTTGGATAAGGAGATCTCATTGACTGAGCTCAATGATAAAATCCTAATGTGCTTCCCAAGCACTTGGGACTCAAGGATCTGGCCAATCAAGGATGCCAGAAGCCTAAATGAGATCACAACTAAAGCTCTCTTGGGCAAGCTCAAGTCTTATGAGCTGCTCATCAAGAATAGAGAAGAAGAGCAGAAGGCTGCTTCACCAGCAGTCAGAAAAGAGAAGTCAATAGCCTTCAAAGCCATTGAAGATCAGCCTGAAGACAAAGTCACAAGCAATGAAGAGCTGCTAAGCCTACTGGCCAAAAGGTTTTACAAAATGGCCAGGAAGGATTTCAGGAAAAGATCATACAGAGAGAATGACAAGCCAAAGTATGACAAATCAAATAACAAAGAGATTATTTATTTTGGTTGCAGGAAACCAGGCCACATTGTGCCTGACTGTCCAGAAAATAAAAACAAGGACAAAAAGGACAGGAAAGAAAGGAGAAAGGAAAAGGACTTCAAGAAGAGCAGCAATGGCAAACCCTCCTCCAGCAAGAACAAACATACAAGGAAGGGATTTGTTGCTGAAACTTGGAGTGAGACAGAAGAAGAATCGAAAGCTTCATCCAGCTCAAGTGATGATGAGGATGATGCTGAAGAAAAAGAATTCTGCATGATGGCTATCAATGCCTCACAACACAATTCTGATGCAGAAGAATCAGAGTCAGAATCAGAGACTCAATCTGAAGAGGACCAGGTAATAAGTTCTTTTGATTTTAATTCTGAAGACTTCAAGTGTGAGTTTAAAGCACTATGTTTAGATTTATTAAAATCTGAGAAGGAAATCATTTCTCTCAGAAATCAATTATCTGAATACAGTTCTTTAAAATCAGATAACCTCAAACTCTCTGAGGAGTTGTAATGCTGTAGGGAGCAGATAGCTTCACTGAAAAGTGAACTATCAGAGGCCAAGAAGCTTGAAGAATCCCTCAATGGGAGAAGTATCAAGCTAATGGACATCACAAGCACAGTGAACTCAAGATTCAATAGTACACTGGGCTTGGGTGGTTCATCCAGCCAACCTATAGTATTAACAACCCCAATTAAATTTATCTCTGATAAAGTTAAGGGAGTTGTAGAGAGATAGCTAGGAAGAATTCTGACTTACCCAAGAAAATAAGAGTTCAACAGAAATCATTGAACGGAGCTAGACGATCGTCGAATGCAGATCAACGATCTCAGGCTAAATCGTCGAACCCAGGTCGACGATCTCTAAACCCTGAACTCTGCCACAGTCGATTTTCGAACAGAGCTCGACGATCTGACCCAAGATCGTCGAACTCAGCTCAGCGATCGTCGAGCAGAGATCAGAGTTTTGAAAACTTTTTCAAAGGTAAATCAAATTCCAAACCTAGGGGTCCTTCATCCCAAAGATTTAACCCTTATACTGAATGGATAATACCTCCAAGGAGATATCATCCTGAAGGCTATAAGAGCTAACCAGGGATGTCTTCTATTTCTGAATTCAAAGGTTATCAACCTAGGCCCAAGGTAAACTGGGTCAAAAATAAGTAAATTGTTTTATGTGCAGGTGAAGACCTATCCAACATCAAACCAGCAATGGTATCTGGATAGTGTGTGCTCAAAGCACATGACAGGAAACAAGGACAATTTCACATCCTTCAAAGCTAAGCTTGGACCAAAGTAATATTTGGAGATTCAAACTTTTGACTAACAAAAGGATATGGTGCAGTCCAGATTGGCACAGTCACATTCAAGAAAGTAGCCTATTTGGAAGGACTGAAGCACAACTTGATCAGTATCAGTCAACTATGTGATGAAGGCTACCAAGTGAATTTCAGCAAATCCTCATGCAAGATCAAATCAGAGGACAACACAACTGTGTTGACAGGTAAAAGGAAAGGTAACATCTATTTAGTAGACTTTCTTTCAACTGAAGTAGATATTTGCTTGTTTAACTCTATTAGTAGACCTAATGAACTATGGCATAAGAGACTAGGACATATAAACCTTAGAACCATTGCTAGGCTATCCAAGGACAACCTTGTTAGAGGACTACATTCTGGCCCCTACAAGAAGGAATGACTCTATAGGGCTTGTCAATTAGGCAAGCAAACCAAAAATAGTTTCAAGTCACTTAATAAGAGTGATTCACCTAGGATTTTGTATCTGTTACACATGGATCTTTTTGGACCCATTACAGTACAAAGCGTAGGAGGGAAATCTTATACTTTAGTGGTTGTAGATGACTTCTCTAGATTCACATGGGTGTTCCTTCTGAGGAAGAAGTCTGATAACTTTAAGTGTTTGACAGAGTTTCTCAAATACATACAGAGTGAGTTCAATACTCACATTGCCCTGATCAAAAGTGATCATGGGACAGAGTTTGATTCTCTTCTTATGCAAGAGTTCTGTCAGAGTGAAGGGATCAGGCACACTTTCTCAGCTCCTAGAACTCCTCAACAAAATGGGGTAGCTGAAAGGAAAAATAGAACCCTTATTGAATCTGCCACTACATTGTTGTCAGATGCTCACCTTCCTCTATCCTTTTGGGCAGAGGAAGTGAACACCTCCAACTATGTGTTGAATAGAAGTTTAATACATAAACTGAAGGGCAAGACGCCCTATGAATTACTCAAAGGTAAGAAACCTAAAGTAGATTACTTTAAAATTTTTGGTTGTATTTGTTACATTCATAATAATGACAAGAAATACTTAGCAAAATTTCAAGCTAAAGATGATGAAGGAGTGTTTCTGAGATACTCCATGATCAGTAAAGCTTATAGGGTATATAATAAATCAACTCTCAAAATTGAAGAATCTGTTCATATATCTTTTGATGAATCTAACATGTCTTTCAAGGAGAAGAATACTTCTACCATAGAACCTTTACAGGTACACTCTCTTGCTGAAGACTTGGACAGGTTACAAATCATTCAAAAAGATGAAAGCAGTGACGATGAAGAAGACATTCAACATCTTGAAGAGAATCTTCTTGAAGAGCTAGTTGTTGTACCACAAGAGAAAACAACAACACAGGTTGGTGAACAATCAACATCTCCTGTTGATTTAGTAACATCAAGAGACCATCCAATCTCCCAAGTGATTGGAGACATCTCAGCTGGTGTGCAAACCAGAAATCAGGTCAACCAAAACCTGATGCACACTTGCTTTCTTTCTCAAATTGAACCTCAATCCATTCAAGATGCAGAGCAAGATCCACACTGGATCATTGCAATGCAAGAAGAGTTGCATCAATTTGAAAGGAACAAAGTTTGGGAACTAGTACCAAGGCCAAAGGATCACTCCATTGTTAGAACAAAGTGGGTATTCAGAAATAAATTGGATGATCAAGGAGTCATTGTAAGGAACAAGGCAAGGCTAGTTGATCAAGGGTACTCTCAAGAAAAAGGGATAGATTATGACCAGACCTTTGCACTAGTTGCAAGGTTAGAAGCAATAAGAATCTTCTTAGCATATGCAGCACACAAAGGATTCAAAGTATACCAGATGGATGTAAAGAGTGCTTTTCTCAATAGAGATATCAAAGAAGAAGTCTATGTCAGACAACCCTCAGGTTTTATCTCTTCAACTCATCCTGATTATGTTTTCAATTTGCATAAAGCATTATAAGGTCTAAAGCAAGCTCCTAGAGCATGGTATGAGACCCTAGCATGCTTTCTTCTAAAAATGAGTTTATAAGGAGTAGAGTAGACCAAACTCTTTTTATTAGAACCCATAAGTCTCATACCCTACTAGTACAAATCTATGTAGATGATATTATATTTGGTTATACTGATTCAAATTTGTGCAGAAGGTTTTCCAACCTAATGCATTCTAAATTTGAAATGAGTAGCATGGGTGAGCTATCCTTCTTTCTAGGATTGCAAATCAAATAACATGCTGAAGGCATATTTATTTCTCAAACCAAGTATGCAAAAGAATTGGTTAAGAAATTTGGTATGTCTGAAGCATCATGTATGAAAACACCTATGCCTACTAATGTTGTATTGATGCTGATGAACATGGGAAACCTGTTGATCAGACAATATATAGAGCAATGATTGGCTTTTTATTGTACCTTACAGCTAGTAGACCTGACATAATGTTTGCTACATGCATATGTGCTAGATTCCAAGTGAGCCCTAGAGAGTCACACCTAACCTTAGTAAAAAGGATTCTTAGGTATGTAAAAAGTTATCCAAATCTAGGTCTCTGGTATCCAAAGATTCAGCATTTGACTTAACTGGATTTTCAGATGTTGATTATGCTAGATGCAGAATAGACAGGAAAAGCACCAGTGGAACTTGTCAGTTTCTTGGTGACAGACTTGTCTCCTGGTTTTGCAAGAAACAAACATATGTGTCAACTTCAACTGCTGAAGCTGAATATATGGCTGCAGCTAGTTGTTGTTCACAAATATTGTGGATTCAAAACCAACTCCTAGACTATGGCTACAACTTAGAAAAGTCTAAAATATTTTGTGATAATACCAGTGCTATTTCTATAGCACAAAATCTAGTCCTCCATAGTAGGACAAAACACATAGAAATTAGACATCACTTTATAAGGGATAATGTTGAGAAAAATAAAATTGAACTTCAATATATCCCAACTTATTTGCAAAGGGGAGATATTTTCACCAAACCCTTAGATGAAAAGAAACATACATTCTTCCTGAATCAGTTAGGAATGTTAGATGGAAGAAGTCTAAAATAAGATCCAAGATTTTAAAATTATAAAAATGACCAAGACTAGGTAAATCAAAGTGCTTTTTCTAGTGTATAGAGTGTTTCTGGTCTCTGAACTGCACTCGACGATTTTCCCAAGATCGTCGAACGGAGATCGACGACTTCCGAAATCGTCGACCAGAGTTCAACGCTTCTCAGGTAGTGCTTAACTATCTTTCTTCAGGTCAGCGATCATCGAACGGAGCTCAACGCTCTCCAATATTGTCGAACGGAGATCAACGATGTTGATGACATTTCAGTTTCCTTTAGAAGCCCAGATCGTCGAACAGAGTTCAACGATCTTTCCTTTTCGGCGTCGAACCCTAATATAAAACTCATTTTTCGGCCGTCGTTCTCCCTTTGCACTTTCATACTCTCTGCAAATTTTTTCTTTCCCTCCAAACTTCTCTACACTTGGTCGTTTGTTTGTTCATCTTTGCAGGAATCAATGGCAGTTTCAGTCACCATCTTGGCCTCAATGAAATTTGACGCTGGATTTGATATCGACATGGATTCTGGAACTTTTCAAAGAAGATTCTGTTGAGCTTTCTGGAGAGGAATTTTCTAATATGCTTGAAAGGATGGGACACTCTGAAGCAAACCCTAGCAAATTGCTTAAGAAAAATCTGTCTATTGAGTACAGATTTCGGGCTGATGTTGTTGGAAAAGTGCTGTTGGCAAAACACTCAGCTCATGATACCATATCTAGGTATCAGCTCTGTCTGATGGGTGCCCTAGTGGACAAGAAGCAACTCAACTGGGGAGAAGTTTTCTTTGATTTGATTAAGAAAAAGATTAACAAGAACTTTGTAACTTTGAAAGAATTTTAGGGATGTTCCTTCACCACAGATGCCCTGCACTGCTTGTTTCCAGTGGGATGCACATCAATGCCTCCAAGACGCTCACCTGTGCCCTATTTAAAATGGGACATGCAGATTGTCAAGCCCAGCAGACCCTCTGCAATCTCATCTTCAGCACAAAGACTGCTTCAGTTCTTCCCCTCAGGTTTCTGCCCCTGTAGAAGACTTGTCTGCTTCATCTCCTCCTCCTCCACCTCTTGTTTCATCTACCACAGTCACATCCACCATCATAATTTCCACCCCATCTCCAACTTCAATTCCGTCTCCAACTCCACTCACTGAAAAAATCTTCCATCCTCTAGATCACTACCCACACCTGTTATTGATTCATCGTCCCATATTCAATCTTTCACTCTAATAGATGATTCGTATATGGATGATTCTCCTTCATCCCCTCCCTGGCCACCATCCTCATCCACCTCTTATCAACAACTACTTCAGGACATAATTGCTCAACCATCCTTCACACCATCCATTTCCATTCAACTCTCTCTCCATCTCCACAATTCCAATTTCCCAACCATCATTTCCACAATCCACAGGTTCTCCTACAAACATCTCCTGCTGCTCCAACTTCCATTCCTACCTCTACTCAAGTCCTCTTGAACAAGTATAGATCTTCCAGCCCTTGAAGACAGGTTATATGATCTGATAGCTCCAAGTCTATCCCTCTTGCTGGAGACCTCTTTTGCTCCACTATAAAACAGTTCAGGAACTGTCCTGCCAGGCTTTCTTCTTTTCTTCCTCCTCAGGCAATCCCTTCTTCTGGATGCCTTGATCCAGTTCTCACTGCATCTACGCAGGGGGAGATGCCTTATGAAGTTGAAAGATTGCGTGCTGTAGTATCCTCAGCCCAGCTCCATTGCATCTGTTGCATTCATCACAGTGGACCTCAGGTCACTGTTGTCAGTTTTTGATTTTGTGTACTTCAACTACCTTCCAGTACAGTAATCTAAGATATTACTAAGGCCATTGTGCCTATTTCCAGATTCACCCCAGCCTAATAAGCTCTTATATAAATTCCTTCAAGGCTATTGACACTACTTCTCTGCTGCTCCTACTGCTATGATATTTCTGCTAGTTCTGATATTGCTGTTTTTGAGGATATGCATATGACAGAGGCATTTGTTTTTGAGCCTGCTGTTACTACTGTTGTCGCTCCTTCTGAAGTTGCTTTTCCAGTTTCATCTATTACTACTGCTTCCATTACTGCTGCTGTAGCTTCTATTTCTGAAATTGTTGTATCTGAATCTGCTGCCATAGCTCCTTCTGCCAGTGTTGCTTCTACTCCACTGCCTGCTGTTGCTGCTGCTACTGTTGCTGTTTCTGCTATTTCTTCTGCTCAGGTTAAACAATAAAAAGATTATCTCAAAAGGATTGATGCAGTGTATGATAATCCTCCAAGCTCAGACAATGATCAGTTTAGGACTGACTCAGATGATTTCTCTACTACAATTGCAAGGAAAAGAAAAGCCAGAAGCAAAGCTATGAAGAGAGTTCCTCCAGAAAAAGTGAAAGATACAAATGACATTCCATACTACATACTGCATGATTGCCCTATCACAAAACCTTGGATGCAATACTCCAGGAATCAACTGAAAGCTATGAAGAAGAAAAGAAAGTTGACAAAGGATCTTCCCATTTCAATGCTACTCCTCCTCCTACTCCTTCACCTGATGCAGGTGCAGGTGGAAGTTCTGCTTTCCAATCTACTGCCAGAAGCCAAACTTCATATAAACCTCAAGGAAGATCCCAGTATAGAGGGAATCAATCTAGAGGTTACCAGTCCAGAAGAGGACAGTACAGAGGAAATCAAAGAGGACTCAGAGTATATTCCAGGCAACATCCTTATCCAAGGGAAGGACAAGGTCCACCATCTGACACTACTTCTGGTCCCTTCCCTTATAAGCTGAAAGATCTAGTCTCCTCCAGAGCTCCTCCAAATAATTCTTCAAATAGATATGAGCATCATGTTCCATTTGAAGATCCAGAAAATAATCCCACCTCATGGACTGCAAGAATGAAAGAATTGGCTGCTTTGGACCAAATCAAGAAAGCTAGAGAACAAGGAAGAGATACTTCAAATATCACTACTTTTTCAGATCAAAGAGAGAAAGAACTTGAGAGATACTCCTCCAGTAAATTTTTTGATTCATAAAGCTATATGAAGTTGCACCCAGAAGCTGTAGTGCCCAGGCCAAAGCATCAAACCTCTCTAGGTGCAGCTGATGACAGAAGATCTAAGAAGAACTCTCAACCCCAACAAAGAAATAGTTCTTATAAAGAGCAAGGAAAAAGAATGATTCTGTAAGATGACAGTATAATTTGTTTTCTGATCTATCTGAGATAATGTCTGTGTTTTTGCAATGTCTTGTTTGTTATATCTCTGCTTTGTATTGTTTTTATTTTTCCAATATCTGTAAATAGTAATCCTAACCCAAATAGGGGGAGATTGTTGGAACACCCTATTATTGATTTGGTCAAGGATCACTATGCCTTTTAGGAAATTTGTTTTGACCTCCTTGTATAGATCTAAAGGTCAATTAGAATTGAGTCTAAGGTTAGTATTTAGGTTTGAAAGTTGCCCTCAAGACCAGATATTTCAGTTCAGGAGACTAAGTCATTTCGTCGAGCTCAGTACGACGAATCGTCGAACTCCATTCGACGATCGCTGAGCTCAATTCGACGAATCGTCGAACTCCATTCGACGATCTCTGAGCTCAACTTCAACGAGTCGTCGAACTTCATTCGACGATCTTCGAGCTCAGATCGACGCTCCTGTCTCCAGTTTTTTTTCTCTATCTCTGAGCTCAGTTCGACGATAGTTGAGCTTAGATCGACGATCTCTGTTTCAGTGTCAGTCCAGTCTCTGAGCTCAATTCAATGATAGTGGAGCTCAGGTCGACGTTTTTCTGGTGAGATCGACATTTTTCAAGATTCAAATTCAGACATTTATGGAATTATTCTCAGCATTTATTTCAAGGATCTTGTAGCCGTTTTCAATTAATCTGGAGCAAGTTTCAAGGGATTTTCAAAGGAATATTTTTATTGGACTTTCCTCCAGAAGAGCAAATGCAGTTAAGGAAGTCATTTATGACAGGCTAACGGGTATCTTGGACAAAAAAATATTCATTCAGATCTAAGGAATAAAAGATCAGTTTTTTCATCCCTGCTGCATAACATAGAAGAATAACATAGAACAACATCATCAACAACAACTCTTACAACAATCACAACAACAGAAAGAGAAAGAGTTGCAGATATTCTCAGTCTTAGAATTCATACAAGAACACCATCACAAAAGGAGATCAACATACTGAAATTTTTAGATCCCTCTTGATTCACAGTGTTCAAAGTCCATCATCATTCAAGACTCCAGACACCACACATTTCAGCTGTTGCTGAAATCATCCTTTGCTGGAGATCAAATTTTCTGAAGGCCTATCACCCTACTGCAAAGCTTCACTTCCTGAACAACTATAGATCTCAGGGGAGCTTTGACAACATCCACAATCTTCTCTCTGATTGTTGACAGAGAAGATCATCTCATCCATCTCTCTCTCTCTGCTGTAAAGGATTTATCAAACTCCCTTCAAAAGTTTGTGCTGGTTTCTGAGACCTTATCAAAACTCAGTGGTGGCAAGACACCTGATCAAAAAATCTGGTTTGGTTTTTGAGTACCTTATCAAAAGCTCATTGGTGCCCAGGACACCTGATCAACTCATCCTACAGTGGATTCCTACCTAGGGTGGTAGAAGAGTGGGTGTACCCAGATTGATTGAGGAACCACTATAGCTCCTTGTGTCATCTGGTTGCTTGTTTTTCTTTTGTTTTCTAGCTGTGGTTTGTGATTGCTTTTTGATTAGATAGTTGTTGTGTTTACTTTATTTATTTGCTTCCCTGTTCACTTAGGAATACAACAACAGTTGTAAAAAGTTTTTAGCAAGCACCATACTCTATTCACCCCCCCTCTAGAGTATATCAGATCTAACCTGCACTTTCACAGTTATAATTAGGCAAGTATACCCGACGAACACTACCGATACTCGGCGAATTGACTTCCAATACTCGACGAAGACTAATGATATTCGACAAATCGACTAACGATACTCGACGATTTTGACTTGGCGGCCCAGTCACTCAATGCTTCCCAAGCCTAAGCCAAACACGACGAATTTGTAGAATGCACTCAATGCCTCCTACTCTAGGCCATAATCGATAAATCGTCTAGTGTACTCAACCCCTTTTTCCTTCACTCAATGCCACGCCTGCCTATACTCGACGAACTCGATTCCTAGATACTCGACGAACCCAACTTTACTCAATGCCATGCCAGCCGATACTCGACAAAATTGCACTTAATAAAATATACATATACTCGACGAATAATATTCGATGAATTTACCTTAACGAATTCCTACACCTAGTCATACGCGGCGAATTAATCCACTATATATGCCGAAATTGTCCTTAGGCTAAATTATGGTACTCAACGAATCCACTACCGATACTTGACGAATTTCGAACACACCACTATCGCTAAACTCAACGGATAATGGCTGAAATCTTCTACTCTCTTATGGATTCCTCAAGCTTAATCCCTACACTACCTCTATGCTATAAGGATAAGAAATGAAACAAAGAAAATCAAGAAACTATTACAAGAAGAAAAGCGCCACTTCCCTTAAAACTCTGGAAATCTGCCGCCCCATGACAAGGATCGAACGCCAAAAGCCCTAAGCAGCGTTTCTTGAAACATCTGGGGGAGGAGGTCAAAACCACAAACCCTAACACACAAAAAATCGGGGAAACGGGGAAAGCTTACCACAAATGTGTAGATCTTGGCGAGAGTTTTCCAAATATCCAATCTATTGACAAACCCGACCACAGGAATCGCTCTCTATCGCTGGCCAACCGCACGCGTAGTCGCCGCTGTTGATGCAGAAAATGCGCCCTCAAATTTCGGTAAAATTGGAAAAAGAGAGAAGGAAACTGCAAGCAACTGTTTACTAATGGACCAAGGAAAGAGTAAAATTAGGAACAGATTTAAGACCGCAAAGTCCGAGATCCAAGTCCACAGCTTTCACTAAATGGGCATCTGGACTCGAGTTAGCGTGCCTTGGGTGCACCACCTTCCCCCTATTATAGGATGGGTGCCTGCCCAAATGGGCAGGGCTAAAATAACCGGTTGCCCGGGGTACTGGAGAACCGAGAAACGGAGACAAGAAGCAAAAAAGAAAGAACACGCCAGTCCGCGCAAAAGGGTGGACTGGGCTCGCGGGCTGGGGCTTCCATCTGCTGGAGCTTCCATCGCGGGCTGGACGACGCCGGCCTGGGCGGACTTATCTTTGAGTCTGCCTGAAGAGCTATCCTGGGAGCTGATCACCTGGGGCATGCCGAGCTGGGTGGACTGAGCACCGAGTCCTCCACCGAAGGGGATTAACCTTGGGACTTGTTGAATGTCGACGCTTTGCCGATCTGAGCGGACTGCTAAACCGAGTCCGCCGCTAATGTGCCTGGGACCTTGGATGTGTTGCGGACTTTGGGGTTAACATAATCCCGCACATTTTTAGGTTTCTGGAAACTTTGAACATGTTTGCTTAACCACCGAGTCCGCAAATCTCATTAATGCTGTCATCGCTATAAATATCGCCGAGGGGCTCGAATTGTTAAAAGTATCAACGACATGGGTCGTTATTCACCTCTTACGGTCTCAATTTTGCAGGCCGACATGGCGAGACTCGGCGCTTTCTTCACTAGCCTTAGTGCAAAAAATTAAAAACCAATAATGCTAATGAAAGCTAAGGAAGTGATAAAGAGAGTGACGAGTCGGGAGGCCGTCCACTCTACCGGAGAGAGTCTTATAGCAAGAAGCCTGCTAAGGATGCAGCTCGCCATGCTGATGTGCCTGTGCGCGAGAAGGAGGATGTCATCGTCTTTCACACTGAACAGCCGTTAGAAAGTGCGGATAAGACATTCATCTATCAGACACTGCCCACACTCAAAAACTGCGAACTCAGCGTACACGATTTGCGCAAATAACAAAACCGAGGTGTCATCCCCCAACGCACTGCAGCCCATTGTTAACCTTGGTGAGGATAGGCGGCCTGCAGGGAAGAAGTTGGGGAAGGCGTGCCCTCAAAGGCATTGGTTGCTGCAAACCTTGAGACAGTCCGCGAGAGCAAGCCAGATTTAGGGAAGGCTGCCGCGGACTCTGCTGAGAAAAAGGCCCTTCTGGAAAGAAGAGGAAGAGGGACAAATCCACTATGGCTGAGCGGGTTGAAAAGAAGCTGCGGACGATGAAAGAGAAAAATATCTCCGTGCGGACTGGAGATGCAGACTTGCAGCACAGGCCGCGTGAAAGAGAAGTTCCTCAAAGCGACCTAGTTACACCAGAGGTCCAAGTTCAGGGAGACAATTCCCTCTACACGGTCATTTTCCCACTGAAGAGATACTAAATTCCATAGACGTCGAACAACTTGATCTCATCAACAAATCCTTGCTAGATGTGTTGCATCCTGAGGTAGAAATCTTGGAGTAAAGATCGGCGAGCTCCCTTCTTTATCAACTGCCGAGGAAAAAGAGAAGGAAAAACTGAAATAGAAGATAGCGGAACAGAAGAAGCAGATCGCCACCCACGTGGCTACAGTTGAGGCGGCCTCGAAAAAGGCCACGACGGACAAAGAAGCTGAAGATCTGCGGATTGCTGCAGAGCTGCTGCAGACAGGTAACCTCCAAACGGTGCCTAAATACTTTATGCATTAGTGGCTTTATAGGTCACCGTAGTGGAAGTAGAGGCCAATCAAGATCGTCACCGAGACCGATGACATTGTTGTTTCCACAAGATCTACGGCTGAAAAGAGAATCAAAGTCCATCGCGAATGGAAGAAATGGTTAAGTGCCTTTGACCCGGAGCGGGCAAGGCGGCCTATCATCGATAACCGGCAACTCGCTGCTTCTTTTGCCAAAGTGATATTTTATCTTGATATTATGAGTCCACTGCGGACTGTATTTGAATGTGAAATTGACCTTCTTTGTTGCAGGTAGAAAGTCACCACCGGGCTCTATCGAGAGTGGGGAGATTGTGACTACACTAAATACCAGAGTTGACGCGGGCTCGCATGATGAGTCCGCAAGAGGCGAGCAGCCCAGCATGGATAACATCACGGAGTGTTGAAGTTGGTGACCGGGCGGTCTGGCGGTCTGGCTTGGCGGGTTGATGACCGTGCGGTTTTGCAGTTACCCTTCAGCAGTTTGGTTGTTGTGGGTTGCTGTCTGAGGTCCAAGCGGTCTGGCGGTTTGACTCTGGCGAATTGGAGACCGGGCGGTCTAGCGGTCTCCCATGGCGAACTCTCTCTCTCTCTGGAAGTACCGAGCGGTTAGCCCGCCAATCTAACCGCGCGGCTTGTGCGGTTTGTGTCTTTATAGTCCGCTTGTGTCATGTAAATTTTTAGTCCCACATCTCTTATTTGTATTCTCTCTTATCTCCTTCATTCTATATAAGGGAGGTAATACCTTTGTAATAGATACCTTTTTTCAGATAATAAAGTTTCTGTTAAAACCACTTCCGGTTTGTTTTTGTTCCACTTCCGGCTTGTTTTTGTTCATTTCTAACATGGTATCAGAGGAAACGATCTTTTCCTCCTGATTCAGCTTCTTCTTCTGTTCGCGCGGGCTACCTTCTAGCCGCTCGACTTCTTTCACTCCGCTTGATTCTCGGCTTGTTTCTGCTTCCCGCGACCTGTCTTCGCGGCTTGCCTTCTCTTCTAACTACTGCCCTGTTCGTGCGGCTTGTTTCTCATTGCTTCTCTTCTCTCGCCGCTCCTCTCAGTCGCTGCGACCTGTTTAGTAGTCGCCTCGACCTGTTTTCTTCTACCCGCTCGTGCTAACTAGTCATTGCAGCATCTCTTTTGTCATCTGACTTGGTTTATCCTGCCTGCGGCTTTCCTAGCGGCACAGCCTGCTTCTGTTCGACCGGCTTGTGACTTATTTTAGCCGCCGCAGCTTGCTGTTCTCTCGCCGTCTCTCTCAATAGATTCCACTTCCTTCGAACCATCTGCCTCAGTGGTCATCTCTTCTGGTAGTGCCCACACTATTACTCGCGGACGATGGTTGATCGATTCTGGTGCTACAAATCATATGACAGGTAATCCTCAATGTTTCTCTCATCTAGACACACATGATCGGTTGCCCCCTCTCATCGTTGCGGATGGTTCTCCCTCCTCGGTCAATGGGACGGGCATGGTTCAAGTCACTCCGTCTCTCTGCCTTGCAGATACCCTCTATATGCCCCAGTTTTCCTTGCAATTTATTATCAGTTACCTCTTTATGCAAGCAACTACAGTGCTCCGTCACATTCACTACTACCTCTTGTTCTTTTCAGGATCCGGCCTCCCAACGGACAATTGCTAGTGGGACTGAGAGTGGCGGCCTCTACTTCCTCGACAACATCTCTGCTCTATCTGCCTCCTCCTCCTCTACAGATCTTCTCCAATGGCATCTTCGCTTTGGTCATGCCCCCCCTCGCCTTCTTCGCCAACTTCTCCCCACCTCCCTTCCCAACATCCTCCTCTTAATTGTGACGCATGTCACCTTGGCAAGCATCACCGCTCTTCCTTTCCTCCAAAGCAAGCTTGTGGATCCACCCGTCCGTTTGATCTTGTTTACTCTGACATCTGGGGTCCTGCTCCTACCCTTACCATTGGGTGGGGTAGTTCTTACTTTGTTACGTTCATTGATGACTTTTCTCGCTGTACTTGCGTCTATCTCTTACGAGACCGTTCTGAACTTTTTGATATATGGACATCCTTTTATCATTCAATTCAAACTCAGTTTGGCGTTTCCATTAAAATCTTACGCTCGGATAACGCAAAAGAATATCTTAGTCAAGCCTTTTCCTCTTTTTGTACGCAACATGGGATTATTCATCAAACCAGTTGCGTTTACTCCTCCCAACAAAATGGAGTGGCGGAACGCAAAAATCGTCACCTCCTTGATGTCGCTCGCACTCTGCTTACGCAAATGCATGTCCCTCGCTCCTACTGGGGCTATGCTGTTCTCATCGCTTGCTATCTCATCAATCGCATTCCCTCCACCGTTCTCCATGGTCAAACTCCTTTCTCCATTCTCTATCTGGGCAAAGAACCCTTTCCTCTTCCTCTCCGTATCTTTGGATGCACCGCATTAGTGCATGCTCCCTCTACCACCCGCGACAAACTCTCCCCTCGGTCCACCAAATGTATCTTTCTGGGCTGCTCTCCCACTCAGAAAGGTTATTGTTGCTTTGACCCCGTCACCCGCAAACTATTTGTCTATGCGGATGTTACCTTCTTTGAAAATGCATCTTACTTCTCTTCCGCTTCTTCCTCTACTCCTGCTACTCCTCCTTCTCTCACCAACCCCCATATTCCCTCGCCTCCTACTACTGTTCCGCCTTCTCCACCATCTCCACCATCTCCACTATCTCCACCATCTTACCCCGCTTCGCCTTCTCCACTTTCCTCCTCGTCGATGTCGTCGCTCTCTTCTCTCGTGCCAGCTTTCTCCACCACGGATGCTCCGGATACTGGGGTACCTGCTGACCTGGACCTCCCCATTGCCCTTCGCAAAGGGGTACGGGCTTGTACCCAGCATCCTCTTACTGTTGTTGTTTCCTATGATCGTCTGGCTCCTGCTAGCAGGGACTTTGCTCTGGCTATCTCTTCTACTTCCACCCCCGTTCCTATCAGGAAGCTCTTACCCTTCCGCATTGGAAAGCTGCCATGGATGAAGAAATCGCTACTCTCACTGAACGGGGTACCTGGACTCTTTTTCCTCCTCCTGTTGGCACAGATGTTGTTGGCTGTCGCTGGATTTTTGTGGTGAAATTCCTCCCCGATGGCAGTGTGGATCGCTACAAAGCCCGCCTGGTGGCTAAAGGATTCACTCAGACCTATGGTGTTGATTATTTCGATACATTCTCTCCCGTTGCTCGTCTCAGCACCATACGGGTCCTTCTCTCTGTGGCTGTCAACCGGGACTGGCCAATTTCACAACTGGATGTTAAGAATGCTTTCCTCTATGGTGATCTACAGGAAGATGTTTATATGGAGCAACCTCCGGGGTATGTTGCTCAGGGGGAGACACGTGTATGCCGACTGAAGAAGGCTATTTATGTCCTCAAGCAAAGTCCGTGTGCCTGGTTTGACAAGTTTAGCGGCATTGTTGCGGCCATTGGTTTTACAAGAAGCTCGGCCGATCACTCCTTATTTGTTCGGAAAACGCCTCTGCTATGGTTGTTCTTGCGGTTTATGTCGATGATATTCTTCTTACTGGCGATGACCAGGAGGGGGTAACATTGACAAAGAAACACCTCCGTCAACACCTGGTCACAAAGGATATGGGATCTCCAAAGTACTTTCTGGGGATTGAAATCTCAAGGAAGCCCAACTCCATGGTTCTTTCCCAAAGGAAGTATGCCCTTGATCTTTAAAGGAGGCAGGATTGACAGGTGCTAAACCTGCCCGTTGTCCTATGACTACTGGAGAAGACAAAACTTAGACAGATGACTCGCCTCTTCTATCTGATATTTCGAGGTACCGACGTCTGGTGGGAAAACTCATTTATCTCACGGTAACCAGACCCGACATCTCCTATGTCGTTGGCAGGTGAGCCAGTTTATGCAAGCTCCTCGGGAGTGTCATCTTCAATCTGTCTTGCGGATCTTGGAATATGTCAAAGCAGCGCCTGGGAAAGGATTACTATTTCAGAAGAATGGTCATCTGAGGTTGAAGCATACTCAGATGCGAGTTACGCTGATGACAAAGGGGATCGCAAGTCAACCTCGGGTTTCTGCACCTTTGTTAGGGAAATCTGGTGAGCTGGAAGAGCAAGAAGTAGTCGGTTGTTTCCAGGTCTAGTGCTGAAGCAGAATATCGTAGTATGGCATCGACCACTTGTGAGTTAAAGTGGCTACGGGCTCTCCTGCTGGATTTAGGAGAGGTGTATAACCATCCTCTACCTATGTTCTGTGATAACAAGACTGTCATATACATCTACAAAAATCCGGTCTTCCATGAAAGAACCAAGCACATTGAGGTCGACTGTCATTTCATTCGTGAAGAGATTCTGAAGGAACAAATTTGCACTCCCTTCGTCACTTCTGATAAAGAGCTGGCTGACATCTTCACCAAGCCAGTTTCCGCCTCGTTTCTTCATATTTGTGACAAGCTGGGCATGATCGATATATATGTTCCAGCTTGAGGGGGAGTGTTGAAGTTGGTGATCGGGCGGTCTGGCGGTCTGGCTTGGCGGGTTGATGACCGCGCGGTTTTGCAGTTACCCTTCAGTGGTTTGGTTGCTGTGGGTTTCTGTCTGAGGTCCAAGCGGTCTGGCGGTTTGACTATGGCGAATTGGAGATCGGGCGGTCTAGCGGTCTCCCATGGCGATCTCTCTCTCTCTGGAAGTAGCCGAGCGGTTAGCCCGCCTATCTAACCGCGCGGCTTGTGCGGTTTGTGTCTGTATAGTCCGCTTGTGTCATGTAAATTTTTAGTCCCACATCTCTTATTTGTATTCTCTCTTCTCTCCTCCATTCTATATAAGGGAGGTAATAGCTTTGTAATAGATACCTTTTTTCAGATAATAAAGTTTCTGTTAAAACCACTTCCAGTTTGTTTTTGTTCCCCTTCCGCTTGTTTTTGTTCATTTCTAACATGGTATGAGGAAACGATATTTTCCTCCTGATTCAGCTTCTTCTGTTCGCGCGGGCTACCTTCTAGCCGCTCAACTTCTTTCCCTCCGCTTGATTCTCGGCTTGTTTCTGCTTCCCGCGACCTGTCTTCGCGGCTTGCCTTCTCTTCTGACCGCTGCCCTGTTCGTGCGGCATGTTTCTCATTGCTTCTCTTCTCTCGCTGTTCCTCTCAGTCGCTGCGACCTGTTTAGTAGTCGCCTCGACCTGTTTTCTTCTACCCGCTCGTGCTAACTAGTCATTGCGGCCTCTCTTTTTGTCATCCGACTTGGTTTCGCCTGCCTGCGGCTTTCCTAGCCGCACGGCCTGCTTCTGTCCGACCGCTTGTGACTTATTTTAGCCGTCGCGGCTTGCTGTTCTCTCGCCGTCTCTCTTCAATGGATTCCACTTCCTTCGAACCGTCCGCCTCGGTGGTCATCTCTTCTGGTAGTGCCCACACTGTTACTCACGGACGATGGTTGATCGATTCTGGTGCTACAAATCATATGACAGGCAATCCTCAATGTTTCTCTCATCTAGACACACATGATCGGTTGCCCCCTGTCATCGTTGTGGATGGTTCTCCCTCCCCGGTCAATGGGACGGGCATGGTTCAAGTCACTCCGTCTCTTTGCTTGCAGATACCCTCTATGTGCCCCAATTTCCTTGCAATTTATTATCGTTTACCTCTTTATGCAAGCAACTACAGTGCTCCGTCACATTCACTACTACCTCTTGTTCTTTTTCAGGATCTGGCATCCCAACGGACGATTGCTACTGGGACTGAGAGTGGCTGCCTCTACTTCCTCGACAATGTCTCTGCTCTATCTGCCTTCTCCTCCTCCTCTACAGATCTTCTCCAATGGCATCTTCTCCTTGGTCATGCACCCCCCTGCCTTCTTCACCAACTTCTCCACCACCTCCATTCCCAACATCCTCCTCTTAATTATGACGCATGTCAACTTGGCAAGCATCACCGCTCTTCCTTCCTCCAAAGCAAGCTCGTGGATCCACCCGTCCATTTGATCTTGTTCACTCTGACATCTGGGGTCCTGCTCCTACCCTTACCATTGGGCGGGGCAGTTCTTACTTTGTTACGTTCATTGATGACTTTTCTCGCTGTACTTGGGTCTATCTCTTATGAGACCGTTCTGAACTTTTTGATATATGGACATCTTTTTATCATTCAATTCAAACTCAGTTTGGCGTTTCCATTAAAATCTTACGCTCAGATAACGCAAAAGAGTATCTTAGTCAAGCCTTTTCCTCCTTTTGTACGCAACATGGGATTATTCATCAAACCAGTTGCGTTTACTCCTCCCAACAAAATGGAGTGGCGGAACGCAAAAACCGTCACCTCCTTGATGTCGCTCGCACTCTGCTTATGCAAATACATGTCCCTCGCTCCTACTGGGGCTATGCTATTCTCATCGCTTGCTATCTCATCAATCGCATTCCCTCCACCGTTCTCTATGGTCAAACTCCTTTCTCCATTCTCTATCCGGGCAAAGAACCCTTTCCTCTTCCTCTCCGTATCTTTGGATGCACCGCATTTGTGCATGCTCCCTCTACCACCCGCGACAAACTCTCCCCTCGTCCACCAAATGTATCTTTCTGGGCTACTCTACCACTCAGAAAGGTTATTGTTGCTTTGATCCCGTCACCCGCAAAAAATTTGTCTCTACGGATGTTACCTTCTCTGAAAATGCATCTTACTTCTCTTCCGCTTCTTCCTCTACTCCTGCTACTCCTCCTTCTCTCACCAACCCCCATATTCCCTCGCCTCCTACTACTGTTCCGCCTTCTCCACCATCTCCCACCATCTCCACTATCTCCACCATCTTACCCCGCTTCGCCTTCTCCACCTTCCTCCTCATTGATGTCGTCGCTCTCTTCTCTCGTGCCAGCTTTCTCCACCACGGATGCTCCGGATACTGGGGTACCTGCTGACCTGGACCTCCCCATTGCCCTTCACAAAGGGGTTCGGCTTGTACCCAGCATCCTCTTGCTCCTGTTGTTTCCTATGATCGTCTGACGCCTGCTCGCAGGGAATTTGCTCTGGCTATCTCTTCTACTTCCACCCCCCGTTCCTATCAGGAAGCTCTTACCCTTCCGCATTGGAAAGCTGCCATGGATGAAGAAATCGCTACTCTCACTGAACGGGGTACCTGGACTCTTTTTCCTCCTCCTGTTGGCACAGATGTTGTTGGCTGTCGCTGGATTTTTGTGGTGAAATTCCTCCCAATGGCAGTGTGGATCGCTACAAAGCTCGCCTGGTGGCCAAAGGATTCACTCAGACCTATGGTGTTGATTATTTTGATACATTCTCTCCCGTTGCTCGTCTCAGCACCATACGGGTCCTTCTCTCTGTGGCTGTCAACCGGGACTGGCCAATTTCACAACTGGATGTTAAGAATGCTTTCCTCTATGGTGATTTACAGGAAGATGTTTATATGGAGCAACCTACGGGGTATGTTGCTCAGGGGGAGACATGTGTATGCCGACTGAAGAAGGCTATTTATGTCCTCAAGCAAAGTCCGCGTGCCTGGTTATACAAGTTTAGCGGCATTGTTGCGGCCATTGGTTTTACAAGAAGCTCGGCCGATCACTCCTTATTTGTTCAGAAAACCACCTCTGGTATGGTTGTTCTTGCAGTTTATGTCGATGACATTCTTCTTACTGGCGATGACCAGGAGGGGGTAACGTTGACAAAGAAACACCTCCGTCAACACCTGGTCACAAAGGATATGGGATCTCCAAAGTACTTTCAGGGGATTGAAATCTCAAGGAAGCCCAACTCCATGGTTCTTTCCCAAAGGAAGTATGCCCTTGATCTTTTAAAGGAGGCAGGATTGACAGGTGCTAAACCTGCCCGTTGTCATATGACTACTGGAGAAGACAAAACTTAGACAGATGACTCGCCTCTTCTATCCGATATTTGGAGGTACCGGCGTCTGGTGGAAAAACTCATTTATCTCACGGTAACCAGACCCGACATCTCCTATGCTGTTGGCAAGGTGAGCCAGTTTATGCAAGCTCCTCGGGAGTGTTATCTTCAATCTGCCTTGCGGATCTTGGAATATGTCAAAGCAGCGCTTGGGAAAGGATTACTCTTTCAGAAGAATGGTCATCTGAGGGTTGAAGCATATTCAGATGCGAGTTACGCTGATGACAAAGGGGATCGCAAGTCAACCCCGGGTTTCTGCACCTTTGTTGGGGGAAATTTGGTGAGCTGGAAGAGCAAGAAGCAGTTGTTAAATTTTCTCAACGCGATCAGCAAGGTAGCCCAAACGCCAAATTAATATCTTCGGAACTACCCTGTTCGCACGTTGAACCAGCGGAAACCCAAGGAATAGAGGTTACACCCAACAAACAATGGAAGCACAAGCAGGTCTAGTATACATTCACTTCTTTACATTGCGAGGAATACATAGCGAGACATGATTTTGCTAGTATAACAGCTGTAAACAGAGAGCACCAAAAAAAAACAAGCCGGGCGGACAGCACCGGAGTCCGCCGAGACTGCGAGGTCGCTGAGGTCGCCGAGACCGCTGAGCTCGCCCAAGCTATGCTGCAATCCGCCGAATAGACACAGAGTCCGCCGAAGCCGCAAGGCCGCGCGGACACACCGTTATTCGCCTCCTGCTGAACCTGAACTGAGGAACACCCCTACCCGCCTGAAACCGGCGGACAGGTTATTGAAGCTGGCAAAGTTGAAACAGAGCTGACAAGCCGCAAAGCGACCTCCTGCTGAGTCCGCAGAGACCGCACGCTTCCAAGCACTTGACCTGAAGTCACAGCCAAACTCCTGGCTCCTTGAAGCTATCCGCGCGACCTGCACACAGCAAACCGTCAGCCTGAAACAATCCGCGCGGACTGGAAAACACATACCGCAGCTCCTTGCACACCCCAACTTACTGTTCACTCAAGTTACTTAGGTTACTGTAGATGTGCCAGGGGGGTCCTATTTATAGGCAGGGTGAGGAGTGTGGTCACCGTCCAAGAGATAGCGAAACCGCCCCAGCCCGTACGATAGCAAACCTCCATCCGCTGAGTCCGCAAGGACTTAGCCGGAAACCAAGGAAAACCGCCAGGAGCAAGGCAACCATTGACGAACTCCCTCCAGTCCGCCCAAGCGATGCGGACAAGGCATCAGCCCGCAAAGCTCCAACCACTGCAGGACAGCAACCACCTTCAATGGCAGTCCGCACCAACCCGAGGCAGTCCGCAAGACTCACACCTCAATCCGCCACAAGTCCACGACCAAAGGCAGACAGCAACAATCCTCCCGGTCACAGCGGACTTGGCGGATACGGCGGACACCATGAACTTGACACAGTGTGACCAAGTCCAAAACCATCAAGGGCCAATGCGAGCATGGCGGACACGAACTCCCGTCCATCAAACATCCTAGCACAGACCGCCATCAGTCCTGCGAGCTCCTCGCACTTCTATCCAAAGCAGCAGCCAACCCCGGACTCCAAATCAGTCCTGCCAATCGATCTCCACAGCAAATCGCCTGCTGTGCCACCAGAACTTGACAAGGCCTCAGCCAAACTCTAAGCCCAGTCCGCAACAGCCTACACCGCGGACACTCCAGTCCGCAAGCTACCCGCGGACACGAGCCAAACCGCCTATCAGCACAATCTTGCACCCGCGGCCACTGAGCAATGCACCAGTCCGCAAGCCTTCATCCGCTCAGGCCGCTCCTTGGCAAAGCCAATCAGCAACACCCTATCCGCAGACACCAGGCCGCATAGTCCGCGGACTCCATGCAACAACCCGCTTCAAAAGACAGCCGGCTTCACACTAGACCTTCCACCAGGCCGCACATCACAGTCCGCCCAGTACGCCTAGTCCGCCAATGCTGTCCGTCACAGGCCGCCCGGCCTGTCCTGTCACCCACTTCCACTTCACAAAATTCAACACTCCCCCTTGAAGTGGGAAGTGGTGACCAAGCCCAGCAAGCTGCGCAAGTGTTCAAAAGGTCCCTTCGACAGTGGCTTCGTGAAGATGTCAGCAAGATTATCTTCACTCCGAACTTGTCCGACCAGCAGAGACCCCTCCAACACCTTCTCCCTGATGAAGTGGTGATCAATCTCTATATGCTTGGTCCTGGCGTGATACACTGGATTGTTTACCAGTTTGAGAGCACTCTCATTGTCATCCCGGAGTAAAGTAGGCCCTTGCACTTCTTCATGAACATCCTCTATAAGCCTCCTCAACCAAACGGCTTCCCGAGCAGCCAAGGCCGAAGCCTTATACTCCGCCTCCGTGGTTGAAACTGACACCGAGTCCTGCTTCTTGCTACACCACGAGATGCTAGCTGAACCGCAAGTGAACACATAACCTGAAGTAGACCTTCGATCATCTGAATCACCGCCATAGTCAGCATCCGTGTACCCGAGCAACGCAAACTCCGCGTCCCTTCTATAGAGGAGTCCCATATCAGAAGAAGCCTTGACATACTTCAGAATTCCCTTCGCCGCCACTAGATGAGATTGCCTTGGTTCAGCCATATACCGACTTACTCGGCCAACAGCATAAGCTATATCCGGCCTTGTAATCGTCAGATAAATCAAGCTCCCAACAAGAGCCCTGAACATCAACGGATCATGAAGAACCCTTCCCTCATCTCGTCGAAGTTTCAGCCCAGATTCTAGTGGAGTAGAGCACTTCTTCCCTTCGCCCATGCCGAACCGCTTCACAATACGATCAGCATACCCTTTATGGCAAATGAGAACCCCGCACTCCTTCCTCTCCACTTCCAGACCGAGAAAGTGATGCAACTCTCCCAAGTCTTTCATCTCGAAGCGTATAGCAAGCTCAGCCCTGAGCCTTGCTACTTCCTCCTCCGAATTTCCTATGATGATCATGTCATCCACATACAGCAGGACCAAGACTCGTAGCTCTCCCTTCTTCTTGACAAACAAGCTTGAATCCAAGTTGGAAGCAAGGTATCCACAGAATTGCAAGTACTCTGCAATCTTCCCATACCACGCTCTAGGAGCTTGCTTCAACCCATAGAGAGCCTTCCTGAGTTTGCAGACATAGTCCGGATGCTTTTTAGAGACAAAACCAAGCGGCTGATCCATGAAGATATCCTTGTCAATCTCTCCGTAAAGAAAGGCATTCTTCACATCGAGTTGCCACAACCTCCATCCCTTGCTAGCAGCCAAGGCGATCACCACTCTTACAGAAGTTATCTTCACAACTAGACTGAATGTCTCCTCATAGTCTTCCCCATACTGTTGTGAGAATCCTCTAGCGACCAGGCGAGCCTTGAACCGATCAATGCTCCCATCAGCCTTCTTCTTCAACTTATACACCCACTTGCAAGTAACCGGAGTAATGCCATCAACCTTGGGCACAAGATCCCAGGTTTCATTCTTCTTCAGAGCATCAATCTCTTCTTTCATGTCACCTTCCCACTCCTTCACTCCAGTGGCCTCGTTGAAGCTTGCAGGCTCTCGCTCATCCAGAGGACCTGCAAAGAAGCAGGAGACAAAGCTCACTGCATTCCCATCACAGTACCGAGCCGGTGGCTTAACCACCCTCTTCGATCTCCGAAGACACGGCTCCTTGCTCACGGCTTCCGTTGCTTCTTCGGGCTCCACTCCTACCTGGGGAAAGCATTGAGCAGTGCTCCCCCTGCTTCCTGAGCCAGAAGGCTCAGCCTCGGAGTTCGAAGCAACAGGAGCTGCTGGTGAAACAGCAAGCTCCTCTTCCAAGCCTTCAGCAGCCACCACCGGTGCTTCATCAACCTTGCTACTTCCGGTAAGCTCCACCGAGCCACCTCCATATGACGTCAGCTCGTCAAAGACAACATCTCTTGACACCACGAACTTCTTCGTCACAGGGTCCATGCATTTCCATCCCTTCTTCCGCTCATCATAGCCAACAAAGACAAGTTTCCTTGCCTTCGCATCCAGCTTTGTCCGTGAAGCATCCGGGACATGCACGTAGCAAGTTGAACCGAACACCCTAAGGTGTCCCACACTCGGCTTCTCCTTCAGCAACAGCTCAATAGGAGTTCTCATGTTGATAGGGCTGAGTGGCATCCGGTTGATAACATAAGCAGCACAAGACATTACCTCCGCCCAAAAGGACCTTGGGATATCTTTCGCGTGAAGCCAGCATTTGCAGGTCTACGTCAAATGACGGATCTTTCGCTCCGCTACCCCATTTTATTGTGGAGTGTGAGCACAAGTAAGCTCTCGTTGGATCCCGTGCTTCCTGCAGAAGTTAGAAAACTCGGAGGAAACAAATTCACCCCCGTTATCTGTTCTAAGCTTCTTAATCCGCAAGCCAAGCCGGCCTCCTACCAACTCCTTGAACTCCACGAACAAACGGAAGGCTTCCGACTTCTCCTTTAAGAAGTACACCCAAGTATACCTTGAGTAGTCATCAACCAAGACAAGCATGTATCTACTTCCACCAAGGCTGGCAGTAACCGTTGGTCCCATCAGGTCGCCATGAATACACTCCAATGGTTTCTTGCTCCTTGTTTGTGATTTATCAAACGGAAGGCGATGTGCCTTACCGTATTGACAGCCCGCACAAACATGCCCATCACCAAAGGAGGACAACTTCGGCAACCCCCTCACCAAACTTCTACTAGCCATCGCCTTCAGCTTGTCCATGCCGACATGTCCCAGCCTCTCATGCCAGATAGCAGCGCTATCATTGGCCCTCATCTTATCAACATAAGCATTGGTGGAAAGAACAAACAGGTTCTTCACCCTCCTCCCAACATGAGAAACATCAGCCTTCACCGCTGATACGTTGCGAAAGAACCTCACGTCTGTTGTCCCAAACAGAACGTGATACCCAGCGTCTACCGCATTGGTCACCGAGAAGAGGTTTTTCTTCATGCCCGGCACGTGATACACACTCCTTAACATGAGTGGCCCCTGATCACTACCTAAATACACGACCCCTCTTTCTCTTTTGCATAAACAGTATTATCAGCAGTGATAATAGCTTCATTACCTGAGTAAGCCTGCATGGAGGTGAACTTTTATTTGTCTCCGGTGAGGTGATGACCACACCCAGAGTCCACGATCCACTCGCTGTTGAAGTCCTCAGCAGACAAGGCCCGGACACAAGTGCCCGTCATAAAAGCTCTGCCCCATCCTGCTTCTTCACTTCTCGAGCAAGCCTCCTCCTTTCCCGCAGCATGCCCAGGATGCAGTTTGACCTTGCAGTCCCGCTTGAAGTGCCCTCACTGATGACACCGGTAGCACTCCAGGTTCTTCTTCCAGTCCTTAGGAGCATTGCTCCTCTCCGGTGGATATGAAGTTGAAGTCTCCTTCTCAACAGCGGCCTGCACCTTCTTCTTCTTCTTCCCTTCCCATCCTTTCTTCTTACCTGAGAAGAGAGCTTCGCTGCCTTACTGATTCAGGTTCACTCCAGCCATCTGCCTTGCTAAGCTCTCCTGTGAGGCAAGCAGATTCTCCAGCTCCAGCAACGACGGCTGAGTAGCCCACCCGTGAACAGATATTACAAAGGCCACGTACTCCTTCTGCAAGTCGCGGATAATGTGTCTTTTCATCTTTGCCTCAGAGATAGGCTCATCAAGATCCAGTGCCGACAGCTCAGCGCACAAGCTCTTCATCTTTAAGAAGTACTTGGAGATGGAAAGGTCTCCCTGAGTTGCCCTGGCCAACTCATTCTCCAAGAACTGAAGCCGTGCCACATTCTTCCTATTGAACAACTCATCAATGGTTGTCCAAATATCAGCAGCCGACTCACACCGTACGATGTGATCAAATAGTTCTGGAGACACGGCTCTCTTCAGAATGAACTCCACCTTAGCATTTGTTCTTCTCCAGAGCCTAACCTGCTCAGCAGTACCGAAAGCAGCAGTAACTTTCTGTCTGTCGTCACCACCGACGACTTCCCACAGCTCCTCGCCAAGAAGATAACTCTTCATGCACGACTTCCACTTCTTGAAGTTAGTCGGCGTTAAGAGTTCAATGCCCAGACCTCTTGCAAAACTCCCTTCCATTGCAACACCTGTTGGCAACCTTCAGAAGCTCCGAGCAACAACACAGGTTGATCACCACTCAATCACTGAGTAACAACACTGGCTGACTTCCGCTCACGCAACTGAACCTCAGTAACCTCAGAAATCTCGCTCTGATACCATGTTACATTTTCTTAACGTGATCAGCAAGGTAGCCCAAACGCCAAATTAATATCTTCGGAACTACCCAGTTCGCACGTTGAACCAGCGGAAACCCAAGGAATAGAGGTTACACCCAACAAACAATGGAAGCACAAGCAGGTCTAGTATACATTCACTTCTTTACATTACGAGGCATACATAGCGAGACATGATTTCGCTAGTATAACAGCTGTAAACATAGAGCACCAAAAAAAACAAGCCGGCCGGACAGCACCGGAGTCCGCCGAGACCGCGAGGTCGCCGAGGTCGCCGAGACCGCTGAGCTCGCCCAAGCTATGCTGCAATCCGCCGAATAGACACAGAGTCCGCCGAAGCCGCAAGGCCGCGCGGACACACCGTTATTCGCCTCCTGCTGAACCTGAACTGAGGAACACCCCTACCCGCCTGAAACCGGCGGACAGGTTATTGAAGCTGGCAAAGTTGAAACAGAGCTGACAAGCCGCAGAGCGACCTCCTGATGAGTCCGCAGAGACCGCACGCTTCCAAGCACTTGACCGAAGTCACAGCCAAACTCCTTGCTCCTTGAAGCTATCCACGCGACCTGCACACAGTAAACCGTCAGCCTGAAACAATCCGCGCGGACTGGAAAACACAGACCGCATCTCCTTGCACACCCCAACTTACTGTTCACTCAAGTTACTTAGGTTACTGTAGATGTGCCAGGGGGGTCCTATTAATAGGCAGGGTGAGGAGTGTGGTCACCGCCCAAGAGATAGCGACACCTCCCCAGCCCGCGCGATAGCAAACCTCCGTCCGCTGAGTCCGCAAGGACTTAGCCGAAAACCAAGGAAAACCGCCAGGAGCAAGGCAACCATTGACGAACTCCCTCCAGTCCGCCCAAGCGATGCGGACAAGGCATCAGCCCGCAAAGCTCCAACCACTGCAGGACAGCAACCACCTTCAATGGCAGCCCGCACCAACCCGAGGCAGTCCGCAAGACTCACACCTCAATCCGCCACAAGTCCACGACCAAAGGCAGACAGCAACAGTCCGCCCTGTCACAGCGGACTTGGCGGATACGTCGGACACCATGAACTTGACACAGTGTGACCAAGTCCAAAACCATCAAGGGCCAATGCGAGCATGGCGGACACGAACTCCCGTCCGCCAAACATCCTAGCACAGACCGCCATCAGTCCGCGAGCTCCTCGCACTTCTATCCAAAGCAGCAGCCAACCCCGGACTCCAAATCAGTCTGCCAATCGATCTCCACAGCAAATCGCCTGCTGTGCCACCAGAACTTGACAAGGCCTCAGCCAAGCTCAAAGCCCAGTCCACAACAGCCTACACCGCGGACACTCCAGTCCGCAAGCTACCCGCGGACACGAGCCAAACCGCCTATCAGCACAAGCTTGCACCCGCGACCACTGAGCAATGCACCAGTCCGCAAGCCTTCATCCGCTCAGGCCGCTCCTTGGCAAAGCCAATCCGCAAAACCCTATCCGCAGACACCATGCCGCATAGTCCGCGGACTCCATGCAACAACCCGCTCAGAAGACAGCCGGCTTCACACTAGACCTTCCACCAGGCCGCACATCACAGTCCGCCCAGTCCGCCTAGTCCGCCAATGCTGTCCGCCCAGGCCGCCCGGCCTGTCCTGACACCCACTTCCACTTCAAAAAATTCAACAGCAGTCGGTTGTTTCCAAGTCCAGTGCTGAAGCAGAATATCATAGTATGGCATCGACCACTTGTGAGTTAATGTGGCTACGGGCTCTCCTGCTGGACTTAGGAGAGGTGTACAACCATCCTCTACCTATGTTCTGTGATAACAAGGCTGCCATATACATCTCCAAAAATCTGGTCTTCCATGAAAGAACCAAGCACATTGTGGTCGACTGTCATTTCATTCGTGAAGAGATTCTGAAGGAACAAATTTGCACTCCCTTCGTCACTTCTGATAAAGAGCTGGCTGACATCTTCACCAAGCCAGTTTCCGCCTCGTTTCTTCATATTTGTGACAAGCTGGGCATGATCGATATATATGCTCCAGCTTGAGGGGGAGTGTTGAAGTTGGTGACCGGGCGGTCTGGCGGTCTGGTTTGGGGGGTTGATGACCGCGCGGTTTTGCAGTTACCCTTCAGCGGTTTGGTTGCTGTGGGTTTCTGTCTGAGGTCCAAGCGGTCTGGCGGTTTGACTTTGGCGAATTGGAGACCGGGCGGTCTAGCGGTCTCCCATGGCGATCTCTCTCTCTCTCTCTGGCAGTAGCCGAGCGGTTAGCCCGTCTGTCTAACCGCGCGGCTTGTGCGGTTTGTGTCTGTATAGTCCGCTTGTTTCATGTAAATTTTTTGTCTCACATCTCTTATTTGTATTCTCTCTTCTCTCCTCCATTCTATATAAGGGAGGTCATACCTTTGTAATAGATACCTTTTTTCAGATAATAAAGTTTCTGTTAAAACCACTTCCGGTTTGTTTTTGTTCCACTTTCGGCTTATTTTTGTTCATTTCTAACACAGAGTTAGGAAGAAGATTTAAGCCGAAATTCAAAAAATTAGAACGGAGTTAATGAAGCCGGAAGAGCGCGAGAAGGCATCGGCAGAGTGCGAGAAAGCCTTAAAGGATAAGATCGCCAACATCTCAAGGGCGCTGGAGAGGTATGAGAGAGAGAAGAAAAGACTTGCTGACGATGTCCGCTTCTACAAAGGAAAGCACTTGGAGACGGCACGGGAAGAGAAAGGCAAGCGGGCTGCCGAGGTCGCAGAGCAGAGATCGCGATTGCCGGATCGCGTCTCTCTAGAGGAAGCAGCACCAGTAGAGGGTATCCAGCACGCCGCGGACGACGAGGTGAGGCTGACAATGGAGCCGATGATTCCCCTAAGTCGGGTAGATCGGGAGGCCGCTTACATGCATCGGACCATTAAATCCATTCATTATCACATCTGTCGCTTGTATAGCGAAGTTCTTCAAATAAGTGACCAGGCAGCGCACTTGTGCAGGGACAGGATGGAGAAGTCAGCGCGAACTAAAAATAGAGACCGCTGAGTCCTCAAAACTGCGAACTATGATTTGTTGATGTATAATTATTTGTGCTTTAAACAATGCTCAATGATGTGTCTTGTGATGAAATGTACTGTGCTTTATGCGAACTAAATAAGATATACGCACATTCTACTGCTAAATTATGCTTGTTCTGTGCTGTGATCTGTGACGAACTGTGCGGACTAATACTTCATCTGCTTCTCTGAATTTAACTTATAAATGTCTGCAGGTGGGAAGCATCGCGAGTTGTGCGGACTGAAACTGTGTCCGCTTTATTTTGTGCTTTGAACTTTGCTTGGCAGGTATTCCGGAGACTGGAAATAGCAAAGAGAGCGGACTCGAGTTTTGTGTCCACGTTATCTTTATTTTTGCTGCATGAAAAGTTGTGGTACGAACTTTGCGGACTCGATAGTCGAGCTGTGTGGCCTGGCCAAAAAGCTATCAGGCCTTCGCTACTATAAATACTGCTTTGTTGTCTCTTTTATGCAGTAAAATAGCTGTAACAGAGGATCCTACGACCTGTAGACATGGTGTCCGCTAGAACTGATGCCGCGGTTACTTTCCATACTGCCAATCACATGAAATGTACTCTGACGGAGGTCGACCTTGAGGCCTTTTTTGAGAGATGTATGGCGGACTCAACTCTGCTTGTCCGCCTTCCTATGCATGAAGAAAGATTAAACTTTTCAACAGCGACCCAGATCACTGTACCTATCGACCACTTCGCTAGCGGGTTCAGATTCCCACTGCTATGGGAGATGCTAGAGATATTCGAACACTACGGGATGGTGCCAGGCCAGCTCGCATCCAACACTCTCACTGCCATTTATAGCTTCCTTTCTTACTTGAGGTCTGAGAAGATCACTTTCTCCCTTAACATCTTCTGCAAGATCTTCTCAGCTCGCTCAATAAATCCGTCTAGAGGCCGCCCTTGCAAAGGGGTTATCTATTTCTACTGCAGAGGAATGAAGGTCATGGGTCTTCCCAACAAGATCCATAACTGGATCTCGAGGTTTCTGATCTTCGAGGGCGACCTCGGGTTTGTGCGAACCTATCCACAGGAGCACACGGACTCCGCCTTCAAGAGTGTCCCACTCGATGTGGTGGAGCTCACCAATGTCGAGTTCCTTGCTGGAGCCAGGATGGACATAGAGCACTACATCCCGCTACTAGCGAGCTTAGGTGATGTAAATCTCGAAGAAAGTAAGCTTCTGCGGACTCACTCTTGTATCTGCCGCGACCTGTATGCTAACACGTTCTTTTTCTTCCAGCGACCTTGGCCGTGCCCGCAAACCTGCAACAGACGCCAAGCGAATTTACCACTACACAGAGGGAAATAAAACAAGAAGTGTCAAGAAAAAGGAAAGAAGAGGGGGATCCCGCGACGGACTGCTCCTCTTCAGAAAGCTTCGTGATGCAGGGCTTTGGTAACCGCAAGAAGGATCTGAGGGGTAACCCGTTGATCCACTGGCACGCCAAGAATAAACATGTCCGCCTATCTACTGCTCTACCTTCATGGAGGAATTTGAAAATCACCTGTCATGCGCATGTTGCGATCTCCGCGCTATATGGGAAGCACAACCTAAGCGACCTGAAGAAGGTTGCTCCTGCCGACCTCCCTCTGCTGGCCGCCCAGGCAAGCGCGAACAGCACCGTTACCAACCACTTCATCTATTCGCTGATAAGGGATCTGTTTAGGCAGAATGACCAACTTCAGGAAGAGGTTAAGTTGGTAAAGGAAAGAAACAAGCGGCTAGGGAAAAGAGTTGCTGCGCAAAAAGAAGAGCTGGCGGTAAGCTTGGCTATTTTATGGCGCTCTGTTTGAAGTCCGCGGAGAGCTGACATTTGTGCCTTTGCCTTTTGCAAGTCATGTACGACTTGGAAAATGATAACTTCCAGGCCGCTATTCTCCCCTTTGTGAAGGAAACCGTTGAAATCGCTATCGAGCGATTTGTCCGCGGCAGCTTCGCAAAGGAAGGGGTGGACGATGTCCCTTTTCTGCAGCTCTTCCCTGAGTTAAAACAGCAGGTTGTGGCGATGGAGCGGACTGCCAAAGGAAAAGACGTCATTGTTGAGGAGTGAGAACAAGAAGGAGAAGAAGAAGAAGAAGAAGAAGAAGAAGAAGAAGATGGAGAAGAAGAAGAAAACAGATAAGGCGGAGAAGCTAAGATAATTACCGATGACACTGGTGCGAGCCAGCATGGCCGAGATCTGTTTGTCGAGTCCGACGCCTCTGCATCTTCCTCTACTGGCGAGAGCTCGCATAGCGAGTCCGCAGCCAGCACCGGTTCAGATGGTAGTAGTGGAAGTGTCTCGGAGGGCTATTCTACAGAGGTTGATGTCGAAAGCCTAAGCCCTCGTGCAGGGAAGAAACAGAAGATTGCCGAAGCAGAATAATGTACTTTTTGTCTTTATCATTTTTGTAAAGAGAGCGGACTCAAGTTTGGAGTCCGCTGGATACACGAAAGATGTAACTTTATTTTTCATTAAATAGAAAAAGATATTCAGATATCAGTGTGTTTTCTGCAATGTTCTCTGTTTTTTGTTATTGAAATGTATTGACGTAGTTAAGTGCGATCTCCATGTAGCAGTCCGCGTAATGCAAATATTGTCCGCACTGTATAAGTTTCTAATTAGGAAAATTTATTAAATAATTTGACCACTGTTCTCAGCAAAAAGAATGAGACTAAAGTTTGTTGGTTGCCGGAGTAAAAGATCATGCGGACCCTGATGAGTTCCAATAATAGACCGCGATTTTCTTTGTCAACAAACCTTTTAAGATTAATGATAATAAGCATTGCAGCCTCATATTTACTGTCAAACTGCGAGCTGTAAAGACCAACCGGGGACAATTCCTGCGGACTCTAACAGATACAAATTCCAGTCCGCATGTAAATTAATTAAATAAATTTTTGCGAGTTAAGATCAATCCGAGCAGGTAGGTGCATGTAGCATTGATTTTCTCATAGTTGGGTCACAAAAACCTCAAGATCAATCCAAACTTGGTGGACTGTACGGATACCAACATACAGTCCGCTCCAAGACATGATCCACAACCTAAACCAGCTGGCAGGTGCATAATGCATTGCTTTCCTAACAAGGTCAGTTACAAGATTCCGGCATAAACGACGGACTGCACGGATAACCAAGTACAGTCCTCGAGGATAAAAATTCCAAACCTAACCAAGCAGGCAGGTGCATAATGCATTTCTTTCCTCGCAAGGTTAGATACAGGAAAATTGGAAATAGTTGGAGGACAGCGCGGACACCATGGTGCAGTCCGTAATAGAGATTGAAATGATTCAAAGCACTAGGTGACTAAGCGGGCAGGTGTGGCCGAAGTGGCATTGCTTTCCTCGCTGGGTCACAGAGGCTGTAAGATCAACCCAAGGTATTGGCGGACTGAGCGGACTTAAATTTTGCAGTTCACGCCTTGTCAACTTCCTATGAAGAATGAGCTACAGGCCTGTGTGACGAAGTGGGTAGGTGCGGCCGGAGCGGCATTACTTTCCTCACGGGGTCATAGAAGCTGTAAGCTCAACGGAAAGGTTTACCGCCCTCTTGCCTGGAGTACAACCTAAATTGATCTTTCGGGCAGGTGCGGCCGGAGCGGCATTGATTTCCTTTGAGATCAACAAGGCTATGGGTCTCATGCAGGCACCGCTTGAGGGTACCAGAGAGTATTCAAGGGTACAAACTTGGACGATCTATGGGCAGGTGCTGGATGGCATTGCTTTCCTCAAAGATATAATCAAGGTGTACGCTCTCCCTTCAAGCTTAGTAGAGCAGTCAACCACCTTGTCCCTCCAAAAATGCAGAGGTAGAGTTAGGTACTAGCCGGGATCCAAAATCAAGTAGCCGACGACGGAAGAATCTGCAAGCTTCCACTACATGGTGCGAAATCTCCCCGCAATACGTGGTCATCGTGGTCTTACGCTATTGGCACCAATTCTTGGGGGGCGTCCAAGCTGGAATTGGCGATGTCTCCTGGTGTGGTGATTTTTTACTTTACATTGGAGATAGGAGAAAGTGATTGTGCCCTGTATGAAAAAATTATTAACCAGAAATTCTTATTGCCATAATCATTGAAATGAACACAGATGATAAGTGTTTGCTTAAGCATAAAACAGCTTTAAATCATCGCCATTCCAAGTATGGGGGACATCTTCTCCGTCATAGGTTTGTAGTTGATATGCTCCATTCCTCAGGACTTTCTTAATGATGAATGGTTCATTCCAATTTGGGTTCAGCTTGCCCACTGAACCAGTTCTTACGACAGCATCTAATTTTTTCAGGACGAGACCTCCCACTGAAAAATGCTTGATCCTGATATTCTTGTCAAAATATCTGGCCATTCTTCGCTTGACTTCCTCTTGCCTGATGGTGGCTTCATTTCGCATTTCTTAAATTTGATCTAAGCTATATCTCATATTCTCGTCGTTAATCTTAAGCCAGTCTTCCCAACATGGCCTGGCCAGTAAGACCCTAGGAGTCGGAAGCTCAAATTTCACCGGGATGAGAGCCTCTGAACCATGAGATAGCTTGAAAGGAGTTTCTCCGGTAGTTGTGGAAGGGGTTGTTCTGAGGGTCCAAAGAACTGAAGGAAGCTCTTCTATCCAGTTGCCCCTCAGATTCTGCACTTTCTTTTTTTAGTAAATTATGTATCTGTTTATTCGCAGCTTCTACCTGGCCATTGCTTCTAGGATTATGAACTGACGAGAATCGCAGCTCTATGCCGACTTGTTTGCAAAAGTTCTTCATCTCTTCATTGTTGAACTGCGGCCCATTATCTGTAATTATTGCCATCGGGATCCCATGCCTGCAAATTATCACCCCCCACAAAAAAAAATTTAGCACCTGGGTTGTTGTCTTTGCTAGTGTCTGGGCTTCAATCCATTTGCTGAAGTAATCAATCATAATCAAGATAAAGAGTCGATGTCCGCTCGCCATGGGGAATGACCCGAGGAGGTACATTCCTCAAACTGCGAAAGGTCAGGGCGTGGTTATTGACACAAGTCGCTGCGATGATTGGAGTTGAAGCAGAGCAAATTTTTGGCATTGGGCACACTTCTTTCCATATGATTCAGAATCTTTTCTCATTGTGGGCCAGTAGTATCCTTACCGCAATATTCTTCTCTCCAAAGTTCTGGCCCCTGAATGGCTGCCACACTCTCCAGAGTGAATTTCTCAAAGCACCACAGGAACTTCTTCTTCAGATACGCATCTCGCCATTGGAGAGAGGAAAGTCTTTTTATAGAGAATTTCGGAGATAAGCTTGTAATTGGATGCTTTCATTCTGAATCTTCTCTTATCTTTCAAAGCCTACGACAATTCTCTTGTGGAGAGATATGATTTTAATGAGTCCATCCAAGAGGGTCATTGTTTTATTTGCATCAATTCACCTTCTTCCGTAGCGGGCTAAAAAAGCTCTGAAGTTGTCTCTCCCGAGGGGAGGCCGAACTTTGCTAGCTCGTCTGCCTCTGCATTGTATACTCTTGAAACATACTCAATAGTGAACCTCTTAAACTTTCCAATCTCCGTCTTTACCAGCATTAAGTGTTTCTTCAGGGTAGGTTCTTTGGTTTCAAAATTTCCCAATACTTGGGATGCCACTACTAGCGAGTCGGTTTTAACAGCGCATATTCCATTCCCAACTCTTTTGCAAACCGCAGGCCTGCTAAAAGTGCTTCATATTCTGTTTGGTTATCGGTGGTTTGGAAAGAGAATCTTATGGCCTGTTTTAATTTGACCCCGTTGGGGCAAATGAGGACTACTCCCGCTCCCGAGGAGTTTTTGCCTGAAGCACCATCTATGTAGATTGTCCATGCTAGCGGGGATTGATCGGCTTGTTTAGCATTAGTATCAGTTGTGTCTATTAAAAAATCTGCTAATACTTGCGCTTTGATAGCCGTTCGAGGTACATATGAAATATCAAACTCACTGAGTTCAATTGCCCATTTGGCTAGTCTTCCACAGTGTTCCGGTTTTTCAAGGATACTTTTTAATGACTGATCTGTAATCACCCAGATTGAGTGCTCTTGGAAGTATGGTCAAAGCCTTCTGGCAGACATTACTAATGCTAGTGCGAGCTTCTCAAGGATTGGATACCTGGTTTCAGCATTCTTCAATATATGGCTGACATAATATACCGAATATTGCCTTCCCCCTTCCTCTCTAACAAGGACTGAGCTTATTGCTTCCGAGTCCACTCCTATATAGATGAATAGCATTTCTCCAGTGCGAGGACTTTGAAGTAAATGAGTGGAGGTGAGCTGCTTTTTGAGTTGCTTAAAAGCTTCTTCGCACTCTTTGGTCCATTCAAATTTGGACCCTCCACGAAGAGTCTTGAAGAACGAGGCACTCTTATCCCCTACTCTGGAAATAAATCTTCCAAGTCCTGCTAGCCTTCCCCCTAATTGTTGAACTTCTTTAGGGGAGCGAGGTGATGACATGTTGAGGATTGCTTTAACCTTATCTAGGTTAGGGGCGAGTACTTCGGGGGTAAGGAGATGACCGAGGAATTTTCCTTTATTTTCTCCAAAGATACATTTCAACAGATTTAACCTCATGTTATACCTTCATAAAGTAGTGAATGTTTCTGTGAGGTCTTGCAAATGAAAAGCAAAGGTTTTACTTTTAATAAGGAGGTCATCTACATATACTTCAAGATTCTTTCCTTTTTGTTTTTTAAACACAAAGTCCATCATGCGTTGATAGGTAGCGCCTGCATTTTTTAATCTGAATGGCTTTACTAGATAACAGTAACAACCATTGTCTGTGATAAAAGATGTTTGGGGGATGTCAGGATTATGCATCCTAATCTGGTGATAACCAAAAAATGCATCTAAAAAACTCATAAAAGGATATCCAAGCGCAGAATCTACTAAAGCATCTATTCGAGGCAGCAGATAGCAATCTTTGGTGCATGCTTTATTTAACTTGGTAAATTCAACACACATCCTCCATTTTGCACCCGACTTTCTTACCATTACAACGTTTGATAACCAATCCCGGTATTGGATTTCACGAATGAACTTAGCCTTTAGAAGCTTCGCAACCTCTTCCTTGATTGGCTCAGCTAGCTTCGTCGCCACCTCCCGCTTCTTCTGTTGAATAGGTTTGAAGTCGGGAGCAATGTTGACGTGATGGCAGGCTACATCAGGATCCACTCCTGGCATGTCTTCCGCAACCCAGGCGAAAACATCCAGGTTCTTCAATAAGCAAGCGATCAACTCTTCTTTTTCTTCTTCGGGGAGCTCTGAGATGATTGAAAGTCTTTTCTCTTCATCTGCACCAATTGAGATTCCTTGGGTTGCTTGAACAGGCTAAAAGTGAACCCCCTCCTGGATTTCTTCCTGATCTCTGGACTCTTCTTGGGGAGCCTTTTCTTCTGAGGCGGCAACTAGAGTCGCCTGGGGAGGCATTTGGTCGATCATGTTGACTGTTTTGACATAGCACTCGCATGCCTCCCTTGGGTTGCTTCTAACCCAATATTGCTTTCCTCCTACTGTGAACTTGATTGTCAAATGATAGGAGGAAACTATTTCCCGATATTCATGAAGGAGGGGTCTTCCAAAGATGGCGCAATAACTACTGGCCGCATCAAAAATTACAAATGTGATAAACTTTGTCACCCCCCCCCCCCCGAGCATTTCTGAGAGTGTAACGCTTCCTTCAACTTCCTTCGTCTCGCCCACGAAGCCATACAGTGGCCCTTCGGTGGAGAGAAAAGTCTTTCCAGACCTTAGGGACTCATAAGCACTTTTGAATATAAGATTGACCGAACTTCCGGTGTCAACTAAAATTCTCGGAACCATGTAGTTTTAAATGATTGCATTGATTACGACCGCGTCGTTGAACGGGTTGGCCGTCTTCGGGAGATCGTCTGGACCAAAAGTAACGATTCCCATTGGTGGAGCTGTGGAGTTCATAGCTACTTCATGCTGTGAGATCTTTGCCAAAGAAGAGTTCCTGCTTGATTCTGCACCCACTCCTCCGTGGATGCAAAAGAGATCACTGAGGACGCCTACTTCGTCTGCATCGACGCTTTCTTCAATCTTGATGTTGCCATAGTATCCCACTCTCTCAATGTCTTCATTCTCCCACAAAACTTCGGCCACCTCCTTGCCTTTAGAGGTGGACGGCTTTGATGAGGCCTCTTTTACTCCGAGACCCTTCATTTTCCCTGCGACAAGTAGTCGCTCCACAAGCTATCAGAGAGCTCTGCAATCCTCAGTTGGGTGCCCTTTCTCCTTGTGGAATGCACAAAAAAGATCCGAATTTCGAGTCTTTCCTTCTGTCTTCTAGAATTCTTTCTTTAACTTAGTCTTTTTCTGCAGGATCTGGAGAACTTCATCTACTGTCAAGACCATAGTAGCGAGTTCTTCCATAGGACCGTGGCTTTGCTGATCATCTGAGAATAAGCCTTCCCGAATATGAAGGACAGGCGGGATCCGAGGAGCCACAAGAGCAGGTGTAGCGGCCAACGCTGGTTTTTGCTCATGAAACTCTTGATGATTTTGATAAGGCCGCTTGTGCCGGAAATTTCTTACCCTATGTGTCGGAGGCTGATACTCTGGTAAAGGGTGTTTGGATGTTTGATCACTTGCAGAGGAATTTGTTATGTCCCTCCTTTCAGACTTTTCTGTTAAGTTGGATACATATGAAGGGTTGCCACTCTCTCATTCAATGAAGGTGTTAGCCAAGGCTATCAGATCCTGGAAGGTGGCCAGATCTTTGGTGGTTGCTTCAAACTTCAACGACCCTTCCTTGAGTCTGTTGATTAGGGCGATCTTATAGAACTCGGGATCCACATTTTTGACCACCAGTTTCTCCTCCTAGAAGCGATCCACAAACTATGCTACCGACTCATTGTCTGCTTGATGGATCTTGAAGAGGGCAGCTGGTCAACTCTTCTTCTTCCTGGACGTGGAAAACCTTAGCAGGAGCTCTTGGCATAGCTCGGCAAAACTGGCGATGGATCCTGGATATAGTTCATGAAACCATTCTCGAACATGGCCGTCGAAAGTGGTTACTAAGAACTTTCACTTCAAACCATCTGACAAGCACCTCATTGCTACAGCATCTTCAAAGGCCTGGAGATGAGCGACCGGGTCTATTTCTCTAGTGTAAAATGGAATGCGAGGTTCTTTGAAGTTATTAGTAGCCTTCTCCAGACAGATCTTATCAACAAAATGGTACTCCCTGGCTTGAGTTATAGTAGAAATCACAGGAGGCCACTCGACCTGGTCATCCGCAGTAAAGTTAAGTCTGCGGGCTGGAGTCCCTCTAGCTACTTCACGGAAAAAATCCATAAGTGGAGCGAGCTCGTCGGTCTGCGGCCTCAGTGGAGCTGTGGGATGGATGGGCGCGCTGGCTGGCGGTAGCGTCGCTGCAGGCGCTTGGTGGACTGGGGTTTGGCGGACTACCTCATCCACAAAGGCCACTCTAGGCTGATCGAGTCGCTGAGTAAGTGCGACCAGGGCCTGGTTAATTGCGTAGAGGCACTGGTCGGTCTCTCTTTGGGACTGTTCGGCCTCTCTCCGGCATCGGTCGAGCGCATCCCGCAGGTCATCGGAGGTGCTCGAGCGACCTGAACGGGCATGGTAATGAGTTGATTGGTGATATGACATCTCGGTCCGCGAGTTTCAACGATAGCTTGGATCTGAAGGTTGCGTGTTGATGTTGATGCAGAAAATGCGCTCTCAAATTCCGGTAAAAAAGGGAAAAATAGAGAAGGAAACTGCAAGCAACCATTTACTAATGGACCAAGGAAAAAGGGAAATCAGGACAGATTTGAGACTGCAAGGTTCGCGATGCGAGTCTGCAGCTTTCACTCAATGGGCCTCTGGACTAGAGTCAGCATGTCTTGGGTGCACCACCTCCCTCCTATTTATAGGATGGGGGCCTACCAAAACGGGCAGGGCTAAAATAACTGGTTGCCCGGGGTACAGGAGAACCGGGCAACGGTGACGGGAAGCATAAAAGAAAGAACACGCTAGTCCACGTAAAAGGGGCGGACTGGGCTCGCGGGCTGGAGCTTCCATCTGCTACTGCTAGGCACGATCCTGCTGGAGGACGGCGTCCTGGGCGGACTTATCTTTGAGTCCGCCTGAAGAGAAATCCTGGGAGCCGATCACCTAGGGCATGCCGAGCTGGGCGGACTGAGCACCGAGTCCGCCGCCGAAGGGTATTAACCTTGGGACTTGTTGAATGTCGAAACTTTGTCGATCTGAGCGGACTGCTAAACCGAGTCCGCAGCTAATGTGCCTGGGACCTTGGACGTATTGCGGACTTTGGGGTTAACATCCACTTCTCTTCTGCTCACGAAATAGCCGTCATTCTGATTAGGAAGATGATGAATAGGGTTTTGACATGATCCTTATAACCGGATATATATATGTTGGAACCCAAGGTTGGATTTGGGTAAGGATCACTATTAGGGTTTATTAGATTGACCCAAAATGTATAGTCATGGGTCATAGGATTATTTACAGGTTTGGTCATTCAAAAAAATTCCAGAGAAGTTCAGATTTGAAGTTTAGAAAATTGCTGGAAGAAAATCTTTGAAATCAGTTCAACTATCTCTGAGCGGAGATCAACTATCTTTGAACCCAGTTTGAAGAAGCTTTAAAATTAAGATGCAGTTCAAAATCTCTGAACTCAGTTCAACTATCTCTGAGCGGAGATCAACTATCTCTGAACCCAGTTTGAAGAAGCTTTAAAATTAAGATGTAGTTCAAAATCTCTGAACTCAGCTCAACGATCTCCGAGCTGAGTTCAACGATCTCTGAACCCAGTTTGAAGAAGCTTTGAGATTTAGTTTGGCAATTTCCTGTGCCGTTTTTCAGACCTTCTTATTTACAGCTGGCAGATTTAATTAAGGCTTAACTGCAGGCATTTATAGCTCTCAGATTTAATGCTATCAAATATAGACGTTTGAATGACAATACAAAATATGGCTTATTACAGAGATTAAATGCCAATTGATTTCTCAAGACAGATTCCATTCTCGGGAATTGATTTAGCCATTCTAAGATAGAAAGAATTCAAATGCTTGAATTCTTCAGGCATTAAATATACAGATATTATATCTTACAGACAACATAAGAAGAGGTAGAGAGAAAATATTCAAGAAGGCTTTTTCTCTCACAAAAGAGGAACTCAGCTACAAGTTTTCTTACAACAAATTAACATCATCTTCTTCATCTGCTCCAGGCTTTCAAGAGACAATCAATTTATATCAGTCTAAAAGCTTGTTGGAGAGCAACATCAACTTGAAGGCCTACACCCTAAAGCAAAGCTTCCACTCCTGAACTATTCTACATCTCATGGGGAGCTTTGACAACATCACTGAATCCACATAGTCTTCTCATTGTGATTGAGAAAAGAAGACTTTCATCACTCTCTCATCCCCACCTCTGTAAAGGGTTTTTCAAACTCCCTTCAAAAGTTTGTGATTGGTTTTTGAGACCTTATCAAAACTCAGTGGTGGCAAGACACCTGATCAAAAAATCTGGTTTGCTTTTTGAGCACCTTATCAAAAGCTCATTGGTGCCCAGTACACCTGATCAACTCATCCTGTAGTGGATTCCTACCGGGGTGGTAGAAGAGTGGATGTACCCAAGTTTAGGGGAACCACTATAAATTCTTGTGTCGTCTGTGTGCTTGCTTTTCCTTCTTTATCTTTGTGCTGTGACTTTTTACATTAACTCTAGTTTAGAAGAAAGTTAAGATCTAACTGCTCACTTTCAATTGGTATCAGAGCCAGGTTGGTTAAAAATACCACATCTTCCAGGTTTGTTAAAATACCACACCTTAGTGGTTTCACAGGCTAACACCTGAACCAAAATGATCTGATAGATCTTAACTTTCTTGAGAGTTTTTCATGGCACAAAATGAAGAATGTTCAGGCACTGGACCTCCTAAGTGCAATCTGGATAAGCTTGCACTATGGAAGACAAGGATTAGGCTTTTTATGAACTCTATTGATGAAGCCATTTTCAATTCTATTTTGATAGGTCCTTATCAACCATTGGAAACAACAAGCATGAATGCTTCTCCATCACCTCAATGGACAGAAGCTCAAAAATTGCTAGAGATTGCTAATGCAAGAGCAATGGACATCCTTGCTCAATCAATGTTTGATGACATTTTTGAAGGAGTTATTGAATGTACTTCAGCAAAAGACATCTGGGACTCCCTCACAGCAATGGCTGCTGGATCAACAAAAGAAAAAACATTAAATACTGAATCTTGGAGTGACTCTGAAGTTTCATCTTGTACAACTGAAGATGAACAAGAGTCAAGAGCAAGAGAGTTTTGCCTAATGGCAATAAATGCTTCATGCAGCAGACATGATGAAGAATCAGTCTCTGATGAAGAATCAGAACGTGAATCAGAAGAGGATCAGGTTATCTCTTCTCTTGATTTTGACAACATAACTGAATTTTTACCAAAACAAATTAAAAATTTTCAAAAAATTTATGTTCAACATAGTTCGTCGAACGGAGCTCGACGAAAACTACATTCTTCGTCGAACTCAGGTCGACGATCTCTGAACAGAGATTTCTGGTCAGAAAATCTTGATCGACGAAATAAATACCCTTTGTCGAACCGAGAATGACGAACGTCGAACTCAGATCGACGAAAATATTTTTCGTCGAACTCAGAATTTCAAAACAGAAATTTTTATTCTTTTATTTCAAATTATTATTGTGAAAGAAAAATAGGACCCAAGGTAATCTGGGTCCAGAACTCCTAACCTCTCTTTTCAGGAAATGTAGAGGATACAGCAGTAGATGTATAGGGGGAGATTGTCAATTTTATGTGCAAAGAAAATTGCTTATTAGGATTCTCTAGTAGTTTTTTTTCATGTATTTTATTTCTCAAAGTACCCTTGTACATCTGCTGAAAAACTTTTAAATCAGGCAGATTATTTTTGCTTTGTGTTTTATCTTATGTGAATAGTGTCCTCACCCAAATAGGGGGAGATTGCTGGAACCCAAGGTTGGATTTGGGTAAGGATCACTATTAGGATTTATTAGATTGACCCAAAATGTATAGTCATGGGTCATATGATTATTTCCAGGTTTGGTCATTCAGAAAAATTCCAGAGAAGTACAGATTTGAAGTTCAGAAAATTGCTGGAAGAAAATCTCTGAACTCAGTTCAACTATCTTTGAGCGGAGATCAACTATCTCTGAACCCAGTTTGAAGAAGCTTTAAAATTAAGATGCAGTTCAGAATGTCTGAACTCAGTTCAACTATCTCTGAGCGGAGATCAACTATCTCTGAACCCAGTTTGAAGAAGCTTTAAAATTAAGATGTAGTTCAAAATCTCTGAACTCAACTCAACGATCTCCGAGCTGAGTTCAACGATCTCCAAACCCAGTTTGAAGAAGCTTTAAGATTTAGTTTGACAATTTCCTGTGCCGTTTTTCAGACCTTCTTATTTACAGCTGGCAGATTTAATTAAGGCTTAACTGCAGGCATTTATAGCTCTTAGATTTAATGCTATCAAATATAGTCGTTTGAATGACAGTACAAAATATGGCTTATTACAGAGATTAAATGCCAATTGAATTCTCAAGATAGATTCCATTCTCGGGAATTAATTTAGCCATTCCAAGATAGAAAGAATTCAAATGCTTGAATTCTTCAGGCATTAAATATACAGATATTATATCTTACAGACAACATAAGAAGAGATAGAGAGAAAATATTCAAGAAGTCTTTTTCTCTCACAAAAGAGGAACTCAGCTACAAGTTTTCTTACAACAAATTAACATCATCTTCTTCATCTGCTCCAGGCTTTCAAGAGACAATCAATTCATATCAGTCTAAAAGCTTGTTTGAGAGCAACATCAACTTGAAGGCCTACACCCTGAAGCAAAGCTTCCACTCCTGAACTATTCTACATCTCAGGGGGAGCTTTGACAACATCAATGAATCCACATAGTCTTCTCATTGTGATTGAGAAAAGAAGACTTTCATCACTCTCTCATCCCCACCTCTGTAAAGGGTTTTTCAAACTCCCTTCAAAAGTTTGTGATTGGTTTCTGAGACCTTATCAAAACTCAGTGGTGGCAAGACACCTGATCAAAAAATCTGGTTTGGTTTTTGAGCACCTTATCAAAAGCTCATTGGTGCCCAGGACACCTGATCAACTCATCCTGCAGTGGATTCCTACCAGGGTGGTAGAAGAGTAGATGTACCCAAGTTTAGGGGAACCACTATAAATTCTTATGTCGTCTGTGTGCTTGCTTTTCCTTCTTTATCTTCGTGCTGTGACTTTTTACATTAACTCTAGTTTAGAAGAAAGTTAAGATCTAACTGCTCACTTTCAATATATATATATATATATATAATTTTAATATTATATTACAATTAATAACAAATAACCGCAAAACGTTCCAAAATCAAACCAACTCGGAATCATACGAAAATCGCACCATAGCTAAATACTGACGCTATGAATTCAAAGGCGAAGTCGAAATTAAAATCCGACAAACCAAACCTGTGTAAACACCACCCGAAGATAAAGCGCCACCACATCCCTATAAAAAGTTCCACCAAGTCACCAAAATAGACCCGGCTTGCAAGGGAAGGTGCACAACCAAGCCAAAACCAACCACACATGAAAACCCACTGATCAAACCCATGCTCCAACAAACGACACCTGTTAACTACACGTCAACGTAATGCCCTGACGTCAAAAATACATCACTACGGGAATTAAAATAAACACCGAAACAATCAGGGGCTTTACATATTCTAAGTCAAATCACTCAATGCCTCGTCGGATGGCGTTGAGACCACTCAACGCTCTCGACGCTTTCTAAGTCCAGAAATATTCTAAGTCAAATCACTCAACGCCTCGTCGAATCTCGTTCAGACCACTCAATGCTATCAATGCTTTCTGAGTCAATAATTATTCTAAGTTAAATTTCATCGAGTGGCATTGAGACCACTCAACGCACTCGATGTTCCTGAATCCAGGATAATATCTAAGTTAAACTGGAATGACATTAAGAGCACTCAGCGCACTCAATGCCTGTTGGATCCTGAATAATTTTTCTAAGTTAAACTGGAATGGCGTTGAGACCACTCAAAACAGTCAATGCCTGGTCGATTCCAGAATTCTTCTAAGTGAAATTTGCCCTATTAATCGAGTATCACTGGACGCCTGTTACCGATGCACCCCGAGCTTGAGTCAACTTTCTTGACTCAAAATGCATGCAAGGGGTATAGCACGAAATGGGACGTTACAAATCCTATAAACAAGGTAAACATTTTGTCTCCAAAATCAGGCTATGGCTGGGGGGGGGGGGAGATAAAGCATGGAAATATAATATGCTTATATTTTACATTGGGGAAAAAACTCTGGGTAGCACTTCCGCATCAAGTCCACTGGCACCCAAGTTTATTTTTCCTTCACATGGTTAGACCATAGGACCTTATCCAAAGGTACACTTTTCCGACATAAGTTCCTCGTCTCGGTGTCGACTATCTGCAACGACTCTAGTGGAACAGATCTATCAATTGTTATTGGGTACATTGGAAACAATGTACTTGATTTGAAAAAGCCCTTTCAACTCAATGATATATACAAGTTTGTATTTGCTGAATATTTCAGTTCATGCATGCAGGTTAGTCTATATCATGTTGATTGGACAGGTGGTTCAAGTTACATTGACAGGTGGACACATAGAAGATGATAGGAAAGGTAGAAAATTGACTAAGTCCACAGGCATCGAGTGGAGCCAGTTCACTCAATGCCACACAGCTAATAGTGCTGAGTGAAGTCAGGACAGGCAAAACAAAAAATGACTAAGTATAAAAGTGTTGACACACTTCACAACTATGTCGACACCTTTATAGAATTAGTGTCGACAAGTCAAGTCAGTTGTGTCGAGACAATTCAGTTATCTCGACACCTGAAGATTCAAGACAGTAGTGTCGAGATAAGTCAGCTATCTCGACACCTTGAAGGATCAAGTCAGCTGTGTCGAGACAATTCAGTTATTTTGAAGCCTTGAAGATTAAGTACGTAGAGTCAAGATAAGTCAAATATCTCGACAAGTTAAATCTCAAGACAGTAGTGTCAAGACAATACAACTATCTTGACACAATGAAGTGCTGAAGTGAAGACTTAAAGATGTCGACAACCAGTAGACAGTAGTGTTGAGACAATTTAACTGTCTTGACATAGTGAAGACTTAAAGTTGTCGACACCAGCAGATAGTTGTGTCTAGACTTCAAAGTTGTCTCGACACTTTGCAGTTTACACTAAGTATTATTGTGTCGAGGCACTTGGGACATCTCGACACATATGATTCTAAAGATGTACAAAGCCAACACAAAAGTATCAAATCATGTAAAAAAGTCACATCAGCTATAGTAACGTGATATCTCATCAGAAAATGTTTGAAGGAGAACTTGAACTATGATGGCATAATGATGACATCATCAATCAAAAGCCAACAACCAGTGAAGTCTATAAATAGTGGGTTGTCTTCACAGAATAGAAAAATAAGAAGAATCACAGAATCAATCATTTTTCTCTAAGTCAGAAGAGGGCGACAACCCCAAGAAGAAGGAAGATGAAGGTCTTCAAGAAAATCTTCTGATCCTTTCAATAAGTTGATCAGAGGATTAAGTTGGATCTGTTCTACAAGTTCTTCAAGGAAATCAAGACGATCAACATCATGAACATTGCAGATCCAGAGAAGAATCATTTTAGTCAGTTTGCTTTTTAAGAATTTGTCTTGTGTTGCAGAATTGAAGAATCTGAATTCTCAGATAAGTCAGATTACAAAATTACTGTTTTCTGAGATTATTTTTTTTCTTATTTACCTCTTAATTTTGTAAAATCTCTTTTAGAACTGAGTGGGTAGGAGATAAATTCTCTGAGTTGTAAGCCTGATTTATAAATGCTGAGGTAGGGTTTTTGAGGGACCTGAGATAGATGATTTGTCTGGGATCACTGAGGTGTTAGCCTGTGTTATAAAGGCTGAGGTAGGGTTCTTGAGGGACCTGAGGTAGGAGATTGGGTGGATCTCTGAGGTAGGACATGTTGGTTTTTGTAGGTTTCTTAACAAAAACTTAACATGTAAGATCTGTTGATCTGAGTTGAAGAGGAGGAGATATAACCTTATCTAGCACATTGCTAGTAAGGAAGAAGGGGGAAGTGGATATACCCTACATAGGGGAACCACAATATAATATTTGTGTACTCTGTGGATTTCTTGTGTCATGTGCTTGTGAATATTTATTTTCAAGATTCTACTAAACTTTAGTATAAGTATTTTTTATAAGTTACAAAGAATTTTAAAAGACACATATTCACCCCCTCTATGTGATTAACTAATCATAGATTTATCTTTCAAGTGGTATCATAGGGAAGTTATCCAAAGAAAGACCTAACTGTGTGAAAAAGATCCTAAGGGTGGTTGATACATATCTGATTTCATGGCTTCAGAATCTCAAGGAGAACTCAGTTTTATGAAGCTTCCTATTTCTACAAAGGATAATTTTGCTATTTGGAAGCAGTGGATGAGATTGTTCATGGAGGCATCAGATCCAAGAATCTTTGTCACTGTACAAGAAGGCCATATATTCCCATGAAGGTATCTGTCTTAGATGTAAATGTCCATACCCCTAAGAGTTTGTCTGAGATGATAAAGGATGAGGTGGTTCTTGCCACCATGGATAAAAAAGCACAAAACCTAATTATCAGCGCAATAGATAATGCAACCTTTCATAACTTAGTCTGCTATAAAACATACAAGGAGATGTGGGACACTCTCATAGTCTACATGGAAGGCACAGAAGAAGTTAGAGATGACAGGAAGTCTCTACTCAACCAGCAGTATAAGGCATTCAGGCAAGGGAAGACTGATTCTATATAATTTTGTTATGAAACGTTCTTTAGAATAGTCAATGACTTAAAGAATTATGGCAGATAATTTTCAAAGTATGAGCTTAATGACAAGTTTCTAAGATCCCTAAACAAACAATAGGACATAAAGATTTGTGTTGTAAGAGAAATGGGGAATCTGAGGAACATGTTACCCCCGGATTTGTATGGGAAGTTATTGTCACATGAACTTCAGTTAAATTCTGGAAAAGCAGAAGCTGAATCAACCGGAAGTTCAAATAAGACTAGATCTGTGTCTTTCAAAGCAGACACATCAAAGAAGGCTAGAAGATAAATTCCATCATCACCAAGAAGGAATGAAGATACAATTAGCACTAGAACTAGTTCTTCATCAGAAGAATTGTCAGATGATGAATTAGCACTTTTCACAAGGCAATTTAATAAGATGATGAGAAGAAGGAAGCAATGGAACAAGAAGAATTCATCTGGCCCATGTTCCAGTAATAGCAAAGACAAACATAGAAACAACTATGTGGTCAAGTATGATTCAAATCATAACAATAAATTAAGACTAAGATTACTTGGTATTGTTGTAACAGGTCTGGACATGTCATTGCTGACTGTCTAGTAAAGAGAAAGGAGAATAGGAAGTCCAAGGAAAAGAAGTTCTACAAAGATAAAAAGTCAGAAGAGTGTCTAATGGAAAATAAGCCAAAGACCTTATCTGATAGTGATTCAGATTCAACTGAATCAGATGAAGAACATGCTCATATTGCACAGTTCTCCTATGAAGAGGAATTCATCAGAGAGGTCATTAACAGGGGCAATAACTCAACAACTTTATCACTCCATGATGACTCTGAAGATGATATGGAGGTTAACTTGATGGCTCTGTCTGATAATCTAGAAATAGAATTGGTAAATATCAGAATACTCAAGTAATCTTTGACAATTTTATTTGTTCTACAACTTCTATTCATGAGACTGTGGATGAGTTAGATTCTTGTGACTCAAATTCTGATTCACATAAGTCCAACTCTGAGACTGGATTGTAGCAGCTCAAAGTTAAATTTGGAAAACTACTACAAGCTCTTGTAAAGAGCAAGAAGCTTGTCAAAGTACAAGCCATAGAGATATCATCATTTAGAGGTTTTGAGTACCATCATAAGATGGCTACTAAGAAGATTGGTCTTCAATGTTCAAAGTTGGCTAAGCTGACTAAGATCATTGATGATTAAATCATGTTGCTAACAAAAGGATACAACCATTTAGGAGTTAGAACTCAAACTCTTGAATGAGAAAAGACTTGTTCAGCTATTTTCTAAAACTAAAACTGTGCTCCCCATTATAGATACCTTCTCAGGAACTCCTGGAAGTGGACTTGGTTATGTTAAACCTAAGAGAACGAGAGGCAAAAGATGACAGGATAAAAGGTTCCAGTCATAGAACAACCTGTATTTCAGACTAAAGGAAAATAAATCCAAAAGTCTATATCAATAGGACCAAACTCATATGTGAATAGGAAAGCTATTACTAATGTGCTTGCTCTAAGGAGGACTATTGTGACTGAGAGGCAAAACAACCATTTTCCTCCCAATCAAAATGCAAATGTCAAGTTTGTTGATTCCAGTCCTACGGAATGTCAGCATAAAGTTCCTACTGTTCCTCCAAAGAGGAGATACAACAATATGAGTGCTTGTGTTGTGGAAAGATTGGACACTTTACCTTGGACTGCTGGTTCAATCACTCTGTGTCTCATGGGCAGAAAGTATATCCAGTTAAGAAATTTTCAAGTGGTTTCAATGGATCCCCAGCTAACAAGCAGCTAGGACCCAAGATAATTTGGGTTTCTAAGGAAAAATAAAATTTTATTTGAATTATAAGAACACAGATATGAGTGAAAATGAGAAAGCCTCACACTGTGTCAAATGTCACAAGAGGCTAGCTCATTTGAACTATAAGATCATAGACAAGCTATTCTGTAATGAGCTAGTTAGGAATGGTCCTAACATTAAATGCTCTAAGGAGAGCATTTGCTCTGCATGACAAAAAGGCAAGCAGACTAAAGCTTCATTCAAAAGCATTAAAACCAAAGATTCCATGACGTGCTTAGACCTCTTGCATATGGACATATTTGGTCATATGCCAGTTAATATTCTAAGAAGGAAAGTTTGCACATTGGTGATTGTTGATGACTATTCCAGATTTACTTGGGTTTTCTTTTCAAGGAAAAAGTCTGAAACTCTTGATGTCTTCAAGACATTTATCAAACAAATATAGAATGAATTGAACAGTTATGTGGTCAAAATCAGAAGTGATCATGGAACTGAGTTTCAATTTAAATGCATGATAAAGTTTTGTGAAGAACTTGGGATTCAGCAAGAGTTTTCCACTCCAAGAACACCCTAGCAAAATGGTATTGCTGAGAGAAAGAACAGAACTCTCATTGTAGCTGGCAGAACCATGATGAGTGATTGTTCTCTCCCAGATTATTTTTGGGCTGAAGCTATTAACACAACATATCATGTTATTAATAGAGCTTCAATCAATAAAAGGCTGAATAAGACTCCTTATTAGCTTATGAAGGGGAGAAAACTAGACTTGGCCTACTTCAAAATCTTTGGATGTAGATGTTTTGTCCTTAATAATGGAAAAACATACTTAACTAAGTTTGCCGAGAAGTCCTATTAAGGCATATTTATTGGTTATAGTAACTACAGTAAGGCCTATAGGGTCTATAACTTAAGGGATCAAGTTGTAGAGGAGTCTGTTCATGTTGTATTTTATGAAAGTTCTATGTTTTACAATGATAAGCCAAGTACATCAAGCACAACAGAAGAAGACTTTAAGTTAAAGGAGCTGTCAATAGAAAAATCAGTTCCAGCAAGCCAAAGTATACATGATGGTGTCAACATTGTTGAGAAAGAGCCTGCACATGAACAACCAGAAGAAGAGACTCAGTAACAAGATGAAGCTGTTCAAAGAGAAGAGGTCACATTGCTAGTTGTTGTTAGACATCTAAGGGATCATCCAAGGAAACTGATCATTGGAGATGCAACACATGGTGTGACCACAGGACGTAGACATCACAAAATTATAATGTATTCAAGTTTTCTGTCTCAAACAGAACCAAAGAAGTTTGAAGAAGCCAATATAGATCCATTTTTATAGGGGCTATGTAGGAAGAATAGAACCTGTTCAATAAATGTAATGTCTGGAAGCTAGTTCCCATACCAGATGACTATATCATCATAGGAACCAAGTGGATCTACTGGAACAAACTGGATGAGAATGGTGTTATTGTCATAAACAAGGCTATACTGGTTGTAAAGGGCTACAAACAAGAAGAGGGTATAGATTTTGATCAAACCTTTGCACCAGTGGCTAGATTGGAAGTTATTAGACTCTTCCTGGCATATGTAGCCTGCAAAGGATTCAAGGTTTACCAAATGGATGTGAAGTCAGCTTTCCTTAATGGTAACCTCAAAGAAAGGGTCAATGTTGAGCAACCCTCAAGTTTTGTTAACTCTACTCATCCTAATCATGTTTATCTTTTATTAAGAGCTCTCTATGGATTAAAACAAGCACCATGGGATTGGTATGAGACTGTGTTTAAATTCCTTCTGAAGAATAAATTCTCAGGAGGTAAAATAGACAAAACACTATTCCTAAGCAAAGTCAAAGGCAAGACCATCTTAGTACAAATATATGTAGATGACATTATATTTGGTTCTATTGATGAGTCACTTTGCATTAAATTTGTCAAACTTATGCAAGGTAAGTTTGAGATGAGTAGTATGGGTGAACTCAAGTTTTTCTTGGATCTACAGGTTAAGCAAACTATAGATGTACTTTTTATTAGTCAGTCTAAGTTCACCAAGGAGTTAATCAAGAACTATGGTATTGAAGCAGTAACTTCCAGGAGAACTCCTATGGGGTCCAGTATGACTTTAGATAAGGATGGTGGTGGCAAGCCAATGATATCACCTTGTATATAGGCATAGTTGGATCATTGTTCTATCTAACAACTAGTAGACCAGATATAATGTATGTTGCTTATGTATGTGCTTGGTATCAAGCTTTCCCTATGGAGTCTCACTATACAACAGTCAAAAGAATATTGAGATATCTAAATGGCACACGTAATCTTGGCCTATGGTATCCTATGAATAGTGATTTTGAACTAATAGGCTTTTCAGATGCAGATTATACAGGTTGTAAAGAAGATAGGAAAAGCACTTAAGGTTAATGTCAGTTCCTTGGAAGAAGGCAGGAGTCATAGAGCAGCAAAAAGCAAACAAGTGTAGCAATATTCACAGCTGAATCTGAGTACATACCAGCTGGAAGTTGTTGTGCACAATTGCTTTGGATTCAGCATCAATTACAAGACTACAACTTTCAGCGAAGTAAAATTCCTTTATATTTTGATTCTACTAGTGCCATTTCAATTGCAAACAATCCTGTGTCATATAGTAAAACTAAACATATTAATATTAGATATCACTTTATTATGGAGCATGTAGAAAATGGAGATATTAATCTATAATTTATTCCTTCAAATAAACAAATTGTTGATATTTTCACTAGGCCCCTAAATAAAGAGAAATTTAATTTCTTTTAGTTTGAACTTTGCATGTTGAATCATGAATAATTTATGCATATATAAAAACTGACAAAATTAAGAATAAAATATATTAGACAGTAATTAAGTTTACTTACCTTGATATAAAGAATAGACCTCAAAAATGTCAAGTATCTATAGTTCTGAATTCAAAATATTGGTAAGCCAAAAAGTTGTGTCGAGACAATATAGTAAGTGTCGAGACATCTAAGAATATGTCGAGACACCAAAGAATGTGTCGAGACACCAAAGTGTGGAGACATCAAAGGGTGTTGAGACCCTAAGGTATATATCGAGAGACATTATCCTTGTTTCGACACATCTCGACAGATAATGTTTCCAGTGTCGATACTATATTTTCTTTTCCTAAGAATTAGGAACATTCTAAATGGAGTGTGCCATTTCGTCTTCAGGAAAGATTAGACTATAAATAGGGTGTGAGAGGAGAAGTCGACTACGCTTTCTTGAGATCTTAAGAGATTGATTTTTGAGTGTCGAGACCTAGAATTCCATTTCGTCGACACACCTTGTTTGATTTTTTCACTCTAATGGCGCCCAAAAGTGACAATAACATCTTCGAAGGTTATGAACTTGCTAGGAATGGATTCAACTCGGTGTCTGAAGAAATTAAGAATGTCATAGCCCTAATCACAGAATCAAGATTAGAATATCTGCTTTCAGAATCATCAAATATCTGGAAATGAGAGGTTAATGAATTCTTTTCCAATGATCATCTTGACTCAAACTCAAAAAAGATTAAATCCAAAGTGAATAGAACAAAGGTCAAAATCATAACCAAAAGACTGGCCAAGATAATTCACTTACCAAGAATTGATCAAGAAGATGACATAGATTCTGCCAAGACTGCAGAAGCTTCGGAATGGTGTGGATTGGCCCCAACCATAAAGCTTGGAAGCACCCTGATCAAGAAGGGTATAAATACCCCGGGCAAATTCCTATCTAAGATAATAGGGAAGGTGTTGCTATGCAAAACAGGAGCACATGATAGGATTTCTGCATATATGTTTGAGTGATGACTAGAATTATATTCAAAGTCAAGAATAATTGGGTTACAGTAGTTTTTGACGAGATTGCAGAAAGCACGAAGAAGCCCAATATGGGCAGAATTATAAGCCTCTACTTGGTACAAGCGACTCCTGACATTCTCAATCTCAAGATTGGATCTAAGATCAATCACATGATAAGAATGGACATTAGAATACTAGCTAGGTGGGATAGAGTACTATCCAAGGAAACACATATAGTAGAGAAGGAGATGGTGAAAAATAAAAAAGTTATGGTTGTGGAAGAAGAATCTTCCAGTGATTCTGAAGAACAAGGAAGCTCCAGCTCAGAAAAACATGATGATGCAGCACCTGAGATTTCTCCAAGGCCCTCTCTTAGAACTGGTGATCAGTGCAGGGTGAGACAATACCAGAGATGGATTACATTGAGGGGGAAAATCTCAATATTCTGCCAGAAATAGTACAGGATACTATAAACACCATAGCAATGAAAGTAGTATAGGAGCTAGACACTATTCTAGAACAAGTAGAGGTTCCTGAACAGTAGATTCCTGATAGGGAAAATGAGGATGTAGTCTCAAAAGAGATTGAGGAAGAAGTATTTATGAATAAAGAAATTGATATTTAGGGGGAGATCGCAGCTCCTCCAGAGTATCCAGTTCCTGATGTTATAGATCTTGGTGAAGTAGGTGCATGAGTTGAGGGGGAGATAACAGATCTGACCCCAAATACTGAAGGAGCTAAAGAGCCTAAATCAGTTGAAGTAGTTAGTTCTTATGATTCTAAGGAGGAGGAAGCCTCTCAGATGAAGAAAAGAAAATTGACTGAACTCAAGAAGAGGAGTATGAGCTATAAGAAGACAATTCAGTCTGGAACAACACCTGCTCCTCCTATGGATTTAAGCTCACTTCTAGTTCAAATACAAATAATGTTAGATCAACAAAGAAATCAACTGGAAAAATATGTAGATGAAAGCAATAAGGAGTTGAAGTTCCAACTGGCTCAAGATATCAAATCCATTATATTTGAAGTGAATCTGCTGAAGAAGGATATGACTAATTTCTTTCAAAAAAGAGCAAATGTTGTAGTCTATCTTGCTCAACAGCAGGACTCAAAGGAAACTCTAGATGAAATAGCTGTTAAACAAGGATATTTCCTTGAAAACCAGACAAGAATGAATGAGAACATGATTGTAATGCATGATACTTCATTAGTAAAGCTAGTTGAGCAAACTACAGCTCTGGAAACAAAGATAGGTTCTACCACTACATCTGTTGAATCTCAGCTATCTATACATGCATACTCTTTGGTTTACGAATTCAAGTCTTCTGGCAAAGAAATAGATGATCATTTGCTCAAAGTTAAGAATCTATTGTCCTCAGGGAATAATCATCTAGACAAACAAATCGGATTTCATAAGAATTACTTAAGGGATAATGTATAAAGAGAAGTCATAAAGGGGGAGAGAGTAATGATAAAGTCAAGCTCTGAGCATGCTATTTGGACATCCAATAGCATCAGAGAAACTCTAGGCATTCCTCCCTTAAAGTGTGATGAAGATCAAACTGCTGTGTCTTGCTGCCAACCAGCTCATTTTGAGGCTATTCCAACTGCAATATATTCCATGTACAGTCCCCCACCACAGATTCAGAATATAGTATGTGAGGAGGTGGAGATGGTTGCTTCTACATTGCTCAAATAAAAAGAAGCTCAAAAATCTAAAAGAGATTCAGGGAGCAAGCTGAAGCAAAGCCAGATTTTGAGCAGTGGAGTCCAACTTCTTAATCTATTATACTCACTCCATGGAAAGCAATCAACAACAATACAGCTAATAGGGGAAAATGGAATTCGGAATAAGAATGGGTCAAGCATATAAAGATAGCAGGAGATCATCTATAAATTCAGAAAAGTTCTGAAGGCATGGAAGATCCTACCTGATTCTATTGAACTGAGCAAGTATTTCCCTGAGCCCTATAATTATTTTGAAATGCAAAGGCTCAAGAAAGAAGATATCTTGATGGCCAAGGATGTCAAAGGAAAGAAGAAGGTTCTTGATGACAAGGTGCTTGAAGTTAAAGCTAAAGTTCAATCAGGAAAAGGCATTGTCATCAAAGAGCCAGAACAATCTTAGATTATTTTTCTTTTCTAAAAACTATGTAATTTGGTTTTAAGAATATTGTAAAAACTAAAAAGTGTAATCATTGAAAAAATGGAATGAAAAGGTTTGGTTGCACTTTGTTATATATGTCTTATAATTGATGTTTCCTTTATAAGTTTGTTCGGCACTTTCAATGTACATCATAAGTATTATATTTTGGTATTGTGGTGTATATAATTGAATTGGGGTTATGACTTCTCTAAATAGGGGGGGATTGTTGGGTATATTGGAAACAATGTACTTGATTTGAAGAAGACCTTTCAATTTAATGATATACACAAGTTTGTATTTGATGTATGTTTCAGTTCATGCATGCAGGTTAGTCTATGTCATGTTGATTGGACAGGTGTTCCAAGTGATATTGAAAGGTGGACACCTAGAAGCTGACTGGAAAGGCAAAAAATTGACTATGTCCACAGGCGTCGAGCGAAGCCAATTCACTCAAGGCCATACAACTAATAGTGCTGAGTGAAGTCAGGACAGTCAAAGCAAAAAATGATAAAGTACAAAAGTGTCAACACACTTCACCACTATGTCGACACAATTATAAAATGAGTGTCAACAGGTCAAGTAAGCTGTGTCGAGACAATTCAGTTATCTCGAAACCTTTAAGAATCAAGAGAGCAGTGTTGAGATAAGTCAGTTATCTCAACACCTTGAAGGATCAAGTCAGTTGTGTCGAGAAAATTCAGTTATCTCGATGCCTTGAAGATTAAGTCAGCAGGGTCGAGACAAGTCAAATATCTTGACACCTTAAAGCTCAAGAAAGTAGTGTCAAGAAAATAAAACTATCTCAACACAATGAAGAGCTGAAGTGAAGACTTAAAGAGGTTGACACCCAGCAGATAGTAGTGTCGAGACAGTTTAACTATCTTGACATAGTGAAGACTTAAAGATGTCGATACCAGCAGACAGTTGTGTCGAGACTGCTATGATGTCTTGACACTTTGTCGTTTACACTAAGTATGATTGTGCCGAGACACTTAGGACATCTCGATACTTATGATTCTAAAGATGTACAGAGTCAGCACAGAAGTGTCAAGTCATGTCAAAAATGTCACATCAGCTATAGTAACGTGATATCTCATCAGAAATTATTCGAAGGAGAACTTGAAGTATGATGGCGTAATGATGATGTCATCAATCAGAAGCCAAAATCCCGTGAAGACTATAAATAGAGGGGTCGTCTTCATAGAATAAAACAATAATAAGAATCACATAAACAATCATTTTTCTCTAAGTTAGAGGAGCGCGACAACCCCAAGAATAAGGAAGATTGAGGTCTTCAAGAAAATCTTTTGATCCTTTCAACAAGTTGATCATATGATTAAGGCAGATTTGTTCTACAAGTTCTTCATGGAAATCAAGTCGATCAACATCAAGAACATTAGAGATCCAAAGAAGAATCATTTCAGTCAGTTTGCTTTTCAAGAAACTATACAGTGCTGCCGAATTGAAGAATCTGAATTCTTAGATAAGTCATATTACAGAATTGTTATTTTCTGAGATTATTTTCTTTCTTATTTACCTCTTAATTTTCTAAGATATCTTTGAGATCTAAGTTGGTAGGAGATAAATTCTCTAAGTTGTAAGCCTGATTTATAAAGGCTGAAGTAGGGTTCTTGAGGGATCTGAGGTAGGTGATTTGTGTGGGATCACTGAGGTGTAAGCCTGTACTTTAAAGGCTGAGGTAGGGTTCTTTAGGGACCTGAGGTAGGAGATTTTGTGGATCTCTGAGGTAGGATTGTTGGTCTGAGTTATAGGTTTCTTAACAGAAACTGGGCAAGTAAGATCTGTTGATCTGAGTTGAAGAGGAGGAGATATAACCATATCTATCACATTGCTAGTGAGGAATACGACGGAAAGTGGATAAATCCTAGATATGGGAACCACTATAAAATTTTTGTGTACTCTGTGGATTGCTTGTGCTGTGTACTTGTGAATATTTATTTTCAAGATTCTACTGAATCTTTAGTACAATTATTTGCTATAAGTGACAAAGAATTTTAAAAAATACCTATTCACCCACCTCTAGGTGATTAACTACCCATAGATTTATCTTTCAGTTGTCACTGCTCTATTTATGTTGTAAATATGTTGATCGGGCCGTAATAGTGCTTTTCGAAGTGACGATACATAGAAGACATCGTGCAAATTTTCCAGCTCTAGTTGTAGCTCCCACCGATAGGCCCAAGGGCCAATTCTTTCCAATATAGCATAGGGCCGCACATATCTCGGGCTGAGCTTCTTCACACCATGCACTCGTGACACTTCATGCATCAGCCTGATCTTCAAGAATACTTTGTCACCCACTTGAAATTCCACCATCTGATGTTTCTTATTATGGTATTTTGCCTGCCGAATTTGAGCATTGAGCATGTGGTTCCGTAAAAATCTAACAACAGCATCGGTATCATCAATATATTTGATTCCCAAAATCTTTGGATCCTCAACATGCACACATGATTTCACAACCTGCATTTTCTCCGAATTTAAATGTGTATCAGAGTACGAGAAAACACTAGCCATGATGCCATGTCGTGTAGGAGATAATTACAGACATTCAGTCAAACACCAATCCTAACATAGTTTATGAAAATACCAAGTTATGATATGAGAAAATGATGTTTTTAGTAAAGTTCTGGATGGTCATATCCCTCGGTTCAGTGGATCAACTAGTGCACAAGTGAAATTATAATTAAACGCTGAGGAAAATAGTTTGTTTATATTATTTTACATCCTATATTAGGAAAAGCATCCATATAGGACAACTCATGGTATGCAAGACTCTAGATTTAGTGTAAGTATAGGAATTAGTTTGTACGCTCAAAAAACACAAAGTGACCTTAGCTTTTAGAAAATGATATGCATGAGATAGAAGTAATACTATTATAATTTAAAATATCTAACACGCAACCTAACATAAAACCTTCCCAGAGAGCAAGTAAAAACCAATAAATCATAAAAGAAGGACTTAGCAGCTAGAAAGTACTTAACATTAAACAAAATCCTGTGTGCGCTGACATCCTGACACGAACCCACCAAAATAATGTATGTCTGAACTAAAGGAAAAAAACAACAATAACTACCTCATAGTTGGTGAGGAAAAGACAACTGCAGGACAACAACCATAAACCAAAACTCTTAGCTGCTCAACCGGCTAGTGCTCCAAACCTAAGGCATTCACAAGAAAAGAATTCCTCAGCAAAATTATACAAGCAATTATCAAATATCAAAAGGTTAGCAATTAACCAAACAAGAATAAAGGTTACCAACCCAAATATAAGGAAGCTTTTAGAACATACCAAAATAGTTGTAGATAGTGATAAAAGATTTAACAAACAAAGCTCAAGAGTAAGGAAATTGCACCAAGTGTGAAACGAAGCAATGCTTTGGGAAAACCTGCCGGAGTAAATAGAGCAACATATATAATATGAGAAAAAAACTTAACAATTCTACTCATATGAATCATTAACACTGGAATGCAATGGTCCTAAGTCGGTGGCATATTGTCCAACACGAACTTACAGACCCAAAACATTTCAAGAAGGTATTGTGGTGGTGGCAACATTTGTTGTAACTGATGTTTCATCTTCCCTGAGTTTGAGAATTTCAGCTCCCAGGTTGTATTTGATCACGTCTTCTGTTGATAGAGTGTGCAGGTTGACAGGTGCAAGCGAAGAAGAAGAAGATTCCAATGGACACTAACACCAAGTGGTAGAAGTTACCACCGAGCGGTAGCCGTGAATTAACTGGACAGTGCTCTCGGGAAACTACCGCTCCGCGCTATTCCTACCGCCCATGCTAACGCAGGGAATTATTTTGGCCATGCTCTGGGGAAATAACCACCGGTATTAGTTATTACCGCACCGCGCTAGTCTCACAACAAACATCAGGCAGGACTTCTCGAGAAACCAATCTACTGCCAGGCAATAGAGGTTAATGCATCACGGTAACCTCTCGACGAATGTCTAGACGCTTTTCTCAAGAAACTATTCTACCGCAGGCGATATATCTTACCATTACGCACTAGCCTTCCTCGAATATCGACATGACTGTTATGAACCGTTGTGTCCTATATTACAGCGTGGCGGCAGCTGTAACCGCACGATGCTAGCAAAGATAAAACGACAAATATTTGTTTTAAATATTATTCCAGATTTGGACGAAAGCTGGCACAACAAGTGTGCGAACTTACCGCCAGCAAGAGCCTATTTTCATGAAGATGTATAAAAGGCTGCCTTAGTTTCTGTGCCTGTATATTGGTGAGAAGGAAAGTATAGGAGTTCGTGAATTCTAGGGTTCAGACTCTCTTTCTGGCGCTCTGTTCCACAAGTCTCCGTCAAAGAAGAAGACAGTCGTCTCCCTCCTGCTCGTCACCGAAAAACTCCGGCGATCCAAGATCTACATTGAATACGAAGAGTCGACCGATTGCTAGCAAACGGAGATCTTAAGCACCGGCCGCGGATCGCTCTATGGAGAAGTCTTCAAGAGGGAGAACTTCATCTTTAAAATATTTACATCTTTTACTCTTGTAATCTTTTTGTCTTTTTTAAATCTTGTGGAGAGGAAAATAGACCGGTAAGGGTCGTTGGAATCCGGGTAGGAATCTGTGGGAAATCGTCCTGGGGATAAGGTCGTCTAGATCGGGAGGATCTAGTAGGGCTCTAAGACCCTTCCTTATATGGAGGTGAAGAGCCAGATCGAATAATTTTAATAGAGGGAAAAGAAGAGAGCCAACCGGTCTATGGAGCGGATCGGTATAAAAACCAAAAGATCATTTCTACTCACTGCCTTAGATCTTCGGCATTACAGAGATCACCCTTTTTGTATTCATCTAGAAATATTGTTGTTTTGAGTTCATGCAATGAAATCTTATATTTCTATGTTGATTACTTCTGGGTGTGTATTGTGATTATTTTGCAAGTGTGTGTGTTTGTGGGTTTGAACTTAGATCTGCACAAAAAACGAGCTTTGTGTATTACCGCCATACGTTAGCTATCTAACGCCCCGCGGTAGCTTCCACAACTCGATTTTCTTAGGAGGAATATTTTTAAATTTCGTTTAATGCATCAAACCTTATTCACCCCCCCCCCCCCCTCTAAGGTTGGCCACGAGATCCAACAAGTGGTACAAGATCAAGGTTGCTTCAAAAAGGCTTAAAAACCTGAAGTAAGATGGAAAAATCCATTCACGCATTCAATGAGGAACAAGGTGTGAGTCGACCTCCACTTTTTATGGGGAGTGACTATAGTCAGTGGAGAATAAGCATGAGAATCTTTCTGATGACTCAAAGCATGGATGTATGGTCCATGATAGAGACAAAGTACACTGCACCCACTGTCACGGTTGGGGATAAAGTTATAGAAAAACCACGTGATAAGTAGGATGACGCAGACAAGCTGAAATGTACGAATAATGCCAAGGATATGACCTCGCTATTATGTGCCTTGGACAAAACGGAATTCAATAGAATATGTAACTACGAGACTGTTTATGATATATGGCATCTTTTTGAACTCACTCACGATGGTACCTTACAGGTGAAGGAGTCGAAGCTATTCCGACTCGAAGCTGAATATGAACAGTTCGAGATGGAGATCGACGAGGATTTTGATAGCATGTACACTTGCTTTACCAAGATCGTCAATTCCTCAAGATCTCTCTGAAATAACTTTCCAAATGGTGACCTAGTGGGGAAAAACATGTGATCTTTGCCTCCTCGCTTCAACCCAAAGGAGACAGCTATTGCTGAGTCTCATGAGATCAGCACCCTGGAGATAGAGAGCCTCATCGGCAATCTGAAGACACACGAACTAGAATTGAAGATTCAAGAAGAGGAATATCCCAGGGAAGTAAAGAAGAAGGGACTGGCGTTGAAGGCCGCAAAGGAGAGAAATGTTGCTGAAGATTCTGAGGAAGATGAGGAGGAGAGCCTCTATGTTAGGGAGTTCAAAAAATTCATGAAGAACCCCAAGAAGCAGGGACAATTCAAGAAATTCCTGAAGAGAGGAGCTGGAGAAGGCAGAGGGTAGAACAAGCCATCGAAAGAGACGGAAAGCAATGATGAGAAGTCCCAGCCAGAGTGTTATCACTGCCATAAGCCTGGGCACTTTAAGAGAGAATGCCCAAGACTGTAGAAGGAGAAAAAAGAAAAGCAAAGTAGGCACAAAGGGAAGAAGAAGGTGCTGAAGGCACTCACCTGAGATGAATATGGTTCTGATGAATCAAGCACCACAGACTCTGGTAGTGAAGACGAGACAAATCTATGTCTCATGGGAAAGAATCAAGAAGAATCTGACGATGAGTCCAGTGTGTAGAGCAACACTGAGGTAACTCCACCTACTTATACTAAACCTCTAGAAATTTATGAACAAGTAGTTGATAAATTAGAAAGTGTTATTTCTGAGAAAAATACCTTGAGAGTTGAGAATAAGAAAATCAAAAAGGACTTAGAAAAATTAAAAGGTGAAGTTATTAGAAGTGGCAAAGAAAAGATCGAGTGTATAAAGTGCTCTCACTTGATGACAACGATTGAAGAACAAAAGGCAAGTCTCTTCAAGTCGTCGGTGAGAACGAATAACCTCGTAAATGAAAAGAATGTATTGGAGAAGAGACTTCACTTATCGCTTGACAAGGTAGAGGAAGGCAAAAAACAATTTGCCAATTGGTGTGTAATGCTTGTAACTGAAAACGCCGCCCTAAAGGCGAGGATAAATGATCTTAACTATGACATATAGAAGTTTGGAATAGGACAAAAGTCTTTAAATATGTTGTTGGGTGCACAATGTTATGGATCTGGGAAGTTTGGACAAAGATACGTGTGTCCAACGTCCCCACCGTGTGGAAATTGTTATCAAGCTACCTCTAGACCTAATAATAAAAACTCACCAAAAAAGGTCAAAAAGTCTGAAAGGCTTTCCCCATCTTCAAACACGAGCTCGAGCAACACAATAAAGGCAACATCTAATACTTACATTGTGTGAGCAAATTGTCATAAGTTTGGTCACACTTCTCGCTCGTGTCTGAGGAAAGGTGCTAAAAATAATTTGCAAGTCTGGCTATCAAAGTCTTCTACCTATCATATTGGTGGGACAACTTGGGTAACCAGATCTTTACCCTCATCTTCTTTTTAGGTCTGTTGGTAGGCTAAGGACATAAAGAATGTGTGGTACTTGGACTCTAGGTGCTCCGAGCACATGACGGGAGATAAAGACAAGTTCCTTAGCGTGGAGAAGAAGAAGGGTGACATGGTGACCTTTGGGGACAACAGTAAAGGACAAATACTTTGAAGCGACACTATATGTAACGAGGCATTCTTTATCTCTAATGTTTTGTTTGTAGATGTACTTAAGAATAATCTTATTTATATTAGCCAATTGTGAGATAAAGGTCTAAATGTCATATTTGAGTCATCTACAAACACTTGCAAAATTATTGATGTCAAAACTTTTAGTGTATTACTTGTAGCTCGCAGAAATCATAATGTGTACACTATTAGTTTTTATGATATTTTTGTATCTAATTTGAAATGCCTAGTTACTAAGAATGAGGAATTAGACCTTTGGCATGGGAGATTAGGACATACTGGTAGCAAGCTTATCGTAAAACTATCAAAAAAGAAACTTGCTCGGGGACTTGCCAACTTAAGTGGTTGTTTAAATGTCTTATGCGGTCCGTGTCAAAAAGGCAAATTTGTTAAAACCTCTTTCAAAAGCAAAACCGAAGTTTCCACGTTATACCACTCGAACTCATTCACATGGATTTGTTTGGACCACTTAGCACGTGTAATCTAGGTGGAAAATGGTACACCTTCGTTATAATAGATGACTTTTCACGTTATTGCTAGACAATCTTTATAGCAAATAAATCTGACACCTTTAGCAAATTATCCAATCTCTCCACGCGACTTCAGAACGAGAAGGAGATAAAGATAAAATGTACTACATCAGATCATGGAAGAGAGTTTGAGAATGAGGAATTCTCAAACTTGTGTGATACCATAGGAATTAAGCATAAATTCTCTGCCCCTCGCACTCCACAACAGAACGGGGTTGTAGAAAGAAAAAACCGCACTTTTCACGAATTAGCCCGCACTATGCTCGCAAAGTTCGTCTTACCATGATCCTTTTGGGCTGAAGCGATTAACACGACAAGCTAAGTGATGAACTCAGTCATGCTTCGACCACTTTTGAAGCGAACTCCATACGAGCTGTATTTTGAAAGGAAACCTTCTGTATCGTATTTTAGAGTATTTGGTTGCCCGTGCTACATTGTAAACACTAAGGATCACCTAGGAAAATTTGATGAAAAATCTGATCTTGGTATCTTATTAGGATACTCGAGCAAGAGTCAGGACTATAGGATCTACAATAAGAGGACTCTAGTGGTTGAAGAATCGGCTCATGTGCATTTCGATGAAAATTCCACATCTAACGAGCCCAAGCCGAATGAAGTGGAGGTTGAAGAGAGTGTACCTATATGGGATGAAGGTGAGGAGAGAATTGTGGAGAGTGAAACATAAATTCTTGAACAAGTATATAGGCCTCCTAGTAACTTAATTTTTTCAGAGCAACATCCTTGTGATCTAGTCATAGGAGAGCCATCGCATGGAGTTAGAACTCGGTCTGCACTTCATGAATCATTCTCATACTTGTGTTTCCTATCTGATATTGAGCCCAAGAATGTTTCAGAAGCCTTAAAAGATGAATAATGGTTCCTGGCGATGAATGAGGAGCTGAGCCAATTCGAGCGAAGTAAGGTATGAATGTTAGTGGAATATCCTGATATCCATCCAGTCATAATCTTAAAATGGGTTTTCAAAAATAAACTTGATGGTGAGTGTAGGATAACAAGAAATAAAGCTAGGTTGGTGGCTCAAGGGTATTCTCAGATAGAGGGTGTGGATTTTGAGGAGTCATTCGCCATGATTGCTCGTCTTCAGTCCATTCGTATGTTTTTGGCATTTGTAAGTTATAAGCAAATTAGATTGTACCAAATGGACATTAATAGCGCTTTCTTAAACCGATATATTAAGAAGAGGTATATGTCGAGCAACCACCCAGTTTCATGAATGCCACCTACCCAAACCACGTGTACAAGTTGGTGAAGGCCTTGTACGGACTGAAGCAAGCACCCGTTCTTGGTACGATAGGCTCACTACTTTTCTCTTAGATCATGGCTTTATGATGGTTAATGCAGACGCAACCTTATTTGTAAAGACCAAGAATTCAGATCTAATAATCTTACATATCTATGTAGATGATATCATCTTCGGGGCCAGGAATGAAAAGATGTTTGAAGAAATTATCACACTAATGAAATCTAAATTCGAAATGAGCCTAGTAGGAGAACTTACATATTTCTTAAGATTTCAGATCACTCAATGCAAAGACGGTATTTTTATAAGTCAGTCAAAATATATCAAATATATGCTCGTGCATTTTGGGTATGAGAATCTGAAACAAGTCAAAACTCCTATGAGTGCCTCTCTTAAATTAGGAAAACATGAAAGTGGCATTTCTGTCAATCAGACCGTGTTTAGAGGCATGTAGGGTCATTGCTATATTTGAGTGCCTCTAGGCCCGATATCACATTCGCGGTGTCTTTACGCTAGATATCAAACCAACCCTAAGGAGTCACACTTGAAATCCATAAAGCACATTTTTAGGTATCTGAGTGGCATGCAAAACCTCGGACTCTGGTACCCACACACCACAGAATTTACACTTCACGGGTACTCAGACACGGACAATGTTGGATGTTCACTTGATCGCAAGAGCACAAGTGGAACATGTCATTTCCTAGGTCCTGCATTAGTTTCCTGGTCAAGTAGAAAATAGAACTCTATTGCACTTTCTAGCACTGAAGCCGAATATATTGCCTTAAGAAGTTGTTGCGCACAAGCACTGTGGATGTCTGAAATGCTAGAAGACTTTGGCCTCACTTGTAGGAATGTTACACTTAGGTGTGTCAACAAGAGTGCCACAAACCTGACATATAATTCAGTGCACCATTCTAGATCAAAACATATTGACGTGTGTCCACACTTTATTCGAGATCATATAAAAAAGGAGAACGTTAGTGTTAGCTTCATTGGCACCGATGAACAACTAGCAGAAATATTCACTAAACCACTCTTGGATGCAGGTTTCTCGCTACTTCGACTCATGCTTGGAGTTCTAGACCTCTCATCCAAGTCATCGTCGTGTGTGTATAATTTTTTTTTGTTTGTGGTTCTTGTAGTTTCCTATTTTGTTTCACATATTTATTTTTTATGTTTACTTGAGTTCCTTGTCGTTTTCTTTCTTTCAACAAAAAATAAATAAAAATTATATATATATATATATAAACAAAAAAACTGTGGATTGTTCATCTCCAAGGGCTCACGTGACTGTGACTTAAACCAGAACGCGTACGTAGAATGTTTGAGTTTAGACAAGTAATCTATGTAAACATTGTCCTCCGGTCATAGTGGGTTGAATCTATAGGTGCTTAGCTATGAGTGTGATAAGATGAGGTAGTGTTTGTTGCCTATGACTCTAGGTATGTGATAGGATTTAGATAAGGGAATGACCTCACATGATACACACATCCCTAGTCGGTGCACTCAAGACGAAAAATGCTATGCGTACATGTTATAACTCGTGACACTATATTCTAACATGCTAGAAATACATTGAATAATCAATGTCAAGATACATTTGAGATTATATTAGGTGTGAAACTTTGGGCCAAAACTCTACTCCAAAAGTCGTGTGTATACAAGTTAAAGTATATCTATCTTGGTGGATAGATTTCGATTGACTCAGGGCTCCGTGACTTAAAAAACGATCAAAGTGATAGATCTACGCTAACAAAATAACTCTATCCAAACTATCACATCTGTTGTCGCGGTCCCCCCAAGCACTACTCACTCCTCCTGATAAGTCTTTATGAGCATTGTGAGGATGAGCACCTTGGTTAAAGAGTCACTTCCATCTTGTGCATCGACTCTATCTTTAGCTTAGTGCCCCTAGTTTTTGCCTATGTATGACATAGTATGACATGTCAGGTGATTATTCACCTTATTTCTCTTATGTTAGGTTCTTATACGATCGAGATATCCATGGACAATATGATATCTTTGCCTTGTTGTCATCTCGCTTTCGATGCTACACGAACACATGTCATTGCCTTGTCTAAGACTTTCGCACATAAGAATTGGACTGCAACTACATTATCTCTTTAGCACAATTCATACTAGCACATGATTTACACTCATGCCATTCTCAATGTTTGTTCAACTCGTTGTGTGTACTTTGCTCAATTGTGTGACCCATGTGCTTGCAATTCTCTGATATGTATTTTTTGTTGAGTCACCTCTATGCGTGTCATGCTCATATTTACCTTTTGTGTGCACTATTTGCTGTTTGTCTAACGCTCATCATTTCTACTATTTTTCATCATGGATGTCTGGTTGGCCTAGCACACCCTTTTGATATTATCAAAAGGGGAGAATAAATTGCTCATGAGTATGAGCCTTGGGTTAGGAGAGGTCACATGTAGGGGGAGCATGTTAACTATGTGTACACAAAGATAGGGGGAGCATGTCGAGCATGTAGATAGGGGGAGCATGCGTCTAAGGGAACCATATAGAGAACCTGCAACCTGATGTTAGCTTATAACTTTTATTCGTTATATATGCACTCTATCTCATTATTATTTCACATGAACGGAAGTTGATATTATTAAAATGGGGAGTTTGTTGGAACTGATGTTTCATCTTCCCTGAGTTTGAGAATATCAACTCCCAGGTTGTATTTGATCACGTCTTCTGTTGATAGAGTGTGCAGGTTGACAGGTTCAAGCAAAGAAGAAGAAGATTACTATGGACACTAACACTGAGCGATAGCCTTGAATTAAATTAACATTGTTCTCGGGAAACTACCGCTCCACGCTAAACCTACCCCATGCGCTAACGCAAGGAATTATTTTGGCCATGCTCTCGGGAAACTAATGCCCGCGGTAGTTATTATCACGCTGTGCTAGTCTCTCGATGAACGTCAGGAAGGACTTCTCGAGAAACAATTCTACGGTAAGGCGATAGAGGTTAACGCGCCATGATAGCCTATCGACGAATGTAGAGACGCTTTTCTCGAGAAACTATTCTACTATAGGTGATAGTTCTTACCGTTCCACGCTCGCCTTCATCGAATATCGACACGACTGTTCCGAACCATCGTATCCTATATTAACACATGACGACAGCTGTAACCGCGCGGCGCTAGCAATGATAAAATGACAAATATTTGTTTTAAATATTATTCCAGATTTGGATAACAGCTGGCACAACAAGCACGCGAACATACCACTAGGCGCTAGTCTTACCGCCGGCGGTAGCCTATTTTTATGAAGACGTATAAAAGGCTGCCTTGGTCTCTGTGCCTGTATATTGGTGAGAAGAAAATGACGGGAGTTCATGAATTGAGTTCTTGCAATCCGTTCCACAAGTCCCGTCGAAGAAGAAGACAGTCGTCTCCCTCCCTCTCATCACCGAAAGACTCCAGCGATCCAAGATCTACATCGAATACGAAAAGCCGATCGGTTGCCAGCAAACGGAGATCTCAAGCACCGGCTGTGGATCGCTCTACAGAGAATTCTACAAGAGGGAGAACTTGATCTTTAAAATATTTACATCTTTTACTCTTGTATTCTTTTTGTCTTTTCTTAATCTTGTGGAGAGGTAAATCGACCGGTAAGGGTCATCGGAATCCGGGTAGGACTCTGTGGGAAATCATCTAGGGGATAAGGACATCTAGATCGGGAGGATCTAGTGTAATGCCCCCAATTTTTCGATGATTTTATTTGTTTGGGCTACGTCAGATTTATGATGTCGTGGCGTTACTTTTAACGTCGAGTGTTGGATTTGAGTAGTTTTGGACGTGCTCGTCCAGTTTCGTCGCAACCCGAGCATTTTTGGTGTCTCGCCGCGCGATCGAAGTTTTGGGTTTTGTTTTTCTTCGCCGCATGTTTTGGCGGTTAATATCTCGGGAATGGATCGTAGGATTTTGGTTTTGACTTCGTCATTGTGTCCGTAGCAGCAGTTTTCGCCTATCGCGTGAGTTTCGTTTAATTCAGCGCGTTTGAGCCTTTGTTTTGATCTCATAGTTCCTTGTTCAACTATCTGAACACGATAATTGCTATATTAGTGACTGCTTGATTTGATTCTCGGGAAGCCCTTCTAAAGGTTTGGGATTTCGTCGAACCAACCTTATTATATTTTATTTTATTTTCTGGGCGCTGTATCGAGTTCGACGATCATCGAGCGGAGCTCGACGATTGTTTTCTTTTCTAGGCGTTGTTTCGAGTTCGATGATCGTCGAGCGGAGCTCGATGATGGTCATTTTTCTTAGCGTTGTGTTCAGGTCGACGATCGTCGAGCGGAGCTCGACGATTGTCATTTTTCCTGGGCGTTGTGTCGAGTTCGACGATCGTCGAGCGGAGCTCGACGATTGTCATTCTTTTTGGGCGCTGTGTCGAGTTCGACGATCGTCCAGCAGAGCTCGACGATTGTCTTTTTTTCCTGGGCGCTGTGTTGGGGTCGACGATTGCGGATCTCGACGATTATCATTTTTTCCTGGGCGCTGTGTGGAGGTCGACGAACGTCGAGCAGAGCTCGATGATTGTCATGCTGAGCTCGACGAATCATCGAGCGGAGCTTGCGGTAGGTCTAGCGGATCTCCGTGTTAAGTTCGACGATTTTTGAATTGAGTTCGATGATTTTCGAACTGAGTTCGATGATCGGGCCCTGCTTTCTACATTCGACGATTTTCGAATAGAATTCGTGAGTAATCCTCTAGCAGTACTCGAGTAATTTCCTTATACTCGAGTAATCCCCTTGCTGTACTCGAGTAAGTGCCCTTCTACTCGAGTAGTTCCCCCATGCAGTACTCGAGTAAGTCCTTAGTACTCGAGTAGTTTCCCCGTGTAGAGCTCGAGTAAGTCCTTAGTACTCGAGTAACCCCTGTGCTGTACTCATGTAATTCCCTTAGCACTCGAGTAATCCTTCCCTCCTATCTCGGGAAATCTGGTTCAGCCGAACCCGGTTTATTTTGTTGTTCTTCCTGTTATCACCCTTAGTATAAGTACCTTCTTCATTTTCTTCATCTTCTCCGATTCTTTTTCCTCCCGAACCAGAGCGGCGTGAGCGAGATAGAGGTTGTTTCTCCTTACTTCTTCTGGTGGTCGTGACGGTGCTCGGTGCTCGGAATCGCAAACCGATCGTAGATCTGGAAAGCTCTCGTCAAGAGCTTCGCCCTCGTGGTAATTTCTTCCCCGTTTCTTGAGATTTCTCATTAGGGTTTTTCGTCCCTAATCCCCTTTTCGACCCTTTTTGTCTAGATTTCAACTCCTCCCACAGTCTTTTGCCCCGATCTATGATGTGGAGCGATTCAGAGGACTTTTCCGGTAAAACCAATGCAAGTGGTGGTTTCCCCTCATTTCTCTTTGTCTGATCTGATGGTAACGACTATACTTTCATGTTCTTTAAATTTTTTGCTCTTATTCTTCTAAATCATTGTTATGATTAATCGTTTCAACGATCCTTTGTTGTTGTAAGGTGTCGTCTTGGAAAGCCCGATTTTGTCTGGTTTGGTTAATGGTTCCTGGTGTGTTTTAATGATGGCTATGCATGTTTTAGCTTACGTTATTTAGTGCATTAGAATTTATCTAGGACTGTAAATTAGCTCCTAGAGGTTGATCAACCACGTCTTGAGTTCGGTAATGTCAAGTAGAGTCTGTCGAGCCAAATCTCGAGATATTTGTGTTGTGGTTTCTTTGGGTTTCCTGAATGCGGGAGTTAGTGGACGATTCCACCTCCGCAGTGTTTGTTACTGTCATTTGTGCCATGTGGAAGTCTACCTGGTTTTTGGATGTCTGCGGTGTTTGGTGGAGAGTATGAGACTCCCTCGCAGTTTGACGGATTATATATATATCCGTTTTGTTTTTGGGTGGTGTGTCCAAGAGTGACCACTTCGCCCGTGTTTTGGGTGGTGTGTCCAAGAGTGACCACATCGCCCGTGTTTGCGGGTAGTGTCGACCACAGGTGCATAATGAAGGTTTTGTATTTTCTTTCTGGTGAAATATTCATGTAGTCACCTTATAGCCTTGTGTGTCTGGTGTACTCTTGTGGAACGTGACAAATCACGTAGGAGTTTTTTTCCTGTTGATGCCCTGTTTTCTTTTGTACTTTACTTCAGTGCTTTTGCTCTTGGGTTGGTACCCCTGTTGACCTTTGTTTATTTTGGCTTATTACTTTACCTGCCACTATTTGTACCTTCTTGCTGAGGTGTTCTGTCTTTGGATTGCCTCAGGTTCAGAGCAGTAGCAGTTAGCAGTGCTAGCTTTGGAGTTTTCAGGGCGGCAGTGTTGGCCGTGGTTGTTGCCTCGTCTTATTGAGATAGTTTGTTGTTTGTTTTGTTTTACTAGTTCAGACATACGTTTGTTCGTGGGTTCGTGTCAGTTTGTTAGCTCCCACTGAATTGTTAGTTGTTTGATACTTGCTAGCTGCTCGTTTCTTTAAATGTGGATGTGGATTACTTGTTCTCTGGGAGGATTTATGTTAGGAATGCATGTTAGGTATTTTCAACTATAAAATCTACTACTATTATTTTATACATTGCATAATTTGAAACTCTAACTTGTAATTTTTTTAGCGACCGTAAAAGCTATCTTTCCTACTATAATAAATTTAGAGTCTTGCATAGCATGAGTTGTCCATTTGGGACGTTTGCTCGTGTAGGATGTTTGAGTTAATCTAATCAAGTATTTTTCTGCAACGTATAATATATTTTGATTCGTGGACTAGATGATCCACTAAGTCGAGGGATACGGCTAACCACTGTACTTAACTGATTTTCCTTAAAATAACTTAAAAAGAATCTTCCTTCATGTTTAGTTTGGTGTCTGCCTGAGCGTCTGCAGTTATCCCCTGCTGATGTGGCATCATGACGCGCATTTTCCCTTACTCTGATAAGCTTTTTATGCGGAGAAAATGCGGGTTGTGACAGTTGGTATCAGTGGGAGGTTGCTTGACAATTTGTCGGGCAACCTTTCCTTGTTGGTATTAGGTGTTTAGCATCATATCATACACACACTGATATGTCATCAGCACGTCTTGGCTGAAGCACGAACACTACACTCATACATAACATGAAGTATATGGGGCATATTATGTAGTATGGGATGCATAATATGTGTTTGTATATGGATCCACCATAGGGGCAACATGTGAGGGTTATGTAGTATGGGATGCATAACCTCACCACATGAATGTGACTAGCACATTTCTTTTTCGTTGCATGAGAATGTCATGTAGTATGGGATGCATAACATTTTCATGCGTACGCTGCTCATAACATGCATTAGGGCCTTTTTAGAATGCATAGCACAATCATGCAGAGCATAACTTTGCATAAGCACAACGTGCCAAGCTAAAGATTTGCGAGATGACATATGTACACACATGGTTTTAAATCAGAAAGAGAATAAAGAATACATGCATTCATGTCATAGGCACAAGAGTTAATAGGATGAGAGGATATCGTCCTAAGTAGGACATAGCATCATTATAAAATCCCAGAGCAAGTTGCAGCGTAAGCAAGTGTCTTTTAAGTATGGTCTGAACTAGTCGCGTGGCTTTGTTATAAGCTAGGGTTTTGATGAGTTGTTCGTTTGCTTTTTAGAAATGCCGCCAAAGCGTACTGTGATGAGGTCCACTCCCCAATCGGAGGGTGAGTCATCTGGTGTGCAAAGTGACGCGATTATCAAGAGTCTGCGTTAGAGCAATGAGGCTCTGTCGAGACAATTGGTTGCGATGCAATCGCAAATTGAGTCCTTGTTGTTTGCCGCTCCTGTACAGCAACCTTCAGCTCAAGAGCCCACTTCAGGCCAAACCGTGCCTGATACCCCTGCTCCTATAGTGCCCCCGATGGCGATACCACCAGAAATGAATTTCATATCGCACTTCCAGCGGTTGGGACCTCCCACCTTCGACGGGAGTACTGACTTTGTGATTATAGATTATTTGATCATCTCTATCGAGGAGATTTTTTTGTATTCTGGAATTCTGGAAGCCCAGAAGGTAATGATTGCAGCCTATCAGTTAAAAGGTCTGGCAAAGAGTTGCTGGATTCGGGAAAGAGAGGGTCTGAAGGAAGGCTGTTCTTGGGAATCTTTTAAGAAGATGCGGCTGAAGAAAGTTTCTACCCTCGGTCGAGCATGACCGCCTGATGAATAACTTCCTGCATCTAAAGCAGAGACAGATCACCGTGAGCGAGTACGAGATTGAGTTTAGTAAACTGAGCAGGTTTGCTCCTGACTTGGTAGCTTCTGAGGAGGGTAGAGTGAAACGTTTCTTGGGAGGATTAAGGAGCGATGTCCAGCAGTTGACATGTGCTTACCAAGCAGAAAGTTATGCTGAAGCAGTGGAAGCCGATTTAAAAGTGGAGGCGATTGAAAACGCCAAGAACTATGCGGTGCTGCGACAAGAAAGGAGAAAAGAAAAGACGTTCAGGATGGTAGCTCCAGGGCATCTGGCCCTTCTTCGAAGAAGAAAAGTAAGGAAGTGTGTAGTTTCTGTGGTCGTCCTGGCCTCCCCTACGAAAGGTGCTTCAAGAGGACTGCCACCCTGAAGCAGCATCATGTGCACGCCATCCAAGGTGCACCCAAAGGAGAGATTGTGTGCTCGTTCTGTGCAAGGAAGGGTCATGACGTGACTCGCTGCTGGATGAAATAAAGGATTTGCTTCCAGTGTGGGCAGAAGGGACACCAGAAGTCTTCGTGCCCCCAGGCTCAGTCCCCGCTGCAGCGTGCCCCACTTCAAGCTCTGCCACCGCCACCAAACCTGGATAAAGGAAAAGGAATGCTGAACGTGATGACCAGCAAGGAAGCCCAAACCTCTACGTAAGTGATATCAGGTTAGCCTCGGTTTAACTTATCCTTGTTAGCTATCGTTGTTGCCCTAGTTATCGTTCGTTTAGTTATGTATGTTACAGTTTTAGGGGAGTTTAAGGTAAGGAATTGGTGGGCCCGCATTCTTTTCGATTCGGGTGCCACCCATTCCTTTGTGGCCTGGAGATTTGTTGATAAACATCGCCTGAGTGTGGATCATTTTGGAGGATCCTTTAATGTCAAGCTCCCTTCTAGTGATTCTGTGATATCTAATCAAGGAGTTCTGAGATGCCCTCTTTATCTTGGTAATTTTCTGGCCTTTGCGGATCTGATGATTTTGGATCTGTCTAATTTTGACGTGATTCTGGGCATGGACTGGCTGTCCAAGTATGATGCGGTCATCCAGTGCAAGGCTAAGCGATTGGATTTCAGAATGGATGACAGACAACCTATGAGCGTCTATGGATTTCAGGACAGAGTTTCTCCTGTCATTTCTGCGGTACGTGCTTGTCGTGCTTTAGAGTGTGGTTGCGAGGCGTTTTTGGTTTCTATTTCTGCTCTGGAGACAGCCTTTGTTACGCCACATCTTGAGGATGTCTCGATGGTGCGAGAGTTTCCAGATGTCTTTCCTGATAGTCTTCCAGGACTTCCTCTGGAAATGGAGATAGAGTTTGTGATAGACCTCGAGCCAGGTACTCATCCTATTGCTAAAGCACTGTACCGTATGGCTCCGCATGAGTTGGACAAGTTGCGTTTCAGCTCGATGAGTTGCTCAGTTGTGTTTTTATTAGACCAATTACTTCTCTATGGGGTGCTCCTGTTTTGTTCGTCAAGAAGAAAGATGGATCGATGAGACTTTGCATCGATTATAGGGAATTAAACAAGGTAACCATTAAGAATAGATATCCCCTGCCAAGGATTGATGATTTGTTCGACCAATTGCGTGATAGCTCGGTATTTTCAAAGATCGATCTTCGCTCAGGCTACCACCAGTTGAGGATTCGAGAGGCAGATATTCCTCTAACTACTTTCCGTACTCGGCATGGACATTGTGAGTTTTTGGTGATGTCTTTTGGTTTAACCAATGCACCCTCTGCTTTCATTTGGAGTGATAAGTGCGAAGAGGCTTTCCAAGAGTTGAAGAAGAGATTATGTACTGCTCTGATTTTAACCTTACCTACAGAAGGAGTTGAGTATGCTATGTATGTTGACGCGTCACACATCGGACTTGGTTGTGTTTTAATGCAAGATGGTAAGGTGATCGCGTATGTATCGAGGCAACTAAAGATCCACGAGAGAAACTATCCTACGCATGATTTGGAGTTTGCTGCCATAATTTATGCGCTGAAGCATTGGAGACACTTATTATATGGCGCGTTGTACAAGATCTATACGACCATAAGAGTTTGAATTACGTCTTCACTCAGAAAGAACTAAATCTGCGCCAGCGTCGGTGGTTAGAATATGTGGCAGATTATGAAGTGGAAATTCTTTATCATCCAGGAAAGGCTAATGTAGTAGCCGATGCCTTGAGTAGAAAGACCGCTAAGATTTTTAATCTGTCGGTGCAGTCCTTGATAGAAATTTTTTTATTAATGGATATTGAGGTTGGGAGTAGTACTGTGCCTGCTAGTCTAGAAGCAGAAGAACCCTCTTGGATTTCCCTTACTCGAGCACATCAGAAGGATGATCGTGATTTGTTGCACCTGCGGAATAGAACTTTGAATGGAGAGCTACTCGATGTCTCTGTGGACGAGTTGGACACCCTGAAGTATCGGGAGTAGATTTCGCGTCCCCGCCTTTGGCGATATTCGAGCTAAGATCTGTGCTGAAGCTCATGGTTCCAGTGTAGCTTACCACCCTCGTTCCACTAAGATGTATAAAGATCTAAAGCAAATTGTTTGGTGGTCAGGGATGAAGAATGACATCGCAAAGTTTGTATCGGAATGTTATACTTGTCAGCATGTTAAGGCTGATCATAGAAGGCCTGGTGGTAAATTGACACCTCTTGATATTCCAAGTTGGAAATGGGAGAGTATTTCAATGGATTTCATCACCGGTCTGCCAAAATCTCCCCATGGGCACGGCTCTATTTAGGTGATAGTCGACAGACTAACAAAGTGTGCTCACTTTGTTCCATTTAAGATTGGGTACTCGATAAAGAAGATAGCTGAGTTATATCTTGAAGAGGTCATCATGTTATATGGTGTGCCTATTAGCATCGTATCAGATCGAGACTCTAGATTTGCGTCTCGCTTTTGGAAGACTTTACAGGAGTGGTTGGGTACCGATTTAAGGTATTCCACCACCTATCATCCGCACACTAATGGTCAGACGGAAAGGGTAAATCAGATCGTAGAGGATATGATCAAGTGTTATATTTTGGATCATAGTAGTGCTTGGGATGAGCGTCTCAGACTCATGGAGTTTGCATACAATAATAGTTATCAAGAGAGTCTGTAGATGGCTCCGTTTGAGGCCTTGTATGGGAGGCGTTGTAGAACTCCATTGTTTTGGGCTGAAGTTGGTGAGAGACCGTTGTTAGATCCGGAAGCCCTTGAAGAAATGAATTATGCTGTGACTCGTATTCGTGAAAATCTTCATGTGGCTCAAGAGCGCTATGATAAATATGCTAATCTACGAAGGGTCGATCTGGAGTTTGCCGTTGGGGACTTGGTTTTTCTGAAAGTTTCCTCGATGTCTGGCGTTAAAAGGTTTGGAAGGAACTACAAGTTAGACCCCCGGTATGTGGTACCTTTCCAGATTCTTGAGTGCATTGGAGTGTCAGCTTATAGGCTGGAATTACCTGCGACCTTCCCTGGTGTCCATGATGTGTTTCATGTGAGCCAGTTGCGGAAGTGTGTTTATAGTGATCGTCAAATCCTCGACTCGATACCCCAGATTCAGCCCAACCTTGTATATGTGGAAGAACCTGTGTGTATCCTGGATTCTCAAGAGCGTGTGTTGCGGAGAAAGACCATCCCTATGGTCAAGATTTTTTGGAGAAATCAAGACGTCGAGAGCGCGACGTGGGAATTGGAATCGGCAATGAGGGAATCTCATCTGCACCTCTTATCTTAGTTTGAGGTATGTTGTTATGTTTTCAGTTGTGCATGGTTTTATCAATTTTGATTTGGTTTTGGAGTTGTGATAAGTTTCGGGACGAAACTTCTTTTTAGGGGGAGTGTCTGTAACGCCCCCGATTTTTCGATGATTTTATTTGTTTGGGCTACGTCAGATTTATGACGTCGTGGCATTACTTTTAATGTCGAGTGTTGGATTTAAGTACTTTTGGATGTGCTCGTCCAGCTTCGTCGCAACCCGAGTGTTTTTGGAAGTCTCGGCGCGTGATCGAAGTTTTGGGTTTTGTTTTTGTTCGCCGCATGTTTTGGCGGTTAATATCTCGGGAATGGCTCATAGGATTTTGGTTTTGACTTCGCTATTGTGTCCGTAGCAGCAGTTTTCGCCTACGGCGTGAGTTTCGTTTAATTCGGCGCGTTTGAGCCTTTGTTTTGATCTCATAGTTCCTTGTTCAACTATTTGAACATGATAATTGCTATATTAGTGACTGTTTGATTTCATTCTCGGGAAGCCCTTCTAAAGGTTTGGGATTTCGTCGAACCAACCTTATTATATTTTATTTTATTTTCTGGGCACTGTATCGAGTTCGACGATCGTCGAGCGGAGCTCGACGATTGTTTTCTTTTCTGGGCGTTGTTTCGAGTTCGACGATCGCCGAGCGGAGCTCGACGATTGTCATTTTTCTGGGCGCTGTGTTGAGGTCGACGACTGTTTGATTTCATTCTCGGGAAGCCCTTCTAAAGGTTTGGGATTTCGTCGAACCAACCTTATTATATTTTATTTTATTTTCTGGGCGCTGTATCGAGTTCGACGATCGTCGAGCGGAGCTCGACGATTGTTTTCTTTTCTGGGCGCTGTTTCGAGTTCGACGATCGCCGAGCGGAGCTCGACGATTATCATTTTTCTGGGCGCTGTGTTGAGGTAGACGATCGTCGATCGGAGCTCGACGATCGTCATTTTTCCGGGGCGTGGTGTCGAGTTCGACGATCATCGAGCGGATCTCGATGATTGTCATTCTTTTTGGGCGCTGTGTCGAATTCGACGATCGTCTAGCGGATCTTGACGATTGTCATTTTTTTGGGCGCTGTGTTGGGGTCGACGATCGTCGAGCAGAGCACGACGATTGTCATTTTTTCCTGGGCGCTGTGTGGAGGTCGACGATCGTCGAGCGGAGCTTGCAGTAGGTCTAGCGGATCTCCGTGTTGAGTTCGACGATTTTCGAATTGAGTTCGACAAGTTTCGAACTGAGTTCGACGATCGGGCCCTGCTTTCTGTGTTCGACGATTTTCGAACAAAATTCGTGAGTAATCCTCTAGCAGTACTCGAGTAATTTCCTTATACTCGAGTAATCCCTTTGTTGTACTCGAGTAAGTGCCCTTCTACTCGAGTAGTTCCCCCGTGCAGTACTCGAGTAAGTCCTTAGTACTCGAGTAGTTTCCCGTGCAGAACTCGAGTAAGTCCTTAGTACTCGAGTAACCCCTGTGCTGTACTCGTGTTATTCCCTTAGCACTCGAGTAATCCTTCCCTCCTGTCTCGGGAAATCTTGTTCAGCCAAACCCGGTTTATTTTGTTGTTCTTACTGTTATCACCCTTAGTATAAGTACCTTCTTCATTTTCTTCATCTTCTCTGATTCTTTTTCCTTCCGAACCAGAGCGATGTGAGCGAGATAGAGGTTGTTCGTCCTTACTTCTTCCGGTGGCCGTCGACGGTGCTCCTGCTGCTCGGAATCGCAAACCGATCGTAGATCTGGAAAGCTCTCATCGAGAGCTTCTCCCTCGTGGTAATTTCTTCCCCGTTTCTTGAGATTTCTCGTTAGGGTTTTTGGGCCCTAATCCCCTTCTCGACCCTTTTTGTCTAGATTTCAACTCCTCCCGCAGTCTTTTGCCCCGATCTACGACGTGGAGCGATTCAGAGGACTTTTCCGGTAAAACCAAGGCAAGTGGTGGTTTCCCCTCGTTTCTCTTTATCCGATCTGATGGTAACGACTATACTTTCATGTTCTTTAAATTTTCTGCGCTTATTCTTCCAAATCATTGTTATGATTAATCGTTTCAACGATCCTTTGTTGTTGTAAGGTGTCGTCTTGGAAAGCCCAATTTTGTCTGGTTTGGTTAATGGTTCCTGGTGTGTTTTAATGATGGCTATGCATGTTTTAGCTTTTGCTATTTAGTGCGTTAGAATTTATCTAGGACTGTAAATTGCTCCTAGAGGTTGATCAATTGCATCTTGAGTTTGGTAATGTCAAGTAGAATCGGTCGAGCCAAATATCGAGATATTTGTGTTGTCGTTTCTTTGGGTTTCTTGAATGCGGGAGTTAGTGGACGATTCCACCTCCACAGTGTTTGTTGCCTTCATTTGTGCCCTGTGGAATTCTACCTGGTTTTTTGATGTCTGGGGTTGTATGGTGGAGAGTATGAGACTCCCTCGCAGTTTGACGGATTATATATATATATATCCATTTTGTTTTTGGGTGGTGGGTCCAAGAGTGACCACTTTGACCGTGTTTGTGGGTAGAGTCGACCACAGGTGCCTAATGAAGGTTTTGTATTTTCTTTCTGGTGAAATATTCATGTAGTCACCTTATAGCCTTGTGCGTCTGGTGTACTCTTGTGGAACGTGATAAATCATGTAGGAGTTCTTTTCCTATTGATGCCCTATTTTCTTTTGTACTTTACTTCAGTGCTTTTGGTCTTGGGTTGGTACCCATGTTGACCTTTGTTTATTTTGGCTTATTACTTTACCTGCCACTATTTGTACCTTCTTCCTGAGGTGTTCTATCTTTGGAATGCCTTAGGTTCAGAGCAGTAGCAGTTAGCAGTGCTCGCTTTGGAGTTTTCAGGGCGGCAGTGTTGGCCGTGGTTCTTGCCTCATCTTAGCGAGGTAGTTTGTTATTTGTTTAGTTTTACTAGTTCAGACATACATTTGTTTGTGGGTTCATGTCAGTTTGTTGGCGCCCACTGAATTGTTAGTTGTTTGATACTTGCTAGCTACTCATTTCTTTAAATGTGGATGTGGATTACTTGTTCTCTGTGAGGATTTATGTTAGGAATGCATGTTAGGTATTTTTAACTATAAAATATACTACTATTACTTCATGCATTGCATAATTTGAAACTCTAACTTGTTATTTTTTTAGCGACCGTAAAAGCTATCTTTCTTACTATAATAAATTGAGACTCTTGCATAGCATGAGTTGTCCCTTTGGTATGGTTGCTCGTGTAGGATGTTTGAGTTAATCTAATCAAGTATTTTTCTGCAGCGTATAATTTATTTTAATTCGTGGACAAGATAAGCCACTAAGCCGAGGGATACGGCTAACCACTGAACTTAACTGATTTTTCTTAAAATAACTTAAAAATAATCGTCCTTCATGTTTAGTTTGGTGTCTGCCTGTGCGTCCGCAATCATCCCCTGCTGACGTGGCATCATGACACACATTTTCCCGTACTCTGATAAGCTTTTTATGCGGTGAAAATGCAGGTTGGGACATCTAGTGGGGCTCTAAGACCCTTCCTTGGGTGGAGGTGAAGAGCCTACTCGAAGACTTTTCCTGGACGGAAAAGGAGAGATCCAACAGGTCCGTGGAGCGGATCGGTATAGAAACCAAAAGATCGTTTCTACTCACTGCCTTAGATCTCTAGCGTCACAGAGATCACCCTTTTTGTATTCATCTAGAACTATTGTTGTTTTGAATTCATGAAATAAAATCTTGTATTTCTATGTTGATTACTTCGGCATGTGTGCTACGATTATTTTGCGAGTGTGTGTGTTTGTGGGGTTTGAACTCAGATATGCACCGAAAACGAGCTCTATGTATTACTGTCGCGCGTTAGCTACCTAACACCATGCGGTAGCTTCCACAACTTGATTTTCTTAGGCGAAATATTTTTAAATTCCAGTTATCGCATCAAACCTTATTCACCCCCCCCCCCCCCCCAAGGTTGGCCACGGATCCAACAACATTTTCCAATACAACTAGACAGTCCAATTGTCTCAACAGGACACTAGGGTGGTGGCCTCAATATCCAACTCAACCCATCAGTCCAAACATATAAACATGGTACTGTGGTTATTGAAACTTTGTCCAACTTAACCCCACAGTCCATAAATATCTCCAGCAGTGTAATGATTCACAATTTGCCACTAGGTTGGGGGGCATGTATCCACTACCAACCAAAGGCCACACTCATCATCCGTAAACCCATATAACCTCAACTAAGCCATAGGAACTCTCCTTTGACATAAAGGAAGAAAGTTCAGAAGTAAAATCATTCTAAGCCATGCCCGGCAAATTCCACTTAATTCGGAGAGATGTATCGAAGTCCAAACTGTTTAGTCAAGTATTCTCGACGAATACAATAAATATACGATGAATTGGCCTAAAATACTAAGTCAAGGGTAAAGCATCAAGTACACTCGACTCTGCGTTGAGTGCATTCAACGCACTCAATGCTATGGAGCTGGTACAGATGATGAAGGATATGCAAATTACTTTGGTGTCTTTGGAAAACTCAGAGCTTTATGAGGAGTATCTGGCCGCGATGAGCATTACCGATGATATTCGATATCGCATCAAGGCTGAGTAGAGAATAGATGACAAGCTAGAGCCAGTATTCAGGACCTTAAAGGCAAGCATGGCCAGGGAGTATACAGAGAAGGATGGGCTATTATTCTTTAGAGGACGGGTGTACATACCGGCTAAGGGCAGGATTTGCGGGGACATTATGACCAAGGCTCACAATAGCAGGTACTCGGTGCACTCGTGCATCACTAAGATGGCGGCCAACCTGAAAAGGACGATGTACTAGCCGGGTATGAAGTGGGATATCACATATTTTATGAACCATTGCGAGGATTGTTAGTTAGTCAAGGCAGAGTGTAAGAGTTCGGCCGGTTTGTTGCGGCCACTACTAATGCTGGAGTGGAAGTGTGATGATATTGCCATGGATTTCATAGATGGTCTTCCTCGATCATATGCGGGGAATGACTCGATATGGGTGATCGTCGATCGATTGACAAAGTTGGCCAGATTTCTACCGATCAGGAAGGATGCTCCATTGGGTGACTTGGTGCGGAGGTTTGTGGAGCAGTTCGTCTGATACCACGTAGTGTCAAGGACGATAGTGTCTAATCGTGATGGACGATTTATGTCTATGGAGTGGAGGTCGGTCCAGTCTTATTTGGGCACCCTGTTGACATATAGTATCACGTTCCATCCTCAGACAGATGAGCAGACAGAGCGCACCAATCAGACACTAAAGGATTTGTTGCATCTTTGCATACTAGACCACGGAGTGCCATGGAAGAGGCAGCTACCGTTAATTAAATTCTCGTACAATAACAGCCACCTGTCCAGCATCGGCATGGCCCCTTATGAGGCTTTAAATAGGCAGAGAAGCATGACACCTTTGTCCAGGATCCAGGAGGAGAATCTGAAGGCACTTGGCTCGAAGTTCATCAAAGATATAGATATTCAGGTGCGGTTGATTTGAGATAGGATGTTGGAGGACCAGAGCAGACAGGCAAAGTATTACGATGCTCGACATCGTCAGGTAGAGTTTCAGGTAGGAGATTGGTTATTTCTGAAGATACGTCTGATGCATGGAGTCTCGCAGATGCGTGGTCAGAAGAAGCTCATTAAGAGATACATGGGGCCTTACAGGATCCTGGACCGGATCGGTACCTTTGCTTACAAACTGGAGCAGCCGTCAGATCAAGCGGGTTTTCACAATGTCTTCCACATCTCCTCCCTCAGGAGAGCAGTACTTCAGCAGGAGCAGCAAATTACGACTACAGATAGGCCTATAGCCTCTAATCGATCGGTGCACCTGGAGCTGATTTGGATAGACGATACAGGAATACAGGTCTTGCGATGCAGGAAGGTTTCCTTGGTTAAGATCTTGTGGAATAATCATGGATAAGAGGAGCACACGTGTTAACCGTAGGACATGATGCAACAAAGGTACCCGTAACTTTTCACGTCAGGTATCCCCTTTAACCTCTGGTGAAGTTACAATTTATATCTCATACACGGGACCCCGTAGGCGTAATCTGAATTTCTGGGACAAAATTTTAATTTTTATGTATTGGCATTTGTAACATCACTCAGACTTCTAGACCCCTTGGATGGTTCTATCATGACCGGGTCATGGAAAAACCTTGGGAAGCACTAAAGCGTTTGAGTGAACATGAGAATTAGAGTGTGAACCACCTTGGTCTGCAAATAGCAGAATTCCAATTACTAGCTTAGGGTTGACCATAGGGCTTCACCATGACCCCATGACCCCAACATGACACCCCTAACCTTAGGGAGTCCAATATATCACCAAGAACCCATTGGGGTCAACCCAAAAGGTCAATTTGACCAAGGTCAACTCTACCCTAGTGTTAAGTCAAACTAGCTCAAATGGGCTGACTCAAGATCAAGCCCAATTCCCCTTAAGCTAACCTTATTTCCATGAATAATATGGTTAGTGGGTGCCTTTAGGCTGAAATAATCCCCAATTTCGGCCATGGTGACTAGGAGAGAGAGAAGCTCCATTTTCTCTTTAATGAAGGGGAGAGAAAATGAGAGAGAAGGCCATTCATGCCTTGGAAAGCCAAGATCCCCTCTCTTCTTGTGGAATCATCTCCCCTGGTCAGTTAGGAGAAGGCCAAGGGCTTTCCCGGCCATGGCAGTGACTAGGGGAGGAGAATTGCCATGGCCGAAATAAGCTTTCAATGGACATTAATGGCCATTAATGCCTCGGCCTTTCCCCTCCTTAACTGTGGCTTTAAACTCCATCAGTGGACTGTGAGGAGTCTTTCCCACCACTTACCTGAAGAAATCGATCCACTTTGTAGTGCATTTGTAGAGCACCCAAAATCTCAAATTCCGGCTATAGTGGCACGGCGTTCGGCCCGACTCAAGCCCTCCACTAAGGTCGTCCTCTACTCCTTCATGGGTTAGATCTTAGGATTCATTAGAGTTAATAATCGGGCTCAATTGAGCACGATTCAGTGCAATTTTTACAGTGGTTTTCCCATAAAAATGAAGTGTCAGGTTCGCCGGAATACGCCGTCTCCGACGGCCAAACCACCTCCGGCCGATAGCCCTCATCTCAACGGAGGTGGTGGCAGCGGTGGTTGGCCGTGGAGGTAGCCGGAGGGCCGGCTATTGGGCTTGGAGTTTTCTCTAGGTCGGGCAAATCTAGGTCGTTGGCTGGAGGAAGAAGAATGCCAGAAGTCATCTGATATGCTTTAAGATCTATGCAAGATCTAATATATTAAATTTTAATTTACGTATTTTCTGTCACATAATATCACCTGCTTTGGAATTTAAATTACAAATACCTAGAGGCCATTTCGGAAAAAGTGGTCAATATGAAATGTATAGACCTATGGGTCTAGTTTATTTAAAATTGATTTTAGCCAATTTGGAGTTTAGATCAGACCACGACACTCATTTTGGTGAGATCTATACTTAGGGTTGATCAGAGATTGTTTGGGTTGCCCCCATCAATCCTGACCTCCAAACGACTTGAAATTTGGAGCATAAGTCATTCATATCAATATCTATATCATATAAAAAAATTGTAATTTTTGGGAAAAATTTCCTAAAGATTTTGTAGAAATTTAATAATCTTTTTATGAATTATTTAAGGGGTCTAAAGATCTCTAAACCCACCAAAATTTTGGTGGCTGTCTCTTTGGGCAAATTATGACTCTGATAAAAATCTCAGCCTAATTGGATTTGATTTGAATAGGTTTTAGTGAGGACAAGTGTGTCCCTTAAGGGGTTATTTAGGGCAAGAGTGAGCTTGGGGCTTGGAGGGGCCAATTCTCACCAAAATGGTTTGAGACCTTGGACTGAGCACCAAGGTTGGTTTAAACACCGCCTCATGGAGTTGGAGATAGATTGGGGTGGGTTTGCCCTAGGACCCTTGTTCAATCCCTAAGGTTGAACCTTGGGGGTTGGTGAAGGACTTGGTGTGATATGTCCATGTAAGCCTAGGATGGTAAATAGCCCTAGGAAGGAATTTGATTACATTTAGACTTAGGACACCCAACTTAAACCAATTAGGGAAAACAACCCTAAAAAGTCCTTCACCAAAGTTCTCTGGCCAAGTAACACAATTTTCGAGTAAGATATAATATTTTTCTATCTAACTTAAACCAGTTAGGCTCCAGAAAGAGGAAACTAATGGTCTGTGTGCACAGAGTCGGGTGTGTGTGTTGCACTTTCATGTTCATACCATAATATACTTGCATGGCATATCATAATCATTTCATATAGCCCTTGACACCTATTTTATAAATTGGTGTGAGACTCTTTATACAATAGGTCTTGAAAAACAACCCCTTGGTCTATAGGGTTGTACGGGCATTCCGATAGGTCATGGTTACTTAGTTTACCTTCTTGTACTTTTACTTGCTCAACTTGTTCATGTGAATACTCATACTACTCACTGAGTATTTGCTTACTTGTACTTGTTGTGATTATATACACATGATAAACTAGTTTCGCTGTCACTTGCATTCTTTTGTTACTCTCTAACTTAAATACCTTCTGTTGATGCAGAAAATGCGCCCTCAAATTCTGGTAAAAAAGGGAAAAAGAGAGAAATAAACTGCAAGAAACTGTTTACCATTGGACCAAGGAAAAAGGGAAATCAGGACAAATTTGAGAAAGCAAAGTCCGAGATCCGAGTCCGCAGCTTTCACTAAATGGGCCTCTAGACTAGAGTCAGCGTGCTTTGGGTGCACCACCTCCCCCCTATTTATAGGATGGGGGCCTGCCCAAACAGACATGGCTAAAATAACTGGCTGCCCGGGGTACAGGAGAACCAGGCAATGGTGACGGGAAGCAAAAAAGAAATATCACGCCATTTCGCGCAAAAGGGGCGGACTGGGCTCGCGGGTTGGAGCTTCCATCTGCTGCTGCTAGGCGCGATCCTGCTGGAGGACGGCGGCCTGGGCGGACTTATCTTTGAGTCTGTCTGAAGAGCTATCCTGGGAGCTGATCCCCTGGGGCATGCCGAGCTTGGCGGACTGAGCATCGAGTCTACTGCCACCGAAAGGGATTAACTTTGGGACTTGTTGAATGTCGACAATTTGCCGATCTAAGCGGAATGCTAAACCTAGTCTGCCGCTAATGTTCTTGGGACCTTGGATGTGTTGCGGACTTTGGGGTTAACATAATCCCCGCACATTTTTAAGTTTATGGAAACTTCGAAAATGTTTGCTTAACCACCGAGTCCGCAAATCCCATTAATGTTGTCAGCGCTATAAATATCGCCGGAGGGGCTGGAATTGTCAAAAGTATCAATGACACGGGTCCTTATTCACCTCTTATGGTCTCAACTTTGCAGTCCGGCATGGCGAGACTCGGCGCTTTCTTCACTAGCCTTACTGCAAAAAATGAAAAACCAATAACGCCAATGAAACTAAGAAAGTGATAAAGAGAGTGACGAGTCGGGAGCCTGTCCGCTCTACTGGAGAGAGTTCTCATAGCAAGAAGCCTACTGAGAAGCAACCCGCCATGCTGATGTGCCTGTGCGCGAGAAGGAGGATGTCACCATCTTTCACGCTGAATAGCCGTTCGAAAGTGCGTATAAGACATTAAATCTATCAGACACTGCCCACACTCAAAAAACTGCGAACTCAGCGGACATGGTTTGCGCAAATAACGAAACAGAGGTGTCATCCCCCAACACCCAGTAGCCCATTGTTAACCCTGGTGAGGATAGGCGGCATGTAGGAGAAGAAGTTTGGGAAGGTGTGCCTTCAAAGGCATTAGTTGCTGCAAACCTTGAGACAGTCCGAGAGAGCCAGCCAGATTTAGGGAAGACTGCCGCAGACTCTGCTGAGAAAAAGGCCCCTTCTGGAAACGAAGAGGAAGAGGGACAAGTCCACTGTGGCCGAGCGGGTTAAAAAGAAGCTGCGGTCGATGAAAGAAAAAAATATCTTCGTGCGGACTGGAGATGCAGACTTACAGCATAGGCCACGTGAAAGAGAAGTTCCTGAAAGCGACCTAGTCACACTGGAGGCCCAAATTCAGGGAGACAATTCCCTCTCCACGGTCAGTTTGTCCACTGAAGAGATACTAAATTCAATAGATGTCGAAAAACTTGATCTCGTCAACAAATCCTTGCTGGATGTGCTGCATCCTGAGGTAGAAATCTTGGGAGTACAGATCAGCGAGCTCCCTTATTTATCCGCTGCCGAGGAAAAAGAGAAGGAAAAACTGAAAGAGAAGATAGTGGAACAGAAGAAGCAGATCGCCACCCATGTGGCTACGGTTGAGGCGGCCTCGAAGAAGGCCACAGCGGACAAAGAAGCTGAAGATCTGCAGATTGCTGCAGAGGTGCTGCAGACAGGTACCCTCCAACCGACGCCTAAATACATTAAGTGTCAGTGGCTTTACAGGTCGCTGAAGCGGAAGTTGAGGCCAATCAAGATCGTCATCGAGACCGATGACATTGTTGTTTCCACAAGATCTGCGGCTGAAAAGAGAATCAAAGTCCATCGCGAATGGAAGAAACGGTTAAGCGCCTTTGACCCGGAGCGAGCAAGGCAGCCTATCTTTGATAGCCGGCAACTCGCTGCTGCTTTTGCCAAAATTGATCTTTTATCTTGATACTTTGAGTTTCCGCTGTGGACTGTATTTGAATGTGAAATTGACCTTTTTTGTTGCAGGTAGAAAGTAACCACCGGGCTCTATCGAGAGTGGGGAGATTGTGACTACGCCGAATACCGGAGTTAACACGGGCTCGCATGATGAAGTTTCCGCAAGAGGCGAGCAGCCCAGTCTGGATAACATCATAGAGTTAGAAAAGAAGTTTCAAGCCGAAATTCAAAAAATTAGAACGGAGTTAATGAAGGCGGAAGAGCGTGAGAAGGCGTCGGCGGAGCGCGAGAAAGCCTTAAACGATCAGATCACCAGCATCTCAAGGGCACTAGAGAGGTCAGACAGAGAGAAGAAAAGACTTGCTGACGATGACCTCTTCTACAAAGGAAAGCACTTAGCGATGGACACGGGAAGAGAAAAGCAAGCAGGATGCCAAGGTCGCAGAGCAGAGATCGCGATTGCCAGATCGCGTCGCTCCAGAGGCAGCAGCATCAGTAAAGGGTAACCAGCACGCCGCATACGTAGAACTGAGGCCGGCAATGGAGCCGATGATTCCCCTGAGTCGGGTAGACTGGGAGGCCGCTCACATGCCTCAGACCATTAACTCCATTCATCATAACATCTGTCGCTTGTATAGCGAAGTTCTTTAGATAAGTGACCAGGCAGCACACTTGTGCAGGGACATGATGGAGAGGTCAGCACGAACTGAAAATAGAGACTGCTGAGTCCGCAAAACTGCAAACTTTGATTTGTTGATGTATAATTATTTGTGCTTTAAACAATGCTTAATGTTGTGGCTTGTGAGGAAATGTACTGTGCTTTATGCAGACTAAATAAGATATCCGCACATTCTACTGTTAAATTGTGCTTGTTCTGTGCTGTGATCTGTGACGAACTATGCTGACTAATACTGCGTCTGTTTCTCTGAATTTAACTTATGAATGTCTGCAGGTGGGAAGCGTCGCGAGCTGGGCGGACTGAAACTGTGTCCGCTTCATTTTGTGCTTTGAACTTTGCTTGGCAGGTATTCCGGAGACAGGAAATAGCAAAGAGAGCGGACTCGAGATTTGTGTCCGCGTTATCTTTATTTTTGCTGCATGAAAAGTTGTGGTGTGAACTTTGCGGACTCGATAGTCGGGCTGCGCGGCCTAGCCAAAAAGCTGTCAGGCCTTTGCTACTATAAATACTACTTTGTTGTCTCTTATATGCAGTAAAACAGCTTTAAATGAGGATCCTGCGGCCTGTAGACATGGTGTCCGCCAGAACTGATGCTATGGTTGCTTTCCACGGTGCCGATCACAGGAAATGTACTTTGACGGAGGCCGACCATGAGGCCTTTGTTGAGAAACATATGGCAGACTCAACTCTACTTGTCCGCCTTCCTGTGCATGAAGAAAGATTAAACTTTTCAACAGCGACCCAGATCGTTGTACCTATCGACCACTTCAATAGCGGGATCAGATTCCCACTACTATGGGAGATGGTAGGGATATTCGAACACTACGTGATGGTGCCAGGCCAGTTCATGCCCAACACTCTCACTACCATTTATAGCTTCCTTTCTTACTTGCGGTCTGAGAAGATCACTTTCTCCCTTAAAATCATCCACAAGATCTTATCATATCGCTCAATAACTCCGTATGGAGGCCTCTCTTACAAAGGGGTGATCTATTTCTACTGCAGAGGAATGAAGGTCATGGGTCTGCCCAACAAGATCCATAACTGGACCTCGAGGTTTCTGATCTTCGAGGGCGACCTCAGGTTTGTTCGAACCAATCCACAGGATCGCGCGGACTCCGCCTTCAAGAGTGTCCCGCTCGATGCGGTGGAGCTCGCAATTGTTGAGTTCCTTGCTGGAGCCAGGCTGGACATAGAGCACTACATCCCGCTACTGGCGAGCTTGGGTGATGTAAATCTCGAAGAAAGTAAGCTTCTGCGGACTCACTCTTGTATCCGCCGTGACCTATATGCTAACACGTTCTTTTTCTTCCAGCGACCTTGAATGTGCCCGCAAACCTGTCACAAATGCCAAGCGGATTTACCCCTACACAGAGGGAAAGAAAACAAGAAGTCGAAAGAAAAAGGAAAGAAGAGGGGGATCCCGCGGCGGACTGCTCCTCTTCAGAAATCTTCTTGCACACTAGCACGCCAAGAATAAACATGTTGTAAATTTTAAATTTAATTTCAAATCTAACATTTTTAAAACAAAACAATTTAACTAATTAATATTTGTATAACCCATATTCGCCGAGGGTGGACTCATTCAAGGAAGGATTCAAAGTCAAAATTAATACGGGAGTCAAAGTCAGTATTTAAGACAGAAGAAGGCATGTTCGAGTATGACGAGCATCCCTCGCATACTCGCCAGGTGGGCGACTAAGGCAGATACTCACCCAAGCCAGGCAAGCTCCATCAATAGTCACATGGTTGTCATGTGGGGTTGGGCTATAAATAAGTCCCTCTCATCCCTTAGATTTTCCTAGTTGAGCTTTTGGATTCCACTATCAAAGTTTTGAGTTATGAGATAGTGACCATCCCCCTTGGTCACCATCGTGCGATAGTCTCCAAGTCGGTGTCCCCCTTGTACCATTCTTAGCCATCTTTGGTTGTGTAGGGAAAGCTTTTCTAAGAATCTAGGTATGTGGTGGGACCTCCCTGCTGCAGCACCTGGGGTCCTCCTAGTTTTCCCTCTATTTTTGTGTCCTGGCCCGTCAAGACTGACCGCTAGACCAGTAACCTTAGGATGCATTGATCCGAATTTTGAGGTAGGGATTTTTCCGGCTCCAAAACTTTGGCTCAGTGAGCGTAGATCATCATAGAGAGAGAAATTCTTCTTAGTATGTGGGATAGTAGATGCAGGCGAGCATGAAGAGATAGTAGGAAACTCGGCAAGTGGAGGCGAGTTTGTGATAGTGGCAATTTTTGAAGACTTCGCGAGAAGGATAAAGGGGACTGTGCGAGTGGCGTTCCTTCCTGACCCGGAGGTCACCACGACTTCGACCCATCGCACCTATCTACTGGGCTACCTTCATGGAGGAATTCAAAAATCACCCGTCATGTGCATGTTGCGATATCCATGCTCTACGGGAAGCGTAACCTAAGTGACCTGAAGAAGGTTACTGCTGCCGACCTCCCTCTGCTTGGTATGAAACCATGTCTACTTTCCTCATTGAGAATAAATTCTCAAGGGGGAAATAGACAAGACTCTATTTCTTAGGGAATCCAAAAGAAAGATCATCCTAGTCCAAATATATGTTGATGACATAATATTTGGTTCTACTGAAAATAACCTTTGTAAAAAGTTTGCAAAACTTATGCAAGGGAAATTTGAAATGAGCAGTATGTGAGAACTTAAGTTCTTCTTGAGCCTCCAAGTAAGACATACTGATGATGGCCTGTCCATATCTCAGTCTAAGTTCACCTAGGAGTTAATTAAGAAGTATGGTATGGAGTCATCCACTACCATAAGAACTCCAATGGGGACAAGTATATCTCTAAGCAAAGATGATGCAGGGAAACCTGTAGATGAATCTTTATATAGAGGGATGGTTGGCTCCCTCCTTTATCTGACTGCTAGTAGACCAGACATCATGTATGCTACATGTGTTTGTGCTAGGTACCAATCCTGCCCTAAATAATCTCATCTTACTGTTGTCAAAAGGATTTTGAGATATCTTAAGGGCACCCCTAATCTAGGCCTTTGGTATCCTAGGAATAGAGATTATCTACTAATAGGCTATTCAGATGCAAACTTTGCAGGATACAAAGTAGATATTAAAAGCACAACATCCACCTATCAATTTCTAAGAGGAAGATTGGTGTCATGAAGCTGTAAGATGCAGAATAGTGTGACAATTTCCACAGCTGGTGTCTGAGTATGTTGCTGCAGGAAGTTACTGTACACAGCTGTTGTGGATATAACATCAGTTAGAAGATCATGGTATTCAGGTAAGTAGAACTCCATTATTGTGTGATTCTACTAGTGCTATTTCTATTGCTCATAATCCTGTTTCTCATAGTAGAACAAAGTATATAGAAAAAAGATACCATTTTCTTAGAGATCATGTAGAGAAAGAAGATATTTCATTAGAATTTGTTAATACAGATTTACAACTTGCGGATATGTTCACTAAGCCTTTAGATGTAACTAAATTCAATAATTTCAAAATTGAATTAGGAATGTTGAACATAAATTAATATAACAAATTTGGCTAAGTAAAATTGTGTCGACACAAGAAGTTGTCTGTGTCGACACATAGTAGTTGGTGTCGACACTCCAGGAAAGTGTCACTAAGCCTTTAGATGAAACTAAATTCAATAATTTCAAAATTGAATTAGGAATGTTGAACATAAATTACTATAATAAATTTGGCTAAGTAAAATTGTGCCGACACAAGAAGTTGTCTGTGTCGACACATAGTAGTTGGTGTCGACACTCCAGGAAAGTGGTGTCGACACATCTAGAGAATAGGTGTTGACTCTTAAGAGAAGTTGTGTCGACACTGGGAATCAACACACAGATTTCGTCGAGCGCAGAATCAACTGATCGTCGAGCGCAGAATCGACACATATCGTCGAGCGCAGATTCAAAAACACTTCGTCGACCTCAAATCGTCGACTTCACGGGCTCTTTGTCGAACAAAACTAAGACAAATAGAATTGGTGTCGACATATAGAAGTCAACACACAGTCGAGATATTAGAAGTCTGTGTTGACATAATTCAACTGTGTCGACACATTAAGAGAATTTTGACGTGTCTTTTCACCTTCATTATTTAGAAGGGTATAAATAGGTCAACAACAAACTCTATCGACACACTCTCCATATTTTCGAGAGCAAAACCTTATGTCGACAAATTCTCTCTTCTCAATCCAAGATTTCTCTCAACCCCAATGGCGCCAAAGCTTGAATATAACATCAACGAAGGCTATGAGCTGGTTCACAATGCTTTTGATAATGTGGAACCCGAGATTAGAACAGTAGTAACCCTAATTGTAAAAAATGGTTTGGAATTTCTAGTATCCGAACCTACAAAGATATGGAAGAAAGAAATACTGGAATTCTATGGCGCAGCTACTTTAGATTCAACTGGATTTAAGATCAAATCTACAGTTCAGGGAGCTAAAGTTAAACTTACCTTGAAGAGCTTGAGGAAAACTCTTCAACTCCCAAGAACTCAAGAAGAAGCAAAAGTACCCTCTACCAAGACTAGGGAAGCACTTTAGTGGTGTGGTTTGGATCCCACCATGAAGATTGGATCTGCAATGAACAGGAAAGGGATGAATCTGCAAGGCAAATTCCTTTCTGAAGTGGTTGGAAAGGTCATTCTCTGCAAGCCAGGGGGACATGATAGGGTTTTAGCTTATATGTTCAGCCTGATGACCAGGATTATCTTCAGATTGAACACAGATTAGTCTGCAGTAATCTTTGAAAAGATTAAGGAAAGTATAAATAAGCCAAATCTGGGAAGAATCATGAGTCTATACTTGGCTGGAACAATTCCAGAAGTAATGGAACAAACTACTGGTTCTAAGATCAACCATGTGAGAAGAATGGACATAAGGATAATCTCCAGATGGGATAGAGTCCTAACAAAGGACATGCCTGATGAAGAGAGGCCAGAAATTCCTGAAAAAATCACCTGCTCAAGACATTAGACATGATGATCAGAGGCAGGGGGAGCCTCATCTTGAGGAAGTGCTAACACACTTAGAAAGTGAAATGGCTACTCAAACTATACTTGAGGTAATTCAAGAAGTTAATCAATTAATTTTCAATAATGACGATGAAACACTAACTGTGTCTTTGATTGATATTGACCAGACCACTCAACTAAATAGTTAAGCACAAGATGTTATCATGGAGGATACATCTACAGCTGCTGATGCTCCAGAATTAAGAGTACCTCAAGTCCCAACTCAATAAGAGTTTACCCTAGAAGAGTTGTTCACCGATATGGAGCAAGTTAGGACTGAGGGGGAGGAGCAATGGACTCAGGGGGAGAAAGCAAGAACTGAGGGGAAGCAAGCTAACACTGAGGGGGAGTAACCTAGGACTGAAAAGAAATTGCCTCCTAGTCCCAAGGAAAGAGTTGATATAGCCAGTACCTCAGCTTCTAAAGATGAAGCAGAAATACAAGCAAAGAAGAGAAATTTGATAGTTTTCAAAAGAAGAAGACAAAGCTATAAAAGGGCATTGCAAACTGCTCCACAACCTGCCACAGCAAAAGATTATAGTTCCTTGTTGATCGCTTTACAAGTAAAGTTAGATGAACAAAGGATAGCCTTGGAGAAATATATGGATGAGACTCATAAAGATCTGTAATTCTCCTTGGCTCAAGATATCAAATCCATAAGATTTGAAGTAAATCAGAACAAGAAGGAAATGACAGATTGCTTCCACAAAGGTGGCAATGTTGTAGTCTATCTTGCAAAACAACAAGTAGGCATAAAGACTCAAGTTGATGATATTGTTGTTAATCAAGGCTATGTCCTAAAAAATCAACTAAGGATGAATGACAATCTGACTGAATAACATAATGTGATTGTTATAGAATTAAAGAATACTGTTGCTGCCCAGACTGAGGCAAGGGCTAAAGCCAAGTCAGATTTTAATAAACAATTACAGGAAGAACTAGCTATTGTACAAACAGCTATTAAGACTTCACAAAAGATCATTTCTGATCAGCTACTGAAACTAAGGTCATTTTATAAAGATGGTGTTAATTATCTAGATGAACAAGTCAGATTTTAGAAAGATGACCTCAGAGATCATATTGAAAGAGAAGTCATAAAGGGGGAGAGTATTAGTCAAAGCAGGCTCAGATCATGCTAAATGGATATCTAATAGCATCAGAGCCACCCTTGGATATCCACCCCTATGTCATGATGATAATGTAGCTGAGACAGGTGTACAACCTGCTTATTTTGAAGGTGATCAACCTGAAGTTGCTCAGGTCATTTACCATCCAGCAGATTTTGATATGATTCAGCACGAAGTACAGTCAATGTACAGCCCTCCAGAGGGTACTAAAACTGTTATCATTGAGAAAGTTGAAATGTCAGATGCAGCTTTGAATAAAGAGCAAGAAGCTCAACTTTCAAAGAAAAAATTCAGAGAACAGGCTGAGTTGAAGCCTGATTTTGAGCAGTGGAGTCCTACTTCTAGGAATATTATCTTGACTGCTTGGAAATCTGTAAAGGACAAGACCCATGATAGGGGAAAATGGTACACTGAGCAAAAATGGCAAAAACATGAAGCTAGACAGGAAGTCATTCTACAATATAGAAGAAAGGCAAAAGCTGGGAAGCTACCTCCTAATGCTCAGGAGCCTAGCAAATACTTCTCAAATCCTTTTCACAATTTTGAAAGGCAAAGAATAAGGGCTGAAGAACAAAATAAGAAAGATCTGAAGGGCAAAAAGCCAGCTGAAGATACCAAAGCTCCAGTACAAGCCAAGATCCAGTCAGGTAAAGGCATAGTCATCAAGGAGCCTGATCATCCTTAGAATAAGATTAAACTAGATTTTACAACATTGTAATCTTCAGTTTTAATAATCTATGTAAACTATTGATAAGAAACTTTTGAAAGTTTAAACAAAACAATGATTAATGCTCATTATGTTTACATCATTATTCTGTGATGACATTTTATACATGTTTTGTTTATAAGTTACCCTGTCATGTAATGTTTTTATACATCATAATGTGTGTTTATTATGAATGTTGTATATCATTGACTAAGGGTTATGACTTCTCCAAATATGGGGGAGATTGTTGGGTACATTGGAAAATGTGTACCAGATTTGAAGAAGCCTCACCTTACTCAATGATATGCATCAAGGTGTATTAGATGTTGTTTTGAGTTTATATGTGCAGGTTAAGAAAATGCAGGAATGCATGAAAAGTTTCTAAGTCCATGAGTCGACACCAGAAAAGCTGTGTCGACACTTATGAAGGCTTGTGTCGACACTGGAGAAAAGCTGTGTCGACACCTGGAAATAATTGTGTCGACACTTGGAAAGGCTGTGTCGACACCAGAAGAAACTTTGTCGACACACAGAGACAGTGTCGACACACAGAGAAGCTTAGTTGACATCAACTGTGTCGACACACAGAGGCAGTGTCGATAGACAGAAGACTTTGTCGACATCAACTGTGTTGACACACAGGACTTGTGTCGACACATAGCAAAGTTTCAACAAAGCTGATTTTTCTAAAGAGAAGAAGTGACTGTGTCGACACACAGAACTAGTGTCGACACATTCTACAGAAGCTGTGTCGAGAAGCAGTGTCAACACCAAGGGAGCTGTGTCGACACCACCAAGGCTTGTGTCGACACTTAGTCTACTTGTGTCGACACATGATGAATTTCAGTCTCGATACTTTGTTGACAGAGACAGAGTTTCAAGAAGTGACTAAAAGACTTGATAGCTGCCATTACAAACCGGTCTACTGCAAATGTCAGAGCTGTCAGAAGTTTGTTAGAAACCGGATCAGCTGGTTACCATAGGCGAAGTCTATATAAAGGCATTCTCCATCAACAGAATGAATACGATAGAGTATACACATACAGATACATACACTTAAAAATAGAAGAAGATTTTCAACAGAAGATCTAAGAAGACATTCTCAAGTGGTGATCTACTCAGAGTTTGTCAAGAGAATTCAAAGAAGAATTCAGATTTTGAGTTTGTCAGAGCTCCATCTATTCAAGTGAAGAAAGAGACTTACATCAACAAGTCTCTAAAGTGCAGATTCTGAACTAGGCTGCCAAGAAGAATTCAGATTAATTTCTGAATTTCAAGAAAGAAGCTGATTGAAGATCGACTTCATAGGAGATCAACCCTACTGTGTTCAGATTCAAGAAGCTTTTAAGAAAGCTAAGACAGGTTGATCTCTGTCATCAGATTCTTTCAAGAACTGATCAAGAAACCTTCCATCCTTTCTCTCTCAACTAGGGTGGTGGTTAAATTCAAATTTACATCTATTTTCTGTAGGATCTTTTTAAGATCTGAGTTGTAAGCCTGATTTATAAAGGCTGAGTTGTTGGAGATTAAGTTCTCTGAGTTGTAGGCCTTGTGGAAGGCTGAGGTAGGGTTGTGAGCCTGAGTTGTAGGTGATTTTGATATCTGAGTTGTATGCCTTGTTGAAGGTTGAGGTAGGGCAGATTGCCTGAGCTGTAGGAGTGTGGACTCACTCTGAGTTGTAGGAGCCTTCTTTGGGTTCTGAGGTGTAAGATCTGCGGATCTGAGGAGAAGGAAAAAAGTTAGGCCGAATCTTGCACACTGCTAGATATGCGAAGGGGGAAAGTGGATGTACCCAGACCTTGGATAACCACTATAAATCAGTGTGCAATCTGTGATTGTGTGTGATTTTGTGAATTCTATGATTGTGGTAGGTGTAGAACAGATAGATTTAATTTGATTATCTGAATTAATATTCTGCCTTAGCATAAAAAGGAATTGCACCTATCCACCCCCCCCCCCCCCTCTAGGTGTTTAGGAACCAATTCTTTTAGAATCCATAGGTGACATTTCTTCTTCTGCTTCTTCATCTTCTTCTTCCACCTCTTCTTCTCCTTCTTATTCTTCTTCTACTTCTTCATCTTTTCAATTTTCTTCTTTTTTGGGTAACCCAAATCCAAATATGGCCAATCAACGGACTATGTCCTATTATGCCACGGCAAAATTTGGATGAGGCGCAATCAAGTATTATTTGATCCTCTATTGCGAACAATAACTTTGATTTGAAGTCAAGCATTATTTTAAATGGTACGACAATCTGTACAATTTGATGGGCTTCAAGATGAGGACCCAAACGCGCATATTTCTAACTTTTTAAGAATATGCGATACTTTTAAAATTAACGGGGTTTCCGATGATGCCATTCAGCTAAGGCTCTTTCCTTTTTCTTTGTGCACCAAATCCAAACAATGGTTGGGTTATCTACCAAGAGGCTCCATCACTCTTGGGCCGAGATGACGGAAAAAGTTCTAATGAAATATTTTTCGCCCGCTAAAATGTCCAAGTTGCGCAATGATATTACATATTTCTCCCAAGTTGATGCGGAAATATTATATGATACTTGGGAGCGATTTAAGGAATTGCATCGTTGTCCGCATTATGCAATCCCTGATTGGTTGTATATGCAAACCTTCTATAATGGCTTCAATCAACAAATGAGGCAACATATTGATGTCGCCGTCGGTGGAACATTAAACAACAAACACCGGTGGCCGCCCAAGAACTTATAGAAGGTATGTTATGAACACATATCAGTTGAGTACACCCCAGTCTCGTCCGCCTAAACCGGCCGGGATGTACAAAATCGATACAGTTCAAAGTTTATCTCTCCAGGTTGAGAAACTACAAAAATAAATGGACGAGATGTTTGCTTCCTCATCTACACCTACCTGTGAACCCCAATATTGGGAACCTTCCACCATTGCCGAACATGAGGATTACATAGGTAATACGAATCGGCCACCTTTCAATTTGGGTAATAATTTTGGTAACACTTATCACTCGGGTTTAAGGAATCACCCCAAGTTCTCTTGGAGTAATCCAGGGAACGCGGTTCGCCCCCCAAACACAATTCCACCAGGTTACTTTCCACCACAAGCTCCCAAACCTCCCCCGCTCGAGGAGGCATTCCACAAATATGTGGCTACCAATGATGCCAATATTCGTAATCTTACCGGATCTATCCACAATTTGGAGAATCAAATTGGGCAAATAGTAAAGATGCTCCCCGATCGACAACAAGGAGCATTACTGGGCAATAAGGAGACCAACCCAAAGGAGCAATCAAAGGCTATCACGCTACAGAGCGGGAACTAGGTACATACTTCTTCAAATCTGGTTGATCAACAGCTAACAATTTCTATATCCCCTCCTCCTCCTAACACTTTTAATGAAAATAAAACTAAATAATATCAACCGCCTCTTCCCTATTCATCTAAATTAAAAAAAGAATGGATGGATGGCCATTACGGAAAAAATGTAGAATTATTTAAGCAAATCCATATAATTTACCATTTTACGAAGCTATAACGCAAATGCCAAAGTACGCAAAGTACCTCAAGAATCTTGAGGGTAATATAATAAAAAGAAACTTGAGGATAATTCCACGGTTCAATTGAACGCGGAAGGTTTGGCGGTTTTGCTTAATAAATTGCCTAAGAAACTAAGCGATCCAGGTAATTTCTCTATTCCTTGTCTATTTGGCGATTTATTGGTGAAACATGTATTGGCCGATCTAGGCGGCTCGATTAAATTAATGTCATATTCGTTATTTAAAAAATTAGGATTAGGATAGCCTAATCCAACACGAATGAGCATCCAATTCGCGGATCGGTCTATAAAATACCCTATGGGAATTATTGATGATGTGCTTGTCAAAGTTGACAAATCTATCTTTCTGGTATATTTTGTCATCCTTGACATAGAAGAGGACACCGAGGTTCCGCTTATTCTCGGTCGCCCTTTTCTCGCCACCTCACGCGTCATTATAGATGTTAGTAACGGTAAACTTCTCCTTAGAGTCGGAGATGATGATGTTACCTTTACTATCAAATCATATATGAAAAATACGGTTGCTAATGATGACTCATGTTTCTTTTTGGAGGATTCTCCCGATGAAGACTCTATTTCATTTTCTAAAAAATTTTATACACCTATTATTCATGAAGAAAATTTTGAAACTTTAGATCACATTTCTTATGAAAATAGACATAATAAATCAGTCACACACAAGCCTATTTTCGAAATTCTAGAACTAGGAAATGAACAATTAAAAACCTCTTATGATAAACCTCTAACATTAGAACTAAAACAATTGTCAAATCATTTAGAATATTTATTTCAAGCTGAGGGTTCAAAACTTCCCGTTATTGTGTCGGCGTACTTATCCGATGAAGAAAAATTAAAATTATTAAATGTTTTAAAACATCATCGCCGTGCAATTGCGTGGAAAATTACAGACAAAAATGGGATTAATCCCTCCTTTTGTACGCACAAAATTTTATTAGAAGAAAATTCTCATAAAACTATTCAACATCAACGTCGGTTAAATCCTAATATGAAGGAGGTAGTTAAGGCGGAGGTTATTAAATTATTAGACGCGGGCATCATCTATCCGATTTCGGATAGAACTTAGGTTAGTCTGGTCCAAGTGGTGCCCAAGAAAGGAGAATTAACGGTAGTGCCAAATGATAAAAATGAATTAATCCCTACTAGAACCGTTACAGGAATTCGGGTTTGCATCGACTACCGCAAATTAAATGATGCAATCCGAAAGGATTATTTTCCTTACCGTTCATTGACCAAATACTTGAACGACTATCCGAGCATTCTCTTTATTGTTTTCTTGATGGTCTCTCGGAATATTTCCAAATCTCAATTGTGCCTGAGGATGATGAGTTGTAAATATTCATATTTTTATGTACATAAATTTAGTCGGTTCTGTGTTTTTCCTTAATTTTTAGTTACTTTTGTTCAATAAAATGTTTCTTTTAATGTAAATATTTTGCTAATTTATTTTATTTTGTTTTTTTGAAAAACTCTACCAAAAATATACATGTCACGCCTGTGTACTGATGGTCACGCCCGTGACCCGGGCGTGACCCGTCAAATTCCAGCGAAATCAATGATTTTGAAGAAATAGCTTGACACGCCCGTTCACACGCCCATGACATGACCCGTGTCTAGCGCTCGATGATTTCCGCTCGATGATTTTCGCGCTCGCTGATTTCCATTCGACGATCGTCGAACACCCGTCACGCCCGTGATCTGGGGCGTGACCACTCCATCAAGCTCGACGAAATGTTCCGCTCGACGATTCTCCGCTCGACGAAATTCGCGCTCGACGATTTCAACTCGATGATCGTCGACTCTGCGCCACGCCTAGCGTCACGCCCATGACCTAGGGCGTGACTCCTCTTCCCGCTCGATGATTTTTCAACTCGACACTTTCCGCTCATCGTTTGTCGAGTGTCGACACCAACCGACACGCCCAGTGTCACGCTGTGACCTGGGGCGTGACTTCTCCACCTGGCCGACAAACCACCGTCGGCGACTTTCGATGTAAACGATGCCCAGTTCAACCTCCCCAACATGCCCATAGTCACGCCCGTGACCAGGGGCTCTGCCATGTGGACCTCCCGAAGTCAACAATGTCGTCAAATCGCTGAATTCTGTTAATAAATAAAGCTGACACGCCCACTGTCACGCCCGTGACCTGGGGCGTGACCGCCGCGATTTCAGCCGCCTAGTCAAATCTCAAGTCAAATCGTCGACCGCCATTTGAGTAGTACTGACACGCCCATGGTACACTCCCGTGACTTAGGGCGTGTACCATGAAATTTTTCCTATAAATTGACCCCTTCTGTTTTGAGCTGCTGTTCCTTTTTTTTCCTGAACCATTTTGCTTAAGGGGTCGGCTGTTAAATGATTTCCAATGCTATGTAAAGTTATTTTCTGCACCTCTCCTCTATTTTTAGCTTTGTAATCTCTTGTTTAGTTCAATAAAATTGGTAGATTTTCTCTTTTACATAGTTATGGACTTCATCTATATGCAATCTCTTAAGCAATCTTATTTGTTAGGTTTTGTTTTTCCTATCTTTTTTGCATCTTTATAACAGGTGTGTGTGTATATGAGTTTAGTTTTATGCATAAGTAGAGTTCATAAATTTCATAGTTCTGTTTTTTTTTCGTCCTTATATTCATTCTTATGAGTTTATAAAGATGCCTTAAAAATAGTTTTGTTTTTCTTTAACTTTGTTTTTTTTTATTAGGATGTAAAACTTTTTTGTTTTTTCTACGTTATTACTACTTTCTAAGCTCTTTTATAACCTCATAAGAATGAAAACGTTCTCATTTTAAGTTTTCAAGAATTCTCATTTTCATGTTTATTTTCAAAAACCTTTTGCCCATTTAAATTTTATTTCTTCATTTTATTCATTTCTACTACATTCTAGCGGTAGAAATGTAATCGTTTTAATTTTTCGAGCACTTGCACTTTTCATTTATTTGCAAAAACTTTTGTTCCTTTATTTTTTATTTTCATTTTTTATTCATTTCTATCGCATTCTAGCGGTAGAAATGTAGTCATTTTAATTTCTCAGTCACTTAGTTTTTCTTAATTTTCTACGTGTGCGTGCCTGTATGAGTTAGTTTTTATAGCTTTATTTCAATTCTGTAGAGTGTGTGCGTGTGTTGCATTTATTTTTGCCTACTCGTTAAGAGTTAAATGGTGTGCTTTAATTTTCTCCGACTCATTTGAGTAGTATTTGTGTGCGTGTGTTTTACTTTCAAGTAGAGTGCTTGAGTGTTAGCATTTATTTCCGCCTACTCGCTAAGAGTTAAATGGCAGGATTTCATTTACCCCCTACTCATTTGAGTTAAATAGCAGGTCGTTAATGTCTGTAATAATTTGAGTAGTATTTGTACTAACATTTATTTACCGCTACTCATTTGAGTTAAATGACAGGTCTGAGTATGTGTTTACTTTTCAGTAGAGTGCGTGCGTGGGTGCATTTATTTTCCCCTACTCGTTTGAGTAGGACTCGCTTTATTTTCTCCCGCCCAGTCATTTGAGTCGGGACTTGTAATTTTTCTGCTTTCATTTCAGTCCTACTCGTTTGAGTAGGACTTGCAATTTACTGCTTTTATTTACTACTTTCTTTTATCGCTTTTTTTACTGCTTTATTTTTATTGCTTTCAATCATTGTCGTCCCCATTCCGATAAGTGGCTAACCGTTCTTAGCCATCAGTATCGAAGAGCATTTAGACAAATAAAATTACTTTAAATAATTAAAGGTCCTGCTTTTCTAGTTAGTTAAAATTAACTTAAGGTTTGCCCAGGGTTTACGACGCGTAGGACCACATAATCGATGTGTGAGCCCTATTTTCGTAGTCCATACGCTAGCTAGCCTAGAGCCCGTGCATATGGACCGATCACCCCTTTGTAAATGGAGTTCCGCACTAACCCTCGAGAGAGGAGGCGCGTCAACTCTACCGGATTGGGTTCCCCACCCAATAGCGGGGTTCTTAGCATAATGCGGGCATTAAGAGGAATCCTTCGTCGGATGAGAGCCCGGTCGAATAGTCTTAATGTTCAGGTGAGCGATAGTCCTAGAGATAGGTGAGCTCATTTTAGTGGAACCTCCACGGTCAAGTCTCTGCCCTAATTATTTAGAAACCTAGAATCTCTTTTTATTAAAAGTCTATTTTAGTTCGAATTTAATTCGGTGTCATCGAGCTAAGCTCTTCATCGGATCCACCCTTTATTATGCTTTTATTTTCTGCCTTTTGTTTATATATATTACCCGACAAGTAATTATCGGTAAAATAATAGTCCCCTCCAGGGAAGTGTAGAAATAATCGAACCGACCCCGAGAATAATATGACCTCGATATTCCACCCGGAATATCCTGTACTAATCACGATAGGTGCACTTGCCTCCTTTCATTAAAACTCGATCACACCTTTTTATATCCAAATTAAATAATAAATCCGCGCGCCCCATTTCTAAATAAAAACCAATCACCCGCTTTCTTAAATAAACCGCCCGGTGCGCCGCGCATCCTCACCTTTTTTTGGAGTTTTAACCGTATTAAGTTTTCGGACTTGATGCGAAAAATATCAATCAAGTTTTTGGCGCCGTTGCCGGGGATATTCGTGTCGTTATTTTGAACCATGGCGAACTATTAATTTTACATATATATATATATATATATATATATATATATATATAAACATAATAATAATAATAATAATAATAAACTAAAAAAAACTTAACTTAAAAACAAAACAAAAAATTATTTATCATACTATTATTATTATCTATAAAATATATTTTTTGAAATGACGTCGTTTTCTCCTAACTAACAAAAAACTTAAAAACTTAAAAAATGAAAAACAAACTTAAAAAATGAAAAACCAACAAAACCTAAAACCTAAAAAATCTAAAAAACTTAAAAAATGAAAAACAAACTTAAAAAAAACCAACAAAACCTAAAACCTAAAAAATCTAAAAAACTAGAAAAATGAAAAACAAAAAAGAAAAAAAATTAATTAAAAATTAAAAACTATAAAAAACTAAAAACCACAAAACCAATAAAAAAATTAAAAAACCCTCCTTAAAAACCCGCTAAACAAATAAAAAAATCTACTTAAAAAAATCTATATTTTGCTTATTTTATTTTAACTTGTTTTCTTTTAATTTATTTTATTTTGTCCATTCGGCACGCTTTGCACTTTTGTGCGTACTAGGGGATCGCCTTTCTGATCCCGCTCAACATCTAAGACATTAGCTAATCGAGTCACACACACTGTTGCCCTCCCCTACCACCCACAACCTTTCGGTCGTGTTTATATTTTTTGTTGTTTTTGTTGTTCTGTTTTTACTTTTTCTTCTAAATAATGCAGGGTATCAACACGAGCCTCCCGCCCTCGTCTTAGGGAAGCTTCTACCCTCACTTTTTCCTTTTTGTCCATATTTTTTTGTATATTTATCATTCCGCATACATAGACTGCAACATTTGGGACAATGTTGGATTTAAGTATGGAGGTGTTTTCCTATTCTGCATTTTTTATTATTCCATAATCATAAAAAACACAAAAAATTACAAAACTTAAAACTTAAAAAAATTTCCTTGTTTTTTATAATCAAAAAACTCAAAAAAAATCATAAAACAAAACAAAAATCACAAAAAAAACTTATAAAACATCAAAAAAAATAAAAAAAAAAACATTTTTCTTTTTCCTTTGTAAATATTTTTTTGTAAAAATAATTCTCTTTCTCCCCCCTCTTCTTATTTGTAAAGCTCGCTTTTTAACATGCTCGCGGTGTTCAACTTATCGAACCAACCACCCAAAAGGTTTGTTCGTGCGCCATCGAGTTTTTACAAAAATAAAATCAAAAATTCAAAAAAACCTTAGAGAATAATAACTTAAAATACAAAAAAAAGAGATAAAAACCCTAAAAATTTCAAAAAATAAAAAATAATAATAATCAAAAAAATAATAAAAACCCCAAAAATCCAAAAATATTTTGTAACAAATAAATCGAATATCTCAATTATTAACCCTTTTCGCTCTTTAAAAATCTAGTTGCGAGTTAATTTATAAGCGAATTATTTTAATTCTTTGCTTACTATTCGTTTATTAATTGGAGATCGATATATTTAGATATCTGGGGTTAAGTTTTAAAATTTTTCATATGCCTTTTTTTATTTAGATAGAGACTTGTTTTCAGAATTACTTCTACTTATCTAAATAGTTGCACATTTCTTTTGTTAGAATATAACGATCTTAGATTTCAATTATGTTGGATCCCTAGTTGATTTGGTCTATGTTCACTAGCTTAGGATGTGACCCATCATGTATAGTCATGGTCAAGTTTGTGTCCTAGAGTCTAGGCCAAGTCCCTAGAGTCAACTTCAGATGGACTAGCTATCACAAGACCATCAGAGTCTCCAGACTTAGAAGATTTCAAGACCAAGTAAAATGAGTTCGACGTTCGTCGAACTCAGCTCGATGAAAGGTGTTTGACGCTCGACGATCGTGAGACAATTCTTAGTGCTGAGCTCGACGATCCTTATTCTCTGTTCGACAAAGACTGAGTTTCTACATCAAGCTAAAGTCAGGACAACTTCAGAATTTTTCTAAGTCCATCATCAAGCTTTGGTCGACGAACTAGATTCTGAGCTTGACGAACTTGGACCTCAAGTTCTGAACTTCTCAGGTTGACGAAGTCAGCTTCTCAGGTCAACGAATTCAGTACTCTGCTCAATAATTTGTGGTCTACGATTTGATTCCTTCTCAGTCAGAGACTTCTCAGATTCCAAGTCCAAAATCATTCTCAGCTCGACGAATTTGGATCTCAGCACGACGAATGAAGATTGTCAGTTCGACGAAGATTGAAGCAGTATTGACAAGATTTCCCTGGAAGACTAATTACTATTGTCTGGTCGACGAACTCATTCAAGCTCAGTTCTACTAACTCAAGCTCAGCTCGATGAACTCATCAAGCTCAGCTCGACGAACTCAAGCTCAGCTCGACGAACTCAGACTCAGCTAGATGAATTGTGTTCTTCGTTCGACGATTCCAGACTAGGTCTTCTCCAGTTTCTCATCCCATTTCTTGGCGATGATTCCGGAGTAATCAATGCTCTATCTTCTCAGAATGTTACCATTAGAACGCGCATTGATCTTGGATTATTACATGCCATTTTTCCATGGGACAGTTAGGGAAATCATTGAATGCCGCTTATTTCCAAGGCCGACTGCAATTACTACTCAACATTCAAATTTCGAATGTTCCTCGGTCAGTCAAGAGATAGAAAAGAAAAGACTTAAATAGTAGGACATACTACCAGCAATACAGACAATCAGACAGACACACTTAGATTGCACAGAAGAACAATCATACACAAAATCAAAAGTTCTACTGCAATAAGCCCATGCCAGAGAACATCTTCAAGAAGAAGAAGAAGAACAATAAGATACTATCAAGAGTCTTCTTCCTTCAACTCTACAGGACAACTTCAAAGGACAACAAATTAATCAATCTGTCAAAGAAGTTCCTGAAGCAATTTCTGGTCCATTCATTCCAGGTCTTTGAAGACCTATCACCCTGAAGCAGTGCTCCAGTTTTTCCTGATCTCAGGGGGAGCAAATTTGCTAACATCAATCCACAGTCTTCTCAGTTGTTATTGAGAAAGAGAAGACACCATCACCTCTCTTCCAACTCCTGTACAGGGTTTTAATTCCCTTCAAAATTATTCCTGGTTGCAAGTCTCCTTCCAAAATACTTGAGGTTTTGGTTTTTGAGCACCTGAATAAAAGCTCATTGGTGTCAGGCACCTGATCAAAAACCTGAGTGGATTTCTACCAGGGTGGTAGAAGAGTGGATGTACCCAGGTTGGGGAACCACTATAAAATTTCTTGTGTCGTCTGGTTTCCCTTTTCTTTTATTTTGGCTGTGCTCTGTGATTAGATAGTTTGCTGTGCTTATTTATTTAATTTGCTGACTTGTTCACTTAGGAATACAACAAAAGTTGTAAAGAATTTTTTAAGAGGGCACAATACTCTATTCACCCCCCCCCCCCTCTAGAGTATTTCAGAACCACCTTGCACTTTCAATTGGTATCAGAGGCAGGTTGGTTAACATACCATACCTTAATTAGTTGTATAGGCTAACACCTGAACGAAAAAGATCCCTCTTGTGAGATCTGATTGTTTTGTTTCTGTTGTTAGATTTATTTCTTCACAGACATGGCCCAAAACAAAGATTATGCAAGCATCAGACCTCCAGTTTGCAATCTTAACAAGTTTGCCATCTGGAAGGCAAGAATCAGATTATACAAGAATTCTATTGATGAGGATATTTTTGCTTTTATCTTGACAGGAGTACCTCCAGCACCTGCAGCTTCTACAAGCACTTCTACCAACATGACTGCAGTACCTCCTCCAGAGAATAATGATGCCTACAAGAAAGCCAAAATGGTAGATGCTAAAGCAATGAATATCTTGGCTCAGAAAATGTCAGATGACATATTTCAGAAGGTGGCTGAGTGCACCTCAGCCAAAGCCATTTGGGATTCCCTCAACTAAATAGTAGCTGGCTCAGCAGATGAGAGAAAAGACAGGAGATCCAATCCCATTTCCCTGTATGAGAACTTCAAAAAGGATGAGACAGAATCAGTGGCTGAAATTACAACAGGTTGAGTTCAATCATCAATGAGCTCAAAACCTTGGATAAAGACATCACCTTGACAGAGGTGAATGATAAGATTTTGATGTGCTTCCCTAGCTCTTGGGATTCCAGAATCTGGCCTATCAAAGAATCCAGAATCCTAAATGAGATATCAACTGAATCTCTGCTATGCAAATTAAAATCTTATGAGCAATTGATCAAATCAAGAGAAGCAGCTGAACAGAAGGCAACAACTCCAGTAAGAAAGGATCACAACATAGCCTTCAAATCATCTGAGGAAAGTGAGTCATCAACTTCCAATGAAGAACTCATGAGCCTCTTTGCAAAACGATTCTACAAGATGGCTAGATAGTATTTCAGAAGGAAATCATCCAGACAGGATGATAAGCCCAAGTATGATAAGACACCAACCAAGGAGATTGTGTGCTTTGGGTGCAGAAATCCTAGACATTACATCTCAGAATGTCCAGAAAACCAGAAGAAGGACAAGAGCAGAGAAAAGGACTCCAGGAGAAGACATAGCAGCAGACCCTCTTCTAGCAAATATAAAAAGAAAGATAAGGGCTTTGTTGCTGAGACATGGAGTGATACAGAGGAAGAATCATCCTCTTCCAGTTCAAGTGAAGAAGAGGAAGAAGCGAGATCCAAGGAGGTTTGCCTTATGGCAATTGATTCCTCCAGGAGCAATTCTGGATCAGAAGGGGAATCTTAAGATGAAGCAGCCTCAGACTCAGAGGTAGATCAGGTTCTTTCTGGCTTTGACTTTAATTCTGATTTATTTAAAACTGAATTCAAAGCCATGTGTTTAGATTTAATTAGCTCAGAAAAGGAAATAAAAACCCTTAGAGAAAGACTAGGAAATCTTGAATCTGTCAATTCAGAAAACATTAAACTAACAGATCAATTAACTCTAGCAAATGAACAAATAATTAAACTAAAATCTGATTTATGTGAGGCCAAACAACTTAAGAAATCTCTTAATGGGAGAAGCCTCAAGCTGATGGACATTACAAGCACAGTGAATGTCAGATTAAATGGCAAGTTGGGCTTGGGTGCTTCATCAAGTTTGCCCCCCATAATTAAGAAAAATATTCTTACAACCCCCATCAAGTTTATTTCTGCCAAGGGAAAAGTAAAGTTAATAAACAAACCATTGGCTGAAAACAATCCAAAATCTATAGACAAGAGAAACAGAAATCAGAAAACAATTAATAAAAACAATGTTCAACATCATTCGTCGAACTTAGATCGATGAAATGTGGCCAGTTCGTCGAACCCAGATCGACGAACGCTGAACGCAAACTTCAAGTATAACAATTCGTCTAACTGCGATCGACAAACCTTGTATGGTTCGTCGAGCAGAGGTCTGTTAAATTTTCTCAACGTGGTCAGCAAGATAGCCCAAACGCCAAATTAATATCTTCGGAACAACCCAGTTCTCACGTTGAACCAGCGGAACCCAAGGATCAAAGGTTACACCCAACAAACAATGGAAGCACAAGCAGGTCTTTATACATTCAATTCTTTACAATGCGAGGCATACATAGCGAGACATGATTTCGCTAGTATCACAACTATAAACAGAAAGCACCAAAAAACAAGCCGGGCGGACAGCACCCGAGTCCGCCGAGACCGCGAGGTCGCCGAGGTCGCCGAGTCCGCTGAGCTCGCCCAAGCTATGCTGCAATCCGCCGAATAGACACGGAGTCCGCCGAAGCCGCGAGGCCGTGCGGACACATCGTTATTCACCTCCTGCTGAACCTGAACTGAGGAACTCCCCTACCCGCCTAAAACCGGCGGACAGGTTATTGAAGCTGGCAAAGTTGAAACAGAACTGACAAGCCGCAGAGCGACCTCCTGCTGAGTCCGCAGAGACCGCACACTTCCAAGCACTTGACCGAAGTCACAGCCAAACTCCTGGCTCCTTGAAGCTATCCGCGCGACCTGCACACAGCAAACCGTCAGCCTGAAACAATCCGCGCGGACTAGAAAACACAGACCACAGCTCCTTGCACACCCCAACTTACTGTTCACTCAAGTTACATAGGTTACTGTAGATGTGCCAGGGGGGTCCTATTTATAGGCAGGGTGAGGAGTGTGGTCACCGCCCAAGAGATAGCGACACCACCCCAAGTCCGCGCGATAGCAAACCTCCGTCCGCCGAGTCCGTATGGACTTAGCCGGATACCAAGGTAAACCGCCAGGAGCAAGGAAACCATTGACGAACTCGCTCCAGTCCGCCCAAGCGATGCGGACAAGGCATCAGCCCGCAAAGCTCCAACTACTGCAGGACAGCACCCCCTTCAATGGTAGTCCGCACCAACCCGAGGCAGTCCGCAAGACTCACACCTCAATCCGCCACAAGTCCACGACCAAAGGCAGACAGCAACAGTCCGCCCGGTCACAGCGGACTTGGCGGATACGGCGGACACCATGAACTTGACACAAAGTGTGACCAAGTCCAAAACCATCAAGGGCCAGTGCGAGCATGGCGGACACAAACTCTCGCCCGCCAAACACCCTAACACAGACCGCCACCAGTCCGCGAGCACCTCGCACTTATCCAACGCAGCAGCTTCCTCCCGGACTCCAAACACCAGTCCGCCAACCGGTCTCCACAGCAAGACAACTGTTGTAACACCAGAACTTGACAAGGCCTCAGCCAAGCTCTAAGCCCAGTCCGCAACAGCCAATACCGCAGACACTCCAGTCCGCAAGCTTCCCGCGGACAAAAGCCAACCCGCCTATCAGTACAAGCTTGCACCCGCGTCCACTGAGCAATGCACCAGTCCGCAAGCCTTTATCCACTCAGGCCGCTCCTTGGCAAAGCCAATCAGCAAACACCCAATCCGCAGATACCAGGCCGCATAGTCCGCGGACTCAACCCGTGCAAACCGCTCAGAAGAACAACCGGCTTTCCACTAGACCATCCACCAGGCCGCACATCTCAGTCCGCCCAGTCCTCCTAGTCCGCCAATGCTGTCCGCCCAGGCCGCCCGGCTTGTCCCGTCACCCACTTCCACTTCACAAATTTCAACACTCCCCCTTGAAGTGGGAAGTGGTGAACAAGCCCAGCAAGCTGCGCAAGCGTTCAAAGGGCCCCTTTGACAGTGGCTTCGTGAAGATGTCAGCAAGATTATCTTCACTCCGAACATGCCCGACCAGCAGAGACCCCTCCAACACCTTCTCCCTGATGAAGTGGTGATCAATCTCTATATGCTTGGTCCTGGCGTGACACACTGGATTGTTTACCAGTTTGAGAGCACTCTCATTGTCACCCCGGAGTAAAGTAGGCCCTTGCACTTCTTCATGGACATCCTCTATAAGCCTCCTCAACCAAACGGCTTCCTGAGCAGCCAAGGCCGAAGCCTTATACTCCGCCTCCGTGGTTGAAACCGACACCGAGTCCTGCTTCTTGCTACACCACGAGATGCTAGCTGATCCGCAAGTGAACACATAACCTGAAGTAGACCTTCGATCATCCGAATCACCGCCATAGTCAGCATCCGTGTACCCGAGCAACGCAAACTCCGCGTCCCTTCTATAGAGGAGTCCCATGTCAGAAGAAGCCTTGACATACTTCAGAATTCCCTTCGCCGCCACTAGATGAGATTGCCTTGGTTCAGCCATATACCGACTTACTCGGCCAACAGCATAAGCTATATCCGGCCTTGTAATCGTCAGATAAATCAAGCTCCCAACAAGAGCCCTGAACACCAAGGGATCATGAAGAACCCTTCCCTCATCCCGTCGAAGTTTAAGCCCAGATTCCAGTGGAGTAGAGCACTTCTTCCCTTCGCCCATGCCGAACCGCTTCACAATACGATCAGCATATCCTTTCTGGCTAATGAGAACCCCGCACTCCTTCCTCTCCACTTCAAGATCGAGAAAGTGATGTAACTCTCCCAAGTCTTTCATTTCGAAGCGTTTGGCAAGCTCTGCTCTGAGCCTTGCTACTTCCTCCTCCGAATTACCTGTGATGATCATGTCATCCACATACAGTAGGACCAAGACTCGTAGCTCTCCCTTCTTCTTGAAGAACAAGCTTGAATCCGAGTTGGAAGCAAGGTATCCACAGAATTGCAAGTATTCTGCAATCTTCTCATACCAAGCTCTAGGAGCTTGCTTCAACCCATAGAGAGCCTTCCTGAGTTTGCAGACATAGTCCGGATGCTTCTCAGAGACGAAACCAAGCGGCTGATCCATGAAGATGTCCTTGTCAATCTCTCCGTAAAGAAAGGCATTCTTCACATCGAGTTGCCACAACCTCCATCCCTTGCTAGCAGCCAAGGCGATCACCACTCTTACAGAAGTCATCTTCGCAATTGGACTAAATGTCTCCTCATAGTCTTCTCCATACTGCTGTGAGAATCCTCTAGCGACCAGGCGAGCCTTGAACAGATCAATGCTCCCATCAGCCTTCTTCTTCAACTTATACACCCACTTGCAAGTAACCGGAGTAATGCCATCAACCTTGGGCACAAGGTCCCAGGTTTCATTCTTCTTCAGAGCATCAATCTCTTCCTTCATGGCACCTTCCCACTCCTTCACTCCAGTGGCCTCGTTGAAGTTTGCAGGCTCTCGCTCATCCAGAGGACCTGCAAAGAAGCAGGAGACAAAGCTCACTGCATTCCCATCACAGTACCGAGCCGGTGGCTTAACCATCCTCTTCGATCTCCGAAGACACGGCTCCTTGCTCACGGCTTCCGTTGCTTCTTTAGGCTCCACTCCTACCTGGGGCAAGCATTGAGCAGTGCTCCCCCTGCTTCCTGAGCCAGAAGGCTCAGCCTCGGAGTTTGAAGCAACAGGAGCTGCTGGTGAAACAGCAAGCTCCTCTTCCAAGCCTTCAGCAGCCTCCGTCGGTGCTTCATCAACCTTGCTACTTCCGGTTAGCTCCACCGAGCCACCTCCATATGACGTCAGCTCGTCAAAGACAATGTCTCTTGACACCACGAACTTCTTCGTCACAGGGTCCATGCATTTCCATCCCTTCTTCCGCTCATCATAGCCAACAAATACAAGTTTCCTTGCCTTCGCATCCAGCTTTGTCCGTGAAGCATCCGGGACATGCACGTAGCAAGTTGAACCGAACACCCTAAGGTGTCCCACACTCGGCTTCTCCTTCAGCAACAGCTCAATAGGAGTCTTCATGTTGATAGGGCTGAGTGGCATCCGGTTGATAACATAAGCAGCACAAGACATTCCCTCCGCCCAAAAGGACCTTGGGATATCTTTCGCATGAAGCCAGCATTTGCAGGTCTCCGTCAGATGACGGATCTTCCGCTCCGCTATCCCATTTTATTGTGGAGTGTGAGCACAAGTAAGCTCTCGTTGGATCCCGTGCTTCCTGCAGAAGTTAGAAAACTCGGAGGAAACAAATTCACCCCCGTTATCATTTCTAAGCTTCTTAATCCGCAAGCCAAGCCAGCCTTCTACCAACTCCTTGAACTCCACGAACAAACGGAAGGCTTCCGACTTCTCCTTTAAGAAGTACACCCAAGTATACCTTGAGTAGTCATCAACCAAGACAAGCATGTATCTACTTCCACCAAGGCTGGCAGTAACAGTCGGTCCCATCAAGTCGCCATGAATACACTCCAATGGTTTCTTGCTCCTTGTTTGAGATTTATCAAACGAAAGGCGATGTGCCTTACCGTATTGACAGCCCACACAAACATGCCCATCACCAAAGGAGGACAACTTTGGCAACCCCCTCACCAGACTTCTACTAGCCATCACCTTCAGCTTGTCCATGCCAACATGCCCCAGCCTCTCATGCCAGATAGCCGCACTATCATTGGCCCTCATCTTATCAACATAAGCATTGGTGGAAAGAACAAACAAGTTCTTCACCCTCCTCCCAACATGAGCAACATCAGCCTTCATCGTTGATACGTTGGGAAGGAACCTCACGTCTGTTGGCCCAAACAGAACGTGATACCCAGCGTCCACCGCATTGGTCACCGAGAAGAGATTTTTCTTCATGCCCGGTACGTGATACACACTCCTTAACGTGAGTGGCCCCTGATCACTACCCAAAGACACGACCCCCTCCTTCTCTACTGCATAAACAGTATTATCAGCAGTGATAATAGCTTCATTACCTGAGTAAGGCTGCATGGAGGTGAACTTTGATCTGTCTCCGGTGAGGTGATGACCACACCCGGAGTCCACGATCCACTCGTTGTTGAAGTCCTCAGCAGACAAGGCCCGGACAAAAGTGCCCGTCATAAAGGCTCCGCCCCATCCTGCTTCTTCACTTCTCGAGCAAGCTTCCTCCTTTCCCGCAGCATGCCCAGGCTGCAGTTTGACCTTGCAGTCCCGCTTGAAGTGCCCTCGCTGATGACACCGGTAGCACTTCAGATTCTTCTTCCAGTCCTTAGGAGCATTGCTCCTCTCCGGCGGATATGAAGTTGAAGTCTCCTTCTCACCAGCGGCCTGCACCTTCTAATTCTTCTTCCCTTCCCATCCTTTCTTCTTGCCTGAGAAGAGAGCCTCGCTGCCTTCCTGATTCAGGTTCACTCCAGCCATCTGCCTTGCTAAGCTCTCCTGCGAGGCAAGCAGATTTTCCAGCTCCAGCAATGACGGCTGAGTAGCCCACCCTTGAACAGATGTTACAAAGGCCACATACTCCTTCCGCAAGCCGCGGATAATGTGCCTTTTCATCTTAGCCTCAGAGATAGGCTCATCAGGATCCAGTGCCGACAGCTCAGCGCACAACCTCTTCATCTTTAAGAAGTACTTGGAGATGGAAAGGTCTCCCTGAGTTGCCCTGGCCAACTCATTCTCCAGGAACTGAAGCCGCGCCACATTCTTCCTATTGAACAACTCATCAATGGTTGTCCAAATATCAGCAGCCGACTCACACCCAACGATGTGATCAAACAGTTCCAGAGATATAGCTCTCTTCAGAATGAACTCCGCCGTAGCATTTGTTCTTCTCCAGAGCCTAACCTGCTCAGCAGTACCGAAAGCAGCAGTAACTTCCTGTCTGTCGTCTCCACCGATGACTTCCTACAGCTCCTCGCCCAGAAGATAACTCTTCATGCACGACTTCCACTTCTTGAAGTCGTTAAGAGTTCAATGCCCAGACCTCTTGCAAAACTCCCTTCCATTGCAACACCTGTTGGCAACCTTTCAGCAGCTCCGAGCAACAACACAGGTTGATCACCACTCAATCACTGAGTAACAACACTGGCTGACTTCCGCTCACACAGCTGAACCTCAGAAACCTCGCTTTGATACCATGTTAAATTTTCTCAACGTGGTCAGCAAGATAGCCCAAACGCTAAATTAATATCTTCGGAACTACCCAGTTCTCACGTTGAACCAGCGGAACCCAAGGATCAAAGGTTACACCCAACAAACAATGGAAGCACAAGCAGGTCTTTATACATTCACTTCTTTACAATGCGAGGTATACATAGCGAGACATGATTTCGCTAGTATCACAGCTGTAAACAGAAAGCACCAAAAAACAAGCCGGGCGGACAGCACCCGAGTCCGCCGAGACCGTGAGGTCGCCGAGGTCGCCGAGTCCGCTGAGCTCGCCCAAGCTATGCTGCAATCCGCCGAATAGACACGGAGTCCGCCGAAGCTGCGAGGCCGCGCGGACACACCGTTATTCGCTTCCTGCTGAACCTGAACTGAGGAACTCCCCTACCCGACTGAAACCGGCGGATAGGTTATTGAAGCTGGCAAAGTTGAAACAAAACTGACAAGCCGCAGAGCGACCTCCTACTGAGTCCGCAGAAACCGCACACTTCCAAGCACTTGACCGAAGTCACAGCCAAACTCCTGGCTCCTTGAAGCTATCCGCGCGACCTGCACACAGCAAACCGTCAGCCTGAAACAATCCGCGCGGACTGGAAAACACAGACCGCAGCTCCTTGCACACCCCAACTTACTGTTCACTCAAGTTGCATAGGTTACTGTAGATGTGCCAGGGGGGTCCTATTTATAGGCAGGGTGAGGAGTGTGGTCACCGCCCAAGAGATAGCGACACCACCCCAAGTCCGCGCGATAGCAAACCTCCGTCCGCCGAGTCCGCATGGACTTAGCCGGATAAAAAGGGAAACCGCCAGGAGCAAGGCAACCATTGACGAACTCGCTCCAGTCCGCCCAAGCGATGCGGACAAGGCATCAGCCCGCAAAGCTCCAACTACTGCAGGACAGCATCCCCTTCAATGGCAGTCCGCACCAACCCGAGGTAGTCCGCAAGACTCACACCTCAATCCACCACAAGTCCACGACCAAAGGCAGACAGCAACAGTCCGCCCGGTCACAGCGGACTTGGCGGATACGGCTGACACCATGAACTTGACACAAAGTGTGACCAAGTCCAAAACCATCAAGGGCCAGTGCGAGCATGGCGGACACAAACTCTCGTCCGCCAAACACCCTAACACAGACCGCCACCAGTCCGCGAGCACCTCGCACTTGTCCAACGCAGCAGCTTCCTCCCGGACTCCAAACACCAGTCCGCCAACCGGTCTCCACAGCAAGACAACTGCTGTAACACCAGAACTTGACAAGGCCTCAGCCAAGCTCTAAGCCCAGTCCGCAACAGCCAATACCGCAGACACCCCAGTCCGCAAGCTTCCCGCGGATAAAAGCCAACCCGCCTATCAGTACAAGCTTGCACCCGCGGCCACTGATCAATGCACCAGTCCGCAAGCCTTTATCCGCTCAGGCCGCTCCTTGGCAAAGCCAATCAGCAAACACCCAATCCGCAGATACCAGGCTGCATAGTCCGCGGACTCAACCCGTGCAAACCGCTCAGAAGAACAACCGGCTTTCCACTAGACCTTCCACCAGGCCGCACATCTCAGTCTGCCCAGTCCGCCTAGTCCGCCAATGCTGTGCGCCCAGGCCGCCCGGCTTGTCCCGTCACCCACTTCCACTTCACAAATTTCAACAAGGTCGATGAACTTGGGGCGCAGAAAATGACTACTGTCATTCTCTGAGCAGAGATCGACGATCTCAGCCCTATTCGTCGAACTCTGGTCGACGAACTCACAGAAAATCGTCGAACCCAGAAAGACCAAACTTAAATCATTTCTCTTACAGAAATTCTAAGCCAACCAATAAGACATTTAATCCAGTAGCTGATTTGGTTATTCCACCTAGAAGATATCACCCCTTAGGTTATAAATCTCAACCTGCATTATCAATTATATCCAATTTCTCTTTTCAACTAAATAAAGGACCCAAGATAACCTGGGTCAAGAACAATTGAATTTTGTTTTTCTTTGCAGGTACAGGTGAAGAGGTGTCCAAGGGTAAGTCAGACCTGGTACTTGGAAAGTCGTTGCTCCAAGCATATGACAGGCAACAAGGAAAATTTATCCAATTATAAGTCCAAGCTAGGACCAAAGGTGATCTTTGGTGATTCAAAGAGTGGCCAGTCAGAAGGATATGGAGCAGTCAAGATTGGGACAGTTACTTTCAAGAAAGTAACATATGTAAGAGGACTTAAACATAACCTAATATCCATAAGTCAATTATGTGATGAAGGTTATTAGTTACACTTTAACTCTACCTCTTGTTCTTTTATTAATAATGAAAACCAAACTGTTTTAATTGGACTTAGACAAGGCAACATATATCTAGTAGATTTTATTTCTGCCCAAACTGATGTTTGTTTACTCAATATCACTAGTAACCAAAATGATTTGTGGCATAAAAGGTTAGGACATGTAAACCTTAAGAATATAGCTAGGTTATCTAAAGACAACCTTATTAGAGGTTTACCTTCTGGCCCCTACAAGAAGGAAAACCTATGTAGGACTTGTCAATTAGGCAAGCAAACTAAAAATAGTTTCAAATCCATTAATAAAAGTGATTCACCTAGGTTTTTGTATTTGCTTCATGTGGATCTATTTTGACCCATTGTAGTACCAAGCCTAGGAGGGAAGTCTTATACTTTAGTGATTGTTGATGACTTCTCTAGATTCAGTTGGGTAGCCTTTCTGAGAGCTAAGTCAGATACATTGAAGGTTTTTACAGATTTTCTCAGGACCATACAGATTGAGTTCTCTACTCATGTTGCATTGATAAGAAGTGATCATGATATAGAGTTTGAGTCTCTTCTTATGCATGAGTTCTGTGAGAAGGAAGGTATCAGGCAGTGCTTCTCAGCTCCTAGAACTCCCCAACAAAATGGGGTTGCTGAAAGGAAAAATAGGACACTCATTGAATCTGCAGGCATATTATTGGCTGATGCCTACATGCCTCTATCCTTTTGGGCAGAAGCTGTAAACACTGCTAACTAGGTCCTGAATAGAAGCCTTATACATAAGCTAAAAAATAAGACCCCCTATGAATTACTTAAAGGAAAGAAACCTAAAATCACATACTTCAAAGTTTTTGGCTGCATTTGTTACATTCACACTAATAACAAGAGATACATTAGAAAGTTTGAGGCTAAGGCCGAAGAAGGGATTTTTCTAGGATATTCCCAAGTAAGCAAGGCCTATAGGGTTTTTAATAAATCCACCCTTAAAATTGAAGAGTCTGTCCATGTATCTTTTGATGAAGCTAACATGTCTTATAAGGAGAAAGAGATTTCTACCAATAGCTTTTTGCAGGTTCCACAACTGTGTGAGTCTATGGATGGACTAAACCTTAACCAAGAGGTATCAACCCATCCTTCTCCATAGGTTGCTGAAGATAGTGAAGAAGAAATTCAAGTGGAAGTGGCTGAACTTCCCTCAACAGCTAGTACCATTCCTCAAGAGGAATTAATTACAGAAGCTGTTGCTCAACAAACTCCACCAACTGATCTTATCACACTTAGAGATCATCCCAGATCTCAAGTGATTGGAGACATTTCAGCAGGTGTACAGATAAGGCATCAACTCAACCAAGACTTGATGCATGCCTGTTTTCTCTCTCAGATTGAATCTCTCTCCATCCATGAAGTAGAGCAAGATCCCCACTAGATCATTGGAATGCAAGAGAAACAAAATCAGTTTGAGTGATGTAAAGTTTGGGATTTGGTTCCAAGACCTCATATCTACCCAGTTATTGGAACCAAATGGGTCTACAGGAACAAGCTAGATGCCCAAGGGAACATAGTGAGGAACAAGGCTAGGCTTGTTGCCCAAGGCTACAGGCAAGAGGAAGGAATTGACTATGACCAAACCTTTGCCCCTGTTGCAAGGTTAGAGGCCATAAGAATATTCCTTGCCTATGCAGCTCATAGGAGATTCAAGGTGTTTCAAATGGATGTCAAAAGTGTATTTCTGAATAGAGTACTTCAAGAAGAGGTTTATGTAGAACAACCTCCAAGTTTTATCTCTCTAACTCAACCCTCTTTTGTATTTAAATTGCATAAAGCTCTCTATGGTTTAAAGCAAGCTCCAAGAGCTTGGTATGAGACCTTAACAAGCTTTCTTTTAGAGCATACATTTACAAGAGGAACCATAGATAAAACTCTTTTCACTAGACATTATAAGGACCAAATTTTGTTAGTACAAATATATGTGGAAGACATCATCTTTGGGTCTACTGATCCCAAGTTATGCAAGAGGTTTGCTGACCTCATGCAATCTAAAATTGAGATGAGTAGTATGGGTGAGCTTTCCTACTTCCTTGGTCTCCAAGTGAAGCAGCTCCCTGATGGTATCTTCCTATCCCAAGCTAAGTATGCTAAAGAGCTTATTAAGAAGTTTGGGATGGGTGATGCTTCAGGAATGAAAACACCTATGGCTACTAATGTTGTTGTGGATTCTGATGCAGCAGGGAAACCTGTAGATTAGAAGCATTATACGGCAATTTTTGGATCCCTATTATACCTAACAGCAAGCAGGCCTGATATAATGTTTGCAACATGCCTTTGTGCTAGGTTCCAAGTGAACCCTAAAGAATCTAACCTTATTTTCTTAAAAAGAATTTTGAGATATATAAAGAGTTGTCCTAATCTAGGACTCTGGTATCCTGGAGAGTCAGAGTTTGAGTTAACTAGATACTCAGATGCTGACTATGCTGGATGTAGAGTGGACAGGAAGAGTACCTCTGGAACTTGCCAGTTCCTGGGTATGAGACTTGTCTCCTGGTTTTGTAAAAAGCAAACTTCTGTGTCTACATCAACTGCAGAAGCAGTATATATGGTTGCTGACAGCTGCTGTTCACAAATGTTATGGATACAGAACCAACTCCTAGACTATGGTGTCAATTTAAATAATTCAACATTATTTTGTGATAATACTAGTGCTATTACTATAGCACAAAATCCAGTTCACCATTCTAGGACTAAGCATATTAAAATAAGACATCATTTCATTAGAGATAATGTAGACAAAAAGAAAATTAATCTAATCCATATTCCTACTGATCTACAGAGAGCAGACATTTTCACCAAACCCTTGGATGAGAAAAATCATCTGTTCTTTATAAATCAACTGGGAATGATTAATGGAGAAGAGTTAAATTAGTTTCTGTCTGCATTCAACGAATTTTCCAGAGTTCGTCGAACGGAGTTCGACGAATTAGGGAAAGTTTGAGAGATTCTCGTTGAATGGAGATCGACGAATTCTCTGAGTGGAAACAATTTTTGTCGACCGGAGATCGACGAACTTTGCTTCAGAAGACGTTTCGTCGAACAGAGTTCGACGAACTGTTTTCGATTATTCTGGATGAGATCGACGAATTATTTGTCTATAATTTATTTTGTCGAGCTCAGTTCGAAGAATTGTTTCTTTTTCGTGGAACGAAGATTGTCGATTCATATTTTGAAAATCTTATATCTAGGTTTTCTTCGACCTCCGTCCCGCGCTTTCAGTTCTCTTACTCTTGATCGTCGTTTTCTCTGTCTTTCTTGCAAGTCATCAATGGCGATTCCAGTAGGAGCTTTGGCTGCCATGAAATTTGACACTGGTTTTGATATGGATTTTAATTCCTTCCAACACTCTGACCCCATATTTCTCTATATTTTGGAACTACTAGAAGAACTTAGTCTCAAGGACTTCATGACTAGAAGGATCAAACTGCACTCAACTGAAATCAGAGAATGGGTGTATACATCGTCTGTTTCTGAGGAAAATGTTCTGACAGGCAATATCGGGAGTAATGCTGTTTCGTTGTCTCTCGCAATTCTTTCTGAAATTTTTGGTTTGGTAAATGGAGAAGATAATATGGAAATGGATTCTGAAGAATTTAGTGAAATGCTGAAGTTAATGGGGTTTTCTGGAAGCAACCCTAACAAGTTGTTGAAGAAACAACTTTCTGCCGCCTATCAGTTTTTTGGCGAATATTGTGGGAAAGGTACTGATGGGCAAGCACACCGCACATGACTACATAACCCGACATCAATTTCTTATCATGTGCGCGATGGTGAATAAGTATCATGTTGATTGGAGTAAGATTTTCTTTGAGTTGATTAAGAAGAAGAATAGCAAGAAGGAAGTCTGCTTCGGAAGAATCCTGGGGATCTTCCTTAAGGAAAAGGCTGGTGAATGCATGGTCTCCCCAACCATCTTCATCAATGCCAGCAAGCGCCTCACATGCGACTTGTTTGGCAGATGGGAGAGGACGATCTCCAAGCCCTCCAAGGCTTCCTCCTCTTCCATCCCAGCTTCTGAGAGCACCAGGGATGTGAAGGCCACTCCCCACCCTGCTAAGGAGATCCATCCCCCTCCACCATCTCCTCCAGCACCCCTTCCAGCAAAGTAGCCTTCTCATATGCCTACTCCACCTCCATCTCCACCTCTGGACATCACCAACATCCCATCTCCACCTCCATCTTCTCCTCTGCATGCTCATCAACAACCAACACCTCCAGCTTCACCTCATGACTCACATATCCTTACACCTCCTCAGTCTCCACTTCCCCCTCATTTGTCCTCCATTCCATCTTACAATATACCCTCAGACTCTGTCATGCCAGATGCCCCCATTCCATCTTCATCACCATCCACTCATCGCATATTTGCTATTCCACCCTCCATTCCATCCTCTTCCCCTTCCTCCTTTGATTCAACTACCATATCATATATCATCACCATTCTTACTTCTCTCATCAAATCCCTTATCACAGAGGCCATTACACCTCTTGTGAATTCTATTCATTCTTTATCTGCCCAGATTTCTGCCCTATCTGCTGCCCCCTCTTCATTCAGGGGCCTGGCTCTAGTTATTCCTGAACCCAGGCAGGGGGAGATGCTCTATGATGAAGCAGCAGTAGATGTAAATGCAGAAGCAATAGCAGCAGATACAGTAGCAGCTCCCTCTACAGTAGTAGTTTCAGATACAGATACAGATATTTTGCTAGAATTTGATTCTGAGATTATTGAATTACTTCATTTTATGGACACTGACATTGACTTAGATGAGTCAGTTGAGCAAATAAAAACTGTTGGTTATTTCATTATGAATCCCACAGTTAATCTACTAGAATTACTGCAAGTTTTTGATAATGTACATATGCAGTTTCTTCCAGCAGATTTTACAAAGCCAAAGTTGGTTATTGTTCCCTATACCTCGCCAATAAGTCCAGCAGTTGCTAAGCAACTCTGTGACAGTTTTGTTATCCCAGCTTCAATCTCTGCAGCAAGTCCAGAAGTTATTCCAGAAGATATCTCAGTACCAGTTTTTGTTATGGATGACTCGCCTTTGCCTGATTTGGATGAGCTTATCCTGGCTGATATTGAAGAGGAAAATAAGGCAGCAGCTGAAAGCTCTGTCCTCATCAATCCTGATTCATGTACAGTCTCCTCCTCACTTGTTGCTGAAATTCCAATTCCTGAAACCTCAACTTTTGCCCCTTCTACAGCAAAAGCTATTATTGATGATAAAGCCTTAAAAGCTTTGGATGCTCTTTATGACAACCCTCAGGGTTCTGATTCTGAAGATGAAGATGAAGATGTTGTCAGTAAGAAAAAGAAAATGTTATCAAAGAAAAGGAAGGCTCCTCCTCCTCCTGCTCCTAAGCCTAATCCAACTGCTGACACTCCCTATTACATTCTGCACAATGTTACTCCATATAAGGGAATGCCTGCATGGATGTGGCTATCCAAGAACCAGCAGAAGGATAGGAAAAGAAGTAGGAGATACTCTCCTCCTCTAGTTCACAGATACAGGAAGGATCCACCTCCTCCTCCTCCTCCAGCAGCTGGGGCCACTGGCTCTAGCTCCCAAAGATCTGCCCCCATGCAAACCTATCAGAGACAGTAAGGGAGATCCTCTAAAAGCAGCCAGCAGAAGCAACCATCCTCAGGAAATCAACAGCATCAGCAAAAGTAATAAATTTCTGAAGTACAGAAAGCTGACAGTCCAAAAAGGCCATACTCTCCTCCAATTCCATTTGAAGATCGTGAAACTGCAAATACTGCAAAAATGGCCAGATTCCAGGAATTAATTGGACTATCTTTGATTAATAAAGCAAAGGCTGAAGGAAAAGACACATCAGGGTTAACAACTATGTCAAAGTACAGGAAAGAAGTGTTTAAAAGGTTTGACAAAAGAAACAAGCTATTCAATGTTGATGATTATATGAAGCTCCATCCAGAAGCAGTTGTCCCCAGAGCTACTTCACTGAAAATCATTGGGGCAGCTGACATGACTATGACTGAAGCTCAGGCTCAAGATCCTAACAGAGAAATTATCTTCCAAAAGCCAGGAGAAAAGAAAACAGAAGACAAGTCCTTGCAGAAGAAGAAGAAGTAATCTTTATTTTTGTTTCATTTTCTTTCTGCAATTGTTTTCAAACTAGGTCCTGTGTTTAAACAAAGCTTGTATTTATATATATCTGCTGCATGTGTTAGTAATTGTCTGCCAGATATATTTCTTTTCTTGCTTTGTTTTTCTGTTTGTTTTTGTTTTGAGTCTCTTAGTGACCGCACCCAAATAGGGGGAGATTGTTGGATCCCTAGTTGATTTGGGCTAGGTTCACTAGCTTAGGATATGACCCATCATGTATAGCCAGGGTCAAGTTTTTGTCCTAGAATCTAGGCTAAGTCCCTAGAGTCAACTTCAGATGGACCAGCTATCACAAGACAATCAGAGTCTCCAGACTTAGAAGATTTCAAGACCAAGTAAAATGAGTTCGACATTCGTCGAACTCAACTCGACGAAAGGTGTTCAGCGCTCGACGATCGTGAGATAATTCGTAGTGCTGAGCTCGACGATCCTTGTTCTCTGTTCGACGAAGACTGAGTTTCTACATCAAGCTAAAGTCAGGACAACTTTAGAATTTTTCTAAGTCCATCTTCAAGCTTTGGTCGACGAACTAGATTCTGAGCTCAACGAACTTGGACCTCAAGTTATCAACTTATCAGGTCAACGAAGTCAGCTTCTCAGGTCGACGAATTCAGTACTCTGCTCAACAATTTGTGGTCTACGATTTGATTACTTCTCAGTCAGAGACTTCTCAGATTCCAAGTCCAAAATCATTCTCAGCTCGACGAATTTGGATCTCAGCTCGACAAATGAAGATTGTCAGTTCAACGAAGATTGAAGCAGTATTGATAAGATTTCCCTGGAAGACTAATTGCTATTGTCTGGTCGACGAACTCATTCAAGCTCAGCTCGACGAACTCAAGCTCAACTCGACGAACTCATCAAGCTCAGCTCGACGAACTCAAGCTCAGCTCGACGAAATCAAACTCAGCTCGACGAATTGTGTTCTTCGTTCGACGATTCCAGACTAGGTCTTCTCCAGTTTCTCATCCCGTTTCTTGGCGATGATTCCGGAGTAATCAATGTTCTATCTTCTCATAATGTTACTGTTAGAACGCGCATTGATCTTGGATTATTACATGTCGTTTTTCCATTGGACAGTTAGGGAAATCATTAATTGTCGCTTCTTTCCAAGGCTGACTGCAATTACTACTCAACATTCAAATTTTGAATGTTCCTCAGTCAGTTAAGAGATAGAAAAGAAAAGACTTAATCAGTAAGACATACTACCAGCAATACAGACAATCAGACAGACACACTCAGATTACACAGAAGAACAATCATACAAAAAATCAAAAGTTCTACTGCAATAAGCCCAGGCCAGAGAACATCTTCAAGAAGAAGAAGAAGAACAATCAAATACTATCAAGAGTCTTCTTCCTTCAACTCTACAGGACAACTTCAAAGGACAACAAATTAATCAATTTGTCAAAGAAGTTCCTGAAGTAATTTCTGGTCCAGGCATTCTGGGTCTTTGAAGACCTATCACCCTGAAGCAGTGCTCCAGTTTTTCCTAATCTCAGGGGGAGAAAATCTGCTAACATCAATCCACAGTCTTCTTAGTTGTTATTGAGAAAGAGAAGACACCATCACCTCTTTTCCATCTCCTGTACAGGGTTTTAATTCCCTTCAAAATTATTCCTGGTTGCAAGTCTCCTTCCAAAAGACTTGAGGTTTTGGTTTTTGATCACCTCAACAAAAGCTCATTGGTGTCAGGCACCTGATCAAAAACCTGAGTGGATTCCTACCAGGGTGGTAGAAGAGTGGATGTACCCAGGTTGGGGAACCACTATAAAATTTCTTGTGTCGTCTGGTTGCCCTTTTCTTTTGTTTTGGATGTGCTCTGTGATTAGATAGTTTGTTGTGCTTATTTATTTTATTTGCTGACTTGTTCACTTAGGAATACAACAAAAGTTGTAAAGAGTTTTTTAAGTGGGCATAATACTTTATTCACCCCCCCCCTAGAGTATTTCAGATCCACCTTGCACTTTCAAATTATGTTAACTCCAAGCTTTTTTTCGACATATAGGAACGTTTAATTTATAAATGTTGCTCTCAAAAACGTTTTATTAAACCTAGTTTTATTTTTGAACAAAACCCTTTCCACTTTTTTTCATGTCATACTTGACATGATTTTTTTTCATGTCATACTTGACATGATTTTGATCCTTAAAAGATCCTCTGTAATTGGGAATAAGAATTCGTTCTGTAAACATAGGCATCCAATATTTGAAAAGATTATATGTTATGAAGTAAGAGGACAAAATTCATTACTCCTATACATATACATTGGGTTAATTTTATGAAGTTGAAAAAAATATTATATTAGGTAAATAAGACTTCATTTTTCTAATAATCCAAAAAGAAAAAAATGGAGGTTCGAGCGAAAAAATATACCCTCGCCTCTAATCAAAACCTTCTTCATATACCACGATATCCTACTCCGCCAATTTCAAAAAGAATCTAGATTTAATTTTAAAATCTTTTTGAGAGCATAATTTGTACATTAAATTATTTCCTATAATTTATACAAGCTTAAGTTTTCATAAATCCAATCTATTTTTGTTTACCTAACAAATAAAATTTTTTGCTATCTATTTGATTTTATCGGAAAGTTTTTAGCTGAAACTCTTCCTTTATTTAAATTTTTGACATAATTTAGGATTTAACTCTTATACAACGGATATTTTTTTAGATCCTTCTTTCAATTAAGTCAAGCGGTAGATACACGTAGGATTTCCTTAATTCATTATAAATTCATCTCCAACTTTTGCTCTGGAATAGCAAAAGCTTAAGTATGGGGTATTTGATGAGTTGTAAATATTTGTATTTTTATGTACATAAATTTAGTCGGTTCTGTGTTTTTCCTTTATTTTTAGTTACTTTTGTTCAATAAAATGTTTCTTTTATTGTAAATATTTTGCTAATTTATTTTATTTTGTTTTTCAGAAAAAATCAAAGAAATCTGCCCAAAATATACATTTCATGCCCGTGTACTGATGGTCACGCCCGTGAATAGGGAGTGACCCGTGAAATTCCAGCGAAATCAACGATTTTGAAGAAATAGCTTGACACGCCCGTTCACACGCCCGTGACATGACTCGTGTCCAGCGCTCGACGATTTCAGCTCGACGATTTTCACGCTTGCCGATTTCCGTTCGACGATCGTCGAACACCCGTCACGCCCGTGATATGGGGCGTCACCACTCCATCAAGCTCGACAAAATGTTCCGCTCGACGATTCTCCGCGCGACGAAATTCGCGCTCGACGATTTCAACTCGATGATCGTCGACTTTGTGCCACGCCTAGCATCACACCCATGACCTAGGGCGTGACTCCTCTTCCCGCTCGATGATTTTTCAACTCGACACTTTCCGCTCGACGTTTGTCGAGTGTCGACACCAACCGACACGCCCAGCGTCACGCCGTGACCTGGGGCATGACTTCTCCACCTGGCCGACAAACCGTCGCCGGCGACTTTCGATGCAAACGATGCCCAGTTCAACCTCCCCAACACGCCCATAGTCACGCCTGTGACTAGGGGCGTGACTGCCACGTGGACCTCCCGAAGTCAACAACGCCGTCAAATCGCCGAATTCTGTTAATAAATAAAGCCGACACGCCCACTGTCACGCCCGTGACCTGGGGCGTGACCGCCGCGATTTCAACCTCCAAGTCAAATCTCAAGTCAAATCGTCGGCCGCCATTTGAATAGTACTGATACGCCCATGGTACATGCCCGTGACTTAGGGCGTGTACCATGAAATTTTTCTTATAAATTGACCCCTTCTGTTTTGAGCTGCTGTTCCTTTTTTTCCTGAACCATTTTGCTTAAGGGGTCGACTGTTAGATGATTTCCAATGCTATGTAAAGTTATTTTCTCCCCCTCTCCTTTATTTTTAGCTTTGTAATCTCTTGTTTAGTTCAATAAAATTTGTAGATTTTCTCCTTTACATAGTTATGGACTTCATCTATATGCAATCTCTTAAGCAATCTTATTTGTTATGTTTTGTTTTTCCTATCTTTTTCGCGTCTTTATAATGGGTGTGTGCGTGTATGAGTTTAGTTTTATGCCTAAGTAGAGTTCATAAATTTCATAGTTTAGTTTTTTTTCCGTTCTTATATTCATTCTTATGAGTTTATAAAGATGCCTTAAAATTGTTTTGTTTTTCTTTAACTTAGTTTTTTTATTAGGATGTAAAACTTTTTGTTCTTTTCTACGTTATTACTATTTTTAAGCTCTTTTATAACCTCATAAAAATGAAAACGTTCTCATTTTAATTTTTCAAGCATTCTCATTTTCATGTTCATTTTCAAAAACTTTTTGCCCGTTTAAATTTTATTTCTTCATTTTATTCATTTCTACTGCATTCTAGCGGTAGAAATGTAATCGTTTTAATTTTCCAAGCACTTGCACTTTTCGTTTATTTGCAAAAAATTTTGTTCCTTTAATTTTTATTTTTCACTTTTTATTCATTTCTACCGCATTCTAGCGGTAGAATTGTAGTCATTTTAATTTTTCAGTCACTTAGTTTTTCTTAATTTTTTACGTGTGCGTGCGTGTATGAGTTAGTTTTTATAGCTTTATTTCAATTCTATAGAGTGTGTGCTTGTGTTGCATTTATTTTCGCCTACTCGTTAAGAGGTAAATGGCGTACTTTAATTTTCTCCTACTCATTTGAGTAGGATTTGTGTGCGTGTGTTTTACTTTCAAGTAGAGTGCTTGAGTGTTAGCATTTATTTCCGCCTACTCGCTAGGAGTTAAATGGCAGGATTTTATTTACCGTCTGCTCATTTGAGTTAAATGGCAGGTCGTTAATTGTCTGTAATAATTTGAGTAGTATTTGAACTAGAATTTATTTACCGCCTACTCATTTGAGTTAAATGGCAGGTCTGTGTATGTGTTTACTTTTCAGTAGAGCGCGTGCGTGGGTGCATTTATTTTCTCCTACTCGTTTGAGTAGGACTCGCTTTATTTTCTCCCGCCCACTCATTTGAGTCGGGACTTGTAATTTTCCTGCTTTCATTTCAGTCCTACTCGTTTGAGTAGGACTTGCACTTTACTGCTTTCCTTTACTGCTTTCTTTTATCGCTTTATTTACTGCTTTCTTTTTATTCCTTTCAATTGATACCGTCCTCATTCCGATGAGTGGCTAACCGTTTTTAGCCCTCAGTATCGAAGAGCATTGGGACAAATAAAATTGCTTTAAAAATTAAAGGTCCTGCTTTTCTAGTTAGTTAAAATTAACTTAAGGTTTGCCCGGGGTTTACGACGCGTATGGCCACATAATCGATGTGTGGGCCCTATTTCCGTAGTCCATACGCTAGCTAGCCGAGAGGCCGTGCGTATGGACCGATCACCCCTTGTTAAATGGAGTACCGCACTAACCCTCGAGAGAGGAGGCGCTCCAACTCTACCGGATTGGGTTCCCCACCGAATAGCGGGGTTCTTAGCGTAATGCGGGCATTAAGAGGAATCCTTTGTCGGACAAGAGCCCGGTCGAATAGTCTTAATGTTCAGGTGAGCGATAGTCCTAGAGATTGGTGAGCTCATTTTAGTGGAACCACTACGGCTAAGTCTCCTCCCTAATTATTCAGAAACTTAGGATCTCTTTTTATTAAAAGTCTATTTTAGTTCGAATTTAATTCGGTGTCATCGAGCTAAACTCTTCATCGGCTCCACCCTTTATTATGCTTTTATTTTCTGCCTTTTGTTTATATATATTACTCGACAAGTAATTATCGGTAAAATAATAGTCCCCTCCAGGGAAGTGTAGTAATAATCGAACCGACCACGAGAACAATACGACCTCGATATTCCACCCGGAATATCCTGTACTACTCACGATAGGTGCACTTGTCTCCTTTCATTAAAATTGGATCACACCTTTTTATATCCAAATCAAATAATAAATCTGCGCGCCCCATTTCTAAATAAAAACCAATCACCCACTTTCTTAAATAAACTGCCCGGGGCACCGCGCATCCTCACCTTTTTTTGGAGTTTTAACCGCATTAAGTTTTCGGACTTGATGCGAAAAATATCAATCAGAGGACCAAGAAAAAGCAGCCTTCACTTGTCCGTTCGGCACCTTATCCTATCGTAGAATGCCTTTTGATTTATGTTATGCGTTGGCAACCTTTCAAAGGTGTATGCTAGCGATTTTTGACGAGCTAGTGGAGGATATAATGGAAGTCTTCATGGATGACTTCTCCGTCTGTGGAGATTCGTTCGATTTATGTTTAGGAAACCTCTCTTGTGTTCTCCAAAGATGTGAGGACATCAATTTAGTGTTAAATTGGGAGAAGTGTCATTTTATGGTACGAGAAGGTTTAGTTTTAGGAAATAAAATCTCTAGTAACTGCATAGAGGTAGATAAAGCCGAAATAGAAACAATAAAAAAACTACCTCCCCCTTCGAACGTTAAGTTCGTTCGTAGTTTTCTTTGGCACGCCGGTTTATTAAAGACTTTTCAAAAATTAGCAAGCCCCTCACTCACCTTTTATAAAAAGATGCATCATTTATTTTTGATGAAAATTGTTTGCACGCTTTTTCTATTATAAAAGAAAAATTAATAAACGCACCTATCGTGATAGCACCCAAATGAGATATTCCTTTTTAAATCATGTGTGATGCTAGTAGTTTTGTCGTTGCTGCGGTCCTAGGACAACGCATCAATAAAAATTTTCATCCTATCTATTATGTGAGCAAAACACTAACAACCACACAAGAAAATTACACAAACACCGAGAAAGAACTTCTTGCCGTTTTTTTTGCTTTTGATAAATTTTGTTCTTATCTCACTTTGTCCAAAGTAATTATTTTTACTGATCATTCGACTTTGCGTTATCCACTAACCAAAACAGATGCAAAGCCTAGATTGATTAGGTGGATTTTTCTCCTTTAAGAGTTTGATTTGGAGATCTATGACGAAAGAGGAGCGGAGAATTGTTGAAAATTATGAAGTCAAAGTGGGTGAATGGAGTACTTGGGCAACCTATCCGCGTGGACAATGCGGACACGGTTGGCGGACAGCCAGGTCGGCAGGCCTGTGGATGACAGCTTGTTCTGTGGCGGCCTGGGCGGTCTGTTCGCACGGACTACGCGAACAAGAACGATGGTTTGTCAGGCTGGCTTTTGCTCTCCAAGCAGTTTGATCCCAGAAGGTAACCGGGCGAATTGTGATTCTATCCGCGGAGTCCGGCAAGAAGCAGACTGAAGGACTAGAGCTTGTCAGACTGGCTTGGCAGAAGCCTTGTTCTAGCTCTGGTGAAGCGGCAAGTGAAAGCTGCGGAGATCGCCAGTTAGTGCGGACAAGTGTTGGAGTTCACCAGGGCAGGCGGACTGTTTTCAGTGTCTGCCAGTAAGTGAGGACTGGCTCTTGTGGCCAGTGGTGTGGACTTGGTTGGTTCTGAACCAAGTCCATGTTTGGCTCAGTCTGTAGAGATCGCACAGTGGAGTACGGACTGCTTCTCAGTCTGCCGAGCTCGGCAGAAGTGTAGTGTGCCTTGATTGTGAGCTTGGAGAATGTGGACTGGAGATTGCGTCCGCAATTGCATGCGGACTAGAGCTGGGTCAGCTGAGTACAAATGCTGCCTTGCTGGTGGTGTCGTGGACTCAGGATATGTGGACTGGAGCAGTCTGTGGGATATGCGAACTGGAGCAGTCTGCGGGATATGCGGACTAGATTAATCTGCAGGATATACAAACTGGAGGTATCCGCAGTATAAGCAGACTGGAGCTATGTCCACTGAGCGCGGCAGTTGCATTGGTGGCGAGGCTGTGGGCTCGGAATAAGCGGACTGGAGTTGTGTCCATGGATAGGCGGACAAAGTTGCTGCAGAGTTTAGCTATGGCAGTCTTGGCTTGGCCTTTGGAGATAAGGAGGACAGGTGTTACTGTCCGGCCTTGGTGAAGCATTGGTGGACTGACTCTCATGCACAGGCAGCGGCGGACAAGTGTGTATCCGCGGTTTTGCGAACATGTGTTCTTGTTGTGGGATGTGGCAGTGATCCTATCGGCTAGGGCGGTGACCAGACTCCTCATTATGCCTATAAATAGGACCCATGTCACATCAAGAATAGACAAAAAAAGCCAAGAGAGCGAATGAACAGTAAATATATAGCGGACATTCATGTGTACTTGAGTTCAACTTTTCACCCGTGAAACTTCCGCTAGAATGCTCTGAGTTAGGGCGTGTGTAGTCTTTTGATATTAACATGTCATTCCATTGACTGTCTATGGAATATGGTGTGTGCCCCAGGCCAGACCTTCTATTATATTTCATGTGACTAACGGAGGTGTTATAGTTTGGTATCATCTTGTCTTGGTCTTCATCCTGCAAATTTGTGGTCGAATTCTTTTGAGCAATTGTGAACACATGTAAGTGCGGACCGTTATAATATAAATGAACTCAAGAATGTCCACTTAGGAATGAAAATACACCGGTTTGAGGAATCTGCGCGTTCCTACTAGTCACTGTTGCTTTTGCAAAGCCGGTAAAGTGTGTCATTTACACATTTAGGTAACTCGAAGTGGTGTGGGATAGTCTGAGCCCCACCATTCTGTTGAAAGTGCGACACCAGCTGAGGTGCCCACACCTCCTCATTCTGCAGAAATAGTGCGCATAGTTATTGAGGCATTGTTTGCGATGTTATACACACAGCCTACTGGGCAAGCACAACCTATAATGGTGCCAGTACAGGTTGGTTTGAGGGCAGAACCTGTGGAGGCTGTGGTAGATATATGAGCTGCGAAATGGCAACTGAAGCAGTTCATGGAGTTTCATTTCTCCTACATTCGTGGCAGTAGGGTCCCCAACACAGGCAGATGACTGGCTTGCGCTAGTTAAAAGAATTTTGATGGTATAAGAATTGAGGAGGGATAGAAAGTCACCTTGGAAACTTTCCTGTTGGAAGGAGAGACTCGGCTTTGGTGGTACGAAATGGAACTGAACCACTTTGCAGACAGACAACTAACAGAGGTCTCGATAGAGTAGTTTTCTAGACTGTTCTTGGCAAAGCATCTGTCATCCTCGCAACGCATAGCCATGAAAAATGAATTTCTGCGTCTAACGCAGGGCGAAAGTAGTGTTGACACTTATTTGTATGAGTTTACCAAATTGGGACGCTATGTGGTGTCTGTCATCACTAAAGAAGAACGTAAGACAAATCGATTCTACGAGGGACCTTGGCATGAGCTGAGGATGCTGCTCTCGAGTTTGATGAATAAAGAGTTTCAAGCATTGGTGGATACGGCCCATGCATTGGAGAAACATATAAAGAGGGTACAGGACAAAAGGGACTTGATTGTGACAAAACCCGTGTTCAAAATATCACGTCCTGAAAAGTGACTATCGAAAAAAGTGGAGAACAAAGTCCAGGTCTTCTAGACAAGCTCTATCTGTGGCTACTTCTGGAGAAACATCAGGATGAGGCCCGCTCACATGTTACGCTTGTGGCAAGCCAGGACATTTTTCTTATGAGTGTACCAGTGGCCTGCCAAGGAAGGACAAAAAGGCAGGAATATTGTATGTTGAAACAGGAAAGGCGATGCAATCCACTACATCCCAATATGCTCCAACTCAGACAAGGGTGTACAATTTTGGCGAATAGGAGGCCATCAAAATGGCTGATGACATCACAGGTAAAGAGTAGTATATAGTTTTCATGCTTTATATACTTTATGCCATGTGAATTTACTATGTATAACTTGATAAGTATCGTCTTTGTCCTTATTCAGGACTATCCGGCGAGAGCAATGTTCGATACAACTGCGTCTTATTCTTTTCTATCCGAGGACTTCGTAATGCGGATCAGAGTTCCTACTCTTATGTCAATAGATAGAATAAAGATGTTGTTACTTAACGGATGTGTGATGTGTGCTGATAAATCTTGTTGTCTTGAGGCACGAATTGGAAGTCAGGATTTTGGATTGGAGGCATTTGTTTTGCCGATATTTGAGCTCGATGTTATCTTTGGTATGGACTGGCTCGCGGAGCAGCGTGCCTATATAGATTGCAACTATAAGGAAGTCACACTTGGACAGAACACCGAACGAGAGACTAATTTCGCTGGTATGTGAGAATCGAGCAAGATATTTATGTCTACTCTCCAGGTAATCAAAGCTGTTCAAAAGGGTACGGAGTTATTCTTCACGCTATTGGAGGCTATTGAGTTGAAGTCAAGTTTGAGTAACGTTCTTATTATATCAAAGTACCCAAATGTGTTTCTTAACAACCTCCTAGGGCTTCCACCCCAGTGGGAGATTGACTCTAGTATAGAGTTGGTGTTAGGAGCAAAACCTGTGACCCGCTCGCCATACCGAGTTGCGTCAAAGGAGTTGGCGGAAATAAATGTTCAATTGCAAGAATTTCTAGAGAAAGGCTATATACGGCCAAGTATGTCAACTTGGAGCGCACCGGTCCTCTTTGTGAAGAAGAAGAAGGATGGAAGCATGCGTCTATGCATTGATTATCAAGAGCTGAATAAGCTCATGGAGAAGAACAAGTACACGATACAACAGATTGATGACATGTTCGATCAGCTAGTGGGATTAACGGTATACTCTAAGATGGCTTTAAAGTATGGTTATTACCAATTGAGGATTATGGAATGTGACATTCCCAAGACAGCATTTGCTACACGCTACGACCATTATGAGTCCACTATAATGCCGTCTGGGCTAACAAATGCGCCATCGATATTCGTGGACCTGATGCATCAAAGGTTTAGGGAGTACTTAAACATATTTGTGACCGTCATCATTGATGACATATTTGTGAACTCTCAGTCCGAAGAAGATCATGCAAATCATTTGGGGATGGTTTTGCACACTCTGAGGAGAAATAAGCTTTATGTCAAGTTCTCAAAGTGCGAGTTTTGGTTGTCATCAGCGGCTTTTCTTGGACATGTGGTTAGTGGAGAAGATATTACGGTGGATCCGGCAGAGATAGTTACGATACAGGAGTGGCATGTGTTGTCATCTATAGCAAAAGTTAGGATCTTCCTTGGACTTGCTGGCTACTATAGGCGCTTCGTAGAAAACTTTTGCGGACAGTCTTACCTCTCACTACACTAACGAGAAAAGATAAGAAGTTTGAGTGGACGATAGAGTGGGAATGCTATTGAGGAGCTTAAGATTCGTTTGATCACGACGCCTATTTTGACGTCGCCATGTTGTACGGACGACTATGAGATTTATAGTGATACATCAGGGAGCGGCTTAGGCTGCATTCTTCTTTTATTCGGAAAAGTTATTGCTTATGGCTCATGCCAGTTGAAACTGCATGAGAGGAATTATCCAGTCCATGACTTGGAGTTGGCGGCTGTGATTCTTGCACTTAAACCATGGTGTCATTACTTATATAATGTGGAAGTTGACATCTTCAGTGACCATAAGATCCTTAAGTATTTGTTAGATCAGAAAGATCTGAACATGCGAGAGCAGAGGTGGATGGAGTTTCTCGGGGACTACACCTTCCAGATTCATTACACTCCCGGGAAGGGAAATGTGGTTGCAGATGCCTTGAGTCGTAGGACTCCAGCAATGGCAAGTTGGGTTCAGGTGCATGATGAGCATCTTATCCAGGAGTTAGAGGCCTTAAACATTTCTTGTACTGACAAGAATGCCACTGTAAATGCGTGCCTGAACTAGACTGAGGTACAGTATGACCTTACGGACATGGTTCGGCAAGCAATGGAACTCCATGAGTGTATGAAAGCCTATGCAGCAGATGGGTCAAATTCCCAATTTCCATAGAAGGCAGCCTTTTGAGAAAAGATGGTCGTTTGTGCATCCCAAATGTGGGTAAACTACAAGAGGAATTGATTTTTAAGGCACACTTCATGAAGTACTCAATTCACCCAGGGAGCACAAAGATGTACAAGGACATGAAAAAGATATTCTTGTGCCCTAGTTTGAAGAAAGATATAGCTCTTTACATGGCGAAGTGCCCGATTTGCGCCTTGGTAAAAGTAGAATGTCAAAAGCCTCGAGGTTTCTTGAAGTCATTACCAATTCCGGAGTGGAAGTTCGATGATATCTCTATGGATTTCGTGCATGGACTGCCGAAATCACAGAGCAGAAATGATGTCGTATGGGTAATCATTGAACGATTGACAAAGGTATCACACTTCATACCGAACAAGAAAGACGTTTTAGAGGAAAATTTTGCTAAGTTGTATGTCGTAAACATAGTATTATTGCACGGTCTGCCCCATAGCATCTTCAGTGACCGAGATGGGTACTTTACTTCGAATGATTGGAGGTTAATCCACTAGTTGTTGGGTACTCAACTAATGTTTAGTACGGCCTTCCATCCACAAACGGATGGTCAGAGCGAGAGGACCAACAGAACAATGGAGGATATGCTCCTTATGTGCGCCCTGGATTTCGGGAAAAGGTGGGAAGATCACTTCTATATGATTGAGTTCGTAAAAAATAATAGCTATCAAGATAGAATACAGATGGCGCTCTTTGAAGCTTTATACAGTAGGAAGTGCCGTACACTGTTATCTTGGGCAGAAACAGGTGAGTCAAAGCTATATAAGTGTAAGGAGGTCGAAGATGCAAATTCGACCATATAGGCAAGCAAAATACTACAACGCCAAGCACCGAAATATGGAGTTTGCGGTGGGTGATTTGTTATATCTAAAGATTAAGCCATTCAAAGGCATGTCCAGGATTCGGCGCTTGAAAAAGTTTAGTCTGAGGTATCTTGGTCCGTTCAAACTGGTTGAGCAAGTTGGAGAAGCTACCGATCGATTAGCTTATTCAACATAGCTAAGTGGTTTGCATGATGTGTTTAACATATCAGTGCTATGAAAAGTTTTGAAAGAACCAACGCAAGTAGTGGCATATGATCAAGTACCGGTCGATGGTAGGCTAACGACAAAGGTCTGGACCATTCAGATCGAGTACACGGAGGTCAAGAAGCTATGGAACAAGAAAATCGGGATGGTTAAAGTCCGTTGGATAATTGTGGCCATGAAGAATTGACATGGGAGAGTGAGAAAACCATGCGAGAGGAATTTCTCGAGTTATTTTTGTAAAATCATGTTGTAAACTTGTGTGTTAGTTTCCTGTACAGACACATCAAATTTTGGGACCAAATTTCTATAAGGAGGGGAGGTTTGTAATGCCCCAAAAATCCTAAAAAGGAAGAATTGGAATTTAACAAACAGCGTCAGTGTTAACGCGAGCGTTAGCTTTTGAATTAAATCAACTGAACTCTCGGGAATCTACTGTTGGAGTTACCATGGTGATCTGGAAGTGGTCAAACATGTAATCTCAATGCCAACTCGATATGAGCCTGCAGGGTCGCACATAAGAGATGTGGAGAAGTTGGATGATTGACTGTGTTGGTAAAGGTTACCAATCACCGACATGAATTGGGTTATGGGCAAAGTGTTGCCTTAAAGGATCGTCGGGTTGGGCAAATGTTGCCTTAAAGGATTGGTAAGAGTCGACGACGGCGGGTCGACGAGTGTCGTCAACCCAAGTTCGACGATCGACGAGAATTGTCGAGTATCGTCGACCGCGGGTCGACGATCGACGAGAATCGTCGAGTATCGTCGACCGCGGGTCGACGGTCGACGAGTATGGTCCAACCTGCGTTCGGCGAGAATCGTCGAGTATTGTACTTTGAATCTCGCCGAACCTAGGTGATACTCGCCTATTGATCCTCGTCGAGTCTGCTAGGTGATTCTCGTCGATCGTCGTCGATTCTCGCCGACTAATTCTCACCGATCCTAACTGATTCTCGCCGATTGATTTTCACCGAATCTGGAACCCTATTTTTTTGGGTGGTCTGCGGATAGCGATATTCCTAAGTATATTTATGCCTCTGGTATAAATAGACACTTAGGGTTTTTCGGGTATACTCTCTGGCAGCTGATCGAACCGAATCCCGCGACGGAAGCGTTCCGCCTTTCAGTTCCTCCCGCTGATCCTGAATCCCGCCGTCGACGGAAGTGTTCCGCCGCCGTCGTGCTCGCTCCGTCGACCTCCTCCTCTCCGGCGATCGTCGCTGCTGTTGCAATCCCTAGTGCGGACCTAGCAGTCCGTGGGAAAGCAAGGTGCGGTCTTTCTCCTTCCCGATTTTCCGTGCGATGGAAAGTTCGGTGTTCTCCCGCTCGTGTGGATTTCTGCAGAGACGTGGACATTATTCCACGTAGAACTCTCCACCAGTAGGAATACAAAACTTGGAGCATCTCCGTTGAGTTGTGACTCAACGCCACCGAGGTAATTTTTGCCTAGTTATATGTTAACTTCTTGATTCAACTACCATGGCCCGATCCCATTCTTTTGGGTTTTCTTGATGTTTTATTCTTCCGCTGCGTGCACAAGCGTTGTGCCATCCTCTTAGAGAAACCCAACAGTGGTATCAGAGGGAGGTTGCGGCCATGATTGTTGTATTGGAAGTTTTGTTATTCCAGTGCGTGTAAACCTAGGGATTTAGAAGTGTTCTAAATGTCTGGATTTAGTTTTGGTACCCCGCCAAGAACGTCTGGGATTTCGTGGAAATTTCTAATTGTTAGAAATTGTCGTCTCCTTAGCAGTAATCATCCCTCGGTTTTGTTTTGGATTTTGAATCCAACATAGAGAGATGAGCTTGTCTACTGCTTTAAATTGAGTTATCTTTGCCTTTGTCCAATGCATGTAAATCTGAGGATTTGGAAGTTTCTGGATGTTCAGATTTAGCCCTTCCTTCTATCAAATGTTGATGGTGTCAGGTTGTGCACATAAGGGATGCTTGTGGTCTTAGAAAAATTGTTTTTCCTTGCATGTGCACATTGATCAAATGTTGATCATGGTTAACTGTTAACCTATAATTAAAATCCCTTCATCAAATATTAAGTGTTCGGATGCCTTCCGTTGGATGACACTCTTCCTGCCTCGATCGATGAAGTGTGGGCTTGCCAAGTAAGGTGCATTAATCTATCTTGGTAAGGGTGCGAGCGGATAATTATGATATCCCACTGTCGACATCGGGTCCAACTTAACTAGGTGACCTCAAAGGTTGAGTGCCTAGAGGCATAGGGTTAGCATGCACCATATGATGGATGCGAGTAAGGAGTTATTCACCAACCATACAAGAATTGCATGAGGATGCAATTGGCAAGCGTTGCCTACCTAAATAACCGCATCGTGAGAGGAAAGCCAAAGCTGACTCATTGTGTTGGTGAAATACGGATCTTGTCCACTAAGAGAGTAGCTCGCATGAACTCTCCGAATTGTTAGTGAGGGCTATCATTTCGAATAAAATAGTGGGAGTGTTTTAATTGAAGTCCAAATTAAAATAAATTGTATTTGAAATTTTGGTACTGATTTTATTCTGCATAAATTCTTGTAGAATTCCATGGCAAGTGTTTCACACTCCACTTTGTCTCTGAGAGCCATCCTTGAGAAGGATAAGCTCAGTGGGACAAATTACATGAACTGGTATAGGAACCTGAGAATTGTTCTCAGGCAAGAGCGAAAGCTCTATGTCTTGGAAGAAGAAGCCTCCGAGGTGCCGACCGGGAACTCTTCCCGTGCTGAGAAGGATACTTATAAGAAGTATACTGATGATGCTTTAGATGTCGAATGCCTTATGCTTGCCACTATGAACTCTGAGCTTCAGAAGCAACATGAGAGCATGGGGTGCAAGGAGATTGACGAGCATCTCAAGAAAATGTTTCAAGGGCAGGCTCGTCAAGAGAGGTTCGACGTCACAAAAGCGTTGTTTCAGTGCAAGATGGGAGTTCGAGACTCAGTAGGGACTCACGTACTCAAGATGATTGGGTATATAGAGAACCTTGAAAGGCTGGGTTTTCCTCTTGGTCAAGAGTTGGCCACAGATCTGATCCTGCAATCGTTGTCGGACAGTTATGAGCAGTTCGTCTTGAACTACAACATGAATGAAATAGACAAGACACTGCCCGAACTCCTAGGCATGTTGAGAACTGCTGAAATCAATATGAAGAAGGCCAAACCTGCCAGTCCCATACTGATGGTGCATAAGGGCAAGGGCAAGGCCAAGGGCTCTAAGAAGACGAAGGTGGGACCTAAGTCATATCTTGAGCCCAAGTCTTCTGCACTGATGAAAAAGAAAAGCACGGTGAAGGAAGGGAAATGCCACCACTGTGGCAAGGCTGGTCATTGGAGGAGGAACTGTCCTTCGTACATTTAAGGTCTGCAGAAAAAGAAGGGAGGTATGACTTCCGCTTCAAATATTCACGTTATAGAGATAAACCTTTCTGCTCCTTCATCTTGGGTATTGGATACCGGATGTGGTTCTCACATTTGTACAAATGTGCAGGAACTGGGAAGGAGAAGATTGCTGAGTAAAGGGGAGGTGGACCTCCGCGTCGGCAATGGAGCAAGAGTTGCTGCTGTAGCCGTAGGGGTTTACCGTCTTTCTTTGCCCAGTGGGCTTGTAATAGAACTAGATAATTGTTATTTTGTTCCGGCCATAACTAGAAACATTATATCTATTTCATGTTTGGACATGATTGGATTTTCTTTTATAATTAAGAACAACTATTGTTCTATATTTAAGAATGATGTTTGTTATGTTGTAGCCCAATTGTTTAATGGTCTTTATGTTTTGAACTTGGACCATCTGATCTGTAATGTAGAAAATAATAAAAGACTAAGAACAAATGACTCGAACCCTACGTTTCTCTGGCATTGTCGTTTGGGCCATATCAACGAGAAGCGTATATCCAAGCTCCATAGAGATAGACTTTTGGACTCATTTGATTATGAATCATTTGAGCGATGTGAATCTTGTTTGTTAGGCAAGATGACTAAAGCTCCTTTCACTGGTTATACTGAGAGGGCTGAGGATCTCTTTGGTGTTGTACATAGTGATGTATGCGGACCCATGAGTTCCATGGCTAGAGGTGAGTGTTTCTACTTTGTTACATTTACTGATGATTTCAGTAGATACGGATATGTGTATCTTATGAAGTGCAAATCCGAGACCTTTGAAAAGTTCAAAGAGTTCAAGAATGAAGTAGAAAACCAGTTGGGTAAAAGGGTTAAAGCACTCCGATCTGATCGAGGTGGCGAATAACTGAGTCATGAGTTCTGTGATCATCTGAAAGAGTGTGGTATTGTATCACAGCTCACTCCACCTAGAACACCACAACTTAATAGTGTGTCTGAGAGGAGAAATCGTACAGTGTTAGACATGGTACGTTCGATGATGAGTCATGCAGACTTGCCTATTTCCTTTTGGGGTTTTGCTTTAGAGACTGCTGCAATGACATTGAATCGCGCTCCAACGAAAACGGTTCTGAAGACACCATATGAGATATGGACTGGGAAGCATCCTAGTATGCCGTTCATTAAAATTTGGGGCTGTGAGGCATACGTGAGACGTCAAATGCCTGACAAGCTGGAACCCAAATCAGATAAATGTTATCTGGTGGGATATCCTAAGGAAACGAAAGGGTATTACTTTTACCTACCGTCTGAGGGCAAAGTGTTTGTCATAAGGACTGGTGTCTTCTTGAAGAAAGAGTTCTTATCAAGAAAGACTGAAAAGGTAGAGCTTGAAGAAGTTCAAGAACCACATGTAGTGTATGAATCGGAATTGGATTCTGAGTCAGGACTACAAGATGTTGTAGCTAGAGAATCTGCTCAAGGAACACAAGTCCTACGTAGATCTGGTAGACCGAGGTTTGAGCCTGAGAGATATGGATTTCTCGTGTCTCAAATAGGTAGTGTGTTGCTTATGCATCATGATGATGAACCAGCAACCTACCAAGAGGCTATGAATGGACCGGACTCCGACAAATGGCTTGAGGCTATGAAATCCGAAATGGACTCCATGTATGCAAACCAAGTTTGGAACTTGGTGGAACCACCTGAAGGGGTACGACCCATAGGGTGCAAGTGGGTCTTCAAGAAGAAGACCGACATGGATGGGAATTTACAGACATTCAAAGGGCGACTGGTGGCTAAGGGCTTCAAGCAAATTCATGGTATTGACTATGATGAGACCTTTTCCCCTGTTGCCATGGTAAAGTCCATAAGGATATTGCTTGTTGTTGCCGCGTATTATGACTACGAGATCTGGCAGATGGATGTCAAAACGGCTTTCCTTAATGGAAACCTCCTTGAGGAAGTGTATATGACACAACCCGAGGGTTTTGTATCCTCAGATGAAGCCACTAAAATATGCAAGCTGAATAAGTCCATATATGGACTGAAACAGGCCTCTCGAAGTTGGAATCTTCGTTTTGATGAGAAAATCAAAGAGTTTGGTTTCATCAAGAATGAAGCTGAGCCTTGTGTTTACAAGCGAATCAGTGGGAGCATTGTTGTCTTCCTGATATTGTATGTAGATGACATACTGTTGATTGGGAATGACATTCCTACCCTGAAAGTTGTTAAGAACAACCTAGGGAACTGCTTTTCAATGAAGGATTTGGGTGAAGCGACTTATATACTCAGTATTAAGATCTATAGAGATAGATCGAAGAAGTTGCTGGGTTTAACCCAGAGTACGTACATCGAAAAGGTGTTGAAGCGGTTCAACATGCTTGAGTCCAAGAAAGGATTTTTGCCCATGTATCATGGTGTGAATCTCTCTAAGGACCAGTGTCCAAAGTCTTATGAAGATAAGGACCGCATGAAGTTGATTCCATATGCTTCGGCAATTGGATCAATCATGTACGCGATGTTATGTACTCGACCCGACGTCTCCTTTGCTTTGAGCATGACTAGCAGATATCAGTCAGACCCCGGTGAGTGTCACTGGATTGCAGTCAAGAATATCCTGAAGTACTTGAGAAGGACTAAGGATGTGTTCTTGGTGTATGGTGGAGAGGAAGAGCTCGTTGTAAGTGGTTACACGGATGCTAGCTTCCAAACTGATAGAGATGACTCCAAGTCTCAGTCAGGTTTTGTATTTTGCCTGAATGGAGGAGTTGTGAGCTGGAAGAGTTCCAAGCAAGAGACAGTTGCTGATTCTACAACAGAGGCCGAGTATATCGCCGCGGCTAATGCGGCGAAGGAGGCTGTATGGATTAGGAAATTCATCGGCGAGCTTGATGTAGTTCCTAGCATTGTTGGTCCCATAGTTCTCTAATGTGATAACAATGGTGCAATTGCACAATCTAAGGAACCTAGATCCCATCAGCGCTCCAAGCATATACTTCGGCAGTTTCATCTTATTCGTGAGATTGTCGAACGAGGAGATGTGAACATTTGCAGAGTGCCGACTGAGGAGAATATTGCGGATCCACTAACAAAGCCTCTCGCGCAGAGTAAGCATGATGGTCATACTAGATCGATGGGTATGTGATACCTAAATGATCAACTCTAGTGAGAATTTTGTGGATTGCATGTAAACATGTATTTTGTTGGCTATTTGTTCATATGATGAACAATGTACCTAGTTTTTCTTTTACAATTAATGGCAAATTCTTTTATTATGAGCTTTTCTATATGATAGTTAAATGTTAACATAATAGATACCCTTATAATGTTCGCTTCCATGGGACATCAAGTACGTGACTTGAATGTGAGAGCCTATGATTTATTTGAAGCTTCATTCTTAAAGGTCCCTGGTCGAGTATCATCATAGAAGCTAATGGTGATGATGATACATGGAGGCTAGCACGTGCGTTGACTGATGACCGGTTCTCACAGGTCATGATATTGTGATATCAAGTCATCACGTGGGTACTTGTTAGTGAACAAGTTGTACTGGACAGACCCAACCTGAGGCTACTCTGTGGATTGTCATCCAATCGTATCACAAGTAGGTCTCAATTGACAATGGTGTTGTGGTCCTTTGACCTGAAGTCACAACATTCATCAAGTGAGGAAGAGCATGCTTTGATGCCATCTAAAGTCTTCCTTGAGAAAGGTTGATGATAAGGGTGTTTGTTGGGCATGTTACGAATCATTTGGGTGTTTGTGTGTGAGCAGATATGGGATTTGTCCTCCTGTATGACAGGAGTTGCATCCATGGGCCCCTTGATGGAACTGGACTGAGAAATGCATGGCCATGCTTGGTTGAGTCAATATTTGATATTGGACTCACCATTCTCTGGAAGTCCATCCTGGATCAAGAAACTTGGATTGAGCTATTACGAGGGTGACACGGTCCATGCCTCTAGTTCTTTCCGGATGTAAGGGACAAAGGAACAAAGACAATGCTGATACATTGGTCATAACGGCTTATGAGTTATAAACTCTTATTGCTTGGGGAGCAATGATGCATTGCTAGATGCCGCTCATTGTTTGTGAGGTTTTTGGTTTGATACTTTCAAGATCAAGTGGGAGTCTGTTGGAATTACCATGGTGATCTGGAAGTGGTCAAACATGTAATCTCACTACCAACGCGATATGAGCCTGCAGGGTCGCACATAAGAGATGTGGAGAAGTTGGATGATTGGCTGTGTTGGTAAAGGTTACCAATCACCGACCTGAATGGGGTTATGGGCAAAGTGTTGCCTTAAAGGATCGTCGGGTTGGGCAAATGTTGCCTTAAAGGATTGGTAAGAGTCGACGAACGCGGGTCGACGAGTGTCGTCAACCCAAGTTCGACGATCGACGAGAATCGTCTAGTATCGTCGACCGCGGGTCGACGATCGACGAGAATCGTCGAGTATCGTCGACCGCGGGTCGACGGTCGACCGCGGGTCGACGGTCGACGAGTATGGTCCAACCTGCATTCGGCGAGAATCGTCGAGTATTGTACTTTGATTCTCGCCGAACCTAGGTGATACTCGCCGATTGATCCTCGTCGAGTCTGCTAGGTGATTCTCGTCGATCGTCGCCGATTCTCGCCGACTGATTCTCACCGATCCTAACTGATTCTCGCCGATTGATTCTCACCGAATCTGGAACCCTATTTTTCTGGGTGGTCTGCGGATAGCGATATTCCTAAGTCTATTTATGCCTCTGGTATAAATAGACACTTAGGGTTTTTCGGGTATACTCTCTGGCAGCTGATCGAACCGAATCCCGCGACGGAAGCGTTCCGCCTTTCAGTTCGTCCCGCCGATCCCGAATCCCGCCGTCGACGGAAGTGTTCCGCCGCCGCCGTGCTCGCTCCGTCGACCTCCTCCTCTCCGGCGATCGCCGTTGCTGTTGCAATCCCTGGTGCGGACCTAGCAGTCCGTGGGAAAGCAAGTTGCGGTCTTTCTCCTTCCCGATTTTCCGTGCGACGGAAAGTTCGGTGTTCTCCCGCTCGTGTGGATTTCTGCAGAGACGTGAACATTATTCCACGTAGAACTCGCCACCAGCAGGAATACAAAACTTAGAGCATCTCCGTTGAGTTGTGACTCAACACCACCGAGGTAATTTTTGCCTAGTTATATGTTAACATCTTGATTCAACTACCATGGCCCGATCCCATCTCTTTTAGGTTTTCTTGATGTTTTATTCTTCCGCTGCATGCACAAGCGTTGTGCCATCCTCTTAGAGAAACCCAACATCTACACCATGGAGGTAGTAAAGTTAGCGCGTGGTGATACCACTCAACACTTTTGACGAATCGTTGAGAGAAATACCGTGAGGCAATAGTTGGCTAATCCGTGGCGGTACCACTCAATACTTTGGAGCGTTGAGACGACTACCGCATTGCGATAGTGGGCTAGCACATGGAATTTTCACTCAAAGCTCTCAACACAGTGTTGTGTGACTACCACGTGGTGGTAAGAGTAATACGCAGCGATAGGTTTGGTTAAAGTACCGCTTGGCGGTAGTAACCTGACGCACGGATGTAGATGCCACGTGATAGTAAGGTGGAGGTTGTTTTTTAAGTGACAGCGCGATGTCGATTGACACAAGTGGCAACCACTTATGTTACTGCGCGGTGGTTGTAGATATTGCATGGAGGTAGCCTTTCATTAAGTGTTGGGCATGAGATTGAACTCACTTTTATCTCTATCTTGGTACTGCAAGTTCTTGAGGGAAAGAGGATGAGGTTTAGTATTGCAAGCATGGTGATGGAGATCCCGTGATCGAAATCAAAAGACAAAGTATGATCCATGACGAGGAAAGTGAGGCGCTCCTTTCCATCTGGATAAACTACTTACTCATGGCTCTGAAAAGATCTACAACGGTAACTATCTTCCTTCTCGGACAAGTGAAGTTCTCATCTTTGCATATAAAAGGAATCACCCACCAAAAGGTGAAGAATCGAGGATATTCCAATGGGTTGATATGTAGTATCCCCGCATTTAGTTTTGCATATAGATCCGAAAATCGCAGTACGGAATAGGCATGTTGTGTGAAGCCCATCTAGACAGGTTGATCTGGATTGGTGATTTTTCTTTTGCGAGTCGGAGAAGACTCCAGGTATAAACGAGTAGTTTACGGGGTCTGTGGGTTGTACTTGTGAAAGGAGAGTAGAAGGAACTTATGGGGGGTACTCCAGAAAATTACCCGGAAAGAACCACAATTTGCAAAATAGTTGGATGTCGCCGGGCGACAGCGAGTATCGCTAGTGATAGCTACCAGATGGCATTTTATATACGAAACCAGTCTCTAGGAGACAGTGTGGCTAGTATGAGGTGTGAGATCTTAAAAGGCCCGAGAGCTGAATGATAAAGGGGAGTATGACACACGTCTTGTCATGGGGCTTGATTGCTTTGGATTTCGTCAAAGACATGGCGATTTTGAGCAACAGCAAGAATGCTTAACTATACCCGCATTATGTCAGTTCAGGCTGGATTGCATAAAGTAATTGGCTTTCGTCATTGGCATAATGAGAGTCTTAGGTCTCGTGTTGAAAAGACTGAAATACTCAAGTATACCATCAAGTCTGGGACTATTGATGGTGGTGGGACTCGGAGAAGTTCGGTACACCGAGAATGTTCCCTGATTGTACGGAACGTTTGGCGTTGAGACATTCATTTGTGATATATGGATTAGTGCTTAAGTGCACCTCCTTGTGATATATTTATTATATAAATGCTATGCCTGCAGGGTAGGAATACTGCAGCCACGGGTATATGGTAGGGTCATTATAATCTGGTCGGCTGAAAGCTGGTCGTTGCCTTGTTTTCCACCCTTATGGTGGATTGTCCCTATTCAGGTGCTGGAGATCAGAGCGGGAAGTAGCGGGTTGTTGCCCTTATTACTAGGCCGGTCCTCGAAGGCCGAGAGATTGCTTTTTGGTGTTATAAGTCAAGGCTAGGAGAGGAAGCACAAGGGTTATTTAGTCCTACTATGGAGGTGTTCTTGTGATCAGAGTTACGAGTCATGGCAAGATCCGCGGAGAGGAAAATGTGGTGATCATTTCCATCCGAATCAAGTGCAAGATCATGGAAACTAAGCGATCGATAAGGATACTGATTCTCCTCTTGGACAAGTGAAGTCCTTAATTTACATTACTGTAAGGAACCCCTCACCAAAGGGTAAATAAAAAAGGTGGTTTCCAATGGGTAGATTGTTGTGATCCCCGGTAAAACTTACCTATAGAATTCAGAATCGAAGTATGGAAGAGGCATGTTGTGTGAAGCCCATCTGGACATGTTGGTTTGAGTTGGTGATGATTGATTGCATGCTAGATAAGACAAAGTGGATAAACCTGTAATTTCCAAGGTTCTGGGGTGTGCAGGATGCTGCTGTAACACCCCCAATTTTTCGATGTTTTTTTTAATTCCTTTAGTGGCATATTTTTGACGTTAGGGTATTACGTTGATGCGTAGTTGACAAGTACCATTGCTGGAGCGTTACTTTTGCTCATTGGTATCTGAGGTTTTGACTTAGAATATTAGCTTAGCTAATTTCTAGTGTGTTTTTGAGAAATCCCTTGCGAGCTAGGGTTGTTTTGGAACTCGTTGGAGCAATATGTGATAGTTGGTGTTTTGGGCATTGCGAAGCTTTTACCCAATTCTGGCTTATCATATTTCAATTTCGACTTCGCCATTAGATTCCTAGCGTCAATATTTAGCTACGAATCGATTTTCGTAGAATTCAGAGTTGGTTTGTGTTTCGGGTGGTTTGGACGTTTATTTGGTAATTAATTATAATACAATATTATATTACTTGTATAAGTTTAAATAGTCTTATGATTTGATGAAAACCCTATTCATTGTCTTCCTCCTGAGTCGTCGCATTGTTTTGCGAAAGAGAAGAACGACGGATGTTTCTAGGCTTTCGGCCTTCGATTGTAGGAACTCCGGTGCTCGAAATCTTCATCGAAGAGTAGATTCGTACTGCTCTCACCGAGATCTATGTGTGTGCAGTCAGTTTATCCCATTTCTTGAGTTTTTAGAGGTTAGGTTATGCGGTTTTGACCCTATTTTTCCTTGAAAAGTTTCAGGAAGTGTAGCCAAGGTGTTCTTGCGGCCGGATCCGTGAGGAAGGGCGCTTATGGGGCCGGATTTCATGAGATAATGGCAAGTGGTGATTTCTTCCCCTTGCCAAGAGTTTTTTGTGTTTTCTAGTTGATTTTATTCTTCCCTCCTTAAAATTAGGAGTAGTGTAGGGATCGTCCAAGTTCGGTCTACTGAATAGTGAAAAGTCCCCAGTCATGTAAATGTAGGATTCATCGTATATGAATTTTAATCTAAGTAGTATTCGTCGAGTATTTAGTGTTGGAACCGTTGTTTCACAGTACCTATGTTTGATAATATCAAATCCCAGACTGTATTTGATCATGTCTTATGTTGATAGACTGTATAGGTTGACAGGTTCAAGCAAAGAAAAGAAGTCTCCTATGGAATCTAACGTCGAGCAATCGATGTTACCACCAGGCTGTAGCCATGAATTAATTGGACAGAACTCTCGGGAACCTACCGCTTTGCGCTAGTTCTACCGCCTGCGCTAGCTCGATGAATTAATTAGACAAAGCTCTCAGCATCCTACCGCGCAGGCGCTAGCATAGTACCGTGTCGCGGTATTCCACTCAATGCATCAAAGCATAGAGAGCATTGAGACGTCACTACCATCGGGCGCTAGCATTGTATCGCGCCGCGGTAGTCCACTCAACACTCCAAGGCATTGTGTGTATTGTGACAAGCCTACTGCTGGGCGCTAGCTTGGTATCGCTCCGCGGTTGTCCACTCAATGCTTTATGGTGTTGAGTGCGTTGAGACGGGCTTACCTCTGGGCACTATCTACCTACCACGCAGCGCAAGCATTGGTAAAAGGAAAATATTTGTTTTGAATGTTTTTCTAAATTTGGAGGACAGCTGTCACATCAAACACGCAAACCTAAGGTCTGGCACTTGTCTTACCACTGGCAGTAGCCTATTTTCATGAAGATGTATATAAGGCCGCCTCGGTTTTCGTGCCTTTTATCTGAAGATGAATAGAGATAGGAGTTTGTGCATTTCTAGGGTTCGACCGCTCTCTTTGCGTTCCATTCCAAAGGTCTCTATCAAATAAGAAGAAACTCGTCTCCCTCCCATTCGCACACGAAGAACTCCGACGATCGAAGACATACATCGACTACAAAAAGCAGACCGGTTGCTACCATACAAAGATCTCAAGCATCGGCCACGGATCGCTTGATGGAGAGATTGTCTAGAAAGAGAACTTAATCTTTTATATTCTTTACATATTTATTCTTGTAATCTTTTCTTTTTCTCAATTTTGTGGTGAGGAAAATCGACCTGTAAGGGTTGTCGGAATCTAGGTAGGATTCCGCAGAAAATCATCCCGGGGTAGGGATGTCTAGCTGGACTCTAAGACCCTTCTTGCGTGGAGGTGAAGAGTCGGCTCGAAGACCATTCTTGGAGGGTAAGGAATAGAGCTAACCAGTCCGTGTAGTGGGTCGGTATAGAAAACAAAAGGATTTTTCTTCTTCACCGCCTCCGATCCGCGACATCACGGGGATCACAATTTTGTGATTGTAAAACATTATGTTGTTTTAAATTCTTGCAATAAAATTTATTATTGCTTCAATTTTTTGCTATGATTGTTAGATTGAATTACTCTCTGTGGTGTACAAGAAAATTCATACAGGAAAATGAGTTCGTAGACTTACCGCCATGCGTTAGCAACCTATGCCCTGCGGTAGCTACAAGGACTCAATTTTTTGGGATGGAATATTTTTAAATTCCTATTAACGCGAAAAAATTTTATTCACCCCCCCCCCCTCTAAGGTTGTCCACTAGATCCAACAAGTGATATCAGAGGAAGGTTATTCCAAATCATTTTTACCACCAAGAATAATGGCCAACCCTGATCTTGAATCGACCAGTGGGGATGAAATGTTGTGCACAGATAAATCATTAGCTCCGCCACTATTTGTGGGTGAACAATATGAAGGGTGGAAAGAGTTAATGTAAAAATTCCTTATAAGTCTAGACATAGAGGTGTGGAACATGACGTTTATGAATCCACCAAGTACCTAACCAAGCACGAGTGTCACACAAACGTGAAAGCTATGAATAGTTTATTCTGTGGGCTTGGTGTAGAAATTTTTGAACTCATTCAAGTTTTTCCCACTGCCTATGACATATGGAAATTTCTTGAATCTATTTATGGTTCTATTATTGTAGTTGATGAGTATTAGTCATTTCTCATGGATCCAAGTGAAGAACCAAGTGAAGATCTATCTATGAAGAAAGACATGACGATCACATCACAGGAAAGGGAAGCTGAAATCTTAGGTATGATGAGGCAATTCAAGTAGGAGTCAAAGAAACTCTATGCTCAAATGTATCCCCATCCAAGAGTGAAAGATATAGTACCTAAACACCTAGAGGGGGGGGGGTGAATAGGTGACCAAATTCTTTTTAAACTTTAATGGCAACAATCAGTTTTTAACACAGAATCTAATCTACTTTTGCACAGCAATCACACAGCATTCACAGCAAAGCACAGCACACAGAAGACACACAGTTTTATAGTGGTTACCCAAGCTTTGGGTACATCCACTTTCCCCCTTCGCCTATCTAGCAGTGTACTAGATTCGGCCAAACTTCTCCACTATCTCAGAACCCAAACTGGTTCCTACACCTCAGGCCCAAGGCCCTACAACTCAGCTTTTCCACAAAGCCTACACTCAGCCACAAAGGCCTACAGTCAGCCACCCAGGCCTACACTCAACCACCAAGGCCTACACTCAGAGATTTCAATCTCCTACACTCAGGCTTCCAAAGCCCTACACTCAGCCTTTATAATTACAGGCTTACAAAACTCAGATCCAAAGGATCCTACAAGATAAAAATGATTATACAATTGTTAAATCAGCAACCCAAAGACAAGAGAAGGGAGTTATGAGTTTCTTGATGAGTTCTTGGAAGAACTCAGCTGGAGTCAATCTGACTTAGCTTTCTTCAAAGCTTCTTGAAAGTAGAACTCAATAAGATTGACTCCTTCTGCAATTGATCCTTGATCTCTACTTCTTAAGATCCAGAATAAATCTGAACCCTTCTTCTTAGCCTAGTTCCAACGGCTGATTTCTTGGATGGAGCTCTCTCTCTCCAACTTCTTAGATCTGCACTTAATTCTTCAAGGAATAGCTAGATCTTCTTTGTTAGATACTTGATCAATAATTTGAACTTTATCAATCTTCAACTTCTTTTTTTAACCACATCTTCTGTAGACAGCACAAGCCTATTTATAGGCCTTCTTCATGGTAACCGGTTGGTCCGGTCCATAACTGAATTCTGACATCTCTGACAGGTGCTGTAGACCGGCTGGAATGGCAGCTGTCAAGTCATCCAGTCAGTTCTTGAAAATTCTCTATCTGTCTGAAAGTGTCGAGACTTTCTGTCTTTAAGTGTCGACACTTATAGACCAAGTGTCGACACATGTTGTCTAAGTGTCGACACTAGTCTACAAGGTGTCGACACAACTCCTTGTGTTGTTGATTCTTTATCTCGACACTGTTTCTTCTTCATGTATTGACACTGAAATTGAGTGTCGACACAAGTACTTGTCCTTCAGTATTATGCTGAATTCTTCTAAGTGTCGACACAACACCTTTGTGTCGACACATCTTCATGTGTTGAATCTGTTAAGTGTCGACACAGCTTCTTGGTGTCGACACATGTCTTCAGTGTTGATACTTGTTGAGTGTCGACACATTGTTCTGGGTGTCGACACTTTCTTCTTCTGTCGAGACTCTGGCTGAGTGTCGACACATTCCATTAGTGTCGACACTTGTACTTAGAATAATTTGTTGAACTTGCTGATCTTTGTAAAGTATCGACACAGCATCTTGTGTCGACACTTTCTTCAAGTGTTGAGTCTTCAGCTAAGTGTCGACACATTGTTCTGGGTGTCGACACTTACTTCCAGTGTTGACTCTTCTACTGAGTGTCGACACATTGTTCTGGGTGTCGGCACTTACTTCAAGTGTTGACTCTTCTGTTGAGTGTCGACACATTTTTCTGGGTGTCGACACTTATACTTAGTCTCTGCTGACTTTTGCTGAGTGTCGACACAGCTCCAAGTGTCGACACTTTCTGATGTAGACACAGTTCTTCTAGGTGTCGATACTGCTGTTAAGTGTTGACACTGCTTTACTGTACTTTCTTCATTGAGTGTCGACACAGCTCCTTGTGTCGACACTTTGTGTCTGGTGTCGACTCAGCATCCCTGGTGTCGACACAATGACTCCAAGTGTCGACACTGCTTGTATGGGTGTCGACACAAGTCTTCTTAAGTGTCGACACTTTCCCTCTGGGTGTCGACACATGGACTTAGAAACTTTTTGCTTCAGTCCTGCAAATACTTAACCTACACAAGTAACTCAAAATACATCAAATACATTTTGATGTATATCATTGAGTTGGGTGAGGCTTCTTCAAATCAGGTACATTTAAACCAATGTACCCAACAATCTCCCCCTATTTGGAGAAGTCATAACCCTTAGTCAATGATATACACCATTCATAATTAAATTACAAAATGATGTAAAGCAGGATTATATACAGCAGGGTAAACATAAACATGTATCAATTACACATGTATACAAATACATCATCACAGAACAAATATGAAATAGACATAGACATCATCACAGAACAAATATGAAATAGATTTAACATATAACACATTGTTCTAATATCTGTCATATTCATTTTACAGAATGTTTTACATCAAAAAGATTTCAAAGTAATCTTTAAGAAAATTCTAATTCTATTTCTGTTCTGGCTCCTTAATCACAATTCCTTTTCCAACTTGAACTTTAGCTTGAACAGGAGCATCAGCAACTTCAGCATCAGCAGGCTTCTTGCCTTTTAGATCTTTCTTCTTAAGCTCTTCTGCTTTAATCTTCTGCCTTTCAAAGTAATGGTAAGGTTTAGGAAAGTACTTGCTAGGCTCCTGAGCAGTAGGAGGTAGCTTTCCCATCTTGGCCTTCCTTCTATATTGGACTATTGCCTCTTGTCTAGTCTCATGTTTTCTCCATTCAGCCTCAGAAAACCATTTGTTCCTGTCATGCACATTATCTTTGGCAGCTTTCCAGGCAGTCAATATAATGTTTCTTGAGGTAGGGCTCCACTGCTCAAAGTCTGGTCTTTGTTCAGCTTGTTCCCTAAACCTCTTCTTAGACAATCTTGTCTCTTCTTCTTTCTGCAGTGCCTCTTGCATAGCTTCAGAAATAGGCTGAACCACTTTTTCTAGAATGACATTGGGCTTCCCTTCAGTTGGGCTGTACATGTGATGAATATCAGCTTGCACCATTTCAAAATCTGGAGGAGGGTAGATGACTTGAGCTACTTCTGGTTGCTCACCTCCAAGATAGGCAGGGTTAATTCCAGATTCAGCAACATCATTGTCATCACACAGAGGAGGATATCCAAGAGTTGCTCTGATAGAATTTGATATCCACTTAGCATGGTCAGAGCTTGCCTTGACTAACACTCTCTCCCCCTTTATGACTTCTCTAGCCATGTGATCTCTGACATCATCCTTCTGAAATCTAATTTGATTATCCAAGTATCTGACTCCATCTTTAAAGAAAGGTTTGAGCTTTTGAAGTTGTTCAGATATGGCCTTCTGGGAGTCTTGGATAGCAGTCTTAACAGCAGTGATTTCTTATTGGAATACTTTGTCAAATTCAGCTTTAACAGCAGCAGTAGAGGTAGAAGGTCCAGCACCTATATTCTTTAATTCTGTGACAATTGTATTATGAGATGCTGTCAGATTGTCATTCATCCTGAGTTGATTTTCAAGTACATAACCTTGCTTCACATCTATGTCATCCACTTGGGCTTTTATCTTCTCCTGATGAGTTGCAAGATAGACTACTGCATTCCCACCCTTGTGGAAGCAGTCAGTCATTTCCTTTTTGTTAAGATTCATTTCAAATCTTATTGACTTGATATCTTGGGCCAGATCAAATTGTAGTGATTTCTGCCCTTCATCCACATACTTCTCAATTGCTTTCCTATGTTCATCCAATTTAATCTACATAGCAACCATTAGTGCACTATAATCAACTGATGGTGCTTGCTGAACTAAAGGTTGTGGAGCAACAGTTTGCAAAGCCTTCTTATAACTTTGGCTTCTTCTTCTGAACACTTGAAATTTCTTTTGCTTTTCCTTGGTAGCCTCCTCATCTTCAGATTCTGAGGAGCTAGCAATTTCAACCCTCTCCTTAGGGCTTGGGGGCCTTTCAGTTTGCACATCTGGTGCTGTCTCAGGTTCTTGCCTTACAGGCTCTTCCAGAATTTGCATGTGATCCCCCTCAACTGGAGCATTTTCTCATTCAGCAGTAGTAGTGTCTTTTCCAAATTCTTCTTGATCTAGATTTAAGAAAAGATCTTCCATGGTATACTCTTGTGGAGACTGAGCTGGAGAAATTCTAGGCTCTTCAACCACTGGATCAGTAACAATTTCTACTACAACAGATGTGTCTTTTATAACCGCATCTGGAACTTGGCTATCCTGCTGAATTTGCTGATGAACATCAGACAAATCAGTATCCTCTATAGGAAAATCCAAAGTATTTAGTTCAGTGATTACCTCTAGTATTGTGTTGGTTGCTTGTTCACTTTCCAGTGTAGTGGGTTCATCTACAACTGGAAGCTCCCCCTGGATGTCAGCAATATCTTGAGGAGCAGGAGACTTTACAGCTGTTTCTTCCTCAATCTCAGCTGGTGTGAAGACAACTTGTTCTTCACTGTCTGAGCTGCTAGTGGACTCTTGAGCCACTGGGGCAATTTTCCTTTTCTTCCTTTGAGGTGATACTTTTTCAGGAGCAATCTTCTCAGGGGTTGGCATCTCTTTAGACAACACCCTGTTCCATCTGGAGAATATTCTCAGATCCATTCTCCTCATATGATTGATTTTACTTCCAGCAGCCTGACTCATAACTTCAGGTATAACACCTGCTAGGTAAAGACTTAAAATTCTGCCTAAGTTGGGCTTCTTTAGGCTTTCTTTAATCTTTTCAAAAACTACCATAGACCAGTCAGTTTGCAGAGTGAAGATTATCCTTGTCATAATACTAAACATATAGGCAGACACTCTGTCATGCCCTCCTGGCTTGCTGAGTATGACTTTGCCAACAATCTCTGAAAGGAATTTTCCTTGATTGTTCATGCCCTTTCTGTTAAAAACAGATCCTATCTTCATCTTAGAATCTACTCCACACCAGGTTAGAGCTTCCCTGGTCTTTGAAGCAGTAACCTCATCTTCCTCTTTAGTTCTTGGCAACTGAAGTACCTTCCTCAAGCTCTTAGGGGATACCTTAACCTTTGCTCCATGAACTCTGGATTTGATTTTGTATCCAGATTCGTCCACTTCAGCTCCATTGAGGAATTCTAGTACCTCTTTCTTCCAGATTTTAGTAGGTTCAGAAACAAGATATTCTAACCCTGAATCGGCTACTAGGGTTACGACAGTCTTGATTTCTTGATCAGCATCATCGAAAGCATTGCGCACCAGCTCGTATCCTTCGTTGACGTTCTCCTCTAGCTTAGGCGCCATTAGGGTTTTGAAAGATATAGTACCTAAACACCTAGAGGGAGGGTGAATAGGTGACCAAATACTTTTTAACTTTTTATGGCAGCAATCAGTATTTAACACAGATTTCTATCTACTATTTCACAGCATTCACACAACATTCACAGCAAATCACAGCACACAGAAGACACTCAGTTTTATAGTGGTTCCCCAAGCTTTGGGTACATCCACTTTCCCCCTTCGCCTATCTAGCAGTGTACTAGATTCATCCAAACTTCTCCACTATCTCAGAACCCAAACTGGTTCCTACACCTCAGGCCCAAGGCCCTACAACTCAGCTTTTCCACAAAGCCTACACTCAGCCACAAAGGCCTACACTCAGCCACCCAGGCCTACACTCAGCCACCAAGGCCTACACTCAGAGATTTCAATCTCCTACACTCAGGCTCTCAAGCCCTACACTCAACCTTTATAATTACAGGCTTACAAAAACTCAGATCCAAAGGATCCTACAAGATAAAAATGATTATACCATTGTTAACTCAGTAACCCAAAGACAAGAGAGGGGAGTTGTGAGTTTCTTGATGAGTTCTTGGAAGAACTCAGCTGGAATCAATCTGACTTAGCTTTCTTCAAAGCTTCTTGAAAGTAGAACTCAATGAGATTGACTCCTTCTGCAGTTGATCCTTGATCTCTGCTTCTTAAGATCCAGAATAAATCTGAACCTTTCTTCTCAGCCTAGTTCCAATGGCTGATTTCTTGGATGGAGTTCTCTTTCTCCAACTTCTTAGATCTGCACTTAATTCTTCAAGGAATAGCTAGATCTTCTTTGTTAGATACTTGATCAATAATTTGAACAACTTTATTAACCACCTTTTTTAACCACTTCTTCTGTAGAAAGCACAAGCCTATTTATAGGCCTTCTTCATGGTAACCGGCTGGTCTGGTCCATAACTGCTTTCTGACATCTCTGACAGGTGCTGTAGACCGGCTGGAATGGCAGCTGTCAAGTCATCCAGTCAGTTCTTGAAAATTCTTTGTCTGTCTGAAAGTGTCGAGACTTTCTGTCTTTAAGTGTCGACACTTATAGACCAAGTGTCGACACAAGTTGTGTAAGTTTCGACACTAGCCTACAAGGTGTCGACACAACTCCTTGTGTTGTAGATTCTATGTCTCGACACAGTTTCTTCTTCATGTGTCGACACTGAAATTGAGTGTCGACACAAGTACTTGATCTTCTGTATTTTGCTAAATTCTTCTAAGTGTCGACACATCTCCTTTGTGTCGACACATCTTCATGTGTTGAATCTGTCAAGTGTCGACACTGCTTCTTGGTGTCGACACATGTCTTCAGTGTTGATACTTGCTGAGTGTCGACACAGCTCCTTGTGTCGACACATTCTTCTTCTTGTTGAGATTTCAGCTGAGTGTCGACACATTCCCATAGTGTCGACACTTGTACTTAGAATAATTTGTTGATCTTGTTGTTCTTTGCTAAGTGTCGACACAGCTCCATGTGTCGACACTTTATTCAAGTGTTGAGTCTTCAGCGGAGTGTCGACACATTGTTCTGGGTGTCGATACTTACTTCAAATGTTGACTCTTCTGTTGAGTGTCGACACATTGTTCTTGGTGTCGACACTTATACTTAGTCTCTGCTGACTTTTGCTGAGTGTCGACACAGCTCCAAGTGTCGACACTTTCTGGTGTAGACACAGTTCTTCTAGGTGTCGACATTGCTGTTAAGTGTCGACACTGCTTTACTGTACTTTCTTCATTGAGTGTCGACACAGCTCCTTGTGTCGACACTTTGTGTCTGGTGTCGACTCAGCATCCCTGGTGTCAACACAAAGACTCCAAGTGTCGACACTGCTTGCCTGGGTGTCGACACAAGTCTTCTTAAGTGTCGACACTTTCCCTCTGGGTGTCGACATATGTACTTAGAAACTTTTTGCTTCAGTCCTGCAAATACTTAACCTGCACAAGTAACTCAAAATACATCAAATACATTTTGATGTATATCATTGAGTTGGGTGAGGCTTCTTCAAATCAGGTACATTTAAACCAATGTACCCAACAATCTCCCCCTATTTGGAGAAGTCATAACCCTTAGTCAATGATATACACCATTCATAATTAAATTACAAAATGATGTAAAGCAGGATTATATACAGCAGGGTAAACATAAACATGTATCAATTACACATGTATACAAATACATCATCACAGAAAAAATATTAAATAGACATAGACATCATCACAGAACAAATATGAAATAGTTTTAACATATAACACATTGTTCTAATATCTGTCATATTCATTTCCAGAAGTTCACAAAATGTTTTACATCAAAAAGATTACAAAGTAAACTTCAAGAAAATTCTAATTCTATTTCAGTTCTGGCTCCTTAATAACTATCCCTTTTCCAGCTTGAACTTTAGCTTGGACAGGAGCATCATCAACTTCAGCATCAGCAGGCTTCTTGCCTTTCAGATCTTTCTTCTTAAGCTCTTCTGCTTTAATCTTCTGCCTTTCAAAATAATGGTATGGCTTTGGAAAGTACTTGCTAGGCTCCTGAGCAGTAGGAGGTAGCTTTCCCATCTTGGCCTTCCTTCTGTATTAGACTATTGCCTCCTGCCTAGATTCATGTTTCCTCCATTCAGCCTCAGAAAACAATTTATTTCTGTCATGGATGTTATCCTTTGCTGCTTTCCATGCAGTCAATATAATGTTTCTTGAGGTAGGGCTCCACTGTTCAAAGTCTGGTCTTTGTTCAGCTTGTTCCCTAAACCTCTTCTTTGACAATCTAGTCTCTTCTTCTTTCTGCAATGCCTCTTGCATGGCTTCAGAGATAGGCTGAATAACTTTTTCAATATTAACATTGTCCTTGCCCCCAGGTGGGATATACATAGACTGTACAACAGCATGAATCATATCAAAATCTGGAGGAGGATAGATCACTTGAGCTACTTCTAGTTGCTCACCTCCAAGATAGGCAGGGTTAATTTCAGATTCAGCAACATCATTGTCATCACACAGAGGAGGATATCCAAGAGTTGCTCTGATAGAATTTGATATCCACTTAGCATGGTCAGAGCTTGCCTTGACTAACACTCTCTCCCCCTTTGTGACTTCTCTAGCCATGTGATCTCTGACATCATCCTTCTGAAATCTGATTTGATTATCCAAGTATCTGACTCCATCTTTAAAGAAAGGTTTGAGCTTTTGAAGTTGTTCAGATATGGCCTTCTGGGAGTCTTGGATAGCGGTCTTAACAGCAGTGCTTTCTTCTTGGAATACTTTGTCAAATTCAGGTTTAGCAAGAGCAGTTGATGTAGAAGGTCCAGCAGCTTGGTTCTTTAATTCTGTGATAATAGCATTATGAGATGCAGTAAGGTTGTCATTCATTCTTATCTGATTTTCTAGAACATAACCTTGCTTCACAGCTATGTCATCCACTTGTGCTTTTATCTTTTCCTGGTGTGTAGCCAAGTACACCACTGCATTTCCACCCTTGTGGAAACATTCAGCCATCTCTTTCTTGTTAAGATTCATCTCAAATCTTATGGATTTAATATCCTGGGCCAGATCAAATTGCAATGATTTCTGCCCTTCATCCACATACTTCTCTATTGCCTTTCTATGCTCATCCAACTTGATCTGCATAGCAACCATCAATGCACTATAATCAACTGATGGTGCTGGCTGAACTATAGGCTGTGGTGCAAGAGATTGTAAGGCCTTCTTATAACTTTGACTTCTTCTCTTGAAAACATAAAGTTTCTGCTTCTTAGCCATGGTAGCCTCCTCATCTTCAGAAGCTGAGGAGCTGGCTATATCCACCCTCTCCTTAGGGCTTGGAGGCCTCTCAGTTTGCACATCTGGTGCCTTCTCAGGCTCTGCAACATGAACTACTTGCTCCCCCTCAACTGGAGCATTCTCCTTCTCAGCAACATCAGTTTCCTTGTCAAAATATGCTTGATCCAAATTTAGGAATAAATCGTCCATGGTGTATTCTTGTGGAGACTGAGCAGGAGAAATTCTGGTCTCTTCAACCACTGGAACAGGAACTATTGGAGCTTCAATAGATGTGTCTTCCAAGACAGCATATAGGACTTGGTTATCCAGCTGAGTTTGCTGATGAACATCAGACAAATCAGTATCTTCTATAGGAAAATCTAAAGTTTTTAGTTCAGTGATTACCTCTAGTATGATGGTGGTTGCTTGCTCACTCTCTAGTGTAGTTGGTTCTTCTACAACTAGAGACTCCCCCTAGCTTTGATCCTTGTGTATGGGGCTATCTTGAGGTAGCTCCCCCTGGATCTCAGCAACATTTTGAGGAGCTGGAGACTTCACAGCAGGCTCTTCCTCATTCTCATCTGGTGTGAAGACAACTTGTTCTTCACTGTCTGAGCTGCTAGTGGACACTTGAGCCACTGGAGCAGTCTTCCTTTTCTTCTTTGGAGGAATTTCTTTCTCAGGAACCATCTTCACAGGGGTTGGCATCTCTTTAGACAACACCCTGTCCCATCTAGAGAACAACCTCATGTCCATTTTTCTCATGTGATTTATTTTACTTCCAGCAGCTTGTTGCATAACCTCTGGTATGGTACCAGCTAGGTATAGACTTAAAATTCTGCCCAGGTTGGGCTTCTTCAAGCTTTCCTTAATCTTCTCATAAACTACCATAGACCAGTCAGTTTGCAGAGAGAAGATTATCCTTGTCATAATACTAAACATATAGGCAGACACTTTGTCATGCCCTCCTGGCTTGCTGAGTATGACTTTGCCAACAATCTCTGAAAGGAATTTCCCTTGATTGTTCATTCCCTTCCTGAGAAACACTGATCCAAGCTTCATCTTAGGATCCAGTCCACACCAGGTTAGAGCTTCCCTGGTCTTTGTAGCTGTAACCTCATCTTCCTCTTTAGTTCTTGGTAGCAGTAGAATCTTCCTCAGAATTTTAGGTGACACCTTCACCTTCTCACCATGAACCCTGGATTTGATTTTGAATCCAGTTTCGTCTATCTTAGCTCCACTGAGAAATTCTAGTACCTCTTTCTTCCAGATTTTAGTAGGTTCAGACACAAGATATTCTAATCCTGAATCGGCTACTAGGGTTACGACAGTCTGGATTTCTTGATCAGCATCATCGAAAGCATTGCGCACCAGCTCGTATCCTTCGTTGACGTTCTCCTCTAGCTTAGGCGCCATTAGGGTTTGTAGAATTTGTCTTGAGAGAAGAGAGGTGTCGACACAGAAGTTTGGTCTCGAAACTTTGAAAGCGTGTCGACAAATTAAGACAAAACCCTATTTATACATTTCTAATTTTGAAGATGAAAAGGCGGGCAGCTAACTTAAATTGTGTCGACACTGGCAATAAGTGTCGACACTGACTTATAATGTCTCGACACATATGTGTCGACACAAGTTTAGTCAACAAATTTTATGTGTCGACACTTGTTTATGTGTCGACACTACATAACTCGACACATAGTCGAGACTTTACTTAGAGAATTCTGAGTAAAACTTAAGTGTCGACACCACTTTAGATGTGTCGACACCTACTAGACATGTGTCGACACTAATATCCTGAAGTGTCGACACCAATTTCTTAGATGTGTCGACACCTTTTTCCTGAAGTGTCGACACCTACTTTCTGTGTCGACACAGAATTCTCTATGTGTCGACACTTTTTTACTTAGCCAATTTCAATTCTGTAAACTTACTCTAAGTTTATCATTCCTAGTTCAATTTTAAACCTATTGAACTTAGCTTCTTCTAGGGGCTTAGTATATATATCAGCTAATTGATTATCAGTTTTAACATATTCTAATAAAATATCTTCTCTTTCTACATGTTCCCTAAGAAAATGATATTTAATTTCAATATGTTTTGTTCTACTATGAGATACAGGATTATTAGCTATTGAAATAGCACTAGTAGAATCACAAAAGAGTGGTGTTCTACTTACCTGAAATCCATAGTCCTCAAGCTGATGTTGTATCCATAGAAGTTGAGCACAGCAACTTCCTGCAGCCACATACTCTGACTCTGCAGTGGAGATAGCCACACTTGTTTGCTTTTTGCTACTCCATGAAATTAGTCTCCCACCTAGGAATTGACAGGTTCCAGTAGTGCTTTTTCTATCTTCTTTGCATCCTGCAAAGTCTGCATCTGAATAACCTGTTAGATCAAAATCCCCATTCCTAGGGTACCAGAGGCCTAGATAGGGAGTGCCCTTTAGATATCTCAATATTCTTTTGACAGCTGTCAAATGAGACACTTTAGGGCAGGCTTGATACCTTGCACAGACACATGTAGCATACATGATATCTGGTCTACTAGCAGTCAAGTATAATAGGGAGCCAACTATCCCTCTATACAAGGTTTCATCTACAGGTTTCCCTGCATCATCCTTGCTAAGAGACATACTTGACCCCATAGGAGTCTTCATGGTACTGGATGAATCCATACGATACTTCCTTATGAGTTCTAGGGTGAACTTGGACTGGCAAATGGATAACCCATTCTCAGTCTGTCTTACTTGGAGACCCAAGAAGAACTTTAGCTCTCCCATACTACTCATCTCAAATTGACTTTGCATTAGTTTTGCAAACATTTTGCAAAGGCTACTTTCAGTAGACCCAAATATAATGTCATCTACATATATTTGGACTAGTATAACTTTGCCTCTAGATTCCCTAAGGAATAGAGTCTTATCTATTTTCCCCCTTGAGAACTTGTTCTCAATGAGGAAACTAGATAGGGTTTCATACCAAGCCCTAGGGGCTTGCTTTAACCCATATAAAGCTTTCCTAAGTCTATAGACATGATGAGGTAGAGTTGAATCAACAAAACCTGAAGGCTGTTCCACATAGACTTCCTCTTTAAGATTACCATTTAGAAATGCTAACTTGACATCCATTTGGTAAACTTTGAATCCTTGAAAAGTTGCATAGGCCAGGAACATCCTTATGGCTTCCAGTCTGGCTACTGGAGCAAAGGTTTGATCAAAGTCAATACCTTCTTCCTGCCTATATCTTTTAGCAACTAATCTTGCTTTATTCTTAATGATGACACCTTGTTCATCCAACTTATTCCTGTAGATCCACTTGGTTCCTATTATATTGTGGTCTTTAGGTTTAGGAACAAGTTCCCAGACCTTGCACCTTCTGAACTGATTCAGCTCTTCTTGCATTGCTTCAGTCCATTGTGGATCTAGTATGTCTTCTTCAAACTTCTTTGGTTCAACTTGAGATAGAAAGCTGGAGTAGATTGCTGCATTCTGATTTCTGCTCCTTGTTTGTACCCCTTGTCTTGGATCTCCAATAATCTGCTCTACTGGATGATCTCTTAGATGCCTATTGGCTGGAGGCATCCTGACTTCTGGTTGAACCTCTTCAGTTTCATCAACTTGCTGTACTCCTTGTACTTCTTCTGCATTTGGTACATGTAGTACTCCCCCTGGACAACAGCCACTGTCTTCTACTTGTTGTCTTACAGTAGATACTTCTTCTATAGTAAGCTTGTCCATCTTCTTTGTTAAACCTGTGGGGCTGCATACACTACTAGACAACTCATTATTAATAAGTTTAGTCTCATCAAATACTACATGTACAGATTCTTCTACAACTTGTGTAGACAAGATGTAGACTCTATAAGCCTTACTGTTGTTGCTGTACCCAACAAAAATTCCCTCTTGGGACTTGGCAGCAAACTTAGTCAAGTAAGACTTTCCATTGTTAAGTATGAAGCATTTGCAACCAAAGATCCTGAAGTAGGATAGGTTTGGTTTCCTGCCTTTCACAACCTCATAGGGGGTCTTGTTGAGGCTTTTAGTGATGGTAGTCCTATTTATAACATGGCATGCAGTGTTAACTGCTTCAGCCCAGAAGTATTCTGGTAGTGATGTATCACTTAATAGGGACCTACCTGCCTCAATCAAGGTTCTATTCTTCCTCTCAGCAATGCCATTTTGCTGAGGTGTTCTTGGTGAAGAAAACTCTTGAAATATCCCAAAGTCTTCACATAGTTTTGCCATACTCTCAGACTGAAATTCAGTACCATGGTCACTTCTAATCCTGACCACTGTACTGTTTAGTTCATTCTGAATTTGCTTGACAAAGCTATAGAAGACATTAGGTGTTTCAGATTTCTGTCTTAAGAAGAACACCCAGGAAAACCTTGAGTAGTCATCTACAACTACAAAGGTATAGACCTTCCTACCTAGGCTGTGAACTGGCATTGGACCAAAGAGATCCATATGCAAGAGGTATAAACACCTCACAGCATCTTTGTTTTATATGCTTCTAAAGGTGGATTTAGTCTGCTTGCCCTTTTGACAAGCTGAGCAAATACCATCTTTAACACACTTAACTTGAGGACCATTCCTCACTAACTCTTTGCTAAAGAGTTTGCCAATTGTCTTGTAATTTAGATGGGCTAGCCTCTTGTGCCATTTGACACAATGAGAGACTGTCTCATCAGCTACAAGACACACTTGAGAACCATTGGTCTCACACATAATGTCTAGGCAGTAGACATTCCTCTTCCTATAACCTGTCAAAATGATCTCTTGATCACTTGACCTCTTGATATGACAACCATTTTTCACAAATGAGATGTCATACCCTACATCACTTAATTGACTTATACTTATTAGGTTGTGTTTCAACCCTTTAACATAAGCCACTTGAGTAATGGTAACTAAGTTACTAGAAATGTTACCAAACCCTTTGATGATTCCTTTTTCAGAACCACCAAAGGTTACTTTTGGACCATCTTTGATTGGAATGTAGTCCCTTAGTAGTCCCCTAGTTCCAGTCATATGTCTGGAACATCCACTGTCTAAGTACCATATTGGGGCATGGCCACTTGGACTCACCTGCAAAACAGATTAGTGAACCTTAGAACCCAAAGTATTCTTGGGTCCTTGGTACTTGTTAGTTTGTATCCTGACAAAGCTACCTACTGGTTTTCCAATAGGCAGTTTGTTAATCACTTTGGCACTAGTATTGTGCCAACAGTCCATTGCAAAGTGGCCAACCTTGCCACAGCACCAACATTCAAACTTATTGTACCTTTGCTTAGGTACTGTCTTTGCTGTCTTATCTACAGCTGACTTGTTGAGTGTTGGGGCTTTGCCCTTGGACTTGGATTGGACAGCCTTGCAGGTCTAGTAAATCCCAGTCCAGCTTTACCCTTGTGATGAACAAATTCATCAATTATGGGTAACACTGACTTAGGTTTAGAAAACCTAGCAACAAGCTCTCTCTTCTTCTGAAGATTAATCTCCAGACTCTTGATTTGATCATTCTTATAGGTGATAGTCCCCATCTGAATCACTGTTATGTGCTTCAGTCTGGTTATCTCATTAAGCTTTTGATCAAATAACTTCTCAAATTCTGTTGCAGCAGCTTTGAGATCAGCAATTTCCTTTGCCTGACTTTTGGCTAGGGACTTGCTCTTCTTATAAGCTTGCAACAGTACTTTATATTCATCTATCAGCTGATGAATATCTTCCTCAGACTCAGATACACTCTCATCACTAGATGATGATGAATCTGATTCTGTACTGGCACAAGAAACTGAACTTAAAGTTGAACTTTGTACCTTACTGGGTCCTGGCTGTTCCAGGATTTTGTCATTTTCAGTCAATGCCATCAGTCCTTGGCACTGACAGTCTTCTTGCTCATATATAGAATCCATAATTTGCATGAATTCTTCTTCTTCTTCAACAAACAACCCTATGTATGCCTCAGCATCTGACTCAGTTTCTGAAGAAGAAATATCTGACAGAGTCTTCTCCTTTTTGGCAACAAAAGACTTCTCTTTCTTGCCTTTGAAATGAGTCTTCTTCCTGTCACTAGACTCCTTTCTCTTTTCTGGACAATCTGCAACAACATGGCCTTGTCTATTGCAGCAATAGCACACTATTTTTGAAATAGTTGCCTCGCTAGATTTTGTATTTTTCCTGTCCTTCTTTGAAGCCTTTTTATCCTGATAAAAATCTTCTTTTCCCTTTGAAGTAGAAGGCCTTGTCCTCCACTGTTTCTTCTTCAAGAACTTTTGAAAATGTCTAGTGAAGGCAGCAAAGTCTTCATCACTTTCACTGCTTTCAGATTTTGTGCTGAGTGACTCATCTGACTCTTATTCAGCAACCTTTGGAGGTGGAGTTGGTGACTTACCTCTGTACTTTCTGGGGGCTTCTGTCTTGAAGGCTACTGTTCTTTCCTTGTGTTAAGTTCTTGTTGATTTCTCCTCCTCTTTCCTCACTATCAATTACATTTCATAAGACAACAATTTGCCAAACAGTGTAGGTGGAGGAATTTCTCCCAACTTAGCCATTTCTCTAATGGCACAGATCTTGGTGTCCCAATATTTAGTTAGGGACCTCAGGAACTTGTCATTTAGTTCATAATTACTGAACTCTCTTCCATAAGACATGAGTTCATTCACTATCCTATAGAACTTCTTATAGCACTCAGTTATGCTATCACCCTTTCCTTGTCTAAAACTTTCATACTCTTGATTTAGCAAGGATTTTCTATCTTGCCTTACTTCTTCAGAACCCTCCATATACACAATAAGAGTATCCCACATCTCTTTGGCTGTCTTACAGTGTATTAGATTCTGAAAAGTTGCATCATCTATGGCACTCACTATAATGTTTTGAGCCCTTTTGTCCATGGTGGCTAGGACAATCTCATCCTTTGTCATTTCAGAGAAATCCTTTGGTGTTCTCTGATTTGCATCTAGAATTGATATCTTCATGGGCACATATGGCCCTTCCTTTACTGTGATGTAAATCCTAGGGTCTGAGGCTTCCATAAACAGCCTTACCCTTTCCTTCCAGATCCCAAAAATCTCTTTGATAGATATAGGTAATTTCATGGATCCCAATTCCTTGTGATTATCTGTGGAACCCATGGTTCTTGATTTTCTTGAATCTGTAATTTGACTTAGACTGAAACTGCCAATCAGGATCTCCTCAGACTGTTAGTCCTTTTTGAGGAACCTGGCTCTGATACCACTTGAAAGATATAGTACCTAAACACCTAGAGGGGGCGTGAATAGGTGACCAAATACTTTTTAACTTTTTATGGCAGCAATCAGTATTTAACACAGATTTCTATCTACTATTTCACAGCAATCACACAGCATTCACAGCAAATCATAGCACACAGAAGACACTCAGTTTTATAGTGGTTCCCCAAGCTTTGGGTACATCCACTTTCCCCCTTCGCCTATCTAGCAGTGTACTAGATTCGGCCAAACTTCTCCACTATCTCAGAACCCAAACTGGTTCCTACACCTCAGGCCCAAGGCCCTACAACTCAGCTTTTTCACAAAGCCTACACTCAGCCACAAAGGCCTACACTCAGCCACCCAGGCCTACACTCAGCCACCAAGGCCTACACTCAGAGATTTCAATCTCCTACACTCAGGCTCTCAATCCCTACACTTAGCCTTTATAATTACAGGCTTACAAAAACTCAGATCCAAAGGATCCTACAAGATAAAAATGATTATACAATTGTTAACTCAGTAACCCAAAGACAAGAGAGGGGAGTTGTGAGTTTCTTGATGAGTTCTTGGAAGAACTCAGCTGGAATCAATCTGACTTAGCTTTCTTCAAAGCTTCTTGAAAGTAGAACTCAATGAGATTGACTCCTTCTGCAGTTGATCCTTGATCTCTGCTTCTTAAGTTCCAGAATAAATCTGAACCTTTCTTCTCAGCCTAGTTCCAATGGCTGATTTCTTGGATGGAGCTCTCTCTCTCTCCAACTTCTTAGATCTGCACTTAATTCTTCAAGGAATAGCTAGATCTTCTTTGTTAGATACTTGATCAATAATTTGAACAACTTTATTAACCACCTTTTTAACCACTTCTTCTGTAGACAGCACAAGCCTATTTATAGGCCTTCTTCATGGTAACCGGCTGGTCCGGTCCATAACTGCTTTCTGACATCTCTGACAGGTGCTGTAGACCGGCTGGAACGGCAGCTGTCAAGTCATCCAGTCAGTTCTTGAAAATTCTTTGTCTGTCTGAAAGTGTCGAGACTTTCTGTCTTTAAGTGTCGACACTTATAGACCAAGTGTCGACACAAGTTCTGTAAGTGTCGACACTAGCCTACAAGGTGATGACACAACTCCTTGTGTTGTAGATTCTATGTCTCGACACAGTTTCTTCTTCATGTGTCGACACTGAAATTGAGTGTCGACACAAGTACTTGATCTTCTGTATTTTGCTGAATTCTTCTAAGTGTCGACACATCTCCTTTGTGTCGACACATCTTCATGTGTTGAATCTGTCAAGTGTCGACACTGCTTCTTGGTGTCGACACATGTCTTCAGTGTTGATACTTGCTGAGTGTCGACATAGCTCCTTGTGTCGACATATTCTTCTTCTTGTTGAGACTTCAGCTGAGTGTCGACACATTCCCATAGTGTCGACACTTATACTTAGAATAATTTGTTGATCTTGCTGTTCTTTGCTAAGTGTCGACACAGCTCCATGTGTCGACACTTTCTTCAAGTGTTGAGTCTTCAGCTGAGTGTCGACACATTGTTCTGGGTGTCGATACTTACTTCAAATGTTGACTCTTCTGTTGAGTGTCGACACATTGTTCTTGGTGTCGACACTTATACTTAGTCTCTGCTAACTTTTGCTGAGTGTCGACACAGCTCCAAGTGTCGACACTTTCTGGTGTAGACACAGTTCTTCTAGGTGTTGACACTGCTGTTAAGTGTCGACACTGCTTTACTGTACTTTCTTCATTGAGTGTCGACACAGCTCCTTGTGTCGATACTTTGTGTCTGGTGTCGACTCAGCATCCCTGGTGTCGACACAAAGACTCCAATTGTCGACACTGCTTGCCTGGGTGTCGACACAAGTCTTCTTAAGTGTCGACACTTTCCCTCTGGGTGTCGACCCATGTACTTAGAAACTTTTTGCTTCAGTCCTGCAAATACTTAACCTGCACAAGTAACTCAAAATACATCAAATACATTTTGATGTATATCATTGAGTTGGGTGAGGCTTCTTCAAATCAGGTACATTTAAACCAATGTACCCAACAGGTTTGTAGAATTTGTCTTGAGAGAAGAGAGGTGTCGACACAGAAGTTTGGTCTCGAAACTTTGAAAGCGTGTCGACAAACTAAGACAAAACCCTATTTATACCTTTCTAATTTTGAAGATGAAAAGGCGGGCAGCTAACTTAAATTGTGTCGACACTGGCAATAAGTGTCGACACTGACTTAGAATGTCTCGACACATATGTGTCGACACAAGTTTAGTCAACAGATTTTATGTGTCGACACTTGTTTATGTGTCGACACCACTCAACTCGACACATAGTCGAGACTTTACTTAGAAAATTCTGAGTAAAACTTAAGTGTCGACACCACCTTGGATGTGTCGACACCTACTTGACATGTGTCGACACTAATATTCTGAAGTCTCGACACCAACTACCTATATGTGTCGACACCTTTTTCCTGAAGTGTCGACACCTACATACTGTGTCGACACAGAAATCTCTATGTGTCGACACCTTTTTACTTAGCCAATTTCAATTCTGTAAACTTACTCTAAGTTTATCATTCCTAGTTCAATTTTAAATCTATTGAACTTAGCTTCTTCTAGGGGCTTAGTATACATATCAGCTAATTGATTATCAGTTTTAACATATTTAAGTAAAATATCTTCTCTTTCTACATGCTCCCTAAGAAAATGATATTTATTTTCAATATGTTTTGTTCTACTATGGGATACAGGGTTATTAGCTATTGAAATAGCACTTGTAGAATCACAAAAGAGTGGAGTTCTACTTACCTGAAATCCATAGTCCTCAAGCTGATATTGTATCCACAGAAGTTGGGCACAGCAACTTCCTGCAGCCACATACTCTGACTCTGCAGTGGAGATAGCCACACTTGTTTGCTTTTTGCTACTCCATGAAATTAGTCTCCCACCTAGGAATTGACAGGTTCCAGTAGTGCTTTTTCTATCTTCTTTGCATCCTGCAAAGTCTGCATCTGAATAACCTGTTAGTTCAAAATCCCCATTCCTAGGGTACCAGAGGCCTAGATAGGGAGTGCCCTTTAGATATCTCAATATTCTTTTGACTGCTGTCAAATGAGACTCTTTAGGGCAGGCTTGATACCTTGCACAGACACATGTAGCATATATGATATCTGGTCTACTTGCACTCAAGTATAATAGGGAGCCAACTATCCCTCTATACAAGGTTTCATCTACAGGCTTCCCTGCATCATCCTTGCTAAGAGACATACTTGACCCCATAGGAGTCTTCATGGTGCTGGATGAATCCATACCATACTTCCTTATGAGTTCTAGAGTGAACTTAGACTGACATATGGATAAACCATTCTCAGTCTGTTTAACTTGGAGACCCAAGAAAAACTTTAGCTCTCCCATACTACTCATCTCAAATTGACCTTGCATAAGTTTTGCAAACTTTTTGCAAAAGCTGCTTTCAGTAGACCCAAATATAATGTCATCTACATATATTTGGACTAGTATTACTTTGCCTCTAGATTCCCTAAGGAATAGAGTCTTATCTATTTTCCCCCTTGAGAACTTGTTCTCAATGAGGAAACTAAATAGGGTTTCATACCAAGCCCTAGGGGCTTGCTTTAACCCATATAAAGCTTTCCTAAGTCTATAGACATAATTAGGTAAAGTTGAATCAACAAAACCTGATGGTTGTTCCACATAGACTTCCTCTTTAAGATTACCATTCAGAAATGCTGACTTGACATCCATTTGGTAAACTTTGAATCCTTGAAAGGTTGCATAGGCAAGAAACATCCTTATGGCTTCCAGTCTGGCTACTGGAGCAAAGGTTTGATCAAAGTCAATACCTTCTTCTTGCCTATATCCTTTAGCAACCAATCTTGCTTTATTCTTAATGATGACCCCTTGTTCATCCAACTTATTCCTGTAGATCCACTTGGTTCCTATTATATTGTGGTCTTTAGGTTTAGGAACAAGTTCTCAGACCTTGCACCTCTTGAACTGATTTAGCTCTTCTTACATTGCTTTAGTCCATTGTGGATCTAGAATGGCTTCTTCAAACTTCTTAGGTTAACTTGGGATAGAAAGCTGGAGTAGATTGCTGTAATCAGATTTCTGCTCCTTGTTTGTACCCCTTGTCTTAGATCTCCAATAATCTGCTCTACTGGATGATCTCTAAGATGCCTATTGGCTGGAGGCATCCTGACTTCTGGTTGAACCTCTTCAGTTCCATCAACTTGCTGTATGCCTTGTACTTTTTCTGCACTAGGTACATGTAGTACTCCCCCTGGACAACAGCCACTGTCTTCTACTTGCTGTCTTGCAGTAGATTCTGCATCTAAAGTGAGCTTGTCCATCTTCTTTGTTAAACCTGTGGGGCTGCATACACTACTAGACAACTCATTGTTAATAAGTTTAGTCTCATCAAATACTACATGTACAGTCTCTTCTACAACTTGAGTAGACAAGTTGTAGACTCTATAATCCTTATTGTTGTTGCTGTACCCAACAAAAATTCCCTCTTGGGACTTGGCAGCAAACTTAGTCAAGTAAGACTTTCCATTGTTAAGTATGAAGCATTTGCATCCAAAGATCCTGAAGTAGGATAGGTTTAGTTTCCTGCCTTTCACAACCTCATAGGGGGTCTTGTTGAGGCCTTTAGTAATGGTAGCCCTATTAATAACATGGCATGCAGTATTGACTGCTTTAGCCCAGAAGTATTCTGGTAGTGATGTATCACTTAATAGGGTCCTACCTGCCTCAATCAAGGTTCTATTCTTCCTCTCAGCAATGTCATTTTGCTGAGGTGTTCTTGGTGAAGAAAACTCTTGAAATATCTCAAAGTCTTCACACAGTTTTGTCATGCTATCAGACTGAAATTCAGTACCATGGTCACTTCTAATCTTGACCACTGTACTGTCTAGTTCATTCTAAATTTGCTTGACAAAGTTATGGAAGACACTAAGTGTTTCAGATTTCTGTCTTAAGAAGAACACCCAGGAAAACCTTGAGTAGTCATCTACAACTACAAAGGTATAGACCTTCCTACCTAAGCTGTGAACTGGCATTGGACCAAAGAGATCCATATGCAAGAGGTATAAACACCTCACAACATCTTTGTTTTCTATGCTTCTAAAGGTGGATTTAGTCTGCTTGCCCTTTTGACAAGCTGAGCAAATACCATCTTTAACACACTTAACTTGAGGACCATTCCTCACTAACTCTTTGCTAAAGAGTTTGCCAATTGTCTTGTAATTTAGATGAGCTAACCTCTTGTGCCATTTGACACAATGACAAACTTTCTCATCAGCTACAAGACACACTTGAGAACCATTGGTCTCACCCATAATGTCTAGCCAGTAGACATTCCTCTTCCTATAACCTGTCAAAATGATCTCTTGATCACTTGACCTCTTGATATGACAACCATTCTTAACAAATGATATGTCATACCCTACATCACTTAATTGACTTATACTTATTAGGTTGTGTTTCAACCCTTTAACATAAGCCACTTGAGTAATGGTAACTAAGTTACTAGAAATGTTACCAAACCCTTTGATGATTCCTTTTTCAGAACCACCAAAGGTTACTTTTGGACCATCTTTGATTGGAATGTAGTCCCTTAGTAGTCCCCTAGTTGCAGTCATATGTCTGGAACATCCACTGTCCAAGTACCATATTGGGGCATGACCACTTGGACTCACCTGCAAAACAGATTAGTGAACCTTAGAACCCAAAGTATTCTTGGGTCCTTGGTACTTGTTAGTTTGCAACCTGACAAAGCTACCTACTGGTTTTCCAATAGGCAGTTTGTTACTCACTTTGGCACTAACATTGTGCCAACAGTCCATTGCAAAGTGGCCAACCTTGCCACAGCACCAACATTCAAACTTATTGTACCTTTGCTTAGGTATTGTCTTTGCTGTCTTATCTACAGCTGACTTGTTGAGTGTTGGGGCTTTACCCTTGGACTTGGACTTGGACTGCTCAGTTCTTGCAGGTTTAATAAAACCCAGTCCAGCCTTGCCTTTGTGATGAACAAATTCATCAATTAAAGGTAGCACTGACTTAGGTTTAGAAAACCTAGCAACAAGCTCTCTCTCCTTCTGAAGATTAATCTTCAGACTCTTGATTTGATCATTCTTGTATGTGATAGTCCCCATCTGAATCACAGTTATGTGCTTCAGTCTGGCTATCTCATTTAGCTTTTGATCAAATAATTTCTCAAACTCAGTTGCAGCAGCTTTAAGATTAGCAATTTCCTTTGCCTGACTTTTGGCTAGGGACTTGCTCTTCTTGTAAGCTTGCAAAAGAACTTTATATTCATCTATTAGCTGATGAATATCTTCCTCAGAATCAGATACACTCTCATCACTAGATGATGATGAATCTGATTCTGTACTGGCACAAGAAACTGAACTTAAAGTTGAACATTGTACCTTACTGGGTCCTGGCTGCTCCAGGATATTGTCATTTTCAGTCAATGCCATCAGTCCTTGGCACTGACAGTCTTCTTTCTCATATATAGACTCCATAATCTTCATGAACTCTTCTTCTTCTTCTTCAGCAAACAGCCCTATATATGCCTCAGCATCTGACTCAGTTTCTGAAGAAGAAATATCTGACAGAGTCTTCTCCTTTTTGGCAACAAAAGACTTCTCTTTCTTACCTTTGAAATGAGTCTTCTTCCTGTCACTAGACTCCTTTCTCTTTTCTGGACAATCTGCAACAACATGGTCTTGTCTATTGCAGCAATAACACACTAATTTTGAAACAGTTGCCTTTCTAGATTTAGTCCTCTTCTTGTCCTTCTTTGAAGCCTTTTTATTCTGATATAAGTCTTCTTTTCCCTGTGAAGTAGAAGGCCTTGACCTCCATTGTTTCTTCTTCAAGAACTTCTGAAAATGTCTAGTGAAGGCAGCAAAGTCTTCATCACTTTCACTGCTTTCAGACTTTGTGCTGACAGACTCATCTGACTCTGATTCAGCAACCTTTGGAGGTGGAGTTGGTGACTTACCTCTGTACTTTATGGGGGCTTCTGTCTTGAAAGCTACTGTTCTTTCCTTATGTTCATTTCTTGTTGATTTCTCCTCCTCTTTCCTCACTGTCAACTGCATTTCATATGACAGCAATTTGTCAAACAGTGTAGGTGGAGGAATTTCTCCCAACTTAGCCATTTCTCTAATGGCACAGATCTTGGTGTCCCAATCTTTAGTTAGGGACCTTAGGAACTTGTCATTTAGTTCATAATTACTGAACTCTCTTCCATAAGACATGAGTTCATTCACTATCTTATAGAACTTCTTATAGCACTCAGTTATGCTATCACCCTTTCCTTGTCTAAAACTTTCATACTCTTGATTTAGCAAGGATTTTCTATCTTGCCTTACTTCTTCAGAACCCGCCATATACACAATAAGAGTATCCCACATCTCTTTGGTTGTCTTACAGTGTATTAGATTCTGAAAAGTTGCATCATCTATGGCACTCACTATAATGTTTTGAGCCCTTTTGTCCATGGTGGCTAGGACAATCTCATCCTTTGCCATTTCAGAGAAATCCTTTGGTGTTCTCTGATTTGCATCTAGAACTGATATCTTCATGGGCACATATGGCCCCTCTTTGACTGTGATGTAAATCCTAGGGTCTGAGGCTTCCATAAACAGCCTTACCCTTTCCTTCCAGATCCCAAATATCTCTTTCCTACATATAGGTAATTTCATGGATCCCAATTCCTTGTGATTATCTGTGGAACCCATGGTTCTTGATTTTCTTGAATCTGTAATTTGACTTAGACTGAATCTGCCAATCAGGATCTCCTCAGACTGTTAGTCCTTTTTGAGTAACCTCCCTCTGATACCACTTGAAAGATATAGTACCTAAACACCTAGAGGGGGGGTGAATAGGTGACCAAATTCTTTTTAAACTTTAATGGCAGCAATCAGTTTTTAACACAGAATCTAATCTACTTTTGCACAGCAATCACACAGCATTCACAGCAGAGCACAGCACACAGAAGACATACAGTTTTATAGTGGTTCCCCAAGCTTTGGGTACATCCACTTTCCCCCTTCGCCTATCTAGCAGTGTACTAGATTCGGCCAAACTTCTCCACTATCTCAGAACCCAAACTGGTTCCTACACCTCAGGCCAAAGGCCCTACAACTCAGCTTTTCCACAAAGCCTACACTCAGCCACAAAGGCCTACACTCAGCCACCCAGGCCTACACTCAGCCACCAAGGCCTACACTCAGATATTTCAATCTCCTACACTCAGGCTCCCAAAGCCCTACACTCAGCCTTTATAATTACAGGCTTACAAAACTCAGATCCAAAGGATCCTACAAGATAAAAATGATTATACAGTTGTTAACTCAGCAACCCAAAGACAAGAGAAGGGAGTTGTGAGTTTCTTGATGAGTTCTTGGAAGAACTCAGCAGGAATCAATCTGACTTAGCTTTCTTCAAAGCTTCTTGAAAGTAGAACTCAATAAGATTGACTCCTTCTGCAGTTGATTCTTGATCTCTGCTTCTTAAGATCCAGAATAAATCTGAACCCTTCTTCTCAGCCTAGTTCCAACGGCTGATTTCTTGGATGGAGCTCTCTCTCTCCAACTTCTTAGATCTGCACTTAATTCTTCAAGGAATAGCTAGATCTTCTTTGTTAGATACTTGATCAATAATTTGAACTTTATTAATCTTCAACTTCTTTTTTTTAACCACATCTTCTGTAGACAGCACAAGCCTATTTATAGGCCTTCTTCATGGTAACCGGCTGGTCCGGTCCATAACTGAATTCTGACATCTCTGACAGGTGCTGTAGACCGGCTGGAACGGCAGCTGTCAAGTCATCCAGTCAGTTCTTGAAAATTCTCTGTCTGTCTGAAAGTGTCGAGACTTTCTGTCTTTAAGTGTCGACACTTATAGACCAAGTGTCGACACATGTTGTCTAAGTGTCGACACTAGTCTACAAGGTGTCGACACAACTCCTTGTGTTGTTGATTCTTTATCTCGACACCGTTTCTTCTTCATGTGTCGACACTGAAATTGAGTGTCGACACAAGTACTTGTCCTTCAGTATTATGCTGAATTCTTCTAAGTGTCGACACAACACCTTTGTGTCGACACATCTTCATGTGTTGAATCTGTTAAGTGTCGACACAGCTTCTTGGTGTCGACACATATCTTCAGTGTTGATACTTGTTGAGTGTCGACACATTGTTCTGGGTGTCGACACTTTCTTCTTCTGTCGAGACTCTGGCTGAGTGTCGACACATTCCATTAGTGTCGACACTTGTACTTAGAATAATTTGTTGAACTTGCTGATCTTTGTAAAGTATCGACACAGCACCTTGTGTCGACACTTTCTTCAAGTGTTGAGTCTTCAGCTAAGTGTCGACACATTGTTCTGGGTGTCGACACTTACTTCCAGTGTTGACTCTTCTGCTGAGTGTCGACACATTGTTCTGGGTATCGACACTTACTTCAAGTGTTGACTCTTTTGTTGAGTGTCGACACATTGTTCTGGGTGTCGACACTTATACTTAGTCTCTGCTGACTTTTGCCGAGTGTCGACACAGCTCCAAGTGTCGACACTTTCTGATGTAGACACAGTTCTTCTAGGTGTCGATACTGCTGTTAAGTGTCGACACTGCTTTACTGTACTTTCTTCATTGAGTGTCGACACAGCTCCTTGTGTCGACACTTTGTGTCTGGTGTCGACTCAGCATCCCTGGTGTCGACACAATGACTCCAACTGTCGACACTGCTTGTCTGGGTGTCGACACAAGTCTTCTTAAGTGTCGACACTTTCCCTCTGGGTGTCGACACATGGACTTAGAAACTTTTTGCTTCAGTCCTGCAAATACTTAACCTGCACAAGTAACTCAAAATACATCAAATACATTTTGATATATATCATTGAGTTGGGTGAGGCTTCTTCAAATCAGGTACATTTAAACCAATGTACCCAACAAAGAGCACTGTAAGGAGTTTAAACTCCCCTCGTATACACAATTCTATGTTTACATCGCATATTCTACGTACTGCTAGATGTAGAATTAAGAAACTGAAAAAAAAATCAACTCAAAACTACGTTTAGGGAATGACTGTTAAAAGTAAGTGCAAATGTAAAATCTACCGGTGCTATTACTAATTCCTCTGCACGCTCCTCAGACAACGGTCCCATAATATGTGTAGATTGTAATAAATAAAAAGAAAAACAAAATGTGTTTGAGAAAGAGCTTCTAATTGCAAGAGAGCAAACTGAGAAACTATGTCTCGAAAACTCATCCTTAAAAAGAGATTGTGCTAGTGGTGATGACTATAGAGTTCAAATTCAGGTGATGAATGAGCATTTGAAGAATACATAAATAAATATGAAGCTCACATTAGCTCTATAGTCACCATTCTTAAAGATAGCATAATCGCTTACAAGAAAGCTAGATTGAATCTAAAAAATAAGAACAAGGATTTGGAGGCGAAAATCAACACGCTTAAAGAAATTATGAAGAAAAATTCGCGAAATATAAACGTACAATATCAAGACAAATCCAGGAACATGGTGAAAAAAGGTACACACTCAGGAGTTCAGCAAATCAAAGGGATTCAAAAACCTTAAGCTAGTACGTATGACCGTCCTAGACATAAAAATCATGTTCACAAGCAAGAGCAAATTACTCCATTCATAAAATCAAATGAACGTAGATGTCCTTTTAGAAACTACTATACCGGGAGTCCCTATGTTAAGCAAAAAAATTTCAACCTTAAGGACACCTTCACTATAGTTAAACCTTCGACGCAATACTATTCAGTTGAAGGTCATCGTATGAAGGATCGTAGAAATCAAAAGGGAAACTTACAACATAAACCGGAGCTTAAACCGAAGTTTGAGTGGAGGCCCATAATTAAAAATGACGGACCTATACTACCTGACCACGAACGCTCACCAGTAAAATTCCTAAGTGTATCTCGCAGTGTTTGGGTACCCAAGACATCCGCTCCACAGGGTCGCAATTGGATACCTAAACCACATATCTCGTAACATCCACTACATGCATGAAGTAAGCTCTAATCAAACTACTGTACATCTTACTTCCTGATTTGCTCATTAGTGTATTTTTTCATTATGTAAATACGATTTAATTTAGAACATGGTGTATTTTCTTTTGTTGGTGTTTGTTGTTTGTTAGCACGATAAGACGATGATATCAAACTAATTAAAGCAGCAAAAAATCACAATGAGTATAGGGGTAGCATAGAACACATCACATGATACACAACTACTAACTGAGTCTATAGTTCACCTATTTTTTACATCACAAACTTCAACTGATAAAATATGAAAAATACATTTAAATTTCTACTCCTCTGAAGAGGTGGGATAAATATTCAGATTACTCATGATCTTTTTGAGCATTTTTTCATCCCCTTCACCTCCTTCGCAATATGTTTGATCTCCTAGCCTTGCTCCTCCACCATATCGTAGATGTTCCGGCTAGTTTCCTTGAGGGACCCTGTACGGTGTATCGGTGGTTGCAGTACAGGTGCCCGTTCCCGTGAGGAATAAGGAATCTAACCTACCATGTAGATCTCTGGGCAGCTGTGTATGGGCTATGCTACCATGCAAGGTACTTCTACATAGATCTGGATCACACCACCCAGAGGCTGGGCTGGAAGTTAGCTGTAGCGTATCATGGAATGGATGAGATCTGATACACTGAAGGACCTCTCAGCTAGGATATAGCACGTCACCATTGACAGCCCGATCGTGACCTTCCTAGTGTCCCCAGCCATGAATATGAGGGAGTGACCTAGGATATCCTGGATGATGCGGGCATTGGGAGTGAGTGTTTCCACCGAAGTGAAGAGATATGAACGCCCCTCCACACCGTGAAGAACCTCGTTCATCTCCCTCCAGTCCCTAGTAGTTCTAATGAACTCCACGATGTCGAGGATCAGACAATTGGGGGTCAAGACATATTTACTTTCGAGATCCGAGTGGGTTATTATCACTATCTTTGTGCCAATGCAGGACTGCACACCCCCACCCAGGTGCGTCTGAGCAGGATCCCGAAGGTTATTGAAAAACTCTCAAGTAAGGGCTGAGGAGAATGGGGCACCAGATGAGATCACTGCAAGCATACCCAATTTCTCTAAGTACTCATAGGTATGAGTATATCGGTCATCAATATCTAAGATCATCAGAACACTCACAATTGCGTCATCTATAGCAGGGTAGGTGGAGACCGGCGCCTGGGACCTCTTGGAAAAGCTGCGGCGTGCAGACTAGGAACTCGATGCAGCCATATCTTGAAAATAAATAGTGAAACTGTTTAGTAAAATTTATAAAATGGGGGATAACCAAAAATAACAAAATAGAAAATTGAAATCGGCCTCTGGATCCTACGGTCAGGCGATAACTCGTTATCGCCAGGCAGTTGTGATACAGACGGTCTTCATCTTCTTCTACTGGATATGTTCCAAAACACATTTTTTGGTTTTAATCTTCTCCCAAATGCGGTAGAAAACATAGATCCATGCTTATGAAGAGTAGATCGGAGATAGTAACCAAGATCCGAAAAAAAAAGATATCCAACATGGAAAATCACGGTAAGTTATACAGATGAGATTCGGCTCCGTATCTTTATGAAAAACGTAATTTTTAAGTAAACTGGTCACTTGAAAACACCAAAGATGCATGATCTGATCTTACACAAGCTAGATCCATGAAAACGGTGATGATCCATAGAAATACTATTAGAAAACAAACGCATAATCAGCTCAAAAATCATCGCAGATCGCGCTCAAAATACATGAAGTCAAATCCTATAGATCTAAAATCCAGAATACTAGAAATTAGAGAGATGGAGAAAAGGGAAGAGAGTATATTAACACGAAGAAGAAGAGCTCCAGGGAAAGGGATTGTCGGCAGAAGGAAGTGAAAAAGAGCAGGCATGCAGATCTGTATCTGAACCGAAGGTTATGTAATCTGAAGCTATCGCGGCGCGATAACTTTACTGTCGGCGATAGCACTCCATTTCATACTATTGCTTATTTGCCCAAGTAAGTTCATTACATTGCAATTATAAACATCAACACAGCTCATTATCGTTTGTCACACATTAGCGGGGGTGTAGGTGTGTTGTCATTAGGATTGCTAACCTGTAATCCACGTTGTGTCCTTCACGAGGGAAGGATTTCAGTGGGTCCTTGTGTGACGCTGGGGTGAACGATTGTTAGGTTGAGAGGGTTTTTATGAGGGCACATGGGATTAACACCCCACCCTACGGCAAGTGTGTAGCTCCTCATGCCCATCCATCACTTTGTACGAGGCTAGGGTGATGACATAGTATTTGGGTCAAGTGTCTCGGGAATATTCTCATGACTATTCCATTCATAGCATGAACAATGTTCCATACCCCCATAGTACTCAGTTGCATGCATAATATTCTATCGTGTTGTCTCTATTTCTTCCTCTTTTTTGTTTACTTGCTTGTGTGTTATATATTTTAGATCCTTTATCATTTTTTTAATAAAAAAACAAGAAAAAATATATAAAACCCAAAATAAAAAACTGTGAATTGATCATGTCTTACGGGCACACATGACCTGAACTTAGGTAATAATGAGAACATATAATATTTGAGTTAGAATTGTTACTCCATGTGAACTTTATCCCGTGTCATGGTCTGTCGAATCTATAAGTGCTGAGTCACTGAGTGTAATATTACATGTTAGTGTGTGTTGACTATGCCTCTAGGTATGTATGAGGATTTAGATAGAGGAATGACTACAAATTATTCATACATCGCTAGACGGAGCACTCATGTACAAATACTAGGCTTACATGCTATAATTCGTGAAATTGCATCACAACACATTAGAAATACTTTGAATTATCAATGTCACGATATATATATGTGCGTATATGAAGATCACAACTTTGGGCAAAATCTCTAGTGCTAAAGTGTGATGTATACAAGTTAAAGTGTATCTATCTAGGTGGATAGATTTTGATAGACTCGGGGCTCCTTGAACTCTTAAAAAATTATATAATAGTGATAGCACAAAGCAAACTAATCAGACAACTATGCATGTTATCAAATGTCATGTCAAGGACACCCCCCCAAGCACTACTCATTCCTCCTGATAAGTCTTTATGAGCACTGTGAAGATGAGCACCTCGGTTCAGAGAGTGACATCGATCTTGTGCATAGACTCTTACATAAGCTTAGTGCCCCTAGTTCAAGTCTTTGTATGACATAGATAAACATGTGACAAGATTGTTCACTCTATATCTCTTGTGTTAGCATATTAAAAGATGGAGATAAAACATGTAACATATGTTATTTCTACTTGGTGTTTTCTCTCTTGTTGATGCTACACGTACATGCCATTGCCTTATTTAAATCTTCCATGCATAAAAATTGGACTGAAACTCCACTATATGTTTTTCGCTCATAGGTACTAGAACACGATTTATACTCTTGACCCTTACAATGTTTAAATGTGACTAACTTTATAACTCACGTAGCATTGTATTGTTCCTCGTTGTGTGCTTAGTCTACCTTGTGCTGTCCAATCCATATAAACTTTACAAAGGAATACTTTTTGTCCGTGTGCTCAGCTCCTATATTTGGTCATGTCCTTCATATTATCTGCTTTGCATTTTTTGGGTAACCCCTCTATATTTCACTGTTTGCTTTAGTGATTGTGTGCATTGTCTGTTTCTTTCACGCTTATCACATATCTTATTTTTTTCTCGCATGACTGTTTGGCCTGCCCCCCCCCCCCTTTTGATACTATAAAACGGGGAGATGAGATTGTTCATGAGAATTGTTGCAAGATCTCATGTATGGGGAGCATGTTTCAATATGTGCACATAAATAGGGGAAGCGTGTAGAACAGGTAGGTAGGGGAAGCATGTAGGACACATAGGTAGGGGGAGCGTGTGCATAGGGGAGCTGCATAGAGAACCTAGAACCTAAATATTCAAGAATATCTTTTATATATACTCACTCTATCACGTACCATGTCATTTCTCATGAACGGGATTTGATATTATCAAAAGGGGGAGGTTTTTGGAACCGTTGTTTCACAGTCCCGATGTTTTATAATATCAAATCCCAGGATGTATTTGATCATGTCTTGTGTTGATAGAGTGTGCAGGTTGACAGGTTCAAGCAAAGAAATGAATTCTCCTATGGATGCTAACGCCGAGCGATAGAAGTTACCGTCGGGCGGTAGCCATGAATTAATTAGATAGAACTCTCAGGAACCTACCGCTCAGCGCTAGTTCTACCGCCCGTGCAAGCTCGATGAATTAACTAGACAAAGCTCTCGCGATACTACCGCTCATGGGATAGCATGTTACCGCGTCGTTGCAGTGCACTCAACGCTTCAAAGCGTTGAGACAGTACAACCACCGGGGGCTACCATGTTATCGCGTCATGGTAGTCCACTCAACGCTCCAATAGGTTGAGTGCGTTGAGACAAGCCTACTGCTGGCCACTAGCTTGGTATCAGGTCGCGGTAATCCAGTCAATGCTTTATGGCGTTGAGTGCATTGAGATAGGCCTACCGCTGGGCGTTAACTTTCTACCGCTCCACGATAGCATTGGTAAAAGGAAAATATTCATTTTGAATATTTTTCTAAATTTTCAGGAAAGCTGGCACATAAGACACCTGAACCTACCATCGGGCGCTAGTCTTACAACCAGCAGTAGCCTATTTTCATGAAGACATATATAAGGCCACATCGGTTTCTGTACCTAATATCTGAAGACGAAACGAGATAGGAATTTGTGCATTTATAGGGTTCAGCTGCTCTCTTTGCATTCCGTTCCAAAGGTCTCTGTTGAATAAGAAGAAAGTTGTCTCCCTCTCATTCGCACATGAAGAACTCCGCCGTTCCAAGATCTACATCGACCGCGAAAAGCTGACGGGTTGCTACCATACGAAGATCTCAAGCACCGGCCGCAGATCGCTTGACGGAGAGATAGTCTAGAGGGAGAACTTAATCTTTTAGATTCTTTACATCTTTATTCTTGTAATCTTTTCTTTTTCTGAATTTTGTGGTGATGAAAATCAACCTGTAACGGTCGTCGAAATCCGGGTTAGATTCCGCGAAAAATCGTCCTGGGGTAGGACGTCGAGATCGGAGGATCTAGCAGCATTCTAAGACCCTTCCTTGCATGGTGGTGAAGAGCTAGCTCGAAGACCTTTCTTGGACGTAAAGGGATAGAGCCAACCGGTCCGTGGAGAAGGTCGGTATAGAAAACAAAAGGATTTTTCTTCTACACCGCCATCGATCCCCGATGTCACGGGGATTACAATTTTGTGATTGTAAAACCTTCTTTTGTTTTAAATTCTTGCAATAAAATTTATTATTGCTTCAATGTTTCTATTGTGATTGTTATACTGAATTAGTCGGTGTGGTGTAGAAGCAAATTCATACAGGAAAACGAGTTCAGAGACTTATCGTCGTGCATTAGCGACCTAACGCCCCTCGGTAGCGACAATGACTCGATTTTCTGGGACAGAATATTTTTAAATTTCTATTTACGCCAAAAAACCTTATTCACCCCCCCCCCCTAAGGTTGGCCACTAGAACCAACATATAGCAGATAGTTTAAGGAAATTTTGCAATGTATGATCGTCTAAGTTTAGACAAATTCGTGGAATATGATCTTTAGATTAGGTATGAAAATTCGTCGACAATGGTGGAGTTAGCCTAATTGAAATCCGTCTAATATGGTCTTGGGTTAATTCTAATTCATCGAATGGTATAGGCATTGAGTGGAGTCAGATTTGTTGAGTAATCTCGACAAATTCACCGAGTATTAGCCTTTTGGAGTTGAGTGTAGTCTTAGCATTTAGTGATTCTTGAGACCATGGAAAATTCGATGAGTATTCACGACGAATTAGTCGAATGAAAGTCTTGGCATTGAGTGAATTAGACTTGGCATTGAGTGCGTCGAGTGATCTATGAGTCTAAGTCAGATTCGTCGAGTAATCTCGATGCATTCGTTGAGTATTACTCTTAGTGTTGGTTGGTTCTGCATTAGTTGAGTATTAGTCATTGAGTTTGTTGAGTTATAGGCCTTGTGTTGAGTGAAGTAAATTTTGCTGAGTTAAGTCCAGGCATCTAATGAAATTGCTTTGGCATTGAGAGAGCTGAGTGAATCCAGATTCGTCGAGTATACTCGATGAATTTTCTGTGGACTTAGCTTATTTTCGCCTATTCGTCGAGTATCATGGTAATTATGCTGAATCATTGGGTATAATTAAGGCAGTTGATTTTTGCCAAGTTTGAATCAGTATGGACTTAGTTTTTTTCGGCAAATTAGGTCTAAATCATCCAGTTTGGGCCTTAGAGTGATTTTAGGGATTTTCTTCCTTCTTGTCATTGGAGAAGCCTGGTGTTTTGATTAAGGTTTTATGTGTATTTATGGATGTTTAGGTGTGGCCTATGGTTGGCAGTGGTTAAAGTACCACCAACCTGGTGCTGGCTTGTGAATCATTAAACTTGGTGGTCGTTGTTGTTTTCTCATGGTCTTTGTGTTGTGTTTGACCTTGTTGCCACCACCATAGTGCCTTTGGAGTTGTTTGGACTGTTGGGTTGTGTTGGACTTTGTTGCCACCACCGTAGTGCCCTTTCGAGATGTTTGGGTTTGTAAGTTCATGTTCGACATTGTGGCCACTGACTTAGAACCGTTTTTGTCAATATTAATGATTCACATGTTTTGATATGTTCACACTCTTTTCTTCCTATTGTAAAGACATGTTGGATGCTTACTCTTGCAGATATTCTCGAAGCATGTCTTCGTTTTGCACTTGGTGCATTTTTCTTACTTTTGTACTTTGAAGTTAATAACTCATAACTGTTTTATTTCTCTTTTTGTGGTTTCGCGCTTTCCGGTAGTTGTGGTTGGTAACCCCTTTTGTTTTATTCTGATTATTATCTACTGATGATCTATTTACCTCTTGTATATTCTTGTTGAGGTATTTTTTCTTTGGAATGCCTCGAGTTTGGAGCAGTAGTGGATTAAGCAGCTAGGTTTGGTGATTACTGGTTTTCTGCAATTATTTCAGGACGTCTTTTCCTCACTAGGGTTAGGAAGTGTTGTTGTTTCATTTTTTTAGTTCAGACAAACTTGTTTTTTTCCTTTTGGTGGGTTTGTGTCATGTTGTTGACGCCCACCAGAGTTTTTATATTTTTAAGATAGCTGCTAGCTGCTTAGTCTTTCTTGATGAATGGTTGGTTTTACTTGCTCTTTGGGAAGGTTTTATGATAGGTTTGCATGTTAGTTATTTTAAAAGTATCATTTGACTACCTTATGTATAGCATTATTTTAAACCAAAGTCACTATATTTTAACTAACGTAAAAGCTATTTCTATACTTTTCATAAATGTAGAGGTATGCAAATCATGTGTTGTCCTGTTTGGATGTCTATGCTCATTTAGGATGTTAAACCAAATAAACAAAGTATTTTCCACAGTGTATATTCATATTTTCACTTATGGACTAGTTGATCCACTGAGCCCAGGGATACTGCCATTAAAGCTTAACTTAAATTATTGTTTCCTTCATGATAAACTTGAGGATTTCTTATAGAGTGTTGGGTTCGAGTTCTTGTCTGAGTGTCTGTAGTCATCCCCTGCATGGAGTTGCATCATGGCACGTATTTTCTCTTACTCTGATATATTAATTAAATGGGGAGAAAATACGTGTTGTGACAGTTGGTATCTGAGGGTTAGGTTTTTTGACAATTGGTCGAACAACTATCTCTGGTTAGTTTTAGATTGTCTTGTTCCATTTCATACACATGTCGATGTTTCATCAGTACGTCTTGGCTGAAGCATGAACATTATAATCATAAGCATGATAAGAAGTATATGGTGCATATTATGTAGTATGAGATGCATAATATTTGTTTGTATATGGATCCTGATAGGAGTCAACATGTGACTATTATGTAGTATGGGATGCATAAAAATCATCACATGAATGCACATTAAATTTTTCCCTTCGCTACATGCGATATTATGTAGCATAGGATACATTATATTTCATGTGTACGCCGATAATGACATGCATTATGGCCTTTATTAGATTGCATTACACAATATGCATGACATAACATTGCATTAGCACACGTGCCAAGATAAAGATCTAAATGATGACATACGTACACACATGTATTTAAAAAAAGTGAATGATAATTCATGCAATCATGGTTTATGTACATAAGTCAATAGGATGACGGTATATCATCCTATGTCTAAGCATGATATCGTTATAAAAAGATCTCAGAGCACGTTAGCATCATGAGCAAGTATCTATACTTGTATGGTCTTAACTAAGTTGGGTAGTTCTAGCAATTAAGCTAGGTTTTGATTGGTTGTTCGTTATATTCTCAGGATGCCACCTAAGCATATTGCGATGAGAGAGACTCCCAAGTCTGAGGGCGAGTCATCTGGTGCACAGATTGAGGCAGTGATTATGTGACTACTGCAGAGCAATGAGGCTCTGTCTAGGCAGACAATGGAGATACAGTCGTAGATCCAGGCGCTGTTTACTATCATTTATGGACAGCAACTAAGAGTTCAAGACCCTGCTGTAGGTTAAGCTGTTCTCGTTCATCCCGCTCCTTTGGTGCCTTTGATCCTACTGCCACCAGAGATGAACTTATCTCTCATTTTCTGTGACTAGGACCTCGTACCTATGAAGGTAGAGCTTATTTCATGGCGTTGGACGATTTGATTATCGTAATTGAGGAGATGTTTTTGTACTCAGGGATTTCTGCAGACTAGAGTGTGATGGTTGTTGCTTATCAGCTAAGGGGCTTGCAAAGAGCTGTTGGTTGAGAGAGAAGTATCACCTCACAGATGGATGATGGTGGGAATCCTTCAAGGAGTTATTTTTTAAGAAATCTTTATCGTCGGTGGAGTAGGAACACGTGATGAACAACTTCCTGCATCGGAAGCAGAGGCAACTCACGGTCAGTGAGTATTGAGTTTAGCAAGTTGTGCCAGTTTGCCCCCGATTTGGTTATTCTGAAGCCAGCAGAGTTAAGTGATTTCTCGGTGGTCTTAGGAGCGACATCCACCAGCTGGCTAGCGCTTATGGATCTGAAAACTATGCTGAGGCAATAGAAGCTGCCATAAAAGTAAAGGCGATAGATAATGCTAAGAATCGAGCCATGCAAATGAGGAAGGAAAATAGGAAGTCCGATGATGGTAAGAACTCCCGGTAGTCTGGATCTGCTTCGAAGAAAAGAATCAAGGTGATGTGCAGTTTCTATGGCCAGTCAGACCATTCTTTCAAAAGGTGTTTCTAGAGGTTGGGAGCTCAAAAGCAGCAGCAAGTGCATGCAATTCTGAGCGCTCCCAAGGGAGATTCGGTTTGTGTCGTGTGTAAGAAGAAGGGGCATGATGTTTCTCATTATTGTAGAAAGGATAAAGAGAAGGGGCAAGATGCTAACCATTTCAAGTCAAAGTGCCCGCAGATTCATCCCCCGCTGCATCCAGTTATACTTCAGGCATTGTCGTCGCCGTAGCTCTTGGAAAAAGAGAAAGGCAAGTTAAATGTGATGACTATGGAGGAATCATAGATGTCCACCCAAGTCATCTCAGATTAGATTCTAATCTAGTTTTTAGCTCTTGGCTTTAGTTCGATGTTTGTTCGTCTAGTTACGAATGCGACTTTATAGGGAAATTTTAGGTAAAGGACCGTTGGGCACGCGCTCTTTTTGATTCTTGTACTACCCACTTGTTTGTGGCTTTGACTTTTGTAGAGAGTCATCATCTCGACTTAGTTGGTGATTCATAGCTCGTTAAGTTTCCCTCTGATGATTCGGTGGTGTCGGACCAAGGTATCCAGGATTGTCTGATCCTTTTAGGAGATTTTCTACCTTTTGCTGCTTGAAGGTGTTATACCTGGAGGACTTTGATGTGATCTTGTTCATGGACTTGTTTTCCAGATATGATATGGTTCTCCCAATCTCCTACCTTAGGTCCCTCAAGGACCCTACCTCAGACTTTATAAATCAGTCTTACAACTCAGTGTTTCACCCAAAACCACATATCTCGGGTCCCACAAGAACCCTACCTCAGCCTTTATAAACAAGGCTTACAACTCAGAGATAAGATCTCCTACCCACTCAAATCTGAAGGAGTTCTTACAAAATTAAGAGGCAAAAGTATAAACAATAATCTTCAGAAAACTGGAATTCTGAAATCTGACTTATCTGTTAGCACAGATTCTTCAAATCAGGAGCAATGGATTTCTTCTTGATAAATTGACTTGCTGAAAAGTTGCTTCTCTGGATATGCAATCTTCTAGATGTTGATCGACTTGAATTCCTTGAAGAAATTATAGATCATATCCACCTTAATCTTCATATCAACTTGGTGAAAGGATCTGGAGATTTTCTTGAAGACCTTCGTCTTCTTCCTCCTCCACGGGATTGGAATAAGAATGAGAATTTCTGTTTGTTTGATCGATTTTGTCTGTTTTTTGTTAGTGTAGACAACCCCTCTATTTATAGCCTTCATGGATTGCTGGTTCCTGAATGATGACATCACCATCTGACATCACACTTCAAATCTTCCCTCAGACTATTTCTGTTGAAATATCTTATCCCTGTAGCTGTTGTGATAGTTTTAACATATCTTGACACTTCTATATTGACACTTCTATGTTTACTTGAAAGTGTCGAGATAGTTGACTTGTATCGACACAAGCATTGTCTATGTCGACACCTTTTAATTCTGCCTTGTGTCGAGACTGTTGGATTGTCTCGACACAACTATCTGCTTGATGTCGGGAAGCCTATGCTTTAATTCTTCATTATGTCGAGAAAGTTGATTTGTCTCAATACAATTTTACTTCGAAAAATTTCCTTTCTTCTTTGTGTCGAGATAATTGTATTGTCTCGACACCACTACTTTAAGCTTTATAGTATTAAGTAAGCTGACTTAGTCTTTCAAGGTGTCAAACCAACTGTCTTGTCTCGACAAAACAATCTTGAACCTTCTATATGTCGAGCTAACTGACTTGTCTCGACACAGCTTCTGCAAATGTGTTGACACAGTTGAAGTGTGTCGACACTTTTGTACTTAGCCAATTTTCTACACTGCAAGTTGCTGAATGTAGACTGTGCTGACTTCACTCAGCACTTTGCTGACTCCACGTGATGCTTTTGGTACTTAGACAATTTTCCTTCAAAATCTAGTCAGCTTCTTATGTCCACCTGTTCAATCAATATGAAATAGATAACCTACGAACGTAAACTTAAATATACATCAAATACAAATATGTGTATATCATTGAGTTGAAAAGGCTTCTTCAAATCAAGTACATTGTGTCCAATGTACCCAACAATCACCCCCTATTTGGAGAATTCATAACCCCAATTCAATGATATACAACATAATACAAAAATATAATGATAAAGTTATAAATTCAACAGTGTTGAACAACATGTAAAGTGACACAAATGATAACACATAAATAACACAGTCCAACCATGAATTTTCATTATAAATTTGTTCAAGGATTACATTTATTTGATTCGTTACACTGATCTAAAAGTAAAGCTACATAATGTCGAGAAAACACATTCAATGAATCTTCTGGTTCTTTGATGACAATGCCTTTTCCAGATTATATATTTGCTTTTACTTCAGGTCCCATGTCAACTGCTAACTTTTTGCCTTTGTAAATCTTAGATTTGGAGATTTGTTCTCCCTTTAGCCTTTTTCTTTCAAAATAATGATAAGGCTTGGGGAAAAATTTGATGGGCTCAACTGAATTGAAAGGAACTTTCCCTATCTTCAAATCATGTCTAAACTTTTGGATGACTTCCTATTGCTTTAAGTCCTTAGCCCATTCTTGCTCTTGATACCATTTTCCCCTATCTGTAGCATTAGCATTAACTGTTTTCCATGCAGTGAGGAAAATTGATCTGGAGGTTGGGCTTCATTTTTCAAAGTCTTTCCTAGATTCAGCTTGTTCCCTAAACCTTTTCTTTGACAGCTGAGCTTCTTTCTCTTTCAGTAAAGCAGAAGCAGACATCTTCACCTCTTCACATATAATATTGTGAATTGGTGGTGGAGGATTGTACACGATTTGGACAGCAGCTTGAATGTCCTCAAAATGAATTTGTGCATGAGGATTGTACATGGATTGCTCAGCAACATGAGTAGCTTCAAATTGAGTTGGTTGACAACCAAACTCAGCAGTTTGGTCACTATCATACCAAAGGGTAGGATGGCCTAAAGATTCTCTGATGTTGTTTGATATCCAGGTAGCATGCTCAGAATTGGCACTTATCATTACCCTCTCCCCATTTATGACTTCTCTTTCCATGTGATCCATCAAATCATTCTTGTGAAACCTTACTTGCCCATCCAGATAATTGATTTTTGATGTAACAGTGTTTTTTTACTGTTAGTAAATTGTTATCCAAACCTTTGTTAGAAGCTTTGATATCTTTAATCAACGAGGATGAGTGTGTTGCCTTGTCAGTTTCCATTACCTTTGTAACAATAGTAATTTTGGATTCTAAAGCAGTAATCTACTGTAACACCCCATATTTGTCGCATGGCATATAGCAGTAGGTCCGCCCAGGGCCCGATGTAATATACCACAGACAGACCGGGTGGTTATTCAATGGAAACCATCCAACCAATCCAACATCCTACACAGAGTCATTCTAGAGGAAGCAATTAAAAATTGTTGCATTAAAAAAAAGAACCCAACACTAGCATTAATGTCCACTACAAAGCCAACAGGAATGAAGTATAAATACACAAGTACTGGTCTTATGGCCTTACAATTATTTTCCTAAAATTACATGTCTTTCAAACCTCGGCATGCAGGCCGGCCATACATGAATAAAAGAAAACACTCAAAATTAGTCCTTCGAGGGCCAGCTCAGCAACTTGGGCTTTAGCCCGCTATTTACTGCTCGTCTCCGAAGCAATTGCAAGCACAATCCACCGCAATGGTGGCAAACCAAAGCAATGGTCAGCAATGCTGACCAAATTATAACGATCCCGCCCCCAATTCGGGGCGGCGATGCTCCTTCCCTGCACTTTATTAGCATAACCAAGCAGTATATATATACATTGCCTCACAGGCGTTGGCACGCATGGCCACACGCCCTGTGCACTCAGGGAACATTCTCGGTGAACCGGTCAATATCACGTCAATTTAAGCCATAGACACCCCGTTCTCACCACCGCCACTTTGACGGCCAAACTATGAGCATTTTTGTCTTCCCTGCATGGGTCACGTCAATTTAAGCCATAGACCGCCGAGGACCCTCATCTATGTCAACGGTTCACATCGAACGACATAGAGCGGGTATGGTTCCGTCTAACCCATGCTCATATCGCAATGACAATTTAAGACATATGCGCTGGTCAAACTTCTCCTGAGTCCCGTTTTCGATACACACTACACATAACCCAGTTATATTCAAGTTGGCTCCCAGGCCACCAAGTTGGCAGAACCACGCATCTGCCTAGTTTTTCGGGTGCACCTTGGAGTTAATCCCCAAGGCTCCATGTTGCAATCTACCACGTAGAAAACCCGAAAAACAAACATTCGTACGGAGTCTTCTCCGGCCATTTATGCAATGCAACATCACCGATCCAGACCAACTTGTCCGGGTAGGCTTCACACATCATGCCTATATCCGTTCTCGATCACGGACTCTACATGTACACAACGGGGACTTTTCATATCTACTCGAAGGAATGCCTCAACTCACCGCAAACTCGCGAGAGCGGGCTTCCTATGCAAGGGAAAAGAAGAGCTTCACATGCTCAAGTAGAGAATCATTACCCTAGAATTCTTCCTTGGCCACATGGAAAAGTATGCGGATGAAAATCACCGCCCTCTCCTTGCCTCCGTAAATCCGAAGTTTGTTCGCGATTTGGAAATCTGAAGCTCCGCCGGTGACCGGATCTAGACTTCTTCTTCCTCGTTGCTCTCCCCTCTCTCTAGAACTTAGATAGAGAACCAGCGAACATAAGATGAGGGTTTTGAAACCCTACACTCGGGTATATCCCAATAGGAATAACCTCCAGCCATCGGATCCCAATCATAAAGAAATGTACGGCTACGATCCAGGTTTGACATGGAAAAACTGGGCCGAACACCGCATGGTTCACAAACCGGAGCAGGACACGTATGTGACAAACTCAAACTATATTGGGACATTTAGTCAAGACTCTGTCAATACCCCTGTGTTGACACTCTATGTCGACACTCTGTTTCGACACTCTGTGTCGACACTCTGTGTCGACATAGCACACCCTGTGTCGACACCCTGTGTCAACACTCTATGTCGACACAGCACACCATGTGTCGATACCCTGTATCGACACCCTGTGTCAATACTCTGTGTCGATACCCTGTGTCGACACAGCGTACCCTATATCGATACAGCAGGCCCTGTGTCGACACAGCAGGCCCTGTGTCGACACAGCAGGCCCTGTGTCGACACAGCAGGCCCTGTGTCGACACAGCAGGCCCTGTGTCGACACAGCAATCCCTGTGTCGACACAGCAGACTGTGTCAAACATACCACAACTCGCTAGGGACACGGCCTATGATACGCCCGTGTCCCAGGCCGTGTGACCCCTGCCAAATTCCAAACTTGGCTCAAAACGCCTCCTGTCGCTCTTTTGAGTTTTGGGGCGTTACATCTACTCAGTCATCTTGACTAATATTTCATTATGCAATGTTTGCATCCAATATTATTTGATTTTCAAGGACATATCCTTGTTCGACAAACATTTCATCTTCAGTCTTCTTTGCTTCTTACTGTTATTTTACAATAAATACTACAACATTTGCTCCCTTCTGAAAGAAGTTAGTCATGTATGTTCTTAGTAGATTTACTTCAAATCTAATGGACTTAATGTCTTGAGCCAGTTGAAATTACAATGTCTTATTGCTTTCATCCACATATTTTTCAAGTTGTGTTCTTTGTTGGTCAGCATAATTTGTAGTTGGACATGGAGAGAGCTTGAGTCCAATAAAGGAGATGGAGTTGGTTCAGACTGAATAATCCTTTTATAGCTCCTACTTCTCTTTTCAGGTCTGCTAATTTCTTTTCTTCAAAAGTGTGGCTTCTTCATCTTCAGATTCAGAAGAACTTACCATCTCAACAGATTTTTGTTGTTCAGTACATTCAGTATTTGGGGCAAGATCTGGCAACTCCACCTCAACTATTGCAACTTCTTCATTAATATTGATATTTTCTAAGTTAGCATCTTCGTGCTGAATTTTAGCATCAGGAACTTGGTTCTGTAGAGTTGCAGCTATCTCCCCCCTGGATGTAAGATTCCATAAACAAAAGATTTTCTTCCTCTGTCTACTTGGAGGTAGGATCCTCATATTCTTTCTCAGAAATCTGCACATCTTGTGCAAGAGTCTCAGCTTCTCCCCCAATTATATTCAAAAGTATTTCTTCTTCAGTCTCTTTGGGGAATTCATCCTCCATCTCTCTGTCAGGCATTTCCTTTTCAGGAACCTTTGATTGTTCCAGCTCTTATACAACTTCCATGATTATGTTATCTATTGTATCCATGTCAGTTTCAAGCAGATCATTGAGGTTCTCCCCCTTTATTTGATTCTTCTCTGAAATATTCTCCCACTGCACCTAATCACCAATTCTAGGGGAGGTCCTTGGGGAGAATTCTCATCTTTTTTATTATCTTGTTTCTCTCCAAATTCACTGGAAGTAACTTCATCCATAACTACAGCCTTCTCCTTTTTCTCTTTCTTCTTTACCACTACAGCTGTCTCTTTGGATAGAACTCTGTCCCACGTAGACAATATTCACATATACATTCTTCTCATGTGATTGATCTTGGAGCCAAGCTTGAGGTTGAGGCTGTTTGGAATGGCATGAACTAGGTATAGACTTAGTATTCTTCTCATGTTTGGTTTCTGGATACTCTCTTCTATCTTATGAAAGACCACTCGACTCCAGTCAGTCTTGAGTTTGAATAGTACTCTTGTTATAAGCTCAAACATCTAAGCTGATATCCTGTCATGTGCTCCTATTTTACACAGCAACACCTTCCCAATAATTTCTGACAGGAATTTTCCATGGGAATTCAAACCCTTCCTGTTCAGGGTGCCTCCAATCTTAGTGACTGAAGCCAATCCACACCAAACCAATCCTTTAGAAGTCTTGATGGTGTCTACTCCATCTTCCAGCTCAATTCTTGGTATATGTAAAACCTTTGCCAATCTCCTGCTTGTGATTTTAACTTTGGCTCCATTCATTGTAGACTTAATCTTTGTTGAACTTAAATCCAGTGATGCATTAGAGAAGAATTCCAATACTTATCTTTTCCAGATGTTTATTGGTTCAGAAAGTAGATAATCTATTCCTGATTCTTTGATTAGGTAAATGAGGTTTTTGATTTCATCTTGCGCAGAGACGAATCCTTGGCGCACGAGTTCATAACCTTCATTGATGTTGTCGTCGATATTGGGAGCCATTGGAATTGAGATAAATTGAGAAAGAAAATGTGTCGACTAAAGGAGTTCTAGGTCTCGACACTCATGGATCAATCTCTTAGTAAGTCAGGTAAGCGTAGATGACAACTCCTTTCTCACCCTATTTATAGTAGATGTTGCAGAAGTTGAAAAGGTGTGCTGCTAAATCAATTCCAAGTTTTAGGAAATGACATAGTATTGACACCAGTCTTAAGTGTCGACACAAGTTTGTAGATATGTGTCGACAAAATACAAAACAAGTCTGTCGAGATGTGTTGACCCAAGTCGATACAGGTTTTATGTCTCTCTACACATATTCCTCAGGGTCCCAACACCCGAATGTCTCGACACTTACTTTAGTGTCTGGATACTTCAAGTTATCTTGTGTCAACACACTTCATATGTCTCGAGACATTACTATCTATAGTGTCGGCACACTTTCTGGAGTCTCGATACAGACTTGTCAAAATTTTGATTTTCTTAAGTGTAGATTTTTGACACTTATGACGTTTATCCTTGAAATCAAAATGGGTAGACTTAATTACTGGACAATTAGTTTTTTTACTTATGTTATAATGGTTTTACTCAAGATTCAACATTCAAAGTTCAAATTTGAAGAAATTAAACTTCTCTTCTTAAAGTTGCATAGTAAAAATGTCAGTAATTTGTTTACTTGTTGGAACAAATTCTAAGTTATTTTCTACATATTCTCTAATGAAATGATAACTAATTTCAACATGCTTTATTCTACTATATGACTCAGGATTGTTTGCAATAGATAGCACTTGTAGAATCACAGAATAAAGGAATATTACTTAGCTGTAAGTTGTAATCTTGTAACTGATGCTTACTCCAAAGCAATTGTGCACAGCAACCACCAACTGAAATGTAGTCGGATTCAGTTGTGGATATTGCTACAAATGTTTGCTTTTTGCTACTCCAAGACACTAGCCTCCCTCCAAGGAATTGATATGAGCCTGATTTGCTTTACCTGTCTTCTTTACATCCTGCATAATCTGCATCTAAAAATCTTGTCAGTTCAAAATCACTATTCCTGGGATACCATAGGCCAAGATTAGGTGTGCCCTTTAGATCTCTCAATATGCTTTTAACTATTGTATAGTGGGATTCCATAGGGCATGGTTGATACCTAGCACATGTAAGACCCCCCTACCCCTTACCAAGGAGGGATACCGGGTCTTATGCCCAGAACCGCCGTCTTACGATGGAACTAACGCACGGGTTAGTCGACACCGCAACACGCCGATTCTGCCGGCTAATACGATCATATAACCTGTAGGCCAACATGAGAAATAGAAGTATAACAGTATAACAAAACCACTAATCCACAAGTCATAGAGTACATATCATATATATGAATGAAGAGTACAGAACATAGTCCATAATGAGTACAAAATGAAGGAGTAATAAGGGTTTATGCCCAGTACATCATATCAACTCTCTCACACAAATTAAGCGGAAGCTAATCTAATACATCAAAACTCATCCCACCTGAGGATGCGTAGTAGTGGTAGTAGCTTGCGGTAGCAGTATCTGCTCCTCAAGTCCTGTCTCCTCGTCGTGCTGGTGCTCCATCTCCACGAGCTCCTAAAATAGTATGGTCACCGACCATTAGTCAAAAAGACTAAGTCATTTCCTCCGCACCTCGCCCCGTAGCTCCTAGGCACCGAGCGGAAGGACGAAGTGGAGGACAACAAGGGGTAGCAAAAGTGGAAGCAGGTGACAAGAACTAACTAGCAGTTATAATGGATATTATTATTCTACTCTAGAAGTTCTAAGTATATAGTACAAGTAAGTAAAGTGCAGTACTAGTAAAGGAAGTAAAGAACAGGAAGTAAGAGCAGAAAAGTAAAGGAAAGCTGAAAAGTAAAGCTATCTACCATCACGAAAGTACCCTAACTTATATAAATGCTCATACAAATATATAAGTTAGAATTTCCAGGAAATTTAACTTATCATATAAAAGATCCCATACTAATTTATATGATAAGGATCTATGAAGCATATGACCTAATATGAATGAATGTTATGATGCAATTTATGCACAGGCAAGTGCAACTCACACACAATGACTTTGTGATCACAGACCTTTAGTTCCCACTTTTTGAGAGCTAGCATCACTCTCGGGTACCACCGCTATGGCTACGGCAGCAGCGGAGCGGGCGTCTCCACTTCTAGGCCGGTATGCACACTACCAAGCCTTAGACCCCTCTCATATGCCTCTGTACACGTCCAAGGTGCACTCTAGAGTCTCTGCGTGCGTACTTTGCTGAGAACCCGTCAGTCTTGTTGGGTCGGATGTGCGTTATCGGGGATCTTCCTCCAGACCGTAGTGTAAAATAACCCACTGGCCCCACTAACTCTCACAACCGCCTGGTGCACCGTACTGCCATCGGTGTGACGAATGACCAGTACCGCATGCCCCGCCACTATATTTATTCGCATGCAAGTATTTCATTCCGAGCCTCCAGCTCGCAGGACCAACCCTTCCTGAATCCCTCAAACCCTATACGGATGAGCATTTATCACAATCCCTCCAACCCTACGCGGGTGAGAATGCACAATAGTGCCTTTATTCCAAATCCCTCAAACCCTACATGGGTGAGCATGGTACACAAGTCTTAACCTATTAGACTACTCTTGTCTACGGGTTATTATACTAAGTGATTTAAGGTTAATCCCAGGACTGCCCAGGGTATACCCGGTGAAGGGCTCTCGGGGGCACTAGGAACTATGATGGGATTACGCCCAAAGTTCCCTTTCTCAAGGATAACTACTTTTATTGGTGTCTACCCAGGATTTTTACCCCAACTCTCGTATTACTTTAGAACGACCCTAAAGACTTGAGGTGATATTAGGAGCGCGACGGTCTTCCGTCGGTCCCCGTTATTATTGCTAACACGGGACTTGCACTCTTCCACACATGGTTAAGGAATCCTCTAAGAGACCAACCAGGGTTAATTCCTCTACTAAGATCCTCACTTTACTAGTTATTCGAATTCCTCCCCTGGTGGCCCTACTAGTACGAACATCGGTGCTAGACCCTTACCCATGTCCCGATACCACCCACAAATGTGACTTTCTAATTCCTCTGCCATATGCCTCAGATTATTTATCCTAGGATGGTATGGATCTATATGATAACTAGGATGAATTTCCATAATTTTCAAGTTACTTGCATCATTAAATTAATTTCTTTAAATATAATCCCTAGTCATTTTGCATATGACATATTGTCAATATTAAGCCTACTGTCATATGGATTCTTCCAGGTATATAATATGATAATGAATGGGGCCTACCAAAATTTCATACCTTTTCAATTTAGGTTTATAATTAATTCCTATTTAAAACTATATCCCCAAATCTAGCATTTTCCAAATGAAGTACATAAAATATTATCTCAAAAATTCTAATTAAATTACAGAGTCTTGATAATAATGAAATAATTCTATGTCCAGATTTTCATTTACATCTAGGTTGAAATAGCCTATCCATGATCAATTTGTATTATTTACCAAAATGCCATTATGGGGCCTAAGTACATTATTTTCACTCCAAAACTTCTGAAATAATTTCACAAGGTATAAAACATATAATTACAGCAATATGAATTTTCTCAGATTTTTCAAAGTAATATACCCATCCTTTCTACACAAAATTCCAAAAGGGTAAAATGGTCATTTTGATCTTAAACTACTTAAAATTCATCCAACAGAGATATAAATTATTTTTACTGTTTATTATGTCACTCCTTAGTCCTCAATAGAAATTGAACATTTTATGATAAGGGTAAACCTATTTTAAATTTATTTCCTAAAAAGACCAAATTTTTAGAAATTCAAAATAATGGGATTTTTGTTCCCAAAAATTCCACCATTGCTATGAGAGGTGTATTACAATCTCATGTGTCTCCATAATGAAAATCATGATTTTTAAATATTCCAAGTTGGCTGAATACATATTATTTCATTTTAGGCTAAATGCACACCAAGCCTATAACAAGCCAACACATGCAAGTGGGTTTACCCAACATGCAGTGGTCCAAATTGGCTGGAATTTCAAACATACACTTATAATGTACCTAAGGACATGCCACCAAAATTTGGGGCCATTTGGAGTCTCACAACTCCAAATATTTCATATATTTCATTTTGGGTATTTTAGTAAAAACTATAGAAAATTTTTCCCACAAATTCTCATTTTTGTACAGGGTTAACCAAGCCCTACACATGCATGCACCCAAAATTTTGGGCCATTTGGATGACCGGTTTGACTTGGGCATCATTTTGAATTTCTGCCCTAGCTAAGGACCAACCCGAGCAAACTGGTCCTACAGGTCAGACCACTGGACCAAATCTCAAGTTAAGGGCAAATTAAAGTTAACACAAAGGGCTACGTTTTTCATGTTCATGTTGTCCTCTGGAAATGGCTCTAAGAGCCCTATATTTGACATGCAAGGTCACTGAAGTAATGTAACAGAAATGTAAATTTCATTTCATTAATTATTAACAGAATTTAATTGATTTTAATAAAAAGTAAAGCACGAATCTTAAAGTGATATTGGACGGCATCCGTTTATCTTCCCTAAGAGTTCAACGGTTGAGATCGAGCCGGCCTGGGGAATATTGCGGGGCCATTTTCGGCCATCTGAGCCACCACCACCGCCGGCGATTGTCTCCTCCACCTTCACTAAGGTAGTGGCTAGCATTTCCTGGCGGTGAGGCCGCCGGAATTGGCTCCTCCGGCGAACCCGATCAAGAAGGAAAGCTCAGAAAAATCTCCATTTCCTCACATGGTATCGGGCTCAATTGAGCCCGATGTCTCCCTTAGAGGATCTAGGATTCTAGTACGGGTAGAGGGACAGTGAAACGGACCTGTGTCGGTGGCGGGCGGCGAGGATGGAGGCGGGTGGCCAATCCCGACCTTGCTCCGGCGACACCTTTCGGATTCATGGTTAATGCACTGTTTCCCTCACTCCAGCTATCGGGTTCTACTCTCTTTTGCCCTCTGAAGCTAATGGAGTCACTGTTTCTAGCTGAGAGGAGGTATATGGGGAGATACAACCAATGTAAGCTCGGTTTGGAGCTTTGGTTGTTTCAACCTTCATGCCATGTGGGCACCATGCATTCAAATCCTCTGGGAATTCCCTGAGGAGGCCAGCCAACACAAGTTTCGAGTTGATGGAATCAAGGCCAAGTGGCCTCTGCCTCTTTAATTTGCCTACTGCATCAAGCCAAAATCTGCCCGAGGATGACCTCTCGACGATCGTTGAATGCAGGGATCACTCGACGATCGTCAAACGCAGGTCTAAATCATTGAACGGAAATCCAAATCCTCGAACACAGCATGCTTGGGATAATCATCGAAAAGAGATCTAAATCGTCGAATGGAGATCTAAATTGTCGAATGCAGCTTGACACAGCGGGACACGCCCTGTGACACGGCCGTGTCACAGGCCATGTACACCTACCCGACGATCGCCACTCGACGATCGACGATCGACACTCGACGATCGTCGAACCGAGGGGACACGCCCCCCGTTAACTTCGTGGAACTGAGTTCGTCGACCACAAGGAGACACGCCCGTGTCCCAGGCCGTGTCACTCAAAACTTTTTCCTGCTGAAAGGTTTGGATGTTACAGCATAGACACATGTGGCGTACATTATATCTAGTCTACTGGCTGTTAGATAGAGCAGTGATCCAATAATGCCCCTATACAAGGTGATATCAACTGGCTTCCCAGTACCATCCTTGTCTAAAGACATACTGGACCTCATGGGAGTTCTCATTGAAGTGGTTGTTTCCATGCCATACTTCTTGATTAACTCCTTGGTGATCTTAGGCAGACTAATGAAAAGTCCATCTAAAGTTTGCTTAACTTGGATACCCAAGAAAAACATAAGTTCACTGATGCTACTCATCTCAAACTTTCCTTGCATTAATTTGGCAAACTTAGTGCAAAGTGACACATTAGTATATCCAAATATAATGTCATCAATATATATTTGTACTAAGATGGTCTTGCCTTTGACTTCCCTTAGGAATAGTATTTTGTCTATTTTTCCTCTTGAGAATTTATTCTCCAGGAGGAATTTAGACAAAGTCTCATAGCAAGCCCTTGGGGCTTGTTTTAAACCATAGAGAGCTCTTAATAATAAATAAACATGAGTAGGTTTAGTAGAATCAATAAAACCTAAAGGTTGCTCAACATAGACTCTCTATTTAAGGCTAACATCTAGGAAGGCTGACTTCACATCCATTTGGTAAACTTTGAAACTTTTGTAGCCTGCATATGCTAGGAAGAGTCTTATAGCCTCCAATCTAGCCACTGGTGCAAAGGTTTGATCAAAGTCTATCCCCTCTTCTTGTTTATATCCCTTTGAAACCAGTCCAGCTTTGTTTTTGACTATAACACCATTCTAATCCAGTTTGTTTATATATATCCATTTGTTCCCTATGATGTTACTGTCATCTGGTCTGGGAACCAGCTTCTAGACAATGCATCTCTTAAAATAGTACAATTCTTCCTGCATTGCACTTATCCAAAATGGATCCTCAATAGCTTCTTCAAATTTCTTTGGCTCTGTTTGGGACAGGAAACTTGAGTACATCATAGTGTTGTGATGTTTGCTTCTTGTGGTCACACCCGATGCGGCATCTCCTATGATCAATTCCCTTGGATGATCACTTAGATGCCTGATAATAATAGGTAATGTGACTTATTCTCTTGGACCACCTTCATCATGCTGAGCTTATTCTCCTTGTTGCACATGTGCAAGCACTTACTCAACTATGTTAACTCCATCTTGCATATTCTGACTTGCTGGAATAATATCTCTTATAGTTAGCTCCTTTATCTTTAGTTCTTCACCTGTTGTGCTCGATGAACCTGGCTTATCATTGTAAAACATAGAACTTTAATCAAATACAACATGAACAGACTCCTCCATAACTTGATCCCTCAAGTTGTAGACCCTATAGGCCTTACAATGGTCACTATAACCAACAAAAATGAAATCATAAGACTTCTCAGCAAACTTGGTTATGTATGTTATATCATTATTTAGGACATAATTCTACATCCAAAGATTCTGAAATATGCCATGTTTGGTTTTCTGCCCTTCATCAGTTCATAAGGAGTTTTATTCACTCTTTTGTTGATTGAAGATCTATTAAGAACATGACATGTTGTGTTAATCGCTTCAGTCTAGAAGTATTTTGGGAGTGAAAAATCACTCAGCATAGTTCTTCCAACTTTAATGAGAGTCATATTCTTCCCCTCAGCAATCCCATTCTACTAGGGTGTTCTTTGTGAGGAAAACTCTTGCTGAATCCACAATTCTTCACAAAAATTTGTCATATAATTAGATTGAAACACAGTTCCATGATCACTTCTAATTTTGAACATAGAGCAGTTCAATTCATTCTGAATTTGTTTGACAAAAGTCTTGAAGACATCAGGGGTTTCAGACTTTACCTTAAAAGAAAACCCAAGTGAATCTAGAATAGTCATCAACTATTACAAAGGTGTAGACTCTCCTTCCTAAACTATGAACTGACAAGGACCAAACAAGTCCATATGCAAGAGGTATAAACACTTTTCTGATTCTTTGCATTCAATACTTTTGAATGAAGCTTTGGTTTTCTTGACTTTTGGCATGCAGAGCATATGCTCTCCTTAGAACATTTAATGTTAGGGTCATTCATAATAAGATCCTTACTGAAAAGTTTGTTTATGGCCTTGTAATTCAAATGAGCTAGCCTCTTGTGCCATTTGATACGGTTTGAGGCTTTCTCATTTGCAATTAGATAAGGGTGTGTCTGACTTTAAGCAATGAAAATTCAAACAATACACATTTCCACATCTAGTGACTCTCAAGATGACCTCTTGGTGACTTGACTTCTTTATTAGGCATTCATCGCTGTGGAATAAAATGGCATAGCCAAGATCCCAATGTTGTCTTATGCTTATAAGGTTGTGTTGCAATCCTTCCACATATGCTACTTTGGTGAGAGTGACTAAGCCATTTGTGATCTTACCATAACCTTTGGTTATTCCTTTGTCAGCTCCACCAAAGATCATCTTTGGTCCATTCTCCATGGGGATAAATTCCCTCAAATTGCCTCTTGTTCCAGTCATGTGTCTGGAACACCCACTATCCAAGTAACAGATTGGTCTATCTATGGTTCTTGGACATTCCTGTAAAATAAGAATTTATTTTTCCTTAGAAACCCAAGTTGTTTTGCGTCCTAGGTTCTTGTTAGTTGTGGCTCTATTGAAACCACAAGTGTGCTTCTTAACTGGATATATTTTTCAAATATGAGACACTGTGTAATTGAACCAACAGACCAAGGCAAAGTGTCCTATCTTTCCACAACACCAACATCCATACTTGTTGTACCTCCTCTTTGGAGGAACAAAAGGAATTTTGTGCAAACATTCCTTAGGATAGGAATCAACACACTTGATAGTTGTATTTTGACTGGGAGCAAACAAGTTATTTTGTCTATCAATAATAACTTTACTCCTTGGAGCAGGCACATTAGGAATAACTTTCCTATTCACATATGAATTCGGTCCAACTAGTTCAGACCTCTGGATTTCTTTTCCCTTAGTCTGAAACACAGGCTGTGGAATGACTGGATCGTTTTGTCCTGCCAGATTTTTGCCTCTTTTTCTCTTAGGGTTAACATACCCAAGACCACTTACAGGTGTTCCTGAGAAGGTATCTATAATGGGCAATACATTCTTAGGTTTAGAAAATTATTGTACTAATCTTTTCTCATTCAGTAGTTTGAGTTCCATCTCCTGAATACTTGCACCCTTCTGTTTCAGCAATTAGATTTGATCATCAATGCTCGTAATCAGCATTGCCAACTTAGAACTTTGAAGACTAATTTTCTCAGTATCCATCTTATGATGATACTCAAAATATTTTAGTGATGATATCTCTTCAGCTTGTTCTTTGATAAGATTCTTGCTATTTACTAGGGCTTCCAATAGCTATCCAAATTTGACTCTGAGCTGTTGTGGATCAGTCACAGAATCAGACTTATGTGAGTCATCCTTTGAGTCACATGAGCCTAGCTCATCCCCAGTCTCATAAACAGAAGTTTTAGAACATGTTGAATTGTCATAGATTACATGAGTATCCTGATAGTCAAGAGCTTCTGTATCTGGAGCATTAGATAGTGTCATTAAATTGACCATCGTATCTTCTTCAGAATCATCATTGTGTGATGAAGTTGTGGAGCTTTTCCATTTGTATATAGCCTTTCTAATAAATTCTTCTGATGAAGAACAGACTCCAGTGCTGTCTATATCTCCATTCCTTCTAGGTGATGATGAGATTTCTCTTCTAGCTTTCTTAGATGCATCTGCTTTGAAGGCCACAGATTTAGTCTGAGTTGAACTTCTGGCAGATTCTTCTTCAGCTTTTCTAGAGTTTAGTTGAAGCTCATGTGCCATTAGCTTCCCATACAAGTCTTGGGGTAACATATTTCTTAGATTCCCCATTTCTCTTGTAGCACATGTTGATGCGCGAAAACAGAGAGAGACGGTCACCACCAGCTAACAGTTTGAACATGGGGGAAGGAAGGGAAAAGAGGCGACTACAAGCTGCTATCTACTAAGCGAATGAGAAGGAAGGTCGAGCCATGAGCCACAACAACACAAGATTTCGCCCGTCGTGGCATAAATTCCTCTCTTGCGACGGGCTTTACTTTGTTTGAAAATGAGTTGATTACAGAGAGGAAAGGAAAAGTGCGTGAGCAGAGCACGCTGGAGACAGCAAAGCCTGAGATTCGAGTCTGCAACATTTAATAGGTAGGCTCCAAGGATCAAGTCAGCGTGCTTTTGGGGGACCACTCCCCTCTATTTATAGGTCCGAGCGCCTACCCAAACGGGCAGGGCTAAAATAACCGGCTGCCCGGGGTACAGCAAAATCGTGTAGCAGTGATAGGAAGCAAAAAAGAAAAGACATGCCAATTGGCGCAAGAGGGGCGGACTGCGCTCGCGGGCTGGAGCTTTTGTCTTGCTGTAAGGCGCGATCCTGGTAGGATTGTCGCGACCTATGAGGACTGAGGACTGAGTCTGCTTGAAGAGGTAGCAGTTCGATCCTGGGGGCTGAATCCCTGAGGCAGAACAACCTGGGCAGACTTAGAACTGAGTCTGTCGCCGGGGCTGGATCTTTGCTGAACCTGCCGATGCTTGACGATCTGGGCATAATGGAGAATCGAGTCCGCCGATTAAGAGGTATGTGACCTTGGAACCATGTTGAACATGTTGCGGACTTCGGGGTTAACATAATGCCCGCCCATTTTTAAGTTTCTGGAAACTTCGAAAATGTTTGCTTAACCGCCGAGTCTGCAAGCCTCATTAATGCTGTCAGCACTATAAATATCATTGGAAGCTATGTATTTGTCAAAAGCTATTCATAGCCATGGGGCGCTTCTCACCACTTGCGGTCTATGCTCTGCAGTCCACCATGAATATACTAGGAGCGTTCTTTAGCAGCCTCACTTACAAGGTAGAGAAGCCCAGGCTAACAATGAAGACTAAGAAGGTAGTAAAGAGGGCTAGAACTGCAGTCCTCTCTGTAGGAGAATCTTCCCGAAGGGACAAGCCATCTATTGAAGAAGTTCACCTTGTTGATGAACCTGTTCGCGAGAAGTCTGCAGAAGCTACTTCTCATTCTGAAAATCCACCAAAAAGCGCGGACAAGGCACTGAATCTGCCAAAGTCTACTGATCAGAACAATGTGAATTCTGCGGACATGGACGTGTACCCTTCTGAATCGGGTACACTCTTGTTTCAAATAAACACAGAAACTGAGGTTTCTTCACTGGAAGCCCAGCAACCCATCATCAATCTGGATCAAGACAGGCAACCTGCTGGGGAAGGTGCTATGGAAAAGGTGTCTTCACATGCACTAGTTGCTGTGAATCCAGGGGCAGTCTGCAAGATTCTGCCAGACATGGAGCAGGTCGCTGCAGACCCAACTGAGAAAGGAGGCCCCTCTGAAAAGAAGAGTAAGAGGGACAAATCTTTTTCACCTATCTGAATTTGAAAAAGAATTTTTTGATATTTGTTCCTCTTCTACTCTTCCAACTGCATCGCTGCAAGAAGCCGCTATGGCCGCTACCCCACCCCTTTTAATTTTACAGATAAAAAAGTCTACAAGGACATAGTTTTTGAAAAAGAAAGAATTTCTAAAACCTCATATGAAGACCCCCTACCCTGGAATTGAAAGAACTACCCGAGCATCTTAGATACACTTTCTTAGAAAAGGACTCCAAGCTGCCTGTCATAGTTTCATCCTACCTCACGGATGTGCAAAATGATAAACTCCTTTTAGTTTTACGTAAGCATCGCTGAGCTATTGCTTGGCAGATATCTGATATCAAAGGCATAAGCCCATCTTTTTGCACTCACAAAATCTTAATGGAAGATAATTCACGTAACTCTATACAACCTCAGCGCCGTATAAACCCCAACATGACAGAAGTAGTTAATGGAGAGGTTATGAAATTATTAGACGCAGGAATTATATATCCTATATCTGATAGTAAGCGGGTTAGCCCGGTCAAGGTAGTACCAAAGAAGGGAGGGATAACGGTAGTTAGTAATGAGAATAATGAATTAATCCCGACACGGATGGTGGCCGTGTGGCGAATGTGTATAGATTATCGTAAGTTAAATGATGCCACCCGCAAGGATCATTTTCCCTTACCATTCATCGATCAGATTTTAGAACGATTATCCGGCCGTAGCTTTTATTGTTTTCTAGACGGCCTCTCGGGGTATTTTCAAATCCCCATCTCTCCCGAGGACCAGGAGAAAACTACGTTTACTTGTCCCTTCGACACCTTAACCAACCGATGAATGTTGTTTGGATTGTGCAATGCATCAGCTACATTCCAGCGATGTATGCTCGCTATCTTTGACAAGTACGTAGAAAGCATTATGGAGGTATTCATGGATGATTTCTCCGTATTCGGTGACGCATTTGATAGTTGTTTAGGAAACCTCGAAAAAGTCTTAAAAAATTAGGAAGAAACTAACCTTGCCCTAAATTGGGAAAAATGTCATTTTATGGTGAGGCAAGGGTTAGTTTTGGGTCATAAAATTTCTGCAAGAGGTATTGAAGTAGACGTTGCTAAGATAGAAGTTATCGAGAAGCTGCTGCCGCCTACGAACATCAAAGCTATAAGAAGTTTCCTAGGGCATGCCAGCTTTTACCGTCGTTTCATAAAGGACTTCTCCAAGATCACCAAACCCCTTACCCATCTCTTAGAAAAAGACGCTCCATTCATTTTTGATGACTTTTGCCTAGCTGCTTTTAATTTAATAAAAGAAAAAATAATTAATGCCCTGATTATGTAGCTCCGGTGTGGGACCTTCCCTTTGAGATAATGTGTGATGCAAGTAGTTTTGTGGTGGGAGCCGTATTAGGTCAACGCATATCTAAAAACTTCCACCTCATCTATTATGCAAGTAAGACGCTCATATCTGCACAGGAAAATTACACCACAACCGATAAGGAGCTCCTAGCTGTAGTATTCGCTTTTGATAAATTTCGCCCTTATATTACACTTTCAAAAATTATCGTTTTACGGACCACTCGGCCCTCAAATATCTTCTTGCCAAAACGGATGCCAAGCCGCGCCTTATTCGCTGGGTCCTACTCCTCCAGGAGTTTGACTTAGAAATCTGTGATAAGCGAGGAGCCAAGAATTTGGTCGTCGACCACCTCTCGTGCCTAGATAATCCTTTTATTGAAAATATGGATGGAAAATCTTTTCATGATTATTTTCATGATGAGAAGCTGCTTTCAATTAGTACGTCTCCTTATCCTTGGTTTGCACACATTGCTAACTACTTAGTGGCTCGTGTGCTCCCAAAAGAGTTCTCCTCTCAACAAAAGAAGAATTCTTTTTCTGAGTTGAAGAACTATTTTTGGGCAGACCCGCATTTTTTCAGAGTCTGTGTAGACCAAGTGATAAGGAGATGCGTTACTTATGAATAAGGATTAGATATTTTAAAACACTTACATGAAGGTCCGACTGGTGGGCACTATCAAGCTGCTCGCACAGCTCACAAGGTGCTTTGCGCGGGTTTTTACTGGCCTAGCCTGTTTAAAGACGTGCAAGCCTTTGTGAGTAGGTGTGATAGTTGCCAACGGTCGGGCAACATTTCCAATAAAAATGAATTGTCACAAAATTATTTCCTTGAGTGCGAAATTTTCGACCTCTGGGGAATTGATTTTGTTGGCCCTCTTCCTTCTAGCTTCGGAAATAAGTATATTTTAGTTGCTGTTGATTATGTTTTATGATGGGCTGAAGCCCAAGCTCTTCCTATGAATGACGCCTGAGTCATCGTTCCGTTTTAAAAAAATTTATTTTCTTGATTCGGTACGCCGCGCGCCATCGTTAGTGACAGGGCTTCTCATTTCTGTAACGCACAATTTTCCAAAATCCTTACTAAATACGGATTTACACATAAGCTTTCAACCGTCTACCACCCCCAAACTAACGGACAAGTCGAAGTAGTGAATAGAGAAATAAAAAGAATTTTAGTAAAGACTGTTTCCACATCTAGGAAAGACTAGTCAACAAAATTAGACGATGCTCTATGGGCCTACCGAACAGCGTACAGAACCGCCCTCGGATGTACGCCGTATCGACTGGTTTATGGAAAATCATGCCATTTACCCGTAGAATTAGAACACCTTGCTTTTTGGGCCTTGCGATTCTTAAACTTCGATCCCCTCTCTGTCGGCAACCTTAGAAATTTTCAACTCAACGAACTTGACAAGTGGGGCTCTTACGCATACGAAAATAACAAACTTTATAAAGTGCGGGCGAAACGCTTTCACAATAAGCACTTAAGACACCCAAAAACCTTTAAGCCAGGCGACCAAGTTCTTCTTTATAATTCTCGATTACGTTTATTTCCTGGAAAATTAAAATCACGATGGTCTGTGCCCTTTACAGTTTTAGAAGTTTTTCCTTATGGTACTGTTTTGATTTCCCACCCTGATAAGGGTAATTTCAAAGTGAATGGTCAGCATCTTAAACTGTATTTCTATGATGATGTCAGTCCTAACTGTGTTAACTCTATCCTTCATGATCTAACTTTTGATTAGTTTGAAACTTGGTCTTATTTTTATTAAAACTTTGAACTATTTCTTTGAACTTTGTTTTAGACAAAATTTTCGGACAATATTATTTTGTTGCGTCGAGCTCAAACAACGTTTTAAACAAAGGGCACTCTTGGGAGGCAACCCAAGTTATCCTTTTCTGCTTTCTTTATTTTACAATTTTTGCCCCGCACGGCTCCGACAAGCTAAATCTTCTGCGATGGCCTGCTCCAACGCTGCTAAATCCATCACAAAATCCAACGAAGACATTTCATTAAGATCCAAAGCGCAAGCATGGGGAGCGGCATCACTCAGTTTTCGCAGCAAATAAATTAGGGGAAGTACCTGTTTTTCAATCCTGTTTTTCTAGTCTGTACTTTCATTTTCTCTCTCTCTCTCTCTCTAACCTCCTTCTCCGTTGAGGACAATGTCTATTTTAAGCTTGGGGGAGGACTTCCTCCTTTTTGTTTTTGTTAATATTTTTCAAAAATCCAAAAAAATGAATATCTTAAAATTCCAAAAAAAAAGAAAATATTTCCAAAATAAAAAATATATTTCAAAATTAAAAAAATATGCTTTTTTTTTTACTTTAATAATTTAGACATTTTGGTATTTCAATAGTACGCCTTATTTTTGGTTTGTTTTTCTCAAAATCTGATATAAACAACTTAGCAAATTATAATTTTTCTAATCAATCTTTTTAATTATATTTCACAAGTAAAATGTTGGTCTTGCTGTGTTTCTAATTTACGGTAGCATGTTAAGGTGAAATATTTTTCTAAAACTCACATTTCTATTATGGTTTTTCGTTCTTTATTTTCTTTACTTTCTCAAAAAATCATCATCCACTATTTTCCTTTTTGTTTTTAGATAATTTTTGTAAGGACAACTTATGAATAGCGTAGTAGATGTGAACGATCCAAGTCACTTATTATTTCTATTTTCGAGATAATTTCATCAATCTTCTTTTATTATCTAGGACTTGTTTTTTAAATTTTTCAAATCTATGTTTTAAATAAATTTAAAAGGGTGAAAATAATTTAGGCCGTTTTTGTTTTTGTTTGAGCTTTCCTGCCAACCTAAAAACTTTTACCACTAGTTAGCCACTTTTGAGCTTTTTTTCCAATTTCATTTGATAGCTCCTTTTTTCATATCATTTTCACCAAAGCCAAAATTTCCAACCTATCTAATCACATTTTCCTTTTTGACTTTCATAAAGAATTTTCATGATTATGATTGGTTATTTTATGATATTTTTGGAGAAGTTTTAAAAAAAAGTATGCTCAAAAGAAATGTTTGTTTTTGGCCAATTCAAAATGAAAATAAAAATATTTATGGCCTTTGTTTTGAAAAAGAGATTAAGAAAAAAATGGAAAAGAAAAAAAAAGAGAGAAAAATATTTTGTTCAAAATGAAATTTTTTGAAACTCTTTGTTTTGGTTTAGTGCGATTTTAAGCCTCCCTATTTATCTTTGAATTCCACTCCTAATCATAATCCTAAACCAAATGCTTCGGTCCTATTAAGTCCTTTTGATTCACGCCTTTTTGAATTTTATTTAATAACTAAGACAGGAAGAAAAGTAAATCAGTATTAGTTTTGGACTTAAACTTAGATTTTTGTTATTTATTTGAATACTTACAATGCATTGCTTTGATATAGTAATAACTCAATGTGTTTTTTTCATTTTCGTTGCTTTTCTTAAATCTATTTAAAGATTTTCGTCAAAATTTTGGATAATTTATTTTCGTTAAGTAAAGTTTATAAAAGTTAAACCGTACTTAAATAATTGTTTTAGATTCACGTTTCACTTTTTCCCTACTTAGAATTTCGCATAGTACTTGTGTAGGCATAATTAGAACATTTTGATTAGTCCTATTTTATGGTTATCTAGTTTTTATATTTTTGCTTGGGGACAAGCAAAGCTTAAGCTTGGGGGAATTTGATAGTTTGTTTTGTATTTAAGTTATTAAAGTTTTGTTTAGGTCTTTATTGTGCAAATCTTGTCTTATTAGCTTATATGTCTCATTATCTTGTATTTTTTTATGACACTAATGTTTTTGTGCTCTTTTGCAGGTTTTCTCAATTTTCAACCAAAAGAACCAGAGCCTGAAGTCAACCAGCACTAGACACGGCCGTATCTATGGCCGTGTCGCTGGCCGTGTCAAGCTGGTCGTATCAACATGGACCGTGTCACCAAGAGCGAATGAATTTCCAGAGCAGGACACGGCCACCGACATGGTCGTGTCTCCGGGCGTGTCGACAGCTCCTCAGCGTATGCAGCCCGCCATTAATACACCCCCCATCGAAGCCCTCAACCACGGAGGACACGGCCACCAACACGGCCGTGTCGTTGGCCGTATCAGCATGGGCGTGCCCACCGATTCGACGTTGCAATGATCATTTCCGGCCAGAACCAGAGCCCGAAGTCAACTAGCACGGGACACGGCCACCAACACGGCCGTGTCGTTGGCCGTGTCATCCCCTCTTGAATTTTTATAAATTCAGCCCCTCCCCCTTGTTTCAAAGAGTCCTATAGTGTGTAAGGAAGTGCTGCCCTTTTGTTTTTTGAAGTTTTTCATGCTTTTTCTCCCTCTCTCTCTCTCTCTCTTTCTCACTTGAAAGTTTATAGTTGCCTACCTAAATCACCTAGAGGGGGGTGAATAGGTGAGATGTGTGTCTTTTTGCGGAATAAAAAAATTACAAACCAATACACAGATCTATCTACCAATCAAACACATATGAGGCAAGATTTATAGTGGTTCCCAAACCTTAGGTACATCCACTTTTTCTCACCGATCTAGCAATACACTAGACTCGGCTACTCCACTATCTCGGATTGAAAATCAATCCTACCCTCGGAATAACATTCCTACAAACTCGATCCACAAAACGGATCTACACTTGGAAGATGAAACTTCCTACAATCTCAGAGTTGAAAAACTCCTACACTCGGAGAAAACTTCTCCTATAATAATGAAATAAAATTGTATAGAAATTCAAACAATGAATCTTGTCAGATCTGCAAGTAATCGGTCAGGATCTTCTTCTTCTAGACTTTTCGACTTTATCAGATTGGTGAAGAAAACCTCGGCAAAATCATATTTTAATCTTCTTGACTTTACATGATCGAATAGAGGATGAAGAGTTGAGCAGAAATCTCGATCTGTAAAATCTTCTGAATCTGAATCCTCTGAAAATGAAAACCCTAGCCGGTCGGGAATCTGCGGCGGCGGCGGCGGAGAATTTCGTTTCTTGGAGAGAGAGAGAGGAGACAGAAGTTCTTGAGAGAGTACGGCTGCAAAACTTCTTAAAATAATCTTCTTTGATAAATTTAGAATTGTTAGTGTTTGTCGGTTTAGACAAGACCTTTTATAGGAGAGGAGAAGATTAGCCAAAATTGAGTTATTATGAGAGACACGTGGACTAATCACGTCAAAGTTTATGAATAAGACCATTAGTCTGGACTTAACGAATTTTCGGAAAAGTCAAAGTAAAATACTCGAGATATAACAGACTGCTCGAGTACATGCAGCACTACTCGAGTAGGTAGAAGATGACTACTCGAGTACATGAGAAAAACTACTCGAGAGGGAATGAGATCATTACTCGAGTACATGGTGTCAACTACTCGAGTAAATAAAAGTTCAAGAAATCAGCTACTCGAGTAACAAGAATAATATACTCGAGTACTTGAGTACTTACACGAGAGGTGGAGTAGATTACTCGAGTATAAGAAATATTACTCGAGTATATAAGAATGAACTACTCGAGTATATAAGAAACTACTCGAGTCATAGGCTTAGAAACTTTTTGGACTGCAAAACAGAACTACTCGAGTATAGAAGTTGAACTACTTGAGACAAATATAACTACTCGAGTATATGGAGATGACTACACGAGTAATTCACTTAGAGAAATTTTCTGGAATGGAATTCTGGATTACACGAGTATAAACACTAGACTAGTCGAGTAGTAGATGAACTACTCGAGCACATGACTTAGACTACTCGAGTAAGTGAGAACTACACAGAGTCTGAATTCAACTACTCGAGGTAGAAGATAGAACTACTCAAGTATATAAGATGACTACTCGAGTATTTAACTTAGAAAACTTTGAAAAGATAATTTTTGTTAAACTCGAGAGGAGAAAAGAAACTACTCAAGATATATCTTAACTACTCGAGTAAGAGTATTATTACTTGAGTATGAACTCAGTAACTTACTCGAGTAAGTAAAGAACTACTCGAGTACTTTACTTAGGAAAATTTTTCTTGACAAAATTTTTCTTCTTCTAAGGTGAAATCAGCATCAAGTCTTTTCACATAGTCCTAGAGCTTGAATATGAAGTGTATCCCAATAGAGTGGCTACACATGAGTCAACACTTTGGAGCACACAATGAGAGATTACATTGTATGGTCCTGTGTTTGGTTACCCATTGTGGACTGACATTGGTCTACACTTCCCATAAGATTCCTGCAAACACATAACTCAAACCAAGCATCAAATACAACTTAATTCATCTTAGTTCAAGTATGACTTCATCAAATCTGGGTTAGTGTGGATACAATACCCAACAATCTCCCCCTATTTGTAGAAGTCAGAACCCTTTACACTAAGGTGAATTATGGACATAAAAAGTATGCTAAGTATATAAAGCAGTGTAAGCAAGCAAAAGACTATGAAAAGGATAATAAGATCAAAAACATAGAATTATATAAGTGTGATTATCCAGAAATGTCATTAATAACAAAAATCATTTCCATAATCCATGAGTCCTTTTGGCTAGTTCTGATGATGTTGTCTGTCCTGTTTCTCTTATTGTCTCCTTTGGTAGCTGAAAGGCTTTGGATAATACTTGGGGGGTCTTGGAGGAGCAGCAGGATTGTTTCTTCCATATTCTCTGTCATATATTTTTCTCTTGGTCATAGATTTCTCATATAACTCCCATTCCTGGGAACTATAGTGAATATTTCTGCTCTCATGGTAGTCCATAACTAATTTAAGAGTGTCCAAGATGAGGGACTTAGAAGTGGGAGACAAAACCTCAGCATGTTCAGGAGCTGGAGTAGGAATGGTCTTGCTTGCAGACGGACCTTCACCATACTTTCTTTTATTTTTGTAAGTCTGAATCTCAGGAGGAGCTTTAAAGAAAATATCTGCAGGATCTTCATCCCAACCCTGAGTATAGGAATCAGGAGGAGCAACAGAATCACCGGGCCTAGGAGAGAATGTAGGTTGAGGAGCTCGAGCAGGAACATCAGCAGCTAGTGGGTTCAAATGATGTGGGATAATGTTTGGATTAGCAACAAATTCAGGAAGGATCTGGTTATGCATCCAGACAGCAGTGTCATAGGTGTGGAATTTGACACTTTGAATTTGAGCTAGGATATCATTGTGAATCTCTGTCATCTTAGTTTCCCATAATTCTTTCTTGAGGGCATCAAATTTTTCTAAGTATTCTTTTACCAACTTCTCCCCCTTTCTGACTTCAATAGATAGCTGAGAGATGGCATCATCTTTGAAAGTGCCAACTTCTTCACAGATTTTCATCTTAGTGGTTTCAGCTCTTTTGTCCAATTCCATCTGATTATTAGCAAGTGTCAGACCCTGTTCCATCACTTGACCAACACTAGTGATGGTGTGGTCTAATGCTTTGCCACCAATTTGGAATAGATGTTTGAGCTGATCAGTATTATACTGGATCTCAGCAAATCCTCTGCTCATCTTAGTTTCTAGAGCAGTTACCTTATCAGTGACAGTCTTGATACAAGTATCAAAGTAAGATTGCTGTTCTTGAAGGAGAAGTACAATCTGAGTCATCAAATCTGAGGAGGCAGGAGCTGTAGCAGCAGGAGGAGCAGAAGTAGATGGAGCAGAAGGAATAGGAGGAGCTACCCATGGAGCTATTTCTTGAATGGTCACAGAACTCTTATCTCTTATAGTGGGTAGGAGGCGATCTCCTTCTTCCATTATCTGATGGAGAGAGAAATCCAAAGTCCTGAGAGGAGATTTAGCTGGCTCAGGTGAGAGCTCATCAGAAATGAAGATTGTTTCTGGATGTTCTTGGTAAGATTGAGCTGGAGTTCTTGCTGGAGAGATTTCTGGAGACTTTGCTGGTGACAGCACTGGAGACTGTACAGGAGTGGGGTCCTTGGGAATTTCAGTGAATGGAGCTGTTGTAGATAGAGGACGAGGAGGAGGGGATTCAACTATAGTTAATTCCTCTATCATCTCATTAATGACAGCATCAGTGGATAGGAGAATTTCTTGAAGTTGTTGATCTGAGGGAATGTCTTCTAGGGTAACAGGTGGACGAGTAGGTGCTGGAGGAGTAGGCATCCTGGCTGAAATAGAAGGAGCAGGCTCCCCCTCAATAGGTGCACCAGAGGAGCTGGGGACCTGAGATGGAGAGGGAGATGAAGTCATGTCCTCTATGTTTATAACTTCAGTAACCTTAGCAGCTTGAGAAGGATTCTGCAACTTTAACTCCCATCTCTATATGGAGGAAATGGAGACTTTCTTCATGTGGTGAATAATACTCCCCTTGGATAAACTGAATACCTCTGGATTTATCTCATGGAGAAGCAGGGAAATGATTCTGGCATAGTTGGGAGATTTAATGTTGTCTTTAATCTTGTCCAAGATCATCATACCAAACTGAAATCTCTTTCTGCAGACTATTGCTTGCATAATGTCAAAGAAGTAAAGGGGTATGGCTCTGATGGAGTTTGTTTTGCATAGAAGAATTTTGCCAATGACATCAACCAAGAATTTTCCTTCAGAATTCATTTCAGACCTATTGATGTACTGTTTCTCAGGGTACACCCCACAGAATAGACATGTTCTGTCAGATTCTGCAGGCCCTAGATGATCTTCTTCATCTACAATCGGCTTTCGAAGAAGTTGAGCAACAGACATTTTGGTGAGATTGAAGTTGATACCTTTGACTATAGACTTCAAAACTGTCCCATGGTGCTTCACCTTGACATTCCTGAAAAACTCTACAACTTCGGGAAAAATAATTCGACAGGGTTCTTGAAGAACGAAGGTTAATCTGGTGGTGTCGAGCAAAATCATTAGATTATGGAAGTTATTGGAGAGTTCTGCAATCCCGGCGGCGACTGATTCCGAACCCACACCGATTTTAGAGGCGGCGGCCATGATTCAGAAGTCTTGGAAATGAAAAAACCCTAGACAGGTTCGACGGGTTGAAGGAAGTCGCGCGGCTCTGCAACTGGCGGAGGAAGGCGAAGAGGTAGTCGGGTACTCGAGAGAGCGGAAATGATTTTGTGTAGGGAAATTTCTGGATTTTCTTATTTATATAACCCTAGTTTTAGGTCTAATTATATGACAATGAAGAATTAAACCATAGAAGAGGCGGCATTAGCCTTGGTTTGCGCATAAGAAAATTTGAAAAAACAAACGACTCGGCATGCACACGAGTGAGGAAATTGACTCGAGTAGATAACTCTGGAATTACTCGGGTAAGTATACAGAAGTACTTGAGTAGATGAACAGAAGTACTCGAGTAGGTCAGTGAGGTACTCGAGTATGTGAAGTTGACTACTCGAGTATGTCAGTCTGCTACTCGAGTAGGTTAAGTCGACTATACGAGTATATCATTCCACTACTCGAGTAGGTTAAGTCGACTACTCGAGTAGGTCATTCTACTACTCGAGTTGGTTATATGTTTACTCGAGTAGGTTGTGTCTTACTCGAGTCAAAGAGTTAGAATTTTGAAAAATTTCAGTATCTGACTAACCTTTGAGCCTTGAGCCTTCTTGAAAGTCCAGCTTCTCTAGTCTTCTTTGTTGAGCATCCCAAGTTCTGTTTTGAAGAACGAGAATTTGGTCTCATCCAGCGGCTTCGTGAAAATGTCTGCAATTTGCCTATCTGTAGATACATATTGAAGGTCTATGTCTCAATGCTCCACATGCTCTCGGATGAAGTGATACCTTAGCTCTATATGCTTTGTCCGGCTGTGCGAGACTAGGTTGTTGGCTATTGTTATTGTGCTAGAAGAGTCGCAAACAATGGAATCTTTTCAAACTTCATGTTGTAGTCCTCAAACTGATTCTTTATCCAAAGTAACTGTGCACAGCAACTTCCTGCAGAGATGTACTATGACTGAGTCGTTAAGATTGCCACACAGTTTTGCTTCTTGCTGCTCCAGGAGATAAGTCTTCTTCCAAAGAATTGACATGTCCCGGAAGTGTTTTTCTTGTCGTTGTTGCTCCCTGCAAAATCTGCATCTGAAAAACCTATTAGTTTGCTGTCATTACTTCTTGGGTACCATAAGCCAAGATTTGGTGTACCTTTAAGGTATCTCAAAATCCGCTTTGCAGCAGCGTAGTGAGATTCCTAAGAGTTCACCTGAAATATAGCACAGACACATGTTGAGAACATTATGTCAGGTCTACTTGCAGTAAGGTAGAGCAAGGATCCAATAATGCTTCTATACTTGGTTTCATCAAAAGGTTTCCCTTTTTCATCCTTGTCCAGAGACATAGTTGAACCCATTGGAGTCCTCATCGAGGTTGCGTTCTCCATTCTGAATTTCTTAATCAGCTCTTTGGTGAACTTGGTCTGTGAGATGAAAATTCCATCTTCAGACTGTTTCACTTGAAGCCCTAAGAAATACTTCAGCTCGCCCATACTGCTCATTTCAAACTTCTCATGCATAAGTTTTGAAAACTTCTTGCAGAGGTTGTCATCAGTAGAGCCAAAAATAATGTCGTCGACATAGATTTGCACTAGCAAAATCTTGCCTTTAATTTCCCTAAGAAATTATGTCTTGTCTATCTTTCCCCTTGTGAACTTGTTCTCAAGTAGAAAGCTAGACAGCGTCTCATACCAAGCTCGAGGAACTTGTTTCAGGCCATATAATGCTTTATACAGTAAATAAACGTAATCAGGAAAGTTAGAATCAATGAAACCTGAAGGTTATTCCACATACACCTCTTCCTTTATGTCACCATTAAGGAAGGCAGACTTCACGTAAATCTGATAGATAGTGAAGCCTTTGAGTGCAGTATATGCTAGGAATAACCTTATTGCCTCCAGCCTTGCCACTGGAGCGTATGTCTGGTCGAAGTCGATTCCTTCTTCTTGACGATAGCCTTTTGCGACAAGTCTGGCCTTGTTCTTTACTATCATTCCATCCTCGTCCATCTTGTTCCTGTAGACCCATTTTGTCCCAATGACGTTCTTACCTTTGGGTCTTGGAACAAGCTTCCATACTTTGTAGTGCTTGAACTAGTTTAGTTCTTCTTCCATCCCCATTATCCACGATGTGTCTGAGTTTGCTTCCTCAAACTTCTTTGGCTCAACCTGTGATAGAAAACTTAAATATAGATTCTCATTAGATGTACCTCTTTGAGTTCTGACACCATCCCGGGGATCTCCTATGATCTGGTCCATGGGGTGATCCTTCAAATGTCTGAGCTCTAAAGTCCTTGCATTTGGATTATCTTCTATCACCGGAGTGACTTCTTCATCTTGGATGACTTATTCATCTTGATCATCAGCTTATCCAATAGGGTTTGGAGTGTGATCTTGATGAACTTTTCACCTTTGTCTTCGGACGGTCCATCCAAGCTAATTTCTTTCAGCTTTGCACCTGCATCTTCAATAAGCACACTAGAAGAGTTGCTTTGCAGCAAGCTCGTCTCATCAAATATAACATGTATCGATTCTTCCATGACCAGGGTTTTTCTATTAAAGATCATGTCTGCCTTACTATGGCTACTATAACCTACAAAAATACCTTCAAAACTCTTTTCGCTAAACTTTGTAATATGATACTTGCCATTGTTTAGCACGAAGCATTTACAGCAAAAAATTCTAAAATATGAGACTGTCAGTTTCCTGCCCTTCAGAAGTTCGTAAGGTATCTTATCGTGGTTTTTGTTTATGAGGGCTCGATTTTGCACGTGGCATGCAGTGTTGACGGCTTCAGCCCAAAAATATTCCGGAAGTGAAGCATCACTCAACATGGTCCTGCAGGCCTCTATGAGTGTTCTATTCCTTCTCTCAGCCACTCCATTTTATTGAGGAGTGCGAGTAGAGGAAAACTCATGAAAGATACCCAGGCTTTCACAAAATTCTATCATGGACCCAGACTTGAATTCTGTTCCATTGTCACTTCTGATTTTGACTATGGAGCAGTTGTACTCAATCTGAACTTGCTTGACAAAATTAGTAAAGATGTCGAAGGTATCTGACTTGTGTTTCAGCAAGAACACCCACGCAAAGCACGAGTAATCATCAACAATTACTAACATATAATCCTTTCCTCCTAAACTTCTAATTTGCAGTGGACCAAACATGTCCATATGCAGTAGATGAAGTCATCTATTAGAATCCTTACCAATAATGCTTTTAAAGGTAGCCATTATTTGTTTGCCTTTTACACATGCATGACAAGGTCTATCTTTGACATACTTGACATTTGGGGCATCACGTACTAAGTTCATTAAAAATAATTTATTAATAGTTTTGTAATTAATTTGTGCTAGTCTCTTGTGCCATTGGTCACCAAGCGACGCACTATCTTTTGCCAAAAAAGCACACTGGTGTCGAAGAATCTATACAAATAAAATTCAAGCAAAAAATGTTTCTGCTTCGAGTGCCGGATAAAATCGTTTCCATATTGTCAACATATTTTATCAAGCACTTATCAGTGTGAAACTCAACTATGTATCCTTTATCGCAGAGTTGGCTTATGCTTATAAGGTTATGTTCCAAACCTTTAACGTAAGCCGCATTTGAGAAGGATACATTACCATTCAAAATCATACCGTATCCTTTAGTGATTCCACGGTCTGAACCTCCAAAGATGATCTTCGGTCCATTCACGACTGGAGTAAAGTTCTGAATTAGTCTTATTGTCCCAGTCATATGCCGAGAGCATCCACTGTCCAAGTACCAGATTGGCGTTTTGGTGGCCTTTAGACTACCTGCAATCACAATCAGTTTGCCTTAGGAACCCAAATACGTTTGGGTCCTTGGTCTCGAGTTATAACACTCCCCCTACGAATATTAGCATTAGGAGTGGTCTTCCTCATAATGCCAACATGTGGGGTTGCAGTATTTTTGGGGTTAAACCAGCAATCAATGGCAAAGTGACCAATTCTGCCACAACACCAACAGTCAAATCTGTTGTATCTTTGCCTTATGTTCTCCTGCTTGACCTTTTGGAATTGAGGTCTAGCAGGCAACATTCTTGGAGGAAGAAGCTTCATGATGATGACAATCACATGTTTTCTTCTCCTTCACTGGCTTTTCTACAACAGGCTTTGCCTTCGCTGCCTTCTTGAAGTTATGGCCATGATTGAAAGGGCCATAGCTCTGAAGAATGACTTCTTCATAAGGTGCCTTAAAGACAGTTTCACCAAAGTTTCTGGGTCATGTCCATCCTTGATAACGGGACTTTGGCTCTACATAGGTAGGCCTAGCAAAGTGTCCGTAAGATGAGTCAAGATCAAACTCATTTGAGGGAAATATGACTTTTTGAAAGAGGTCTGATCTTGAGGGGCTTTCCCCTTCTCTTTGGCTAAGGCCTTTTTGGCGGCCTTATTCTTTCGTTGAGCCTTATTTCTCCTAGAAGACTTACTAAGAGCTTCTTCATGGCCTAGTCCAACACCCTTGGCCTTGGCTGAGAATTCAACAATGAATGGAAGAACTGTCTTGTGCTTTGAGAAACTTTCAACTAGTTTCTTTTCAGCAGCAAGTTAGGCTTCGGCTCTTTGATGATTTTCTCTTTAAGGTCGAGGTGCTCAAGAGCTTTGTTATATTCTTCAATAGTATTATTGAAGTTCTCTTCGAGCGAGTCAGTCTTTGCGACTTTCTCTCTCAAGATGCTCTCTTCAACTTTAAGAGACTTTATCTCTTTAGCCTGAGTTTTCACGACTCGGCGACATTTGTCGTAAGCCATGATTAACTCCTTATATTGGGTCATGAGTTCTGATTCATCGTCAGAAGAGCTATCCTCACAATCATGTTCAAAAACTTCAGAATCAGAGAAATGAGTGTGAGAGTTTACCTTCCCAGTGAACTGGGGCTTTTGTTCATCATCAGTTTGAGCCATGAGCCCAAAATAGGCTTCTTCTTCTTCACTCAACTCAGATGAGTCAGAGTCACTAAGAGTCTTGCCATTTTTGGCCATCAAGCTCTTCTCTGTCCTCTTCTTGTTGTACGAGGACTTCTTTTCCTCTCTTCTGCCACCCTCCTTCTTCTAATGAGGGCAGTCAGTGATGACGTGTCCTGGCTTATTACAACAATAACATATAATGTCAGTAGAAACATGTTTGTTCTGTTTAGAAATGTACCTGTCATGGCTGCTTGAGCCTTTTTGTTGATGATCACCATCGTGTCGCGATCTTCTATAGGAGGCATCCTTGCTTTTCCATTGCTTCTTCTTGTTCAAGAATTTCTTGAACAGTCAAGAAAGTAGTGAGAACTCTCCTTTTGATAGTTCAGAGCCTGAGGTGCTTGGCTCTGAGGTTTCTTCTTCACTAACTTCTTATACTGGAGTAGGAAGGACAACCTTGGACTTCTTAGAGATGTCTGCCTTTAGAGCAACAGACTTCTCTTTGAATGCAGACCTGCTCTTCTCTTCTTCAGCCTTCCTGGTGTTGAGTTGAAGCTCATATGACATAAGCTTCCCGAAGAGATTCTGAGGATCTGTCTCGGCCAGTTTTCCAAACTCTCTTATGGTACAGACCTTGTTATCCAATTCCTTAGTTAGGGATATCAAGAATTTATCATTTAATTCCCCATTAGTGAAAACTCTGCCATAGACCCTTAGCCCATTCACTATCTTGAAAAAATTCTCAAAGGTGTCAGCAATGATATCTTTGTTTCCTTGTAGGAAAGCTTCATACTTCTGATTAAGAAGGGATCTTCTATCATCCCCCACTTCTTCTGTACCTTCCATCAAGGTAACTAATGACTGCCACATCTCCTTTGCAGACTGGCAGTGATACAGGTTTTGCAGCATTGAATCATCGACTGCACTTGCTATGATATTTTTTGCCTTTTGTCTAATGAAACAAGTGCAATCTCATCCTTATCTAGATCCATAAGTTTCTTTGGGACTTTCTTAGTTGGATCTATAGTGGAGACGGTCATGGGAATATAAGGACTTTCTTCAACTATCATGAAGATACTTGGATCCACAGCTTCCATAAACAACTTGATTCTCTCTTTTCACATAGGAAAATTATTTTTGGTGTACAAAGGAAGCTTGGCAAAATCTTTAGCCTTGTCCATTTTTTGTAGATCTCAAATGACAACTATTGAAGAATCTGATCAAGGTGTTAAACTTTTAACGATCAACCTGGCTCTGATACCAATTGAAAGTTTATAGTTGCCTACCTAAATCACCTAGAGGGGGTGAATATGTGAGATGTGCGTCTTTTTGCGGAATAAAAAAATTACAAGCCAATGCACAGATCTATCTACCAATCAAACACAGACAAGGCAAGATTTATAGTGGTTCCCCAACCTTGGGTACATCCACTTTCCCTCACCGATCTAGCAATACACTAAACTCGGCTACTCCACTATCTCGGATTGAAAATCAATCCTACCCTCGGAACAATGTTCCTACAAACTCGATCCACTAAACGAATCTACACTCGAAAGATGAAACTTCCTAAAATCTCAGAGTTGAAAAACTCCTACACTCGGAGAAAACTTCTCCTACAATAATGAAATAAATTTTTTTAGAAATACAAACAATTAATCTTGTCAGATCTGCAAGTAATCGGCCAGGATCTTCTTCTTATAGACTTTTTGGATTTATCAGATAGGTGAAGAAAACCTCGGCAAAATCAGATCTGAATCTTCTTGACTTTACACGATCGAATAGAGGATGAAGAGTTGAGTGGAAATCTCGATCTGTAAAATCTTCTTAATCTGAATCCTCTGAAAATGAAAACCCTAGCCAGTCGAGAATCTGCGACGACGGCGGCGGTGGATTTCGTTTCTTGGAAAGAGAGAGGAGACATAAATTCTTGAGAGAGTACAGCTGCAAAACTTCTTAAAATAATCTTCTTTAATAAATTTAGAATTGTTAGGGTTTATCGGTTTAGACAAGACCTTTTATAGGAGAGGAGAAGATTAGCCATAATTGAGTCATTATGAGAGACATGTGGACCAATCACGTCAAGGTTTATGAATAAGACCGTTAGTCTGGACTTAACCAATTTTCGGAAAAGTTAAAGTAAAATACTTGAGATATAACAGACTACTCGAGTACATGCAGCACTACTCGAGTAGGTAGAAGATGACTACTCGAGTACATGAGAAAAACTACTCGAGAGGGAATGAGATCATTACTCGAGTACATGTAGTCGACTAATCGAGTAAATAAAAGTTCAAGGAATCAGCTACTCGAATAACAAGAATAATATACTCGAGTACTTGAGTACTTACACGAGAGGTGGAGTACATTACTCGAGTATAAGAAATACTACTCGAGTATATAAGAATGAACTACTCGAGTATATAAGAAACCACTCGAGTCATAGACTTAGAAAATTTCTGGACTGGAAAACAGAACTACTCGAGTATAGAAGTTGAACTACTCGAGACAAATAGAATAACTCGCGTATATGGAGATGACTACTCGAGTAATTCACTTAGAGAAATTTTCTGGAATGAAATTCTGGAATACACGAGTATAAACACTGAACTACTCGAGTTGTAGATGAACTACTCGAGTGCATGACTTAGACTACTCGAGTAAGTGAGAACTACACGAGAGTCAGAATTCAACTACTCGAGACAGAATATAGAACTACTCGAGTATATAAGATGAGTACTCGAGTATTTAACTTAAAACATTTTGAGAAGATAATTTCTGTAAAACTTGAGAGGAGAAAAGAAACTACTCGAGATATATCTTAACTACTCGAGTAAGAGTATTATTACTCGAGTATGAACTCAGTAACTTACTCGAGTACTTTACTTAGGAAAATTTTTCTTGACAGAATTTTTCTTCTTCTAAGGTGAAATCAGCATCAAGTCTTTTGAAATAATCCTAGAGCTTGAATATGAAGTGTATCCCAATAGAGAGGCTACACATGAGTCAACACTTTGGAGCACACAATGAGGGATTACATTGTATGGTCTTGTGTTTGGTGACCCATTGTAGAGTGACATTGGTCTACACTTCCTATAAGATTCCTGCAAACACATAACTCAAACCAAGCATCAAATACAACTTAATTCATCTTAGTTCAAGGATGACTTCATCAAATCTGGGTTAGTGTGGATACAATACCCAACATCACTTTAGTTTAGTTTAATTCTAATTTAATTTAAGCTTTTGTATTAGCTTTTGCAATTGCCTTAGTTGCTAATTGTAGGGCTAGAATAGGATTTTACTTTTCATGCACTTGTAATCTTTTGTTTTCACGTTGTAAGATCCTTGTTTTCATTAATAAAGAAGTGTTGTTTTCTCTTCCCTTTCTACTTTGTATTCTTTATGCTTCACTACTCATCCCCCCTCCTCCACTTCACCATGAGTAACTAATTCTCCTTATACTCGATCTTGATGATCTGAGGTTCGATTGATTAAGTTGAAAGTGAGGTGTTAGATCTGAAATACTCTAGAGGGGGGTGAATAGAGTATTCTTAAATCCTTTACCGCTTTTGCTGTAAATAATAACTACAGAATAAAATTAATAAAGCATAAACACAACAATCCTAAAAAGACACAAACAAAGCAAAAATAAAAAGAAAGGGCAACTAGACAACACAAGAATTATAGTGGTTCCCCAATCAGGGTACATCCACTCTTCTACCACCCTGGTAGGAATCCACTCAGATTTTTGATCAAGTGCCTGACACCAATGATCTTTTGATCAGGTGCTCAAAAACCAAACCTCAAGTCTTTTGGTCAGGTGACTTGCAACCAGGAATAACTTTTGAATGGAGTTATAACCCTTTATACAGTGGGGGGATGAGAGATGATATTGTCTTCTCTTTCTCAATATACAACTGAGAAGACTTAAGTGGAAATGATATCAGTAAAGAGCTCCCCCTGAGATGTAGAATGGTTCAGGAAATACTGGAGCTTTGCTTCAGGGTGATAGGTCTTCAGTCTTTATCAGCCTTGACCAGGAAGTATTCAGGAACTTCTTGACAGATGAATTTGTTGCTGTCCTTTGAATTATCCTGAAGTGTAGAAGAAGGAAGACTCTTGATCTTGATTTGGTGTTCTTCTTCTTCAGATAGCTGATGTTCTTCTGGTCTATGGCTTCTTTTCTATATCAGAGTTCTCTATCTTTTTATCAGAGTTCTATCAAGAGAGAATGGCAGAGAATTTCTTGTAGCAGACCGACTAACTGTGTATCTGTGTTGTCTGTCTATCTGTGTATGTCTGTGTATATGTCTGTCCAGGAAAGAAGAGGAAATTTCTTTTATATTTCATGTCAAGAAATTCTCTTTCGAAATTTGAATTCCTCTGCATTAATTGCTGACGGCCTTGAAAATAAACTGTATTGATTTATTTCCCCAACTGCCCCATGGAAAAATGACAATCAATAATCATGGAGACAACCATAATCAATGCTCTGTCTAACAGTTATATTCAGAGAATATTTTAGCATTGATTACTCAAGAATTATTGCAATAGGAAGGGGACAGAATGAAGGAAATAACTAAGTCTGAATTCGTCGAACAAAGAATAGAAATCGTCGAGCTGAGTCCACAGTTTGTCGAGCTGAGTCCTGAGAAGCTGTGTTCGTCGACCAGATGGCTTCTGTTCATCGAGCTGATTTCCTAGATCATCAAGCAGAGAGTAGAACTACATTGATTAGAAACTTTGACAATTCTGTATATGGAGTTCATCAAGCTGATAACTGGTTTCGTCGACTGAAGTTCAGTAAATTATTTATGGACTTGGAATATTTTAGATGCTTCTGGAATGAAGTGTTGAAGTGAAGTATCCAGAAATCGTCGACCTGAGAGTTTGTTTCGTCGAGCTGAGGAGCACTAACTGCTGCTTCATAACTCTTGCCAAAGTGGTCAAAATTCGTCGAGCTGAGAATCTTGAATTCGTCGACTGGAGATGATTCTGGACTTAGGAAACTGAGAGGCTTCTGGATTAATAAGTTGAAGTAGAGAATTCAGAAATCGTCGACCAGAGAATTAAGTTCGTCGACTGGAGTCTAGAGAATAAAGTCTGGACTTGGAATGCTGAAGGTAGAGTCCAAAGATCGTCGACCTAAGAATCAAGTTCATCGAGCTCAGCTCAGAGAATTTTCTCTGAGATTGTCGAGCTGAGCACGACAATCGTCGACCTGAGTTCGACGAACGTCGAACTCATTTTACTGAGTCTTTGGAAATTTTCTAAGTCTTGAGTCTCTGGCTGTCTGATGATGGATGGTCCACGAGATGTTGAAACTAAGGACTTGGCCTAGACTCTAGGACACAACTATGACCCTGGCTATACAAGATGGGTCACAAGATCCTAACTTAGTGAACCTAGCCCAAATCAAACTAGGGATCCAACAATCTCCCCCTATTTGGGTGAGGTCACTAATTACAAACTCAGACTAAACTGAAAATAAGCAAAGCAAGAAAGCATATATATGGCAGAGAGAATTAACACATGTAGCAGATATATATATACACAAGCTTTGTATCAAAAATAGTAAGCAATTATAAAACATTTCAGAAACTAAATAGTTCAGAGATCATTTCTTCTGCTTCTTTTCCTTGGGCTTCTCCTCTTTACCTTTATCTCCAGACTTGGTAAAAATAATTTCTCTGTTGGGATCAGCAGCTTGCACCTTAATCATTGTCATATCAGCAGCTGCTATGATTTTCAAAGATGTGCCCCTGGGCACTACTGCTTCTGGGTGCAATTTCATATAATCATCAACATTGAAAAATTTGTTAGCTTTTTCAAACCTTTTGAGCTCTTCCTTCCTATATTTAGACATGGTAGTATATTCTGAGGGATCCTTTCCTTCAGCTCTGACATTATTGATCATAGAAAGGCCAACAAGTTCTTGGAACCTGGCCATCCTAGCACTTATTGTAGTTTCTGGATCTTCAAAAGGTACAGGTGGAGAAGTAAGTCTGTTAGATCTTTCAGCTTGTTGATGTTTAGGAAGTTTTTGATGTTGTTGCTGTTGATGTTGTTGCTGTTGTTGAGGTTGGTGCTACTTGCTAGATGGATACTGTCTTTGCTGGTTGCTTTCTGAGGATGAGGACCTACCCTGATGTCTTTGATAAGTTTGAAATTGGATAGTCCTTTGAGAAGTTGTGCCTGAAGTACTAGCAGCTAGAGGAGGAGGTGGAGGAGGGTCCTTTCTGTATCTGTGAGTTGGTGGAGGGGAATATCTTCTACTTTTCTTTCTCTCTTTTTGTTCATTCATGGATAACCACATCCAAGCAGGCATTCCATTATAAGGAGTAATTTTCTGAAGAATGTAGTAGGAGTATCATTAACTGTATTTGGTTTGGGAGCAGGAGGAGGAGGTGCTTTCCTCTTCTTAGATACTTTCTTCTTCTTTGGATCCTCATCAGAATCCTCATCTTCATCATCATCCTCATCTTCAGACTCTTAAGGATTATCATATAGATCATTCAAAGCTTTCAGGGCCTCAGCAGAAATAATGGGATTCTCAGTCTGAGATAGAGCTGGAGGAGAAACTGTAATAGGAGCTGGAGAACTATCTATTACAGTGCTTTCAGCAATTGTCTTATTCTCTTCTTTAATATCAGCCAAGATCAAAGCATCAAGATCTGGCATAGGAGAGTCATCCATTACAAAGCTTGGTGCAGAAAAAGTTTCTGGAGGGGATTTAATGACTGTATGTTCTGGAGTAGCAAAACTATCTTTGAGTTGCTTATCAACTGTAGGACTTATAGGAGAAGAATATGGAACAATAGCCAAAGATGGCTTAGTATAGTCTTCTGGAAGGAAACTCAAATATGCAGTGTCAAAAATTTTCAACAAATTTACTAAATCTACTGTGGGATTTATAATGAAATCACCAGCAGTATTTATTGCTTCTGTTACTGACTCATCCATGTCCATGTCAGTTTCAATAAAATGAAGAAAATCAATTGAATTTAACTCAGCATCTACATCTGCTGGTACTTCTACTGGAACTACTGCTGCTGCTACTGCTGTGTCTACTACTGCATCTGCTACTGGTTCTGCTGCAGGATCTTCATCAAGCATCTTCCCCTACCTGGTTTCAGTGTGAACTGGAGCCAGGCCCCTTACTGAAGATGGGGCAGCAGTGAGGGTAGAAATTTGGGCAGAGAGGGAAGATATAGAAATAGCAAGAGGTATAATGGCCTCTACTATTATTGTTTTGAGGAGGGATGTGATGAGGGCAATGATAGAAGAAATTGCGGAGGGGTCCAATGGTGGAGGTTCAGAAGGTGTTCCATAAGGTGGTTGAGTGGAGACAGATGGAGGGATGGTAGTAGTTAGTGGGGTTGGAGGAGGAGCATCTAGCATTTGGACATACTGTGTGGATTGATTTGGAGGAGGAGTAGTGGGAGGAGATGACAGAAGATTGAAAGAGGGTATGAAGGACAGATGTGGTGGAAGAGGAGATGAAGGTGGTGTTGGAGCTGGTGAAGCATGAGGAGATTGGGCTGGTGTTCCATGTGGAGATGGAGGAGCTATAGAAAGATGAGTATGTGTTGGAGAGATATGAATGGGGGAAGATGGAGGTGTGGGAGTATGAATGATGGTGTGGACTGTGGAGGGAAGTTGTGTTTGAATTGCTGGAAGGGTTGGTTGTGAAGGAGTGATCTCTTCAGAAGGGTGGGGAGTGGCTGTAACAGCCCTTGTGCTCTCAGAAGCTCTGGTGCCAGAGGAGGAGGCCTTAGAAGGCTTTGTTATTGTCCTCTCCCACCTGCCAAACAAGGTACAGGTAATCCTTTTGCTGGCATTGATGAATATGGTCGGGGAGACCAGTGATTCAGCAGCTTTTTCCTTCAAAAAGATCCCCAGGATCCTTCCAAAACACACTTCCTTTTTGTTGTTCTTTTTCTTGATCAGATCAAAGATGATCTGAGCACAGTTCACTTATTTCTTGTTGACTACTGCACACATAGCCAGAAATTGAAGCCTGGTTATATAATCATGTGCATTATTCTTGCCCAACAAGACTTTCCCAACAATATCTACAAGAAACTTAAATTCTGCAGACAAATATTTCTTCAGCAATTTAGTAGGGTTATCTCCAGAGTAACCCATCATACTCAGCATTTGATCATATTCTTCAGAATCAACTTCCAGTTCTTCTTCACCATTGTTCAACACAAAAATTACAGTTAATATGGCGGGAGAGAGAGAGATAGCGTTACCCGCAATTGATCCAACCATTGTGTTCTCCTCTGTTGTTGAAGATGTATAAACTCATTCTCTGATTTCAGTTCCAGATAGCTTGATCCTTGTTGTCATCAAGGTCTTCAGTTGATGTTCTTCCAGAAGTTGCAGAATATCCAGAAATATGGTGTCTGAATGCTGAAACAAATCAAAGTCAACATCGAAGCCGGTATTGAACTTCATCGCAGCAAGGTTTCCTGTTGGAATCGCCATGAGAGTACCTACAAGAGAAAACGACGATCAAGTACAAAGGAAAAGAAAGCTCGGGACGGAGGTCGAAGAAATCCTTGATATAGGGTTTTTCAGAATATGAATCGACAAACTCAGTTCCACGAAAATTAAAACATTCTTCAATCTGGGTTCGACAAAATAATTTAGAGTTAAACAATTCGTCGAGCTCAGTCTGAAGATCGAAAGTTTTCTGAAGTGGATTTGTCGATCTCCATTTGACGAAAATAACTTCACTCACAGAGAGTTCGTCGACCTCCGTTCGACGAATATCTCCCGAACTGACCCTAGTTCGTCGAGCTCCGTTCAACGAACTATGGAAAATTCGTCGAGTGCAGATAGAAACTAAACTAAGTCTTCTCCATTGATCATTCCAAGCTGATTTATAAAAAACAGATGGTGTCTTTCATCTAGAGGTTTGGTGAAAATGTCAGCTCTTTGTAAATCAGTGTAGATATCGACAAGTTTAATTTTGTTTTTTTCTACACACTCTCTTATGAAATGATGCCTAATATCTATATGCTTAGTCCTACTGTGATGGACTGGATTTTGTGATGTGGCTATAGAACTTGTGTTATCACAAAATAGAGTTGAATTATTTAAGTTGAGACCATAGTCTAGAAGTTGATTTTGAATCCACCGCATCTGGGAACAATAGCTGCCAGCTGTAATGTATTCTGCCTCAGCAGTTGAGGTAGACACAGATGACTGTTTCTTACAAAACCAGGACACTAATCTCATACCCAGGAACTGGCAGGTTCCTGAAGTACTTTTCTTGTCTACCCTGAATCCAGCAAAATCAGCATCTGAGTATCCAATTAACTCAAATTCTGATTCAGTAGGATACCATAGGCCTAGACTTGGACAACTCTTTATATATCTTAAAATTCTTTTTAAAAAAATTAGATGAGATTCTTTAGGGTTCACTTGGAACCTAACACAAAGGCATGTGGCAAACATGATATCAGGTCTGCTAGCTGTAAGATATAATAGGGACCCAATAATGCCCCTATATAATTTTTGGTCAACAGGTTTCCCATGTGGATCAGAGTCAATTACAGCATTTGTAGCCATAGGTGTTTTCTTTACTGAGGCATCAGCCATCTCAAACTTTTTGATAAGCTCTTTTGCATATTTAGCTTGGGAGATGAAGATGCCATCAGGGAGCTGCTTCACTTGGAGACTAAGGAAGTAGGAGAGCTCACCCATGCTACTCATGTTAAATTTGGAATGCATGAGGTCAGAGAACCTCTTGCATAATTTGGAATTAGTAGACCCAAATATGATGTCATCCACATATATTTGTACTAACAATGTTTGGTGCTTATGATGTTTAGTGAAAATTATCTTATCTACTATGCCTCTAATGAACTTATGCTCTATCAAAAAGCTAGCTAAGGTATCATACCAAGCTCTTGGAGCTTGCTTTAGACCATAGAGGGCTTTATGCAATTTAAAAACATGATAAGGGTGAGTTGGAGAAATAAAACATGGAGGTTGTTCAACATAAACGTGTTCTTTTAGTACTCCATTCAGAAAAGCACTTTTCACATCCATCTGGTACACTTTGAATTTCTTGTAGGCAGCATAGGCCAAAAATATTCTGATGGCCTCTAACCTTGCAACTGGTGCAAAGGTTTGATCATAATCTATGCCTTCTTCCTACATATATCCTTGAGCAACAAGCCTAGCCTTGTTCCTCACTATTGTACCTTGGCATCTAGTTTATTTTTGTATACCCATTTGGTTCCAATGACTGGGTAGTCTTGGGGTCTTGGAATCAAATTCCAATCTCTACATCTCTCAAACTGGTTGAGTTCCTCTTGCAGTGCAATGATCTAGTGTTGATCCTGCTCAGCATCTTTTATGGATTGAGGTTCAACATGAGAGAGAAAGCAGGCATGCATCAAATCTTGGTTGAGTTGATGCCTTGTCTGTACACCAACTGATATGTCTCCAATCACTTGAGATCTAGGGTGATCTCATAGTGTGACAAGATCATTTGGTGGAGTTAGTTCAGCAACAGCATTTTGAATTAATTCCTCTTGTGGAATTGAGTTTGCTGTTGAGGGAAATTCAATTCCTTCAATGGTTTCTTATTCACTTTCTTCATTGACTTGTGGAGAAGGATGTGTTGGAACCTCTTAGGTGAGGTTAAGTCCATCCAAACTCTCACACAAGTGAGGTACTTACCAAGTGCTATTGGTAGGAATCTTTTTCTCCTTGCAAGACATATTAGTTTCATCAAATGTAACATGAATGGATTCCTCAATTTCTAAGGATGATTTATTAAAGACCCTATAAGCTTTGCTTACTTGGGAATATCCTAGAAAAATTCCCTCTTCAGCCTTAGCTTCAAACTTCCTAATGTATTTCTTGTTGTTGTTATGTATATAACACACACATCCAAATACTTTAAAGTAGTTGATTTTAGGTTTCTTCCCTTTAAGTAATTCATTGGGAGTCCTATTCTTCAGTTTTTGTATTAGGCTTCTGTTCAGGACATAATTTGCAGTGTTTATAGCCTTTGCCCAAAAGGTTAGTGGCAAGTAAGCATCTGCAAGTAATGTACCTGCAGCTTCAATTAGGGTCATATTTTTTCTTTCAGCTACTCCATTTTGTTGGGGAGTTCTAAGAGCTGAGAAGCAGTGTCTAATACCTTCCTTCTCACAGAAGTCATGCATAAGAAGAGACTCAAACTCTGTACCAAGATCACTTCTGATCAATGCAACATGAGTAGAGTACTCAAACTGTATGGTCCTGAGAAAATCTGTAAGAACCTTAAAGGTATCTGACTTAGATCTCAGAAAGGACACCCAAGTGAACCTTGAGAAGTCATCTACAATAACTAAGGTGTAGGATTCCCCCCTAGGCTTTGTACAGCAATGGATCCAAAGAGATCCATGTGTAGCAAATACAAAATGCTAGGTGAATCACTTTTATTTACTGATTTAAACCTACATTTAGTTTGCTTGCCTAGTTGACAAGCCCTGCAAAGGCCTTCCTTCTTGTACGGAGTAGAAGGTAATCCTCTTACAAGACTGTCTTTTGATAGCCTAGCAATGTTTTTCATGTTAACATGTCCTAGACTTTTATGTCACAACTCATTTTGATTGCAAATAATATTAAGCAAACAAATGTCTGATTTGGCAAAAAGAAAATCAACTAAGTATATGTTCCCTTGCCTATTTCCAATTAAAGCTTTTAGCTTTTCTTTATTAGAAATAATGCAAGAAGTTGAGTTGAAATGTACCTGATAACCTTCATAACATAATTGACTTATGGAGAATCTGGTTATGCTTGAGACCACTTACATAGCTCACGTTCTTGAAGGTGACTGCTCCAATCTTCACTTCTCCATAGCCTTCAGACTGGTCACACTTGGAATCACCAAAAATTACCTTTGCCCCTAGCTTGTACTTATAGTTGGTTAGGTTGTCCTTGCTGCCAGTCATATGTTTGGAGCAGCCACTGTCCATTTACAGAAAACTCTGGTTGAGATTTGTATCCTAGTGGATGATATCTTCTAGGTGGTATGATCTAATCAGCCAATGGATTAAATGGTTTCCTAGATTTGTTGAAGTTGCTGTTATAGTTATAATTTTTATTAAGTCTTTCTGGGTTCGACGAATTATTGTGAGTTCGTCGACCAGAGTTCGACGAATTAGGATGAGATCGTCGATCTCTGCCCAGAGAATGAACATAGTCATTTTTTGTGCCCCAAGTTCATCGACGTCTGCTCGATGTGTAATAGCCCAATATTTTTTAGCAGGCTATTTTCGGGTGACACGGCCTGGGACACGGGCGTGTCCCATGGCGTGTCCTGCTTGGGTGCGAGCCGTCACGAGATCGACGAAAATCGTTCGACGAATAGTGTTCGGCAGGAACACGCCAGGCGACACGGGCATATCGGAGGGCGTGTCTCCTTGCGTTCGACGAAATTTGCTCGACGATCGTCGAGTGTCGAGATGTGGTCGACGTTTATCAAGTGCAGTGAACACGGCCTGTGACACGGGTGTTCACTGGGCGTGTCCCTTTTGGTTCGACGAACTCAGCCCGACGATTTTAAGCTAGGGCGTGTCGAGTGTCGTGTATGGGCACACGTCCTGGGACATGGGCGTGTCACAGGCCGTGTGAGTCTCGGGTGATTTTGGGATTTTTTCAGCCTAATGAACATGGCCACAGACATGGGCATGTCTGAAGACGTGTTGGATGACACGGCCCATGACACGGGCGTGTCACATGGGCGTGTGACTGGTTTGGATAAGTCGGTTGAGCACCACTTGAGGCACACGGCCTGGGACACGGGCGTATCACAGGCCGTGTCAAGAAAAAATTAGGCTTTTCTGGCAAATTTATGGTCGTCCATTCCTTCAGCTGGGATTCAAGGGCTGAGCTTCTTTCCTGTTTCCTTAAGGCCGAAAACTGAGAACATATTCTCATTTGATTAGTGCCTTCATCTTTCTACAAGTTAGAGAGAGAAAGGGAGAGGAAGAAGGAGGAAGAAGAAGGGCTGCTGCTGGTGGAGCTTGAGAGTGTCAAGCTGCGTTTCGAGGCTAGTTTTGTGGAGGAAAACCTCTTTCTCGCCAACTAGGAGCTTCATGGCACTGAAGCGGTCTTCAAGGGTAACGACTTTTCTTCCTAGCCATGTGAAAGCATCCTTTTGGCATATGTTTGTGATTCCCCCACCAAGAGGTGGTTGTTTTTGGGAGTCTGTGGGTGGATGCATGAAATCCCCTTTTGTTGGCATATAGATCCGGAAATGGAGTACAGAATAGGCATGTTGTGTGAAGCCCATCTGGACAGGTTGGTCTGGATTGGTGATGTTGCATACGAGTCGGAGAAGACTCCATGATAAACGTGTAGTTTAAGGATTCAACGGATTATACCTGTGAAGAGTAGTAGTAGGAAGTACTGGAGTGGTAGTCCAGGAAAATATCCGTGTTATGCTTGTGCTATTGGGTCGTACCTGTGAATGAGTAACAGGAAGTACTGGTGTGACCAGGAAAGGCCCTTTGTGATGCTTGATGTCGTAGGGTGTCCACCTGTGAAGAGAGTAACAAGAAGTATAGGTGTGCCCAGGAAAGACCCCTGACATTTGTGATATTGCGGTGTCGTACCTGTGAATGAGTAACAGGATGTAGTGGGGTGCCCAGGAAAGACCCGCTGATGTTGTGAGATTAATGGGTGTAGAGAAATACCCAGGCTGAATGCCAGAACAGGATCGGTGAGACCTACCAGTGCCTTTATATAGCCGCGAGTACGCCGTGCTCGGTGATGGCAAGGCGATTTGAGCAACGGGAGGTGGAGGATCCGACCTGCGTTATGTCCGTCTGACGTGAGACCAGAAGGTGCGGTCTGTTGGAGCGCATAGCAAGAGTCTTAGGCCTGCGCGTCGTGAGACCATGGGGGGCTAATGGACAATCTCGGTTCACTAAGACGATAAAACTCTGGCTGCACGCCATGGAGTAAATGCTCAAGAGATTTACCGTTGGGTTGTGACCCTGATACGGTGGTGGGCAACTGATTTGCCAGTACACCAAGAATGTGCCCTGAGTGCACGGACCGTTGGGCCGGGTGGCTGACGGTTGTGATGGCATGTGTGCGTAAAAGCACATTATATGAAATATATTGCCATGCTTGTGATATAATATCCCTGCAGGGAAGATTACCGCTGCCCCGAGAAAAGGGGTAGGGTCGTTATAATTTGGTCAGCTGAACGCTGACTGTTGCTTCTGTTTGCCACCGTTGGGTGGACTGTCCCTGTATAGGTGCTGGAGATCCAAGCGGGATGCATAAAGGTTAAGGTCCCTGCTGCTGCTACTGCTAGCCCTCGAAGGCTATTTGGAAATGCTTGTTGTGTTTTCTTTTATTGTGGTCGGCCTGCGCGCCAATGTTTAGGCCACTGTTTGAAAGCCTTGTAAGTCCATAAGGCCAATGATGTTGACATGTTGTAAGACATTCCTATATGCTATAAAATATGGTGTTTTATATGTTGGACATTCAAGAGAGGAGTTCAACTGGTAGTATAGGCTTCCGCTAGAATGCTTTGTGCTAGGTGCGCTGCGCTACTCTGGTATGACTCCGTAGCTTCGTCGTCTGTTTTATGATATATACTTTGGGTCCCCGGCCGTACCTTCTAATATATGTTATATGAACGGATGGGGTTGTTACATTTTTGGTATCAGCTGTCTTGGTCTTTTCCTCTTGAAGTCATGGTCGACTTCTTTTGTGGGGTGGCGAGCACGTGTTTGTGCAAACCACATTTCTACGAGTGAACTCCTGAATGTCCATGATAGGATTGCAAATTGTTGTGTTTAGGGAACCTGTGTGTTCCTATTTTGTGTTGTTTGCTTGTGTAAGGCCGCTAATGTGTGTGTCTTGTCCACATTTAGGTGATACGGAGTGGAGCCGGGCAGTCAGAGCCCCAGCATTCTGATAAAAGTACGGCACCAGTCGCGGTGCCTACACCTCCACCGTCTGCAGAACATGTGTGTTTAGTTGCTGAGGCTTTTTTTGCCATGATCCAAGGTCGACCACTTGGGCAGGAGCAACCGGCTATGAGGCGAGAACAGGTAGTGGCAAGGCCTGAACCTGTAGTGGATGTGGCTCCTCGAGCGGCTGAGAAGCAGCTGACGCGGTTTATGAGTTTCCACCCGCCTACGTTTTTGGGAGCGGGAACTCCTACGAAGGCTGAGGATTGGTTATCGCGCGTCAAGCTAGTCATGACGGTGATTGGAACTGAGGAGCATCAGAAAGTCACCTTAGCTGCCTTCTTGCTTGAAGGAGAAGCTAGATTGTGGTGGTATGAGATGGAGTTGCATCACTTAGCGGGTCGTCCCTTAACACAAGTCTCGATGGAAGAATTCTCCCGACTCTTCCTAGCGAAGCACCTTCCTGCGGCGCAACGGATTTCCATGGAGAATAAATTCCAATGGCTGACACAAGGTGATGGCAGTGTTGATGCGTACCTGCAGGAGTTTACTCGCTTAGGGCGGTATGCGGGTTCTATTTTTGCTGATGAGCAGAGGAAGACAAATCGGTTCTATGAAGGACTGAGGGACGAGTTGAGGTTCCTGGTGTCTAGTTTTATGAACCAAGGCTTCCAGTAGTTGGTCACACTGTGAGTGCGCTGGAAAAGGATATGAAGAGGGTGCAGGGGAAGAGAGCTTTGGCTGTGACGCAACCGGAGTGGAAGGTGCCCCGATCTGGGAAACCATTTTATAAGAAGAAATGGGGCAAGAAGTCCAAGACAAGTGGACAAGCTCCTTCATCAGTTGCAATGGGAGCAACGTCAGGGGCTACCTCAAAGCCAGATACTCGTACATGCTATAATTGTGGTCGGGTGGGGCATATAGCTCGAGATTGTCGGGTGCCGCCAAAGAGTGAAAAGAAGGCGGGAGCGTCGTATGCGGAGAAGGGCAAAGCGGTGGTGGACTACCCTGCCTCTCAGGCGCAACCCCGGTTCTACAATCTTGGCCTGTAGGAGGCCATCAAGTAGAGTGACGTTGTTACAGGTATGAGTTTAGTTTTGCATATGCTATTGCTTGTATGCTTTGCTTAGTACATATCTGTTTGTGGTTTGTGTGTGTGACATGATTGTCACAGGCTTTGTGATGATTCAGGACACACTGGCACAAGCACTGTTTGATATGGGTATGTCGCATTCTTTTCTGTCTAGCGAGTTTATAGCGCGGCTTGGGATAACTAGTCGTGCAAAGACAGATAGCATCAGAGTGATGTTGTCGAATGGTTGTTGGATGTTTGCAGATCAAGCTTGCGATGCGGCAGATCAAGCTTGCGATGTGACAGCATGCCTTGATTGATTGCCAGTCCAAAGAGATCACATTGGGCCAGAATACCGAACAGGAGACAAAGTTTGCGGGTATGTGAGGAGTAGGTGGGACGTTGATGTCTGCACTCCAGGTAGTCAAGGCTGTTCGGAAGGGTGCGGAGTGTTACTTCGCACTGATTCAGGCTATTGAGCCGAAAGCCAGTGTGTGCGAGGTTCCGATTGTGGCGGAATTTACAGATGTGTTTCCCACGGATCACCCTAGGCTACCACCCCAGCGGGAGATTGACTTCATGATCGAGTTGGTGCCAAGTGCGAAACCTGTGGCCTGCTCGCCATATCGCGTCGCGCCAAAAGAGATGGCCGAGTTGAAGGTCCAACTACAAGAATTGTTGGAGCAAGGTTATTTACGCCCAAGCATGTCACCTTGGAGCGCGCATGTGCTTTTTGTAAAGAAGAAAGATGGTGGGTTGCGGTTATATATTGACTACCGTGAACTGAATAAGCTGACCGAGAAGAATAAATATCTGATACCCCGGATTGATGAGTTATTCGATCAGCTGGTGGGCTCGACCGTCTATTCGAAGTTGGACCTGAAATCTGGATATTACCAGTTGAGAATTCGGGAAGGTGACATTCCCAAAACCGCATTTGGAACGCGTTACGGACACTATGAGTTCACAGTCATGCCATTTGGACTGTGCAATGCGCCCTCGGTGTTTATGGATTTGATGCACCGCACGTTCCGAGAGTACCTGGATTTGTTTGTGATAGTGTTCATTGATGATATCCTGGTGTACTCGAAGTCAGAAGCTGAGCATGAGACTCACTTGTGGTTGGTGTTGAATACATTGAGGCAAAAGCAGCTCTATGCCAAGTTCTCGAAGTGCGAGTTTTGGCTATCGTCGGTGGCTTTTCTTGGCCATATGGTGAGTGCAACGGGCATTGTAGTGGATCCAGCGAAGATAAGTTCCATACAAGAGTGGCCAATGTTTTCTTCTGTGGCCGAGGTCAGGAGTTTCCTTGGACTTGCGGGCTACTACCGAAGATTTGTTGAAAACTTCTCGCGGATTGCTTTGCCGCTAACCACACTGACGCGGAAAGATCAGAAGTTCGTTTGGACGCCAGAGTGCGCACGAGCTTTTGAAGAGCTAAAGGTTCGGTTGACCACGGCGCCGGTGTTGTCTTCGTCAAGTGGGACCGATGGATTTGTGATTTATAGTGATGCCTCAGGGAGCGGCTTAGGCTACGTTCTTCTGCAAAATGGAAAGGTAATTGCTTATGGCTCACGCCACCTGAAGGTGCATGGGCAAAATTATCTCGTCCATGACTTGGAATTAGCGGCGGTGATTTTTGCACTAAAGTTGTGGCGACACTACCTTTATGGAGTGAAGGTGGAGATCTATACAGATCACAAGAGCCTAAAGTACCTATTGGAGCAGAAAGATTTGAACATACGACAACGAAGGTGGTTGGAGTTCCTTGGGGACTACACTTTTGAAATTCACTATACTCCCGGGAAGGGGAATGTTGTCGCGGATGCCTTGAGTCAGAGGGTTCCGGCTAGAGCGAATTGGTTACAAAGGCATGATGAACGTCTTATCCAGGAACTGGAAGCATTAGAGATATATTGTGTTGACAAAAATGTCACTGCCAATGCATGTTTGAACTGGATGGAGGTGCAATGTGACCTTGCGGACCGAGTTCGACGGGCAACGGAGTTGGATGAAGATCTCTTATGCTATGTTAACGAAGGGCCAGAGGGCAAATTCGCCTGGAATGACGGTCTTTTGCGAAAAGAGGGCCGTTTGTGCATCCCGAATGTGGGTAAATTGAGGGAATAACTGATGTATGAAGCACATTATACAAAGTATTCCATTCACCCCGGGAGCACGAAGATGTTCAATGATATGAAAAAGCTATTCTGGTGGCCAGGGCTAAAGAAAGATGTTGCCCTCTATGTGGCCAAATGCCAAACATGTGCGATGGTGAAGGCGGAATGCCAAAAGCCGGGCGGTTATTTGAAGTCTCTACCGATCCCAGAATGGAAATTTGATGATATTTCCATGGATTTTGTGCACGGGTTGTCGAGATCGCAGCGAGGAAATGATTCCATTTGGGTGATTGTTGACCGGCTAACTAAAGTGGCACATTTTCTCCTGAACAGGCTTGATGATTCGGTCGAAAGTTTGGCAAAATTATATGTTGACCAGATTGTACGGCTTCACGGTATTCCTCGGAGCATCGTCAGTGATCGAGATGGGCAATTCACGTCAAATGATTGGAGGCTAGTTCACCGACTGTTGGGCACGAAGTTGACTTTCAGTACGGCCTTTCATCCCCAAACGGATGGCCAAACTGAACATACCAACAGAACGATGGAGGACATGCTCCGAATGTGCGCCCTCGACTTCGGAAAGAGATGGGAAGATCATCTCTATATGGTGGAGTTTGCGTATAATAACAGCTACCAGGCGAGCATTGAGATGGCACCATATGAAGCGCTATATGGAAGAAAGTGTCGTACTCCCTAGGCTTGGGTAGAAGCGGGCGAAACTCGAGTGTATAACCCAAATGAGGTTGATGAAGCAAATTCTACCATACGAACTATTCGAGAGAAGCTACTTATTGCTCAAGATTGACAAGCTAAGTACTACAACGCCAAGCACCGGAACGTGGAATTTGCGGTTGGTGATTGGGTCTACTTGAAGATCAATCCCTTCAAAGGTGTCTCACGGATTCGACGTTTGAAAAAGTTGAGTCCAAGATATTTGGGTCCCTTTAAAGTGGTTGAGCGAGTTGGAGAAGCGGCATATCGGCTAGCTCTGTCGGCAGACTTGAGTGGATTACATGATGTATTTCACATCTCGATGCTTCGGAAGGCAGTTAAAAATCCTGCTCAAGTGATCGCGAATGATCATGTGCCGGTGGAGTATGGGCTAACAACGAGAGTTAGACCCATTCAGATCAAGGATCGAGCCGAGAAACAGTTGCGGAACAAGACGGTCAGTATGGTGAAAGTCCGATGGGACAACTGTGGCCGTGAGGACCTTACACGGGAGCGAGAGCAAACCATGCGAGAGGAGTTTCCCGAGTTATTTTTGTAATCCGTGGAGAGAATGTTGTTGTAACATAAGAATTTTAATGTTATAACTATTTGGTTGTTGATTGTTGGTTGCCTTCCTGTGTCTTAATTTCGAGGACGAAATTTTTTGTAGGAGGGGAGGGTTGTAACAGCCCAATATTTTTCAGCAGGCCATTTTCGGGTGACACAGCCTGGGATACGGGCATGTCCCAGGGCGTGTCCTGCTTGGGTGCGAGCCGTCGCGAGATCGATGAAAATCGTTCGACGAACAGTGTTCGGCAGGAAGACGCCAGGCGACACGGGCATGTCAGAGGGCGTGTCTCCTTGCATTCGACGAAATTTGCTCGACGATTGTCGAGTGTCGAGATGTGGTCGACGTTTGTCAAGTGCAGTGAACACGGCCTGTGACACGGGCGTGTCACAGGGCGTGTCCCTTTTGGTTCGACGAACTCAGCCCGATGATTTTGAGCTGGGGCGTGTCGAGTGTCGTGTATGGGCACACGGCCTGGGACCTGGGCGTGTCATAGGTCGTGTGAGTCTCGGGTGATTTTGGGATTTTTTTCAGCCTGATGAACACGGCCACAGATATGGGCGTGTATGAAGGCGTGTTGGGTGACACGGCCCATGACACGGGCGTGTCACTGGTTTTGATAAGTCGGTTGAGCACCGCTTGAGGCATATGGCCTGGGACACGGGCGTGTCACAGGCCGTGTCAGGCAAAAAATAGGCTTTTCTAGCAAATTTGTGGTTGTCCATTCCTTCAGCTGGGATTCAAGGGCTGAGCTTATTTCATGTTTCCTTAAGGCCGAAAACTGAGAACATATTCTCATTTGATTAGTGCCTTCATCTTTCTACAAGTTAGAGAGAGAAAGGGAGAGGAAGAAGGAGGAAGAAGAAGGGTTGCTGCTGGTGGAGCTTGAGAGTGTCAAGCTACGTTCTGAGGCCAGTTTTGTGGAGGAAAACCTCTTTCTTGCCAACTAGGAGCTTCATGGCACCGAAGCGGTCTTCAAGGGTAACGACCTTTCTTCCTAGCCATTTGAAGGCTTCCTTTTGGCATATGTTTGTGATTCCCCCACCAAGAGGTGGCTGTTTTTGGGAGTCTTTGGGTGGATGCATGAAATCCCCTTTTGTTGGCATATAGATCCAGAAATGGAGTACGGAATAGGCATGTTGTGTGAAGCCCATCTGGACAGGTTGGTCTGGATTGGTGATGTTGCATACGAATCAGAGAAGACTCCGTGATAAACGTGTAGTTTAAGAAGTCAACGGATTATGCCTGTGAAGAGTAGTAGCAGGAAGTACTGGAGTGGTAATCCAGGAAAATATCTGTGTTATGCTTGTGCTATTGGGTCGTACCTGTGAATGAGTAACAGGAAGTACTGGTGTGACCAGGAAAGGCCCTTTGTGATGCTTGATGTCGTAGGGTGTCCACCTGTGAAGAGAGTAACAGGAAGTACTGGTGTGCCCAAGAAAGACCCCTGACATTTGTGATATTGCGGTGTCGTACCTGTGAATGAGTAACATGATGTACTGGGGTGCCCAGGAAATACCCGCTGATGTTGTGAGATGAATGGGTGTAGAGAAATACCCAGGCTGAATGCCAGAACAGGATCGGTGAGACCTACCAGCGCCTTTATATAGCCGCGAGTACGCCGTGCTCGGTGATGGCAAGGCGATTTGAGCAACAGGGGGTCGAGGATCCGACCTGCGTTATGTCCGTCTGACGTGAGACCAGAAGGTGTGGTCTGTTGGAGCGCATAGCAAGAGTCTTAGGCCTGCGCGTCGTGAGACCATAGGGGGCTAAGGGCCAATCCCGGTTCACTAAGACGATAAAACTCCGGCTGCACGCCATGGAGTAAATGCTCAAGAGAGTTACCGTTGGGTTGTGACCCTGATACGGTGGTGGGCAACTGATTTGCCAGTACACCAAGAATGTGCCCTGAGTGTACGGACCGTTGGGCCGGGTGGCTGACGGTTGTGATGGCAGCTGTGCGTAAAAGCACATTATATGAAATATATTCTCATGCTTGTGATATGATATGCCTGCATGGAAGATTACCGCTGCCCCGAGAAAAGGGGTAGGGTGGTTATAATTTGGTCAGCTGGACGCTAATCGTTGCTTCTGTTTGCCACCGTTGGGTGGATTGTCCCTGTACAAGTGCTGGAGAGCCAAGCGGGACGCATAGAGGTTGAGGTCCCTGCTGCTGTTGCTGCTGCTACTGCTAGCCCTCGAAGGCTATTTGGAAATGCTTGTTGTGTTTTCTTTTATTGTGGCCGGCCTGCGTGACAATGTTTAGGCCACTGTTTGAAAGCCTTGTAAGGCCATAAGTCCAATGATGTTGACATGTTGTAAGAAATTCCTATATGTTATAAAATATGGTGTTTAATATGTTGGACATTCAAGAGAGGAGTTCAAGTGGTAGTATAGGCTTCCGCTAGAATGCTTTGTGCTAGGTGCGCTGCGCTACTCTGGTATCACTCCGTAGCTTCGTCGTCTGTTTTGTGATATATGTTGTGGGGCCCTGGCCGGACCTTCTAGTATATATTATATGAACGGATGGGGTTGTTACACGATGAACCATATAGAGTTCATCAATCACAGTTAGATGAATGATTATATCAATGATTTGCATTCAGCGTTAGTCGAGTTGAGTTTGACGAACAGGTCATATTTCGTCGATCTGAGTTCGACGAAATCTACTGAACTTTGTTTTTACTTGTTTTCTGGTTTCTGTTATTTTGCCCTATTGATTTTGGAACAACTTCTAAGGTTTGTTTATTGTTCATTATTTCTTTCCCCTTAGCTGAAACAAACTTGATGGGGGTTGACAAAATGTTTTTCTTGATAATGGGGGGCAAAACTGATGATGCACCCAAGCCCAGCTTGCCATTCAATCTGGCATTAACTGTACTTGTAATGTCCATCAGCTTGAGGCTTCTCCCCTTGAGAGTCTCCTCAAGTTGTTTAGCCTCACATAACTCAGTCTTTAACATTATAATTTGTTCATTAGCTAAGATTAATTCATCCTTTAACCTATTATTTTCAGAGTTAATAGTCTCTAGGTTTCCTAGTTTTTCCCTAAGAGTCTTAATTTCCTTTTCTGAGTTAATTATATATACGCACATGGTTTTGAATTCAGATTTAAATGATTCAGAATTATAATCAAAAGAAGATAATACCCTATCAGCTTCAGAATCTAAAACTGCTTCATTGTCAGAATCTTCTTCTTCTGAATGACTCATGGAGGCATCAATGGCCATTAGGCAGACTTCTTTGGGCCTTGCCTTTTCTTCATCTTCACTGGAGCTGGAAGATGTTGATTCATCCTCAGTTTTACTACAGGATTCAGCCACAAATCCTTTCTCCTTCTTCTTGTATTTTCTGGAGGAAGGCATGTTGTTGTGCTGTCTTCTTGTGTCCTTCTCTTTTCTCTTCTCCTTCTTATGATTCTCTGGACACTCAGAGAGGAAGTGTCCAGGTTTCCTGCAACCAAAACACACCACTTCTATAGTTGGTGTTTTATCATACCTTGGCTTGTCATCCTGCCTGGATGACTTTCTCATGAAGTCTTTCCTTGCCATCTTATAAAATCTCTTGGCAAATAGATACATCAGTTCTTCATTCATTGTTGGAGTCTCTGTCTCCTTAGCAGCCTTGAAATCAATGATGTGATCTTTTCTTGCTGGAGGAGGTGTACTCTGCTCAGCTGCCTCTCTGGACTTGATCAGCTGTTCATAGGACTTAAGCTTTCCTAAAAGAGATTCAGTGGAAATCTCATTTAGGCTTATGGCCACCTTGATGGGTCAGATCCTTGAATCCCATGAGCTTGGGAAGCACATAAGGATCTTATCATTCACCTCTGTGAGGGTGATATCCTTGTCCAAAGTTTTTAGCTCATTGATGATTGAGCCTAACCTATTGTACATATCAGCTATTGTATCAGCTTCCTCCTTCTTGAAATTCTCATATCGAGATATGAGATTGGATCTCCTGTCCTTCCTTTCATCTGCAGATCCAGCCACCATTTGATTTAGAGAATTCCAGATGGCCTTGGCTGATGTGCATTCATCCACCTTTTGAAAAATGTCATCAGACATTGTTTGGGCCAGAATATTCATGGCCTTGGCATCAGCAGTTTTAGCCTTCTTCTGTGCTTCAGTCCACTCAGGTGGTGGAATTGCATTTGTGCTTGAAGCTGCTATAGATGTAGAGGAAGTGGCTTGAGGAGGACCTGTCATAATAGAATTAAATATATCCTTATCAATAGAGTTCATGTATAATTTGATTCTTGCATTCCAGATGGCAAACTTATTCAGATTGCATACTGGAGGTCTGGTGCTTACATAAGCTTTGTTTTGTGTCATGATGTGTGAGAATAGATCTAATAGGAATGTAAAGACATATCTAACACAGAATCTTTAGTTCAATGGTTAGCTTGTACAACCAAGGGAATCCTGCTCTGATACCAATTGAAAGTGAGGTGTTAGATCTGAAATACTCTAGAGGGGGTGAATATAATATTTTTAAATCCTTTACAGCTTTTGCTATAAATAATAACTACAGAATAAAATTAATAAAGCATAAACACAGCAATCCTAAAAAGACACAAACACAATAAGAACAAAAAGAAAGGGCAACCATACAACACAAGAAATTATAGTGGTTCCCCAACCTGGGTACATCCACTCTTCTACCACCCTGGTAGGAATCCACTCAGATTTTTGATCAGGTGCCTGACACCAATGAGCTTTTGATCAGGTGGCAAAAAGCAAAACCTCAAGTCTTTTGGTCAGGTGAGTTGCAACTAGGAATAACTTTTGAAGGGAGTTATAACCCTTTATACAGTAGGGGGATGAGAGATGATATTGTCTTATCTTTCTCAATATACAACTGAGAAGACTTAAGTGGAAACGATATTAGCAAAGAGCTCCCCCTAAGATGTAGAATGGTTCAGTAAAAACTGGAGCTTTGCTTCAGGGTGATAGGTCTTCAGTCTTTATCAGCCTTGATCAGAAAGTATTCAGGAACTTCTTGACAGATGGATTTGTTATTGTCCTTTGAAGTGTCCTGGAGTGTAGAAGAAGGAAGACTCTTGATCTTGATTTGGTGTTCTTCTTCTTCAGATAGCTGATGTTGTTCTGGTCTAGGGCTTCGTTTCTATATCAGAGTTTTCTATCTTTTTATCTGAGTTCTATCAAGAGAGAACAACAGAGAATTTCTTGTAGCAGACCGACTAACTGTGTATTTGTGTTGTATGTCTATCTCTATATGTCTGTGTATATGTCTGTCCTGGAAAGAAGAGGAAATTTCTTTTATATTTCCTGTCAAGAAATTCTCTTTCAAAATTTGAATTCCTCTGTATTAATTGCTGACGGCCTTGAAAATAAACTGTATTGATTTATTTCCCCGACTGTCCCATGGAAAAATGACAAGCAATAATCCTGGAGAAGACCATAATCAATTCTCTGTTTTACGGTTATATTCAGAGAATATTTTAGCATTGATTACTCAGGAATTATTGTAATAGGAAGGGGACAGAATGAAGGAAATAACTAAGTCTGGATTCATCGAACAGAGAACAGAAATCGTCGAGCTGAGTCCACAGTTCGTCGAGCTGAGAAGCTGTGTTCGTCGACCAGATGGCTTCTATTCGTCGAGCTGAGTTCCAAGATTGTCGAGCAGAGAGTAGAACTTTATTGATTAGAAACTTTGATAATTCTGTGTATGGAGTTCGTCGAGCTGATAACTGGTTTCGTCGACTAAAGTTCAGCAAAGTATTTCTGGACTTAGAATATTTTAGATGCTTCTGGAATGAAGTGTTGAAGTGAAGTATCCAGAAATCATCGACCTGAGAATTTATTTTGTCGAGCTGAAGAGCACTAACTGCTGCTTCATAACTCTTGCCAAAGTGGTCAAAGTTTGTCGAGCTGAGAATCTTGAATTCGTCGACTGGAGATGATTCTGGACTTAGGAAACTGAGAGGCTTCTAGATTAATAAGTTGAAGTAGAGAATCCAGAAATCATCGACCAGAGAACTAAGTTCATCGACTGGAGTCTAGAGAATAAAGTCAGGACTTGGAATGCTGAAGGTAGAGTCCAAAGATCGTCGACCTGAGAATCAAGTTCGTCGAGCTCAGCTCAGAGAAGTTTCTCTGAGATCGTCGAGATGAGCACAACAATCGTCGACCTGAGTTCGACGAATGTCAAACTCATTTTACGGAGTCTTTGGAAATTTTCTAAGTCTTGAGTCTCTGGCAGTCTGATGATGCTTAGTCCATGAGATGTTGAAACTAAGGACTTGGCCTATACTCTAGGACACAACTATGACCCTGGCTATACATGATGGGTCACAAGATCCTAACTTAGTGAACGTAGCCCAAATCAAACTAGGGATCCAACATAAGTTATGATGCTTTGAGTTCACCATCTCTTTTTAGGTTTTAGGCCTTGAATTACTCTTGATTTATCATGGGTTGGAGATATGTTATCGATATATATTCTCCACCTTTGCTTTCATTCTTGGCTAGCCGAGAGGTCGATAGTTTGAAGTGAGCACTCAAGAGTAAAGGGAGTTGTACGCACCCCTCGAGAGAGGCAGACGTCCAAATCTCCCGGATTGAAGTAAAATCCAATAGTGGGGTTCACCGCGTAAAGCAAGCTTTAGGCCTCCAATTTAGACGAGAGTCGATCGGACCTTCCTAAACTCAGTTGGGAACGACTTCGAGAGAAGCATGCTCAAGCCTTAGGAACCTCCACGGTCAAGGACCTTTACCCTATTAAGCTTAGGTTTATTTATCACGTTTTTAATCGACTCTTGCCGAGGTGATTCTTGATCGAGTGCATTTCCATCCATCGTTCTAACCCTTCAGTGTAATCGTTTCTTTTATGCTCTCTTTATTTTTATTGCAAGTAGTCCTCTTTTTTATGCAATATTTCCTTTAGTGTATTTAGTTTTCTTTTATCCTTAGATCTTCCATCGATAAAATAATTGCCTTCGTGTGAGTAGGTTTACTCAACAGTTCCCGGATTTAAATAAGACACTTGTGTCCCCTTACTACAGTTTGATATGTATACTTGCCTAGTTGGATTGCTAGTTCGGCTGCTCTCTTTTCTTAAGCATTGGTCGGGCCATCAAGCAGCCATTACCAACAACCATTTTGAGATAAAGCCTGCGATTCTGAATATGATCAGAAATAATACACAGCATTCTGGTTTGCCGGGTGAGGACCCGTAGCTCCATCTGGCGGAGTTTTTAGAGATTTACGGCACCTTCTGATATGTTGGAATTTCTGATGAGATAGTTAAGCTGAAGCTATTCCAATTTTCGCTGAGGGACATGGCTAAGACCTGGCTTCACACAATTGCCCCTGGGACCGCTACCACATGGGAGGCTCTGTCCTTTATGTTTTTGGCGAAGTTCCACCCAGTGGACAAAATTGTGAATGCCCGAAGGGAAATTGCTACGTTCCGGCAGCTGGACCAAGAGACATTTTCTGAGGCATGGGAGCGTTTTGCTAACCTGCAGCGCCATTGTCCCTAACACAGCTGCGAGCCGTGGAATCTTGTAGAAATATTCTATTTTGGTGTCGAGCCGAACTACCGGGCTATGATCGACGCAGCAGCCGGCGGCACAATTATGAACCTTTCTCTTGAAGAGGCTTTGCGGCTTCTTCGAGGCACGGCCTCCCATAGGACATACTAGACGGCGGGAAGAAATGCTCCTAGGGGGCAAAAAATGTGTTTGATGTGAATGCAGTGATGCAGCAAGCCGAAGCAAGCCACCCTATGATGGATGGAAGAAGGATGCTGACCAGATCGACTACTCCTCCGGCTCCGATTGGGGGCATATCTTGCCAGGGATGTCGAAATCCCGGCCACCACGCTTTTGAATGCCCAGCTGGAGAGTCATTTGCGGAACCGGTAGGTATAACCTTTGATGAAATTGTTAATTTTATAAACAGTCGAAACCGCGCTGCGCCCTATAATAATGTGTATAACCCAAATGCGAGAAATCATCCGAATTGACTCCAAATGGCCCCAAATTCTGGTAGCATTTCCTTGGGTTCATTATAGGCCCATGATAAAAATTTCAGTCATTTTTGACCTCCGCATGATGGGTATTCCCTCTTGCATGTGAAGGGTGAATAAAGGCTTGGGGTGCCTTTAGCAAAAATCTAAATAATAGGGATTTAGCCCATTTGAAACATTAAAAGCCTTTGAAAGCTTGGTCAGATGATTATTAGGGTGAAATATATCTTCAACAAAAGTAATGGGATTTTTGGGATCAAAAATCCCATTATTTGGAATTTTTGAATATTAGGACAATTATTGATAGAAAATTTGAAAATGGGGTTAATGATGAGTTAAAATTCTCAAATTTTGTTAAGAACTCAAGAGAGTCATATTTAACTCCTGAAAAATTTTATGAGCCTTTTAGAGGAATATATCTTGGAATTATGTAGAATTTACAATTTTTCCCCTTTATGGAAATTATTTACAACTGATGAAAATTACAGTAGAAATATTATGTAAAACTTTCTGGTTATTTAATTATGTGTTTATGACCTTGTGTAATTTTCTTGGTATTTTTGGATGTTTCTATAGATTTAAAATCCAAATAATGGTATTTTTGTAATATTTGTCATTTGATGTTTGATGAAACAAATTAATGTCTAGAGTCATGAAATCTTGTATTTGGTATTATTGTAGCAATGTACATCTGCAGTAATGTTCCTAGAATTTTTAGAGACATATTTAATGTACTTCATTTGTAAAGTGGTCAATCCATGGATATTAACTTTAAATACAATTAAATGGAAATATAAATGGGAAAATTACAATACTTGGAAACTAGTCATAATTAGCCTAGGTGATCATCAGGAAAATTTATTAGACCAGGGGGATCACTTAATATAGTACTTCATGTATAAAGTGATGGAGGCCACTTAATTAAATGATTTAATTTAGGGTCTTTTATGACTTAGAGAAATAGTGAAAACTCCACATAATCAATATCATACATCATACCATCCTACGATAAGTGGTTAGGATCACATTGACCAAGATATCGGAAGTCGTACTTTATGGGTAGTATTAGGTCATGGGTAGTGACTAGCACAGTTAGCCTAAACTGCCAGGGCCACAGGGGGATATGATTAACCATAGAGGTGAGAATTGCATTAAAGGAATAAGCCATGGTTGGTCTCTTATAGGTCATTACTGGATCACGAGGAGTGGAGTGCAAACCATAAGGACAGTGGCTAAATCGGAGATCGACGGAAGACCGCCGATTTCCCGGTAATATTTTAAGTCATTAGGATTGTTCCAGAGCAACAACGAGAGTTGGGGGTGAATTATGGGTAGACATCAACTAAAGTAAATATCCTTGAGAAAAGGAGCTTTGGGTTTCATCCCATCATAGTTCCTAGTGCCCCCGAGAGCCCTTCAACGGGTATGCCATCGGCAGTCCTGGGATTAACCCTAAGTCACTAAGTATAATAACCCGTAGACAAGAATAGTCTAATAGGTTAAGCATCGTATCATCATGCTCACTCATGTAGGGTTGGAGGGATTATGGTAAAAATCTCACCCGTGTAGGGTTGGAGGGATTCAGGATGTGTTGGTCCTGCGAGCTGGGAGCTCGGGTTGGAATATCTTGCATGTGCATAAACCTGTGGCGGGTCATGCGGTACTGGGCCAATCGTCACACTGATGGCAGTACGGTGACTCTGGCGAGTCGTGTTGGTTTGAAGGGCCAGTGGGTTATTTTATGCTGCGGTCTGGAGGACGATCCCCGAAAACACACACTCAACCAAAAAGACTGGTGGTAGCCAGCAAGTAGCGCGCAAAGACTCTAGAGTGCACCTAGGACGTGTACAGAGGCGTATGGGAGGTCTAGGCCTGGTAGTGTGATATCCGCCTAGGAGTGGAGATGCCCGCTCCACTACTGTCGTAGCCACAACGGTGGTACCAGAGAGTGATGCTAGCTTCGAAAAGCGGGAACTAAAGGTCTGTGATCACAGAGTCGTTGTGTGTGAGTTGCACTTGCATGATTCATAAATAACCTGCATGCATTCATTCATATTAGGTCATACGTTTCATGGATCCTTATCATATAAATTAGTATGGGCTCTTTTATATGATAAGTTAATTTTGGAAACTCTAACTTATATATTTGTATGGGCACTCATATAAGTTAGGGTACTTCTGTGATGTATATTAGCAGTATATTTTTTATACTTTATTTACAGCACTTTACTCATTTCCAGTTTTACTTACTTTTACACTGTACATGCTTTTACATTTGGACTATATACATAGAACTGCTAGTTTAGATTTACTGCTTATATTCATACTTGGTAGCGTAGATTCCTTATCACCTGCTTCCCTTTTGTTACCCCTTGTTGTCCTCTGCTTCGTCCTCCTGCACGGTGCCTAGGAGTTGCGGGGCGAGGTGCGGAGGAATTACTTAGTCTTTTGACTAATGGTCGGTGACCAAACTATTTTTAGGAGCTCGAGGAGATGGAGCACCAGCACGACCTGCAGGATGAGGTGACAGGACGTGAGGAGCTACTTCCACCACCACCACCTACTACTACAACGATACCTCAGGTGGGATGAGTTCGAGGAGATAGATTTGCTTCCGCATTTTATTTTGTGAGGAGAGTTGATATTCATATACAGGGCAAAATCCCTTTTTACTCTTCTTATTGTTTCTACTTATTATGGGTTGGATGTACTTTCATTTCATTATATGATATGTACTGTGACTGTGGACTGGTTGTGGTTTATTTCTACCTATATACTTCTGTTTCTCATATTGGCCTACAGGTTTATGATTGTGCTAGCCGGTAGAATCGGTGTCTTGCGGTGTCGACTAACCCGTGTGTTAGTGTCACCGTAAGGCGGCGGTTCTGGGCATAAGACCGGGGGCCTCCTTGGTAAGGGGAGGGGTCTTACAGGAATGCTCTAGTTGAGGAGGAGCAACTAACAAAAGAGATAATGCAAGATGAATTATTTGTGGGGTGCAGTTAAAGGTCCCTCCAAAAGTAGTATAAACTGTTATAGGTGATAAAGATATTGATGTTGTTATTGTTGTCCTGCATGCAAAAGAAGGCATGGCAAAGATTGAGGGGGGAGATTCTATCTGAACTCCCAACTCATGAAGTACATGACTTAGTCTCCTCTGAATCTGAAAAAGAGGAATCTAGTCATGATAAAACACACTGCTCAGAACCTTAGCACATCCAGAGAATGGCCAGTTCAAGAGTGATAATGCTCAAGGAACATGGAGTAAGCCAGTACAGGAAGCTCTAGATGAAGGCACATTTGCAAGAATAGATCAGCTGCCACCAACATTCCTAGCTCAGCTAAAGGGTTTGCTAGATAAGCAAAGGAGGGAATTATAAAATTATGTGGATGAAGCCCTCAAGGATGTTAGAAATTATCTGGCAACAGAGATTGATAAGTTGTGAATATACGTATTTTTACTTAGTTTATTTAAGTCATTTTTGTTTATTTTCGTGTTTTTAGTTATTTTTCTTTAATAAAATGATTTCTTATTGTATATATCTTCTAAATTAACTTTATTTTGTTTTCCAAAATTTTTGCAGAAACTGTCAAAAATTCATAGTACACGCCCATGTACTTCTCGATCACGCCCGTGACCTGGGAGTGTTGCTTTGATTCCATCAGAAATTGTCGCCAGCTCGACGATCGGTGTTTGATGTTCGTCGAACTGCCCGACTTGCCCGTGTTGATCCCGTGACATGCCCGTGTCATGCCCTTGACATTCATCGATCTCAACTTGACGATCTGCGTTCGAAGATTTTTGAACATGCCCCGTGTCATGCCCTCAACGTTCGTCGATCTCAACTCGACGATCTGCATTCGATGATTTTTGAACACGCTCGTGACATGCTCGATACGCCTGTGTCAAATTCGGTTCATCGAGCTCAACTCGACGCCAGCCAGCCACTCAATGCCAACCACTCGATGCTAGCCAACCACTCAATGCCAACCACTCGACGCCATCGCCACTCAATGCCATCGCCACTCAATGCCTCCAACTCGACGTTCAGCGTTCGTAATTCATCGAACCCACCTACATGCCAGTGCCAAGTCAGCGACACATCCGTAAACTCTCCACTTATCCCAGACAAGACAGCACCGACGACGAATTGACACGATGCCTTCCCTAGAGAAACCTCCCCGACACGCCCCCCTACATGCATGTGACAGCAGGGTCACGCCCGTGACTCCAACGTGTATAGCCCTGAAAGAATTGGTTTCAAGATGTTCTAAACACCTAGAGGGTGGGTGAATAGGTTCAATTCTTTTTCTGATTTAGGCAGATAATTCTATCTAATTTAGTAATTTATTCAGCAGATAATACAGCACAGCATTCACATACACAGCATTCACAGATTGCACACAAGTTTTATAGTAGTTCCCCAAATGATGGATACATCCACTTTCCCCCTTCACCTATCTAGTAGTGTACTAGATTCGACATAACTTCCTTCCTTCTTCTCAGATCCACATATCTTATAGCTCAGAACCAAGACTGGTTCCTACAACTCAAGGTGAATCAACACTCCTAAAACTTAGGCACAAGCCCTACCTCAGCTTCTTCCATAGGCCTACAACTCAGAGTGATACCCCACTCCTACAACTCAGACAAAAGCCTTACCTCAACCTCTTTCACAGGCCTACAACTCAGGGAACAGATTCCCCTATCTTAGGCACTCAGCCCTACCTCAGCATTTATAATTTAGGCTTACAACTCAGAGATATAAATCTTCTACACTCAGATCTATTACAGATCCTACAAAAATTATTGATGAAAAGATAATGATATCTTCAACCAGATGGAGAGAGAATTGGTTGAAGGCTTCTTGACAAGTTTTTGATAGAACTGATTACTTAAGGATCAACCTGTCTTGGCTTTCTTCAAATCTTCTTGAATCTGAACAAAGTAGGGTTGATCTTCTTGGTGTTGGAGTTGATCTTTATTCATCTTCCTTCAGAAATTAATCTGAATTCTTCTTTAGACTTGATCTGAATTCTTCAGGCAGGCTGTTCAGAATCTGCCTTCACTGGATGAGAACTTCTCTCCTTCTTATTTTTCTCTCTCTATAATCTATTGACTGTTTCTTCTTTCTCTTATTCTGGATTCTCAATCCTTCAGAGATTATAATTGATTAGCTTGATTAACTTTTCCTTGTTCTGTATCTATTGTATGTATCTCTTGATTGTTGAGAGAGCATATCTATATATAGACTTCATCCATGGTAACCGGCTGTTCTTGTTTCAAACAGTCTTCTGACACCTCTGACAGATGTGACAACACTGTCAGTAATTACAGCTGTCAAGTCTCCAATTGTATTACTTCAGCCTTCATTGGACTTTGACTCAGCAGCAGAGAATGTCGAGTGAATACTTCACATGTGTCGACACACATAGTCCATGTATCGACACAAGTCTTGTTATTGTCGACACAGCTTCTGTGGAATATGTCGACACAGGTCCTGTGTGTCAACACAAACACTCCTTATCTTGACAAAGTTGGTGTCGACAGAATTCTAGTGTGTGTCAACATAGTCGTTGTCGACAGAATTCTGGAATGTGTCGACAGCTTCTCTGTGTATCGACATAACTCCTGATAATGTCGACACAATCTGGTCCTTAGTGTCGTCATAGCGTTGTCGATAGATTTTCTGTGTGTCGACACAAATTCTGGGTGTCGACACAATCTGGCCCTTGGTGTCAACACAGCGTTGTCGACAGATTTTCTGTGTGTCGACACAAATTCTGGGTGTCGACACAATCTGGCCCTTGGTGTCGACACAGCCATTCTCAAGTGTCGACACTTGTACTTAGAGAATTTTTCTTTCCATTTACTTAACCTGCACATGATAACTCAACATAACATCAAATACAACTTGATGCATATCATTGAGTTAGGTGAGGTTTCTCCAAATCTGGTACATATTTTCCAATGTACCCAACAATCTCCCCCTATTTGGAGAAGTCATAACCCTAAGTCAATGATATACATCACATATAATAAAATTAACAAAATGATGTATAAAAACATTCAGGGAATCATATAAACAAAACAAGTAAATAATATCATCACAGAATATGATACAAGCATAACAAGCATGAATCATTGTGTTGTTTAAACTTCACAAAAGTTTGTTGACAACAGATTACATAGAGTTTAAAACTGAAGATTACAATTATATAAAATCTAGTCAATCTATCCTAAGGCTGATCAGGCTCCTTGATCACTATGCCTTTTCTAGACTTGACCCTTGCTTGTACTGGTGCTTTAGTATCTTCAGCTGGCTTCTTGCCTTTGAGATCCTTCTTCTTAAGTTCTTCAGCCTTAACTTTTTGCCTTTCAAAATAGTGATAAGGCTTGGGAAAGTATTTACTGGGCTCTACAGTTGTAGCAGGTATTTTCCCAGCCTTGTGATCCCTTCTAAACAGATGTATCACATCTTGTCTTTGCAGATATTTGTTCCACTTAACTTCAGAATACCACTTGCCTCTATCATGCATTTTGTCTTTGACAGCTTGCCAGACAATGAGTATTATATTTCTGGAGGTTGGACTCCATCTTTCAAAATCAGGCTTTAGTTCAGCCTGCTCTCTAAACCTTTTCTTTGAGAGTTGAGCTTCTTGCTCTTTATTCAGTGCTACCTCTGACATTTCCACTTTCTTAAATATAACATTTTTAGTAGCCTCAGGAGGTCTATACATCTGTTGAGCAAGGTGTTGAATTCCTTCAAAATTAGAAGGGGGTATATGATTTGAGCTACCTCCTACTGATCCCCTTCAATTCCTGCAGCTTGAATACCTGACTCAGATGTATTATCATCATCACATAGAGGTGGATATCCCAGAGTTGCTCTAACAGCATTTTTTATCCATTTAGCATGCTCTGAGCTAGCATTGACTATTACCCTCTCCCCCTTTATGACTTCTCTTTTAATATGATCTCTTAAGTCATCTTTTTGGAACCTGATCTGATTGACTAGATAATTGGTTCCTTCTGTATAATAAGCTTTAAACTTATGTAGCTGAGCAGATATGATCTTCTGAGATGCTTGAATGGCTGATTGGAAAGTGGCTAAATCTTCTTGAAGTTTCTTATCAAACTCTAACTTCTCTTTAGCCCTTTCCTCAGTTAATGCAGTTGCATTATTCTTTAACTCAATAACAATCACATTATGTGATTCAGTAAGATTATCATTCATCCTAATTTGATTTTCTAGGACATATCCTTACTTGACCACTATATCATCAATCTGTGTCCTTGCCTCTTGTTGCTATTTTGCCAGATAAACTATAGCATTACCTCCTTTATGGAAGCAATCTGTCATCTCCTTCTTATTCTGGTTTACTTCAAATCTGATTGATTGTATATCTTGTGCCAGAGTGAATTGAAGGTCCTTATGGCTTTCATCCATATATTTCTCCATGGTTGCTCTTTGCTCATCCATTTTAATTTGCAGAGCAACCAATAGTGAACTGAAATCAACTGTTGGAGCTGAGGGTTGTGAGGCAGTCTGTAAAGCTTTCTTATAATTTGAGCTTTTCTTCTTGTAAACCATCAGTTTTCTCTTCTTTGCTCTTAGTGCTTCTCCATCATCAGATTCAGAAGAACTTTCAAGATTCGTTGTGTCCTTTGGACTTGAGGGCAGCTCCTTGTCAGCTCTTGGCAACTCCCCATGAGTCCCTGGCTCCTCCCCCTCAATTCTTGGCACAACTTCCTCAGTTCTTACTTCTTGTAAGTCAGGAAATAATTCCTCAAGAGTAAATTCTTGTTGCAGTTGAACTAGAGGAACATCAATATCTTCTACATTTAATGGAGCATCATCTAATGCAGATGTATCTTCTATTAATACATCCTGTGTAGGGATGTTATCATGGTGTGTCTGTTCAACATCAGTTAGAATCACAGTCAGTGTATCTGTCTCAGTAGCTAGTGTAGTTTGATTAATATCATTTATTACCTCAAGAATAGTTTGAGTGGTTGTTTCACTCTCTAATGCAGCTTGCTCTTTCTCAGGAGCACTTTCTGGAGGCAAGACCTCTTGTTGAGCTGGTGAAAGCCCATTGGCTCCCCCTAGAGGCACATCCTGAGCTTGAGGCAAATGGATAGTGCTTTCTGGAATATGCTCCCCCTGCATCTGACTATCACCAACATTCTTAGGACAAGATGATTTCCTTGTAGATTCTTATTGGTCTTCATCTGAACTGAAGATTACTTGTTCTTCTAAATCACTAGAAGATTCAGGTTTCCTGGGTGTTGTCTTTTTCTTTTTTTGTTGTGGTTGTTTTTGTGGTGTATAACCATCCTTTGTCAGTACTCTTTCCCACCTGGATAACATTTTCATATCCATCCTTCTCATATGGTTTATTCTAGATTCAGTGGTATGATTCAGCACTTCAGGAATATTTATTGCCAGATACAGACTCAGAATTCTACCTAGATTAGGTTTCTTCAAACATTCCTTAATCTTGTCAAAAATCACTGCAGACCAGTTAGTTTTTATTCTGAAAATAATTCTGGTCATCAAGCTGAACATATAGGCTGAGATCCTATCATGTCCACCTGGTTTGTAGAGAATTACTTTTCCCATAATCTCTGAGAGAAACTTTCCTTGTGAGTTCATCCCCTTCCTTTGCATTGATGATTCAATCTTAGTGGTGGGATCCAGGCCACACCATTGAAGAGCTTCTTTTGTCATTGAAGATGTGACGTCATCATCTTCCTGAGTCCTGGGCAATTGGAGTGTCTTCCTCAGATGCTTTTGGGTAAGTTTCACCTTGCTTCCTTGAATTGATGACCTAATCTTCAATCCAGTTGAATCCAAGGTTGCTTTTATATAGAATTCAAGAATTTCTGTCTTCCAGATCTCGGTAGGTTCGGAAACTAGATATTCTAAACCATTTTCTTGGATTAGGGTTATTACATCTCTAATCTCAGTCGCTGCACTCTCAAAAGCATTGTGAACTAACTCATAGCCTTCGTTGATGTTGTTCTCCAACTTTGGCGCCATTGGTGACGAGAAATTTGAGGAGAAGAGAGATGAAGGTTTGTCGACTCAAATATTTGGTCTCGAAAATGTTGAGAGCGTAGTCGACAAAGTTGTTCTGTGACCTATTTATATGTTTGTCAACACAGAAGGTCAAAAGGCGGGGTAATAGATACTTAATGTGTCGACACTATAGAGATTGTGTCGACACAGACTTCTAATGTCTCAATAGAGTCAGACAACACTATGTGTCGACACAGTTTGCGATGTGTCGACACAGACTTCTTAATAGTCGACTCTAATATATATGTGTCGACACAGACTTCTATATGTGTCGACACAACTATCTAAATGATAGAACTTCTATGTGTCGACACCAAACTCTGAGTGTCGACACCACTATCTCACCACTATTTTGTTGTGTCAACACAACTTACCTTAAGTGTCGACACAAACTACTATATGTCGACATAAATTTCCTTTTGTGTCGACATAAACTACTATATGTCAACATTGAATTACTTAGCCAGATTTACCAAGTTACTCGAGGTTTAACATGCCTAATTCAATTTTGAAAGAATTGAATTTAGATTCATCTAGTGGTTTAGTAAACATGTCAGCAATTTGATTATTTGTGGTGACAAATTTCAAACAAACATCTTCTTTTTCAACATGCTCTCTAATGAAGTGAAATTTAATTTCTATATGCTTTGTTCTGCTATGTGATACATGGTTTTTAGCAATAGAAATAGCACTTGTAGAATCACAAAATAGTGGAGTTCTACTTACCTTGAGACCATAGTCTTCAAGTTGATGTTGAATCCATAAAAGCTGAGCACAGTAGCTCCCTACAGCAATATACTCAGACTATGCAATGGAAATTGTCACACTAGTCTGCTTCTTACTGCTCCATGACACCAATCTACCACCTAGAAACTGACATGTACCAGTGGTGCTCTTTCTATCTTCTTTGCAATCTGCAAAATCTGCATCTGAAAAACCAGTCAGTAGAAAGTCTCTATTCTTAGGGTACCAAAGACCAAGATTAGGTGTGCCCTTAAGATATCTCAATATTCTTTTAACTGCAATATAATGAGATTCTTTAGGGCTTGCTTGGTACCTAGCACAGACACATGTAGCATATATAATGTCTGGTCTACTAGCAGTTAAGTATAGGAGGGAGCTAATTATCCCTCTATACAAATACTCATCTACAGGTTTTCCTGCATCATCTTTGTCTAAAGGTATACTTGTCCCCATTGGAGTTCTCATGGTGGTTGATGATTTCATACCATATTTCTTAATTAACTCCTTGGTGAACTTAGACTGTGAAATGGACAAGTCATCATCAGTCTGTCTTACTTGGAGTCCCAAGAAGAATTTGAGCTCACCCATACTGCTCATCTCAAACTTCCCTTGCATAAGTTTTGCAAACTTCCTACAAAGGTTGTTTTCTGTAGATCCAAAGATTATGTCATCAACATAAATCTATACTATGATCATCTTGCCCTTTTACTCCCTAAGGAATAGAGTCTTGTCTATTTTCCGCCTTGAAAATTTACTTTCAATGAGGAAAGTAGACAATGTTTCATACCAAGCCCTAGGGGCTTGTTTCAAACCATATAAGGCTTTCTTAAGTCTATAAACATAATCAAGATAAAGTGGATCAACAAAACCTGAGGGTTGATGAACATAGACTTCTTCTTTCAAATTACCATTTTGGAAAGCTGACTTGACATCCATTTGGTATACTTTGAAACCTTGGTAAGCAGCAAAGGCAAGGAATAGCATTATTGCTTCCAACCTTGCCACTGGGGCAAATGTCTGATCAAAGTCAATGCCCTCTTCCTGTCTATAACCTTTGGCAACCAGTCTTACTTTGTTATTCACTATGATGCCATTTTCATCTAATTTGTTCTTGTAGATCCACTTTATCTTAATAATATTATGATCCTTTGGTTTTGGAACCAGCTCCCATACTTTACACCTTCTGAATTGATTCAACTCCTCCTGCATTGCATCAATCTAGTTGGAGTCTTGTATGGCTTCTTCAAATCTCTTTGGTTCCAACTGTGACAGGAAACTTGAGCATAGCACTGTGTTCATGTGTTTGCTTCTGGTTTGCACACCATGTCTGGGATCACCAATGATTTGGTGTGCTTTATGATCCTTTAGATTCCTTATTGCTGGAGGCATTCTATCAGCAATTTGAACTTCTTCAATTTCTCCACCATGCTGAGCTTCATTGTCTTCAATGTCAGCTTGTGGATCTTGTACTCCCCCTGGACAGCAACCATCATTTTCCACATCCTGCCATGCAGTTTGGTCTTCATTAATGGTCAACAAGTCCAACTTTTCTTTTAAACCTGTTGAGCTACAAGGATTGCTAGACAACTCACAGTTAATTAGCTCAGATTCATCAAACACTACAAGAATAGATTCTTCTACAAGTTGTGTAGTCAATTTGTAGACCCTATATGCCTTACTTTTATTGTTGTACCCAACAAATATCCCATCTTGGGATTTGGAAGTAAACTTAGTTAGGTGAGACTTGCCAGTGTTAAGCATATAACACCTGCTACCAAAGATCCTAAAGTAGGATAAGTTTGATTTTCTACCCTTCATAATCTCATAGGGAGTCTTTTTGTGGTTCTTAGTTATAGATGCTCTAATGAGAACATGACAAGCAGTATTTACTGCCTCAGCCCAAAAATATTCTGGGAGTGAGGTGTCACTTAGTAGAGTTCTACCAGCCTCAATAAGAGTTCTATTCTTTCTTTCATCAATTCCATTTTGCTGAGGTGTTCTAGGAGAGAAGATTTCCTGATGAATCCCTAGTTCTTCACAAAACCTTGTCATACACTCAGACTAAAATTCAGTTCCATGGTCACTTCTGATTTTGACCACTGAATTGTTAAATTCATTCTGAATTTGTTTAACAAAGTTATGAAAGACATTAGGGGTTTCAGATTTCTGCCTCAAAAAGAAAACTCATGTAAATCTAGAATAGTCATCTACCACCACAAAAGTATAGACTTTCCTACCTAGACTATAAACTGGCATAGGGCTAAATAGATCCATATGCAAGAGGTACAAACACCTCATAGAGTCTTTGGTATCAAGACTATGAAAAGAGGATTTGGTCTGCTTGCCTTTTTGACAAGCTGAACATATACTCTCTTTTATGCACTTAAATTGAGGACCATTCCTCACTAACTCTAAACTATAGAGCTGGTCTATAGTCTTATAGTTCAGATGAGCTAGTGTTGGGTATCGTATCCATAATTACCTGGATTTGAGGAAGCCACCTGTCAAGCTAAGATGAATTCACAATGTATTTGATGAAACCTCTTAAGTTGTGCTTGCAGTTATTCCACGCTAAGTGCACACCAATGTCAGGGTGTAGTAGGTCAATATACACGGGTCTGCATGACGTAATCCCTCGTTGAGCAGATCAGTGTGTTGGCCTACGTGTACTCTCTCTATTGGAGTGCACTTACTTCAAGTACAGGGCCGTGTTTATGCAAGAGCAGACAAGGAGCAAGGATGGGTCAAGGAGCAGCTCTTGGGTGGAAAGACGAAAATTCGTCTAAGTATAATTCGGCGAGAATCACCAAGTGATTCTCGCCGATTCGGCGAGAATCACTAGTGATTCTCGCCGAATCGTCGAGAATCATTAGTGATTCTCGCCGACTCTATCCGGCTACCTCAAAACGGTGCCAAGTAAGATTCGGCGAGAATCACTAGTGATTCTCGCCGAACCCATCGTTGAGCAGATCATGGCCAAGTAATATTCGTCGAGAATCAACAAGTGATTTGGCGAGAATCACTAAGTGATTCGGCGAGAATCACTAGTGATTCTCGACGAATCGTCGAGAATCACTAACTGATTCTCGCCGATTCGTCGAGAATCACCTTCGATTCTCGCCGATTTTGACATAGCAATTTTCTGGAAGCTGCTGGACCGGATTCTGCCGCTGGGACTGTGTTGAACCGGAACTAGGGTTTCCTTCAGGTGGGACCCACAACGGTCTTTTAGGAGTATACTTGTGTATAAATACACGCGTATTCTTGAACAGTAAAGCAGAGAAGAAGAAAAGAAATACACGAGCCGCGACGTGACCTAGATCGTTGTTTCCGCTCCGCCGCCGCCGCCGTCGCCTCTCTCGCCGAGTTGTTCGCCGTTTGATCGTGGTTTCGCCCAGATCATCCTGCGACAGAAGCCTAGCTAAGCTTAGCGTCTCACGTGTCTAACCGGAGATCTCTTGTCTCTTGATTTGTAGATCGGGAAAATCTTCCCCCATCCGAATCGATCGAGACGATTGATCCTAGTGTGACCGTTGGTAGACCTAGCTAGCTTCGCTACGAAGTTTGGATCTCCAAAGTACAGCAGTCGCACATCGTTGTCGCCGCCGATCCCGTGAGCCTAGCCGCCGCCCATCTTGCCGCCGTCGGTTCCGGGGAGATCCTCTCCAAGAGAGATCTAGGGTTGTGGACTCTTTGTGGACTTCAAGAACACGTCGTCAACAAAGAGGGACACCTTTGTCTCCAAACGTAGTTTGTATCTTTTGTACATTCTAGTTTTACTTTTGTTGTAAAGGAACGTAGGTTCCTAGTTGTAAGGGTTGGGTGCAACCCGGGTTGTGGGAGTGTTGACTCCTACGTGTGGAAGGGTTCCTTACGATAGTGCAAGGATTGGATTTCAATCCTGTTGGAGAAGTGACTGAGTCGTCCCTTGGTTGGGAGATAGGTCGAAGGGGGAAAGTGGATGTACACAAATCGGGGAACCACTATAAATAGCTTGTGTACTCGTTTGTGCTGTGTTGTTTTATTTTCGTGTGCAGGTACTATTTAAATTCCGCAAAAATGATGCACGTCACCTATTCCCCCCCCCATAGGTGAAGATAGTTGACACTAGGTGGACTTTCAAGTGGTATCAGAGCCAGGTTGCTCATCAAAAAGGTTTACACCTTGAGTAGAATCCTGCCACCAGTGTCAGAAGCATGGAGCTGGATCATGAGATATCGCCACTAAGACTTCCCACATGCACAAAGGTGTTTTATCCCGTCTGGAGGATGAGAGTGTCGTATCACTTGGATGCTATCGATCCTCGTGCATCTTTCATCCTGGAAGAGGGTCCTTTTATTCCTATGAAGACCTCCGACTCTAGAAAGAATATCCAAGTGCCCAAGTGCATTGCTGAGATGTCGGAGACAGAACTTTCATTATTTAATTTGGACAAGAGGATTCGTCAAATTATCATGGATATCTGGTCTGGAGCTTCTCGCTCTAGATTGGAAAAATGTGGGTCGGCTAAATCTATGTGGGTGATGATCTCAGAGCTGATGGGGGGGTCAGAGAAAGCTGAAATCTGCTGTCAACCAGAGGATGAAGCCTATGTGGGGGTCCTCGCCTCTGAAGATGAAAGCAAGGATCTATCGGACAGCATCAGAGCTCCAGTGTCTGTGACAGATACTGAAGAGGCCAGTGAGGAAAGCAGCTCTGATGAGGATGACACAACGGTCACTGGCTCTAATGACAATAACACTGAAGAGCAGGTAACTTCTTCATCCTGCCCCGTCTCTCTTGAAGTTTTTGAAGACAGGAACTGCTTTCCTTAGAAAATTCTGATTCCATGAAGAGAGCCCTTCAGAAGAGCAACCTACTTGTTGAAGAACAAGCTCAGGAGATTGCTCGGCTGAAGATCTTGTTGGTTCTCCAATTGGCGTCCAACAAGGTCAAGGACTCTAAAATCTCTGATCTAGAGAGTAGTCTAGATAATGAGAAAAAGATAGTATCAAACTTTTCCAAGGTTGATGCTATAAAGAGAAAGCAAGAAAATGGGTGGATCTCTCGGATTATCAATTCGTGGAGAAATGGGGAAACGGTATTCCGACCCCCCACTCCAAGCAGGAAGGCAACTCATCATGCCTTCAGGTATGATCACAGAAATAATCGTGGTCACTGCAAGGGTGATCTGTCCTCATGTGGAGACACCCATAGTGCAAGGGCCGTCGTGGCCACCCATGAGAGAATACCTAAGGCTCATTCTGAGCCCTTTGTATTCACTGCAACTGCCTCAACTCGGTGTGAATCTGCATGTACCAGCTCACAGAACACTTCTCATCACCCAAGGATACAGGACAGGGAGGTTAGAAGTCATGCTGTAAGTTTTCATGGGGCCTCTGGAAGGGGGATGCCTGAAAGGAAGGCACCACCTCCCCGGCCTCATGACGCTCGCAACATGCATTCCTTCCACCCTTCCACGTGTCACGGTGGAAGAGGAAATTTTGTGAGGAGATCATGCCCTATCCCGTTTAGACCTAGGACCGTGACTACCTCAGTCACTAGATCAGGTCAGAAACGGCGATACAACATTCACCCGTGTTGGTGCTGTGGCAAAGTGGGACACTTTGCCATCGACTGTTGGCACAACACCTCTGTGTCAAGGGCAAGGGCCTATCCACATTTTCTGGGCAGAGGTAGTCTTCCTGACAGGTTTTCTGAGGGAAGGCATTCCAGTGGTTATACTAACAAGAACCTAGGACCCAATATGGTTTGGGTTCCTAAGGTAAAGTAATTCTTTCTTGCAGGGTAGTCTAGGTTCCCGTAAATATGATGGGAACTAGACAGTAGATGTTTCAAAACTGAATTGGAACATGCATCTGGAATAACAGCAGTAATATCTATATGAGCATACTCACATCGAGCACCTGGTATGTTATAGTCAGAGAGACTAAATGATAACTCTCATAATCCCAGGTATTTTTCATCAGCCCCAAGACTTGAGTCATTTTCTATCGACATTTACATATATATATATATATATATATATATATATATATATATATATATATATATATATATATATATATATATATATATATATATATATATATACATATATGTGTGCACATCTAAGGATAGGTTAACACTGTGAATATAAAGCTTAGACACATCATTAAAGAGTTATCGGAAATTCCACTGGTAGATTCGAGAACTAACATCTACAGGCGTAAATTAGTTCACTGAAAACTAACGAAGATACGTCTTTGGAAATCTCGACAACGAAAATACGTCATTGGAAACCTTGCCATCAATAAATGTATGGAAAAGTCGGTTCAAACCCTAATAGCTTGGCTTTCAGGAATATTTATATATTTAGAAGATTTTCGAATAGACTTAGAACAAACTAGAAACCCGCTCAACCCGAACTCACGATCCTTTATATATTTAGAATTCCCGCCGACCCTTCACCTTCCGTAGGAATCCCGCCGAAGGACCTTCTCCGCAGGAAACTCACCGAATCCCGCAAGATTCTCGCCGATTAACCGAAGGTTTCCCGCAAGTTTCTCACCGAAGGTCTCCCGCAAGTTTCCCGCAAGTTTCTCCCACAAGTTCTTCATATTCCCCTTCCGCAAGATTCCCTGATTCTTTCCCTTTCACAAGATTCCACCGAAGGTCTTCCCGAAGGTATCTCGCCGAATCGTGAAGGCTACCGTCGACATCCCGCAGGACGCTCACCGAAGATCTCACGCAGGAAGCTCACCGACGATCTCTCCTGGTTTCGATTCTTCCTTCCAGGAATTTCTCCGCGTGCACTCATCCGGTGTCCATCATCTTCAACCAATTAACTCCTGTCTACGCTTTTAGGTAACCTCTTCCTCACCCGCACTTGGACGTTATCACTAGTGTCACTTCCCTTTTGGCTGTTAATTAAGCGTAGAGTAGGGATTCTCTCCCTAGGTGTGCAATGGCTCCAAGGACAACCGCTGGGCTGGTCACTGGATGCGAGCTAGTTCGAACAGGGTTCTCTCATGCCTCTGACGAATTCAGAAACATCATTCTTATGCTGGAAGAGGCTGGGCTCTCATTCATACTTGAGCACCCGTGTAAAATCTTGGACAAAGAGGTGCTGGAGTTCTTCGCTACCGCCAGACTCCGAAATGAAGACTCTCTTATCAAGAGCAAGGTGGCAGGGGCAACGATCAAGATGTCTGCAAACAAGTTAACCCACTTCCTGCAGCTTTCTAGCTCGGAGCACGAGGATTATCTTGACGAAGAAGACAAAACCAGGACTCTATTATTCTGTGGTCTCGCTCGAGGAACTCGGTCAATAAAACGAAAGGATATGAATGAAGAAGGGAAACTTCTGTCAGACATAATCGGAAAAGTACTCATATGCAAGCCAGGCTCTCATGACCATATCTCTGCGGACATGTTCAAGATCCTGGTGGCAATTGTCTGCCGAAAAAGCTTCAACTGGGGGGCATTGCTGTTTGAGAAGATAAAGGACACCCTGAGATCTCCGAGCTTTGGCCGGATCATCAGTCTGTATCTCAATCAGCTGAATGGAGATAAGTATGACATGAGTAAAGGTGTTCCTCTACACTACTTGAAGAAAATGGACTCAAGTGTTTTTGACAGATGGGAGAGGCGTATTGGGCAGGCCGCCGTGGTCGGACAACGGGAAGTATCTCCAGCAATAATCCCCAGTGAAATTCTTGACGCTTTGACTGCAGGAATTGAGGGGGAGCCTCTACCCACTGATGCTCATATCGTATCTGACATCTCCCAGATAGCCAGAGATGCAGTGGCAGCTATACAAGAAGCAAGTGAAACTGTGCTGGAGAATGAGAGGCTCTGAACCTGAACGATCAAGGAGCCGAAGCTAATGTAGAGGAGACTACTGACGACGATGATGCTGATGCGCTTGATCTCATGAATGATGAAGGTGAAGAAGAAGGCGATGAGGCACAGGAAGCATTGGAGACTCAGGATATCATTGAACCTCCATCTGACAAGCACGCACCTGAGATCGTTCCTGAGAACATTGGTGCACGAGTGGAGGGGGAGTCCGAGAAATCTACAGATGTTGTAAGTATTCCTCCATTCGAGACTGTGCTCGTGTCCAGCTCTACAGGTGCATCTGCTGAAGAGCACGGCCAAGAAGTGCCTCAGAATCTTCCATTGCGAGATGATATAGCCACTCACACCGTGAATGTCATTCAGGGTATAGTGGATGAGCTTAAGGCATCTTTTGAGAAAGCTCAAAATAAAATGTTGAAAAGGATTAAGAAATCTGAAAATCCCATGCTCAAGAACATGGTGGAGATCAATCATAAACTTGACGTGATGGAAAAGAAATTTGAAGATAAGTATACAGCAGCCGACCAAGCTGTCACTCTTCTTATGGCCGGATTGAAAAAGAACACCGATACTCTCGCCATAGTAAATCAGAATGCTCATGTCGTAGCAAACAACATTCAAAAGTTTGATGGCAATATGGTAACTCTCAACACCAATCAGCAGGCCTTGGTCACTGAATTCTCCAGGACTACAAAGCATATTGATGACTCACTGCACTCCTATGCAAACTCCATCGCAGTCGAAGCCAAAAAGGGGGAGAAGGAATATATAGCTAAGATGGCTGAGCTTCGGGAAGTCATGATCAACAACTTCGAACAGTCAAACAAATATGTCTATGACAGTTGCTGGTGGATGCTCCAACAGGCGTTAGGCGTCGATTTGAATCCTGCGGGTATTCATGCTCCTGAGACTACTACGGCTGCTGAGGGAGTAAGTGCTGCAGAAGTTCCCATGAGTGAAGCTGATGCTAGGGTTATTTCCAAAGCAAAATGTATGGCCATGTTTGACCAAGAGGCCCTAGCAAAAGCCAGGGACAAGAGAAAGTTTCAAGAAGGGACATCAAAGGAAACACAAGCTGAAAAGAGAATCAGACTGAAGGAGGAGGAAGTAAGAAACGAAAAGTGGAGTCCAGTATCCAAGAGTATCATATTGGACACATTCTGGCTACAGGAACAAGGGGAAATCAATCGAAACGATGTATACAGCCAGTATGAGTGGGAGATGCATAAGACGTATGAAGCCAAACGGAACATCTTTTTCAGGACCAATACTGCGGCAGATAAAGCTCCTCCTCCCAGATATTATCCGAAGCCCAAAGAGTATATGGAGAGGCAAAGAAAGAAGTATTTGGCTCAAAAACTCAAGGATGACTTAGCCAAAGAAAAATAGCCAAAACTTTATAGCCTGTCATTCTCTCTTAAGACAGTTAATGTTTATTGTTATTATATGAACAATCTTGAGATTATATATATGTATATATTTATATATGTATTTGAATTTGTGAATGACTCAAGTCTTGATCTGTTTGCCTATATTCTCTTGTGCTGCATATTTAAATTCTGAATGTTATTTATATTATCTGGTTGGTGTTATTCATCTTAGCTAGTAGGATTTTGGCTTCGTCAAATAGGGGGAGATTGTTGGGTATCGTATCCACAATTACCTGGATTTGAGGAAGCCAGCTGTCAAGCTAAGATGAATTCACAATGTATTTGATGAAACCTCTTAAGTTGTGTTTGCAGTTATTCCACGCTAAGTGCACACCAATGTCAGGGTGCAGTAGGTCAATATACACGGGTCTGCACGACGTAATCCCTCGTTGAGCAGATCAGTGTGTTGGCCTACGTGTACTCTCTCTATTTGAGTGCACTTACTTCTAGTACAGGGCCGTGTTTATGCAAGAGCAGACAAGGAGCATGGATGGGTCAAGGAGCAGCTCTTGGGTGGAAAGACGAAAATTCGTCTAAGTATAATTCTACGAGAATCACCAAGTGATTCTCGCCGATTCGGCGAGAATCACTAGTGATTCTCGCCGAATCGTCGAGAATCATTAGTTATTCTCGCCGACTCTATCCGGCTACCTCAAAACGGTGCCAAGTAAGATTCGACGAGAATCACTAGTGATTCTCACCGAACCCATCGTTGAGCAGATCATGGCCAAGTAATATTCGTCGAGAATCAACAAGTGATTCGGCGAGAATCACTAAGTGATTCGGCGAGAATCACTAGTGATTCTCGACGAATCGTCGAGAATCACTAACTGATTCTCGCTGATTCGTCGAGAATCACCTTCGATTCTCGCCGATTTTGACATAGCAATTTTTCTGGAAGCTGCTGGACCGGATTCTGCCGCTGGGACTGTGTTGAACCGGAACTAGGGTTTCCTTCAGGTGGGACCCACAACGGTCTTTTAGGAGTATACTTGTGTATAAATACACGCGTATTCTTGAACAGTAAAGCAGCGAAGAAGAAAAGAAATACACGAGCCGCGACGTGACCTACATCGCTATTTCCGCTCCGCCGCCGCCGTCGTCGCCTCTCGCGCCGAGTTGTTCGCCGTTTGATTGTGGTTTCGCCCAGATCATCCTGCGACAGAAGCCTAGCTAAGCTTAGCGTCTCACGTGTCTAACCGGAGATCTCTTGTCTCTTGATTTGTAGATCGGGAAAATCTTCCCCATCCGAATCGATCGAGACGATTGATCCTAGTGTGACCGTTGGTAGACCTAGCTAGCTTCGCTACGAAGTTTGGATCTCCAAAGTACAGCAGTTGCACATCGTTGTCGCCGCCGATCCCGTGAGCCTATCCGCCGCCCATCTTGCCGCCGCCGGTTCCGGGGAGATCCTCTCCAAGAGAGATCTAGGGTTGTGGACTCTTTGTGGACTTCAAGAACACGTCGTCAACAAAGAGGGACACCTTTGTCTCCAAACGTAGTTTGTATCTTTTGTACATTCTAGTTTTACTTTTGTTGTAAAGGAACGTAGGTTCCTAGTTGTAAGGGTTGGGTGCAACCCGGGTTGTGGGAGTGTTGACTCCTACGTGTGGAAGGGTTCCTTCCGATAGTGCAAGGATTGGATTTCAATCCTGTTGGAGAAGTGACCGAGTCGTCCCTTGGTTGGGAGATAGGTCGAAGGGGGGAAAGTGGATGTACCCAAATCGGGGAACCACTATAAATAGCTTGTGTACTCGTTTGTGCTGTGTTGTTTTATTTTCGTGTGCAGGTACTATTTAAATTCCGCAAAAACGCTGCACGTCACCTATTCCCCCCCTCCCCATAGGTGAAGATAGTTGACATTAGGTGGACTTTCAGCTAGCCTCTTGTGCCATTGGACACACTGAGATGCTTTCTCATCTGCAACTAAACATACAGGAGTGTTCATGTTTTCATAATCAAAATTTAAACAATAAACATTCCCTTTTCTATAACCAGACAAGATCACATTCTGATCACTTGTCATTTTGATCTGACTCCCATTCTTAATAAATGAAATATCATACCCAAGATCACTCAGCTGACTTATGCTTATCAAGTTATGTTTCAAACCTTTTACATAAGCCACTTGAATGATTGTTATAGAATTAGTAGAAATGTTACCAAACCCTTTTATGACCCTTTTTTCTAATCCACCAAAGATCACTTTGGGTCCATTCTCTATGGGAGTGTAATCCTTTAACATTCTTCTTGTTCCAGTCATGTGCCTGGAACATCCACTGTCCAGGTACCATATAGGGGTATGGCAACTTGGACCCACCTACAGCAAATAAAATTAATTTACTGTTGCGTACATTGGTTCAAATGTACCTGATTTGAAGAAGCCTCACCCAACTTAATGATATACATCAAAATGTATTTGATGTGTTTTGAGTTCACTTGTGCAGGTTAAGTATTTATAGGAAAGAAGGAAAAGTTTCTAAGTCCATGTGTCAACACCCAGAGGGAAAGTGTCGACACTTAAGAAGACTTGTGTCGACACCCAGGCAAGCAGTGTCGACACTTGGAGTCATTGTGTCGACACCAGGGATGCAGAGTCGACACCAGACAGAAAGTGTCGACACAAGGAGCTGTGTCGACACTCAGTGAAGAAAGGTGCAGTGAAGCAGTGTCGACACTTAACAGTTGTGTCGACACCCAGTGAAACTGTGTCTATATTAGAAAGTGTCGACACTTGGAGACTGTGTCGACACTCAGCAAAAGTCAGCAGAATCTAAGTATAAGTGTCGACACCCAGAACAATGTGTCGACACACAACAGAAGAGTCAACACTTGAAGAAAGTGTCGACACAAGAAAGAACGTGTCAACACTCAGCTGAAGACTCAACACTTAGCAAAGATCAGCAAAGATCAACAAAATATTCTAAGTACAAGTGTCGACACTAAGGGGATGTGTCGACACTCAGCTGAAGTCTCAACAGAAGAAGAGTGTGTCGACACAAGGATCTGTGTCGACACTCAGCAAGTATCAACACATGAAGATGTGTCGACACAGAGGTGTTGTGTCGACACTTAGAAGAATTCAGCAAAATACTGAAGTACAAGGACTTGTGTCCACATTCATTATCAGTGTCGACACATGAAGAAGAAGCAGTGTCGAGAGATAAAATCTACAACACAAAGAGTTATGTCGACACCAAGTAGGCCAGTGTCGACACTGAGTCAACTTGTGTCGACACTTGGTCTATAAGTGTCGACACTTAAAGACAGACAGTCTCGACACTTACAGACAGTTACAAGATTTTCAAGAACTGACTGGATGACTTGACAGCTGCCATTCCAGCCGGTCTACTGCACCTGTCAGAGATGTCAGAAATCAGTTATGAACCGGATCAGCCGGTTACCATGAAGAAGGCATATAAATAGGCTTACACTGTCTACAGAAATTGATTGATTGAAAACAAGTTCAGATCATTGTTCAAGTAATTGAAAAGACAAGAAGATCTAGCTATTCCTTGAAGAATCTAGTGAAGATCTAAGAAGTTGGAGAGAGAGAGCTTCATCCAAGAAGTCAGCTGTTGGAACCCAGCTGAGAAGAAGGGTTCAGATTTGTTCTGAATCTTAAGTAGCAGAGATCAAGGATCAACTGCAGAGGAGGTCAATCTTATTGAGTTCTACATTCAAGAAGCTTTGAAGAAAGCCAAGTCAGATTGATTTCAGCTGAGTTCTTCCAAGAACTCATCAAGAAACTCACAACTTTTCTCTCTTGTTCCTGAGTTGATTGAGTATATATTTTGTGTTCAAATTATCTTGTAGGATCCTTAGGGATCTGAGTCTTGTAAGCCTGTAATTATAAAGGCTGAGTGTAGGGCTCGAGTGCCTGAGTGTAGGAGATTGAAATCTCTGAGTGTAGGCCTGTTGTGGCTGAGTGTAGGCCTTGGTGGCTGAGTGTAGGCCTTGGTGGCTGAGTGTAGGCTTTGTGAAGAAGCTGAGTTGTAGGGCCTTGGGCCTGAGGTGTAGGAACCTATTTTGGGGTTCTGAGATAGTGGAGAAGTTGGGCCAAATCTAGTACACTGCTAGATAGGCGAAGGGGGAAAGTGGATGTACCCAAACCTTGGGGAACCACTATAAAACTGTGTGTCTACTGTATGCTGTGGAATTCTGTGATTGCTGAATGTGTGCTGTGATAAAGTAGCTAGAATTCTGTGATATTATCTGATTGTTGCCTAAAAAGTTAAAAAGATTCAAGTCACCTATTCACCCCCCCCCCTCTAGGTGTTTAGGTACAATATGTTTCAAGTGGTATCAAAGCGAGGTTGCTCAAAAGAGGACTTAACTGTCTGAGTACATTCAGTTGGCAGATTCAGTCTAAGTCAAATTACAGAATCAAGAAAATCAAGAACCATGGGTTCCACTGAGAATCATAAGGAATTAGGATCCATGAAGTTACCCATTTGTAGAAAGGAAATCTTTGGCATTTGGAAGGAAAGGGTGAGACTGTTTATGGAAGCCTCAGACCCTAGGATTTATATCACAGTGAAAGAAGGGCCATATGTGCTCATGAAGGTATCAGTCTTAGATGCAAATCAGAGAACACCAAAGGATTTCTCTGAAATGACAAAGGATGAAATTGTTCTAGCCACTATGGACAAAAGGGCTCAGAACATCATTGTGAGTGCTATAGATGATGCAACTTTTCAGAATTTGATACACTATAAGACAGCTAAAGAGATGTGGGATACTCTTATTGTGTATATGGAGGGTTCTGAAGAAGTGAGGCAAGACAGGAAATCCTTGCTAAACATGTCCTACAGGATTGTGAATGAGCTCATGTCCTATGGCAGAGAGTTCAGTAATTATGAACTCAATGATAAGTTTCTAAGGTCCCTTACAAAAGATTGGGACACCAAGATCTGTGCCATTAGGGAAATGGCAAAGTTGGCTGAAATTCCTCCACCAACACTGTTTGGCAAACTGCTGTCCTATGAAATGTAGTTAATGGTGAGGAAAGAAGAGGAGAAATCAACAAGAAGTGAACATAAAGAAAGGACAGTGTCCTTCAAAACAGAAGCCCCCAGAAAATACAGGAGCAAGTCACCAACTCCACCTCCAAAGGTTGCTGAAACTGAGTCAGATGAGTCAGCAAGTAGAAAGTCTGAAAGCAGTGAAAGTGATGAGGACTTTGTTGCCTTTACAAGACATTTCCAGAAGTTCTTAAAGAAGAAACAGTGGAGGACAAGGCCATCTACTTCACAGGGAAAAGAAGACTATTATCAGAATAAAAAGTCTTCAAAGAAAGACAGGAAAAAGACTAAGTCTAGCAAAGCAACTCTTTCAAAAATAGTATGCTATTGCTGTAATAGACAAGGCCATGTTGTTGCTGATTGTCCAGAAAAAAGAAAGAAGTCTAGTGACAAAAAAAGGACTCAATACAAGGGCAATAAGGAAAAGTCTTTTGTTGCCAAAAAGGACAAGAGCCTGTCAGATATTTCTTCATCAGAAACTGAGTCAGATGCTGAGGCATATATAGGACTGTTTGCTGAGGAAGAAGAAGAAGAGTTCATTCAAATCATGAACTCTATATATGAACAAGAGGACAGTCAGTGCCAAGGACTAATGGCATTGACAGAAAGTGACAAAATCCTGGAGCAGCCAGGACCTAGTAAGGTACAACATTGTTCTTTTAGTTTAATTTCTTGTGCCAGTACAGAATCAGATTCATCATCATCAAGTGATGAGAGTGCATATGAGTCTGAAGAGGATATTCATCAGTTGATAGATGAATATAAAGTTCTGTTGCAAGCTTATAAGAAGAGCAAGTCCCTAGCCAAAAGTCAAGCAAAGGAAATTGCTAATCTCAAAGCTGCTGCAACTGATTTTGAGAAATTGTTTGATCAAAAGCTTAATGAGATAGCCAGACTGAAGCACATAACTGTGATTCAGATGGGAACTATATCATTTAAGAATGATCAAATCAAGAGTCTGGAGATTAATCTTCAGAAGGAGAAAGACTTAGTTGCTAGGTTTTCTAAACCAAAGTCTGTTCTACCCATAATTGATGAATTTGTTCATCAAAAAGGTAAAGCTGGACTGGGATTTTCAAAACCTGCTAGGACTGTTCAGTCCAAGTCCAAGTCCAAGGGCAAAGCCCCAACTCTCAACAAGTCAGCTGTAGATAAAACAGCAAAGACTGTACCTAAGCAAAGGTACAATAAGTTTGAGTGTTGGTGTTGTGGCAAGGTAGGCCACTTTGCAATGGACTGTTAGCACAATGCTAGTACCAAAGTGAGTGGCAAACTACCTGTTGGAAAACCTGCAGGTAGCTTTGTTAGGAAGCAAACTAACCAGTACCAAGGACCCAAGAATTCTTTGGGTTATAAGGTTCACTAATCTGTTTTGCAGGTGAGTCCAAGTGGCCATGCCCCAATATGGTACTTTGATAGTGGATGTTCCAGACATATGACTGGAACAAGGGGTTTACTAAAGGACTACACACCCATCAAGGATGGTCCAAAAGTCACCTTTGGTGGATCTGAAAAAGGTATCATCAAGGGTTTTGGTAACATTTCTAACTCCTTTATTACAATTACTCAAGTGGCCTATGTTAAAGGTTTGAAACATAACCTTATTAGTATAAGTCAATTGAGTGATGTAGGATATGACATCTCATTTGTGAAAGATGGTTGTCATATCAGGAGGTCAAATGATCAAGAGATCATTTTGACTGGTTATAGAAAAAGGAATGTCTATTGCTTAGACATTATGGTTGAGAACAATGGTTCTCCAGTGTGTCTTGTAGCTGATGAGACAGTCTCTCATTGTGTCAAATGGCACAAGAGGCTAGCTCATCTTAACTACAAGACAATTGGTAAACTCTTTAGCAAAGAGTTAGTGAGGAATGGTCCTCAAGTTAAGTGTATTAAAGATGGTATTTGCTCAGCTTGTCAAAAGGGCAAGCAGACTAGATCCACCTTTAGAAGCATAGAAAACAAAGATGTTGTGAGGTGTTTATACCTCTTGCATATGGATCTCTTTGGTCCAATGCCAGTTCACAGCCTAGGTAGGAAGGTCTATACCTTTGTAGTTGTAGATGACTACTCAAGGTTTTCCTGGGTGTTCTTCCTTAGACAGAAATCTGAAACACCTAGTATCTTCTATAGCTTTGTCAAGCAATTTCAGAATGAACTAGACAGTACAGTGATCAAGATTAGAAGTGACCATGGTACTGAATTTCAGTCCGATAGCATGACAAAACTATGTGAAGAATTTGGGATATTTCAAGAGTTTTCTTCACCTAGAATACCTCAGCAAAATGGCATTGCTGAGAGGAAGAATAGAACCTTGATTGAGGCTGGTAGGACTCTATTAAGTGATACATCACTACCAGAATATTTCTGGGCTGAAGCAGTTAATACTGCATGCCATGTTATTAATAGGGCTACCATTACTAAAAGCCTCAACAAGACCCCCTATGATGTTGTGAAAGGCAGGAAACCAAACCTATCCTACTTTAGGATCTTTGGTTGTAAGTGCTTCATACTTAACAATGGAAAGTCTTACTTGACTAAGTTTGCTGCCAAGTCCCAAGAGGGAATTTTTGTTGGGTACAGCAACAACAGTAAGGCTTATAGAGTCTACAACTTGTCTACACAAGTTGTAGAAGAGTCTGTACATGTAGTATTTGATGAAACTAGACTTATTAACAATGAGTTGTCTAGTAGTGTATGCAGCTCCTCAGGTATAACTAAGAAGATGGACAAGCTCACTATAGAAGAAGAACCTTCTACAAGACAGCTAGTAGAAGATAGTGGCTGCTATCCATGGGGAGTACTACATGTACCTAATGCAGAAGAAGTACAAGGAGTGCAGCAAGATGAAGAAGTTGAAGAAGTTCAACCTGAAGTCAGGATGCTTCCAGTCAATAGGCATCTTAGAGATCATCCAGCAGAATAAATCATTGGTGATCCAAGACAAGGGGTACAAACAAGGAGCAGAAATCTGAATGTAGCAATCTACTCCAGTTTTCTATCCCAAGTTGAACCAAAGAAGTTTGAAAAAGCCATCCTAGACCCTCATTGGATTGAGGTAATGCAGGAAGAGTTAAATCAGTTCAAGAGATGCAAGGTCTGGGAGCTTGTTCCTAAACCTAAAGATCACAACATAATTGGGACCAAATGGATCTATAGGAACAAGATGGATGAACATGGAGTCATCATTAAGAATAAAGCAAGATTGGTTGCTAAAGGATGTAGACAGGAAGAAGGTATTGATTTTGATCAAACCTTCGCTCCAGTAGCCAGACTGGAAGCCATAAGGATGTTCCTGGCCTATGCAACCTTTCAAGGATTTAAAGTTTACCAAATGGATGTTAAGTCAGCATTTTTGAATGGTAATCTTAAAGAGGAAGTCTATGTGGAATAGCCATCAAGTTTTGTTGATTCAACTCTACCTAATCATGTCTATAGACTTAGGAAAGCATTGTATGGGTTAAAGCAAGCCCCTAGGGCTTGGTATGAAACCCTGTCTAGTTTCCTCATTGAGAATAAGTTCACAAGGGGGAAAATAGACAAGACTCTATCTTAGGGAATCCAGAGGCAAAGTAATAATAGTCCAAATATATGTAGATGACATAATATTTGGGTCTACTGAAAGTAGTCTTTGCAAAAAGTTTGTAAAACTACTACAAGGACAATTTGAGATGAGTGGCATGGGAGAACTTAAGTTCTTCTTGGGTCTCCAAGTAAGACAGACTGAGAATGGTTTATCCATATGCCAGTCTAAGTTCACCCTAGAACTCATAAGGAAGTATGGTATGGATTCATCCAGTACCATGAATACTCCTATGGGATCAAGTATGTCTCTTAGCAAGGATGATGCAGGGAAACCTGTAGATGAAACCTTGTATAGAGGGATAGTTGGCTCTCTATTATATTTGACTGCAAGTAAACCAGATATCATGTATGCTACATGTGTCTGTGCAAGGTATCAAGCATGCCCTAAAGAGTCTCATTTGACAGCAGTCAAAAGGATATTGAGATATCTAAAGGGCACTCCTTATCTAGGCCTCTAGTACCCTAGGAATGGGGATTTTGATCTAACAGGTTATTCAGATGCAGACTTTGCAGGATGCAAAGAAGACAGAAAAAGCACAACTAGAACCTATCAATTCCTAGATGGAAGACTAATTTCATGGAGTATCAAAAAGCAAACAAGTGTGGCTATCTCCACTGCAGAGTCAGAATATGTGGCTGCAGGAAGTTGTTGTGCTCAACTTCTATGGATACAACATCAGCTTGAGGACTATGGAATTCAGGTAAGTAGAACTCCACTCTTTTGTGATTCTACTAGTGTTATATCAATTGCACATAATCCTGTTTCCCATAGTAGAACTAAACATATTGAAATAAAATATCATTTTCTTAGGGAGCATGTAGAGAAAGAAGATATTTTACTAGAATATGTTAGAACAGATAATCAACGAGCTAATATGTACACTAAGACTCTAGAAGAAACTAAGTTCAATAGGTTTAAAATTGAACTAGGAATGATAAACTTAGAATAAGTTTATAGAAATGGCTAAGTAAAAAGGTGCCGACACACAGAGATATCTGTGTCGACATAGAAAAGTGGTGTCGACACTTCAGGGAAAAGGTGTCGACACATCTAGAAAGTTAGTGTCGACACTTCAGAAAATTTATGTCGACACATGGCAAGTAGGTGTCGACACATCCAAAGTGGTGTCGACACTTAGGCTTTACTCAGAATTATCTAAGTAAAGTCTCGACTAAATGTCGAGTTAAGTAGTGTCGACACATAAACAAGTGTCGACACATATATCTGTTGACTAAACTTGTGTCGACACATATGTGTCGAGACATTATAAATCAGTGTCGACACTTATCGACAGTGTCGACAAAATTTAAGTTAGCTGACCCGCCTTTTCATCTTCAAACCTAGAAAGGTATAAATAGGCTTTTGCCTTAGTTTGTCGACACGCTTTCAAAAGTTTCGAGACCAAACTTGTGTGTCGACACCTCTCTTCTCTCAGTTCAAATTCTTCAAACCCTAATGGCGCCAAAGCTTGAGGAGAACGTCAATGAAGGCTATGAATTGGTGCGAGATGCGTTTGGTGATGCCGACCTAGAAATCAAGAATGTGATAACCCTAATTGCCGACTCGGGGTTAGAATTTCTTGTTTCAGAGCCTACAAAGATCTGGAAGAAGGAAGTTCTAGAGTTTCTGAATGGAGCTAACATAGACGAATCTGGATTCAAGATCAAATCCAGGGTACATGGAGAAAAGGTGAAGGTATCACCAAAAAGCTTAAGAAAGGTTCTAAACCTGCCTAGAACCAAGGAAGAAGAAGAGGTTACTACTTCCAGGACCAGAGATGCATTGGCATGGTATGGTCTGGATTCTAAGATGAAAATTGGCTCAGTTTTCAATAGAAAAGGAATGAACAGTCAGGGGAAATTCCTCTCTGAAATTGTAGGCAAAGTAATCCTAAGTAAGCCAGGAGGGCATGATAGGATATCATCCCATATGTTCAACATTATGACCAGGATAATCTTTAGCCTGAAAACTGACTGGTCTGTAGTGATCTTTGAGAAGATCAAGGAGAGTCTGAAAAAGACCAATTTGGGTAGAATACTAAGTTTATACCTTGCTGGTAGTTTACCAGAGGTTATGGGTCAAGATGCAGGAACAAAAATCAACCACATGAGGAAAATGGACATGAGGATCTTCTCCAGATGGGACAGGGTGTTGTCTAAGGAGATGTCAACCCCTGAGAAGATAATTCCTGAGAAAGTATCACCTCAAAAGAAGAAGAGGAAAACTGCTCCAGTGGCTCAGGTTTCCACTAACAGCTCTGGTAGTGAAGAGCAAGTGGTCTTCACACCTGATGAGAATGAAGAAGGAACTGCTGTAAAATCTCCAGCTCCTCAAGATGTTGCTGAAATCCAGGGGGAGCCACTAGTAGTGGAAGAGTCCACTCCACTTGAGAGTGAGCAAGCTACAAACATCATTCTAGAGGTAATCACTGAGCTTAATGCTTTAGTTTTTCCTATAGAGGATACTGATTTATCTGATGTTTATCAGCAATCACAGACTGATAGTCAAGTCTCAGATGTTGTAATGAAAGACACATCTGTTGTAGTTCAAGAAGTATCTAATCTAGTTGTTGATGAGCCAAGCATTTCTCCAGCCTATTCTCCACCAGAATATACTATGGAAGATCTCTTCCTAAACCTGGATCAAACAGATTTTGACAAGGAAACTGCTGCTGAAGGGGAGAATGCTCCAGTTGAGGGGGAGCAAATAGTACATGTTGAAGAGCCTACAAGGAAAGAACCTGAGAAGCCCAAAGAAGTTGAGGAGCTACCTAAGGAGAGGGTAGAGATAGCCAGCACATCTACTTCTGAAGATGAGGAGACAGCAAGGGCTAAGAAAAAGAAATTTCAAGTATTCAAGAGAAGAAGTCAGAGTTATAAGAAGGCCTTACAAACTATTGCTCCATAGCCTATATTACAGCCAGCACCAATTGTTGATTATAGTGCTCTAATGGTTGCAATGCAAATTAAGCTTGATGAGCACAGGCAGGCCATAGAGAAGTATGTGGATGAAGGGCAAAAATCATTGCAGTTTGATCTGGCCCAGGATATAAAGTCAAAAAAATTTAAAATGAATCTTAATAAGAAGGAGATTACAGACTGCTTCCACAAGGGAGGGAATGTAGTGGTGTACTTGGCTACACATCAAGAAAAGATCAAAGCTCAAGTTGATGACATTGCACTAAAGCAAGGATATGTTCTTGAGAACCAGATCAGGATGAATGATAACTTAACTGCTTCCCATAATGCAATTGTCACAGAAATGAAGAACATAGCTGTTGGACCAACTACTTCTACTGCTACTGCTAAAGCAGAATTTGACAAAGCATTCCAAGAGGAACTAACTGCTGTTAAGACTGCAATTCAAGACTCTCAAAAGATCATAACTGACAAACTCCAAAGGTTAAAACCTTTCTACAGGGATGGAGTTAATTATCTAAATGCCCAAATCAGATTTCAAAAAGATGATATAAGGGATCATATAGAAAGAGAAGTCATAAAGGGGGAGAGGGTATTAGTCAAAGCCGGCTCTGACCATGCAAAATGGATTTCTAATCCCATCAGAGCCACTCTTGGTTATCCTCCTTTATGTGATGATAATGATGTAGCAGAATCTGGAGTTAACCCTGTATATCTTGGAGGTGAGCAACCAGAAGTAGCTCAAGTGATTTATCCTCCACCAGATTTTGATATGGTCCAAGCTGACATACAGTCCATGTATAGTCCACCTGATGTAAATCAGAAGGTTATTCTTAACAAAGTGGTTCAGCCAGTATCTGAGGCTTTACAAGAAGCCATCTTCAAAGAGCAAGCTGAACAAGAAGCTAGATTATCTAAGAAGAGGTTCAGGGAGCAAGATGAACAAAGACCTGACTTTGAGCAGTGGATCCTCACCTCAAGAAATATTATTTTGACTGCCTGGAAAGCTGCAAAAGATAATGTGCATGACAGGAACAAGTGGTTTTCTGAATCAGAATGGAGAAAGCATGAGACAAGGCAGGAGGCCATAGTCCAATATAGAAGAAAGGCCAAGATGGGAAAGTTACCTCCTACTGCTCAGGAGCCTAGCAAGTACTTTCCCAAGCCTTATCATTATTTTGAGAGGCAAAAGATCAAAGCTGAAGAGCTAAAGAAGAAGGAGCTTAAAGGGAAAAAGCCTGCTGCTGCTGAAGACACTGAAGCTCCTGTTCAAGCCAAAGTACAAGCTGGAAAAGGAATAGTGATCAAGGAGCCTGAACAAAAATAGAATAGAACTTTATTCAGTTTACAATTGTAATCTTGTGTTTTTCAAACACTATGTAGAACTTTTGTATAATGAATATTACAAAGTTGTGAGAATAATATGATGTGTTTTAAATCTATTTCATAATTGTTCTGAGATATTATTTGTATATGCATGTTTGTTTAATACATGTGATGTTCTTTCCTACTATATATAATCCTGCCTTACATCATTTTGTAATTTTATTATGAATGGTGTATATCATTGACTAAGGGTTATGACTTCTCCAAATAGGGGGAGATTGTTGGGTACATTGGTTCAAATGTACCTGATTTGAAGAAGCCTCACCCAACTCAATGATATACATCAAAATGTATTTGATGTGTTTTGAGTTCACTTGTGCAGGTTAAGTATTTACAGGAAAGAAGGAAAAGTTTCTAAGTCCATGTGTCGACACCCAGAGGGAAAGTGTCGACACTTAAGAAGACTTGTGTCGACACCCAGGCAAGCTGTGTCGACACTTGGAGTCATTGTGTCGACACCAGGGATGCAGAGTCGACACCAGATAGAAAGTGTCGACACAAGGAGCTGTGTCGACACTCAGTGAAGAAAGGTGCAGTGAAGCTGTGTCGACACTTAACAGTTGTGTCGACACCTAGTGAAACTGTGTCTACATCAGAAAGTGTCGACACTTGGAGGCTGTGTTGACACTCAGCAAAAGTCAGCAAAATCTAAGTATAAGTGTCGACACCCAGAACAATGTGTCGACACACAACAGAAGAGTCAACACTTGAAGAAAGTGTCGACACAAGAAAGAACGTGTCGACACTCAGCTGAAGACTCAACACTTAGCAAAGATCAGCAAAGATCAACAAAATATTCTAAGTACAAGTGTCGACACTAAGGGGATGTGTCGACACTCAGCTGAAGTCTCAACAGAAGAAGAGTGTGTCGACACAAGGAGCTGTGTCGACACTCAGCAAGTATCAACACATGAAGATGTGTCGACACAGAGGTGTTGTGTCGACACTTAGAAGAATTCAGCAAAATACTGAAGTACAAGGACTTGTGTCGACACACATTATCAGTATCGACACATGAAGAAGAAGCAGTGTCGAGAGATAAAATCTACAACACAAAGAGTTGTGTCGACAGCAAGTAGGCTAGTGTCGACACTGAGTCAACTTGTGTCGACACTTGGTCTATAAGTGTCGACACTTAAAGACAGACAGTCTCGACACTTACAGACAGTTACAGGATTTTCAAGAACTGACTGGATGACTTGACAGCTGCCATTCCAGCCGGTCTACTGCACCTGTCAGAGATGTCAGAAATCAGTTATGAACCGGACCAGCCGGTTACCATGAAGAAGGCCTATAAATAGGCTTACACTGTCTACAGAAATTGATTGATTGAAAACAAGTTCAGATCATTGTTCAAGTAATTGAAAAGACAAGAAGATCTAGCTATTCCTTGAAGAATCTAGTGAAGATCTAAGAAGTTGGAGAGAGAGAGCTCCATCCAAAAAGTCAGCTGTTGGAACCCAGCTGAGAAGAAGGGTTCAGATTTGTTCTGAATCTTAAGTAGCAGAGATCAAGGATCAACTGCAGAGGAGGTCAATCTTATTGAGTTCTACATTCAAGAAGCTTTGAAGAAAGCCAAGTCAGATTGATTTCAGCTGAGTTCTTCCAAGAACTCATCAAGAAACTCACAACTTTTCTCTCTTGTTCCTGAGTTGATTGAGTATATATTTTGTATTCAAGTTATCTTGTAGGATCCTTAGGGATCTGAGTCTTGTAAGCCTGTAATTATAAAGGCTGAGTGTAGGACTTGAGTGTCTGAGTGTAGGAGATTGAAATCTCTAAGTGTAGGCCTGTTGTGGCTGAGTGTAGGCCTTGGTGGCTGAGTGTAGGCCTTGGTGGCTGAGTGTAGGCTTTGTGAAGAAGCTGAGTTGTAGGGCCTTGGGCCTGAGGTGTAGGAACCTATTTGGGGGTTCTGAGATAGTGGAGAAGTTGGGTCGAATCTAGTACACTGCTAGATAGGCGAAGGGGGAAAGTGGATGTACCCAAACCTTGGGGAACCACTATAAAACTGTGTGTCTACTGTGTGCTGTGGAATTCTGTGATTGCTGAATGTGTGATGTGATAAAGTAGCTATAATTCTGTGATATTATCTGATTGCTGCCTAAAAAGTTAAAAAGATTCAAGTCACCTATTCACCCCCCCCCCCCTGCTAGGTGTTTAGGTACAATATCTTTCATTTACCTTAGAACCCCAATGTTTATTAGGTTTTAGGTTCAAGTTAGATTGAAACTTGATATTCTTACCAGCAGCATTCCTCACAGGTAAGCTGGCATTCTTCCTGGCACTGGTGTTGTGCCAGCAATCCATGGCATAATGCCCTATCTTACCACAGCACAAACACTCATATCTATTATACCTCTTTTTAGGTACAGTTTTAATAGCATTGCTGTTAGATGTTCTTAACACTGTTGGTACAGTGGTTCTTTACTTGAGTGCTGGATCTACACCCTTGTCATTCAGAATATCAGGCTTACCATACCAATGTATGATATCATGATCATATCTATTAGTTGGTTGCCACACTTTTTGAAGAAAATGGGGGGTTTGAAGGCTAGAGGCTGTACTGGGGCTTTGCCTTTTCTTTTGGAATTGGCAGCCCTTGCATTTCCCTCAAAGTCCAATCCTATCTTACCCTTTTTGGGAATAAAATCATTAATTAAAGGTAAGACTGATTTTGGCTTAGAGAATTTATCCACTAGATCCTTTTCCTTCAGAAGTTTGATTTCCAGTCTTTTGATCTAATCATTCTTGAATGTAATAGTATCCATTTGAATAACAGTTATGTTTTTCAGTTTGGCTACTTCATTCATCTTTAGATACAATATTTTTTCTGAATCTAATGCAGCCAGCTTAAGAGAAGCAATTTCCTTGTCCTGTGATTTTTTAAGGATTCTGCTTTTCTTAAGTGCTTGCAGTAGATCACCATATTCATCAATAAGTTGATGAACATCTCCTTCAGATTCAGATTCATCCACATCTCTTTATGCAGATGCTTCTGATTCTGAACCAGTATAGTAATTAGAACCTGTTGAAGAATTGTTTACATTACTAGGTTCAGGCTGATCCTGTCACTGATCTTCTTCTGTTAAGTCCATCAGCCCTTTACAACAATGTTCCTCAATTCCATTTATTGAGTCCAGCAATTTCAAGAACTCAGCCTCTTCTGCATCCTCTTTAGCTGCCAACAGTCCTATGTATGCTTCAGCTTCAGCTTCAGCCTCAGAATCTGATGATGAAGAATCTGACCAGCTTTTTTGCTTCTTTGCAACAAAGGATTTCTCCTTCTTTCCCTTGTTTTTTAGTTTCTTCTTATCATTAGATTCTTTCCTTTTTTCAGGACAATCAGCTACCATATGTCCAGACCTGTTGCAGCAATAGTAAATAATCTTAGTTGAAGATAATTTACTAGGTTTAGAGCTATACTCGTCCTTCCTAGCGGATTTCTTTTTCTGATAGTAATCATCCTGGGATTGTGAGGAGGATGGCTTGGATCTCCATTATTTCTTCTTCAAAAACCTTTGAAATTGTTTTGAGAAAGCTGCTAAGTCTTCATCAGAATTGGGACTATCTGATGTGTGACTGTCAGAACTTTCTGAAATAACTTCTGCAGCTTTCCTAGGAGGAGATGGAGACATCCTCCTATCCTTTCTTATGGCTTCAGTCTTGAAAGTCACTAACTTATCTCTGAAATCAACTTTATTACTTTTCTCCTCCTCCTTTCTGACCATCAGCTGCATTTCATATGAAAGCAGTTTGCCAAATAATGTTGGAGGTGAAATTTCTGCTAGTCTAGCCACTTCCCTAATGGTACATATCTTGGTGTCCTAGTCCTTAGTTAATGATCTCAAAAACTTATCATTTAACTCATATATACTGAATACTCTTCCATATGACATCAATTCATTAACTATTCTGAAGAACTTCTTGTAACATTCAGTTATGTTGTCTGTTTTAAATTGTTTAAAACTTTCATACTCCTGATTCAGCATAGACTTTCTGTCTTCTCTCACCTCTTTTGAACCCTCCATGTAGATAATCAGTGTGTCCCACATTTCTTTAGAGGTCTTGTAGTGAATCAAATTTTGCAATGTTGAATCATTTATGGCACTGACTATTATATTCTGTGCTCTCTTATCCATAGTAGCCAAGATAATCTTATCCTTTGTCATTTCAGAATACTCCTTTGGTGTCCTGAGATTTGCATCAAGAACTGAGACTTTCATTGGCATGCATGGCCCTTCTTTGACTGTCATGTTGATTCTTGGATCTGAAGTTTCCATAAACAATCTAACTCTTTCTTTCCATATGCCAAAAATCTCTTTCCTGCATATAGGTAACTTCATGGAACCAAACTCCTTATGATTCTCAATGGAACCCATTTTGCCTAATAAATTTCTGCCTTGGAGATCTACTCAGGCTGTTAGGTCTATTCTTTGAGCAACCTTCCTCTGATACCACTTGAAATAATTGGTTTCAAGATGTTCTAAACACCTAGAGGGGGGTTAATAGGTTCAATTCTTTTTCTGATTTAGGCAGATAATTCTATCTAATTTAGCAATGTATTCAGCAGATAATACAGCACAGCATTCACATACACACAGCATTCACAGATTGCACACCAGTTTTATAGTGGTTCCCCAAATGATGGGTACATCCACTTTCCCCCTTCGCCTACCTAGCAGTGTACTAGATTCGGCCTAACTTCCTTCCTTCTTCTCAGATCCACAGATCTTACAGCTCAGAAGCAAGACTGGTTCCTACAACTCAGAGTGAATCCACACTCCTACAACTCAGGCACAAGCCCTACCTCAACCTCTTCCACGGGACTACAACTCAGAGTGACACCCCACTCCTACAACTCAGGCAAAGGCCCTACCTCAGCATCTTTCACAGGCCTATAACTCAGGGAACAGATTCCCCTATCTCAGGCACTCAGCCCTACCTCAGCCTTTATAATTTAGGCTTACAACTCAGAGATATAAATCTCCTACACTCAGATCTATTACAGATCCTACAAAAATTATTGATGAAAAGATAATGATATCTTCAACCAGATGGAGAGAGAATTGGTTGAAGGCTTCTTGATCAGTTCTTGATAGAACTGATTACTTAAGGATCAACCTGTCTTAGCTCTCTTCAAAGCTTCTTGAATCTGAACAAAGTAAGGTTGATCTTCTTGGTGTTGGAGTTGATCTTTATTCAGCTTCCTTCAGAAATTAATCTGAATTCTTCTTCAGACTTGATCTAAATTCTTCAGGCAGACTGTTCAGAATCTGCCTTCACTGGATGAGAACTTCTCTCCTTCTTGTTTTTCTCTCTATATAATATGTTGACTGTTTCTTCTTTCTCTTCTTCTGGATTCTCAATCCTTCAGAGATTATAATTGATTAGCTTGATTAACTTTTCTCTGTTCTGTATATGTTGTATGTATCTCTTGATTGTTGAAAGAGCATATCTATATATAGACTTCATCCATGGTAACCGGTTGTTCAGGTTTCAAACAGTCTTCTGACACCTCTGACAGATGTGATAGCAATGTCAGTAATGACAGCTGTCAAGACTCCAATTATATTACTTCAGCCTTCATTGTACTTTGACTCAGCAGTAGAGAATGTCGAGTGAATACTTCACATGTGTCGACACATATAGTCCATGTGTCGACACAAGTCTTGTTGTTATCGACACAGCTTCTGTGGAATATGTCGACACAAGTCCTATGTGTCGACACAAAAACTCCTTGTCTTGACAAAGTTGGTGTCAATAGAATTCTGGTGTGTGTTGACACAAGTTCTGTGTCTCGACACAGTCGTTGTCGATAGAATTCTGGAATATGTCGACAGCTTCTCTGTGTGTCGACACAACTCCTGATAATGTCGACACAATCTGGTCCTTAGTGTCGTCACAGCATTGTCGACAGATTTTCTGTGTGTCGATACAAATTCTGAGTGTCGACACAATCTGGCCCTTGGTGTCGACATAGCGTTGTCGACAGATTTTCTGTGTGTCGACACAAATTGTGGGTGTCAACACAATCTGGCCTTTGGTGTCGACACAGCCATTCCCAAGTGTCGACACTTATACTTAGAGAATTTTCCTTTCCATTTACTTAACCTGCACATGATAACTCCAACACAACATCAAATATAACTTGATGCATATCATTGAGTTAGGTGAGGCTTCTCCAAATCTGGTACACATTTTCCATTGTACCCAACAAGCCCCAAAAGTCAAACCTACAATAAATATTCTGGATCATATCAGCAACAGTGCTGACACCCCCACCCTCCTACACGCCCGTGACCTAGGGCGTGTAACCTGAAATTTTTGCCTATAAATAGTAACTTGCTGTAAGAGCCAAGGGTTCTGTTTTTTGAACCATTTTGCTTAGGGAGATGCTGCTTAGATGCTTTCAAGCTATGTAAGGGAAATTTTTCCCCCTCTCTGATTCTAACATGCTTGTCAAAGCACTTGTCCATCCGTCGCTTGATTTCCTCCCGCCTAACGGTGGCCACGTCGTGGAGTCCTTCTGTCAGGTCCAGAGAAAGTCATAACTTGTCCTTGTTATCGACCTTCCATTCTTCTCTACCTTCTACTGCCTCCACTACTCGTGGTGTAACGCCCTGAAACTCAAAGGAGCGAAGGGGGGACGTTTTGGCCCAGTTTGGGTTCTGGCTGCAGGCACACGGCCTGGGACACGGGCGTGTCCCGGGGCGTGTCAAGCCTGTGTCGACACTGAGCCGGGAAGTCGACACTTTGGTCTCGACATTGTGTCGAGACTGGGCACACGGCCTGCGACACGGGCGTGTCGCAGGGCGTGTCGACCCGTATCGACACTTAGACGCGAAGTCGTCGAGATTTACTCGACGATTCGTCGAGACTGGGCACACGGCCCGCGACACGGGCGTGTCGCAGGGCGTGTCGACCTGTGTCGACGATCGTCCCGGGGAGTCGACGAGATTTTCTCGACGATCGTCGAGACAAGGCACACGGCCTAGGACACGGGCGTGTCCAAGGCCGTGTCATCAGGTCGACGATCTTCACTCGACGAAGTGTCGAGTGTGGAGACCGTGTACACGGCCCTGTAGCCCAGGCGTGTCAAGGTGATACGGGCAAGGACACGGGCGTGTCCTAGAACCCGTGCAGTGCTCGGGTTGATTTTGGGGAAAAATCATGGGGTACACGGCCGGCCACACGGCCGTGTCAGGTGGAACACGGGCGTGTCAGCTCGAACACGGGCGTGTTCGATACCCGTGTGAGGTTCCAGGTGATTCTATTTTGACGGCGAATGCGGCACATGGCCCTAGACACGGACGTGTGCCAGGCCGTGGTCGGCCCAGATTGGGCATTTCAGTCCCGAATCGAAGCCGTTCATTTCTTTAACTGAAGATCCAACAGCTGGGGGTTGTTCCTGAAGGGATATACCCGTGTGTGGACTTGGAAAACCCTCACTTTTCATACCTTATCATCTTTCTAAATCCTTAGAGAGAGAGGAGAGCCAAGGGAGGAAGAAGGAGCTAGATCCCGCCATTGGAGGATCTTCGAAGCTCCAAATCGCGAGCCGACTCCGGATCCACGGAGGCAACGCTAGTGCGGTGGTTTTCATCCGATTACTTTTCAATGGCGCCAAAGAGGAACGCAAGGGTAACGATCCTCATCTTGAGCATGAGTAGCTCTCTTTCTTTGCATAGGAAGCCCGCTCTCGCGAGTTTGCGGAGAGTTGGAGGCGTTCCTTCGGGTAGATATGTGAATTCCCCGTTGTTTAGAGTCCGTAAGCGAGAACGGACATATGCATGATGTGTGAAGCCTACCCGGACATGTTGGTCTGGATCGGTGATGTTGCATTGCATAAATGCTGGAGAAGACTCTGTGCTATTGTTTGTTTTTCGGGTTTTCTACGCGGTAGATTGCAGCAGGGAGCCTTGGGGACTAACTCAAAGGTGCACCCGGAAAACTGGGTGGATACGAGATCTTGCCAACATGGAGGCCTGAGAGCCAACTTGAACATAACCGAGTTATGTGAAATTGTGTGACGAAAATGGGACTCTGGAGAAGTTTGACCTGCACAATTGGCTTAAATTGTCGTTGCGACGTGAGCACGGGTTAGATGGAACCGTACCCATATCTATGTCGTTCGGGTTAAAGAGACCTAAGGTTACATGGCACTTGTCGTTGGCATAGATGTGAGTCTTCGGCGGTCAATGGCTTAAATTTACGTGACCCATGCCGGGAAGACAAATTGCTCATAGTTTTGGCCGTCTAAGTGGCGGTGGTGAGTCCGGAATGTTAATGGCTTTAATTGACGTGACATCGACCGGTTCACCGAGAATGTGCCCTGAGTGCACGGGGCGTGTGGCCGTGCGAGCCAACGTCTGTGGTGAAATGTTTATTAATATGCATTGCTCGCTTATGCTAATGAAATGCAGGGAAGGAGCATCGCCGCCCCGAGTTGAGGGCGGGATCGTTATAATTTGGTCAGCATTGCTGACTGATGCCTTGTTTTGCCACCGTGCGGTGGTTTGTTGCTTGCAGGTGCAGCTGGACCAAGCGGTCAATAGCGGGCTAAAGCCCTTTTTGCGAAGCCGGCCCTCGAAGGCCCAAATGGAAGTGTTTACTGTTTTATTCATGTATGACCGGCCTGCGTGCCGTGGTTTGTAAAACATGTAATATTCAAGTGAAACATTTTGTAAGGCCTTAAGGCTTGTTTTGGGTATTTTGTATAACATTCCTATTTTGTATTAGTGGACATTCGTGCTTCGGTGTTGGGTTCTTGTTTACAACTTTTATAAACTGCTTCCGCTAGAATGCTCTGTGTAGGACGTTGAGATTGGTTGGATGGTTTCCATAAGTAACCACCCGGTCTGTCTGTAGTATATGGCGTCGGGCCCCGGCCGGACCTACTGCTATATGCTATGCGACGGATAGGGGGTGTTACAATTTGGTATCAGACTACTGGTTTTGGTTGGGCTTAAAGTGAATTCGTGGGCGAATTCTTTTTAAGGGGTGGTGAGCACATTGTGTGCGTCATCGTTATAATGGTAAAAGAACCCATGAATGTCCACTTAGGAATGAAAATACTCGTGTTTGAGGAACCTGCGTGTTCCTATAATTGCTGTTTGCAATACTATTTGGTCGCTTAACGGTGTTTTGCACCACTATAGGTGACCAGAAGTGGTGTTGGGCCGTCTGAACGCCGAGTTTCTGAGGCTAGTAGTGCACCGGATGTTGCTCCCGCAACACCTCTGTCGGCTGAAAATATACGATTGGTGGCTGAAGCGGTGTTGGCCGTGATAAATGCGCAGCCTGCAAGGCAAACGCAGCAGCTCGCTCCTGTGATGGAGCAAGAACCTCTGCAAGAGGCTGAGCCGAGGAGAGTGGAGCAAGTGGTTGTGGAACCGGTGGTGCCAAGGAGGGCAAATGAGAGGCAGCTGAAGCATGTAATGAGCTTTAACCCTCCGTTATTCTCGGGGTTGGGAACCCCATCTCAGGCTGAATACTGGCTCTCTGGGGTGAAGAGAGTCATGACAGCAACGGAGACGGAGGAGTGACAAATGACCACCATCGCTACGTTCCTTCTGGATGGTGAAGCGAGGATGTGGGGGGAAGGATTGGAGCTGCACTTACTGAGAGGTAGGCAACTTGGTGATGTCTCGATTGAGGAGTTCTCGAGATTATTTTTGGCTAGATACCTCCCTTCGACGCAGAAGATAGCGTTGGAGAATGAGTTCCTGAAGTTGGTACAGGGTGAGAAGAGCGTGGATGAATATCTCCATGAGTTCACTCGTTTGAGTCGTTATGCTAGCTCCACCATCATGGATGAGGAGCGCAAGACTAATCGCTTTTATGAAGGCTTGAGGGATGAGTTGAGATTACTACTCTCGGGGCCAATGACGCAGGGTTTCTTAACCTTGGTCAATACTGCCCGGTCCTTGGAGAAGGACATGAAAAATGTGCAAGCAAAGAAAGTCTTGGGTGATAGAAAATCTGAATTTAAAGTGCCGACTACTTCAAAGTCCGGTTATCGGAGGGCTTACAAGAAGCATAGGACTTCGGGTCCAGCTCCTTCTGGTGCTTCTGGGGCGACTACGAGTCGGACCCCGAGCGCGTGTTTTACATGTGGAAAGACGGGGCATTTCGCACGTGACTGTTGGAGCGGACGTCCTAAGTCCGAGAGAAGGCCGGGAGCTACTTATGAAGAGAAGGGAAAGACGGTGGAGTCGACCGCATCCCATTATACTCCGGCCCAACCAAGGGTCTACAATCTTGGCCAACAGGAGGCCATTAAACAAGTTGATGTGGTGACAGGTACGGTTTAATTTATAGCAAGTCAATTTCTTTAAATACTTGTTATGTATATGTTACCTTACCACTGCTTGTTTAGGATTTGTATTGATTTGTGAAAATCCGGCACGAGCACTCTTCGATACGGGAGCATCACACTCCTTCTTGTCTGAAGGATTTATATCACGCATCGGAGTCCCTTCTTCGATGGCGAAGGATAAGTTGGATGTGTTGTTGCCCAATGGGTGTTCGATGCGAGCGGATAGGATCTGCGATGTTAAGATTCATATTGGGGAGCAGGAGTTCGACCTGCGGGCGTCTTTACTTCCGTTAGTGGAGTTCGACGTCATATTTGGCATGGACTGGCTCTCGGAGCAGCAGGCCCATATAGATTGCGGTAGCAAGGAAGTCAAGCTGGGAGCAAGTCGTGAAACGACTTTTACGGGCTTAAAGGGGTCGAGCAAGACATTGATGTCTGCTCTTCAGGTGGTGAAGGCGGTTTGTGCTGGTGCAGAACTATTCTTTACACTAATGGAGGTTGCAAAGCCGAAGCCCACGTTGGATTGTATTTCAGTGGTATCGGAATACCCTGATGTGTTCCCCGCGGATCTTCCTGGAGCCCCGCCTCAGCGGGAGATAGATTTTACGATCGAGCTAGTACCAGGTGCAAAGCCTGTGTCACAATCTCCGTATCGGCTAGCGCCTAAGGAAATGGCGGAGCTGAAAGTTCAACTGCAAGAGTTGTTGGAGAAAGGGTATGTGCGCCCGAGTTCTTCGCCTTGGAGCGCACCGGTCCTCTTTGTTAAGAAGAAGGACGGAAGCTTGAGGTTATGTATTGATTATCGGGAGTTAAATAAGCTGACGGAGAAGAACAAGTACCCGATCCCCCGGATTGATGATCTCTTTGATTAGTTAGTCGGTTCGACGGTGTACTCGAAGTTGGATCTCAAGGTTGGGTACTATCAGCTGTGAATAAGGGAGAGTGATATCCCGAAGAAAGCGTTTAGTACGAGATACGGGCATTATGAGTTTACGGTCATGTCGTTTGGGCTGACTAATGCGCCGTCAGTGTTCATGAATTTGATGAACAGGACTTTCAGGGAGTACTTGGACCATTTCGTGATCGTCTTCATCGACGATATTTTGGTGTACTCGCAAAGTGAGGAAGATCACTTCAAGCATCTTCATTTGGTGTTGGAGACGCTAAGGAGAAATCAGTTGTATGCCAAGTTCTCAAAGTGCGAGTTTTTGCTATCCTCAGTGGCGTTCCTCGGTCATATAGTGAGTGGAGAGGGTATTGCTGTGGATCCGGCGAAGATTGTTGCGATACGGGAGTGGCCTGAGCTTGCTACGGTAGCAGAAGTCCGGAGCTTTTTGGGGCTTGCCGGCTATTATAGGCGCTTCGTAGAGAACTTCTCGCGGTTAGCGTTAGCTCTCACTACTTTGACGAGGAAGGAGCATAAGTTCGTTTGGACGCCGGAGTGCGCGCGAGCTTTTGAGGAATTGAAGTGTCGGTTGACCACGGCGCCTGTGCTGAGTTCGCCATGTGGAACCGAAGGCTATGAGATATATAGCGATGCTTCGGGCAGCGGTTTGGGTTGCGTGTTACTGCAGCACGGAAGCGTGATAGCTTATGGCTCGAGACAGCTAAAAGTGTACGAGAGGAATTATCCGGTCCATGACTTGGAGTTAGCGGCCGTGATTTTTGCCTTGAAGCTGTGGAGACACTATTTGTACGGTGTGAAGATTGATATCTACACCGATCATAAGAGCCTGAAATATTTGATAGATCAGAAGGATCTGAATATGCGGCAGCGTAGATGGATGGAGTTCCTGGGGGACTATACATTCAAGATCCACTACATGCCTGGCAAAGGGAATGCGGTTGCGGACGCGTTGAGTCGTCGAGCCCCAGCTCAAGCCAATTGGCTATTGGTGCATGATGAGCGGTTGGTGCGGGAGTTGGAGGCGTTGGAGATTGTTTGTGTGGATAGACAATCAAGTGCTGAAGCAGTTCTGAATTGGACTGAAGTCCAATATGACCTGGCTGATCGTATTCGGCAGGCTTTGGATATGGATGCTCATATGAAGCAGTTCATTGTAGAGGCTCTGGATGGGTCAAATTCCCAATTCGTCGTGGAGGACGGATTGTTGTGGAAAGACGGTCGTCTGTGCGTCCCAAGTGTGGGCAATTTACGGGTGGAGTTGTTGTACGAGGCACACCATACCAAGTACTCGATTCACCCGGGGAGCACGAAGATGTACCGTGATGTGAAGAAGCTGTTTTGGTGGCCGGGTTTGAAAAAGGATGTGGCGCTATACGTAGCGAAGTGCCAAACTTGCGCCTTGGTAAAGGCGGAGTTCCAAAAGCCGAGAGGATTTCTTAAGTCCTTGCCTATTCCGGAGTGGAAATTCGACGACATCTCTATGGACTTTGTGCACGGTTTGCCAAGGTCGCAAAAGGGAAACGACGCCATTTGGGTGGTTGTTGATCGATTAACGAAGGTGTCGCATTTTATTCCGCATAGGAAGGATGATCCGGTGGAGAAGCTGGCAAAGCTTTATGTGGATAACATAGTACGGCTTCATGGTGTGCCCCGCAGCATCGTGAGTGACCGAGATGGGCGGTTCACGTCCAATGATTGGAGGCTGGTGCAGCAAATGTTGGGAACAAAGCTGAAATTCAGCACAGCCTTCCATCCACAAACGGATGGGCAGACCGAGAGGGTCAATAGAACCATGGAAGACATGCTTCGCATGTGTGTCTTGGATTTTGGAAAGCAATGGGAAGACCACCTATATTTGGTGGAGTTCGCCTACAACAATAGCTACCAAGCGAGTATTCAGATGGCGCCTTTCGAGGCCCTATATGGTAGAAGATGTCGCACGCCGTTGTCTTGGTTAGAAACGGGTGAGTCAAAGTTGTATAAGCGATCGGAAGTGGATGATGCTACTTCTTTGGTGAGAACCATTCGGGAGAGGTTGCTTATCGCTCAGTACCGGCAAGCAAAGTACTATAATGCCAAGCACAGGAACGTGGAGTTCGCTGTGGGCGATTATGTATACTTAAAGATCAAGCCGTTCAAGGGTGTCTCGCAGGTGCGACGATTGAAAAAGCTAAGCCTGAGGTACCTTGGACCGTTTGAGGTTCTGGAGCGAGTTGGTGAAGCGGCCTATAGGTTGGAGCTTTCAGTGGAGCTAAGTGGTTTACATGATGTATTCAATATTTCGGTGCTTCCGAAGGCGGTGCAAGAGCCTACGCAAGTGATCGCGGTTGATCAAGTGCCGGTGGATAGTGGGCTAACGACAAAGGTTAAGCCTGTGCGGATTGAAGACTCGGAGGTCAAGCGGCTATGCAATAAAGAGATTAGGATGGTCAAGGTCCGGTGGGACAATTGCGGTCGTGAGGAGCTCTCTTGGGAGCGAGAGCAGACTATGCTTGACGAATATCCGGAGTTGTTCCGCTCAGGTACAAATTTTGGTTTTGTACATGTCTTTACTTTATGTAATTTCGTGGGCGAAATTATTTTAAGAGGGGGAGAGTTGTAACGCCCCGAAACTCAAAGGAGCGAAGGGGGACGTTTTGGGCCAGTTTGGGTTCTGGCTGCAGGCACACGGCCTGGGACACGGGTGTGTCCCAGGGCGTGTCAAGCCTGTGTCGACACTGAGCCGGGAAGTCGACACTTTGGTCTCGACATTGTGTCGAGACTAGGCACACGGCCTGCGACACGGGCGTGTCACAGGGCGTGTCGACCCTTGTCGACACTTAGCCGCGAAGTCGTCGAGATTTACTCGACGATTCGTCGAGACTGGGCACACGGCCCGCGACACGGGCGTGTCGCCGGGCGTGTCGACCCGTGTCGACGATCATCCCGGGGAGTCGACGAGATTTTCTCGACAATCGTCGAGACAAGGCACACGGCCTAGGACACGGGCGTGGCCAAGGCCGTGTCATCAGGTCGACGATCTTCACTCGACGAAGTGTCGAGTGTGGAGAACGTGCACACGGCCCTGGAGCCCAGGCGTGTCAAGGTGACACGGGCAAGGACACGGGCGTGTCCTAGAACCCGTGTAGTGCTCGGGTTGATTTTGGGGAAAAATCATGGGGTACACGGCCGGCGACACGGCCGTGTCAGGTGGAACATGGGCGTGTTAGCTCGAACACGGGCGTGTTCGATACCCGTGTGAGGTTCCAGGTGATTCGATTTTGACGGCGAATGCGGCACACGGCCCTGGACACGGGCGTGTGTCAGGCCGTGGTCGGCACAGATTGGGCATTTCAGTCCCGAATCGAAGCCGTTCATTTCTTTAACTGAAGATCCAACGGCTGGGGGTTGTTCCTAAAGGGATATACCCGTGAGTGGACTTGGAAAACCCTCACTTTTCATACCTTATCATCTTTCTAAATCCTTAGAGAGAGAGGAGAGCCAAGGGAGGAAGAAGGAGCAAGATCCCGCCATTGGAGGAGCTTCGAAGCTCCAAATCGCGAGCCGACTCCGGATCCACGGAGGCAACGCTAGTGCGGTGGTTTTCATCCGATTACTTTTCAATGGCGCCAAAGAGGAACGCAAGGGTAACGATCCTCATCTTGAGCATGAGTAGCTCTCTTTCTTTGCATAGGAAGCCCGCTCTCGCGAGTTTGCGGAGAGTTGGAGGCGTTCCTTCGGGTAGATATGTGAAGTCCCCGTTGTTTAGAGTCCGTAAGCGAGAACGGACATAGGCATGATGTGTGAAGCCTACCCGGACATGTTGGTCTGGATCGGTGATGTTGCATTGCATAAATGCCGGAGAAGACTCCGTGCTATTGTTTGTTTTTCGGGTTTTCTACGCGGTAGATTGCAGCAGGGAGCCTTGGGGACTAACCCAAAGGTGCACCCGGAAAACTGGGCGGATACGAGATCTTGCCAACATAGAGGCCTGAGAGCCAACTTGAACATAACCGAGTTATGTGAAATTGTGTGACGAAAATGGGACTCGGGAGAAGTTTGACCTGCGCAAATGGCTTAAATTGTCGTTGCGACGTGAGCACGGGTTAGATGGAACCGTACCCATATCTATGTCGTTCGGGTTAAAGAGACCTAAGGTTACATGGCACTTGCCGTTGGCATAGATGTGAGTCTTCGGCGGTCAATGGCTTAAATTGACGTGACCCATGCCGGGAAGACAAATTGCTCATAGTTTTGGTCGTCTAAGTGGCGGTGGTGAGTCCGGAATGTTAATGGCTTTAATTGACGTGACATCGACCGGTTCACCGAGAATGTGCCCTGAGTGCACGGGGCGTGTGGCCGTGCGAGCCAACGTCTGTGATGAAATGGTTATTGATATACATTGCTCGCTTATGCTAATGAAATGCAGGGAAGGAGCATCGCCGCCCCGAGTTGGGGGCGGGATCGTTATAATTTGGTCAGCATTGCTGACCGTTGCCTTGTTTTGCCACCGTGCGGTGGTTTGTTGCTTGCAGGTGCAGCTGGACCAAGCGGTCAATAGCGGGCTAAAGCCCTTTTTGCGAAGCCGGCCCTCGAAGGCCCAAATGGAAGTGTTTACTGTTTTATTCATGTATGACCGGCCTGCGTGCCGTGGTTTGTAAAACATGTAATATTCAAGTGAAACATTTTGTAAGGCCTTAAGGCTTGTTTTGGGTATTTTGTATAACATTCCTATTTTGTATTAGTGGACATTCGTGCTTCGGTGCTGGGTTCTTGTTTACAACTTTTATAAACTGCTTCCGCTAGAATGCTCTGTGTAGGACGTTGAGATTGGTTGGATGGTTTCCATAAGTAACCACCCGGTCTGTCTGTAGTATATGGCGTCGGGCCCCGGCCGGACCTACTGCTATATGCTATGCGACGGATAGGGGGTGTTACACGTGGTGTCCGGATATTAAACCCTATCGAGAGGACCACGTCGCAGCCATGGAAGAGCCTGAAGGGAGTCTCTCAAGTTGCCATATTGGGTGTGGTCCTCAATGCCCAAAGGATTGAAGAGAGTTACTCCGCCTAGATTGCCTTCAAATTCTCTACCTTCTTCTTCACCATGTTAACTATGATCTTGTTTGCTGCCTCTGATTTTCTGTTGCTCCGAGGGTGGTGGACCGATGCGAACCTACGGTCTATCCCGAGTTGGCCACAAAAGCTGATGAACTCTGCACTAGCAAACTGTCGCCCATTGTCCATTATAATGTCCTAAGGCAGCCCATGCCGACAAATGATCTCCCCTCATATGAAGTTGAGGATCACCTGAGAGGTTACCTTGTCCAACGCCTTGACCTCCAAACACTTAGAGAAATAGCTGATCATAACTAATAGGAACCCTCTCTGCCCGCTGGCCTGGGAAAAGGGTCTCATGAGATCCATTCCCCAAATAGCGAAGGGCCAAGATGCAGTAATGCTTCTGAGCTTCTGAGCTGGCAGTAGTTGGATAGAAGCGAACAACTGGCACTTCTGACATTTCTTTGCAAATTAGGAGGCATCTCGACCCAGGGTCGGCCAAATATACCTTTCCCTCACTATCCTTCCCTCCAGAGTCCTGCTTCCCGAGTGGCTCCCGCACTCACCAACATGAACTTCCTCTAAAATTTTAGGGACCTCCTCCTCGGCCACGTAACGTGCCAACAATCCCGAGAGGGTCTTCCTATACACCTTCCCATCATGCATGATGTATTATGTGATTTATACTTGACCGCTTCATGTCGAGACCCCCCGGGAATTCTCGTGTGGATAAGAAAATCACACAGGGGTCCATCCATGAGGGGTATTGGTCCACCTCCATCAACTCCCCTTACTCAATAGAGGGGCGGAATAGGTCAGTTATAGTTCCTCCCTCACGGGGTCCGAACTTAGCCAGCTGATCCACTTGCTCGCTTTCTTCCCGCAACACATGTCGGATGGACCTTGCCTCAAACGTATTGTCGATTTGAGAGGACACTACAAGTGAGTCTATCAACACCTCCATGTCATGCAACCCCAGCTCTCTTGCCAGGCGTAACCCCGTGATTACCGCCTCATACTCCACTTGATTGTTGGTGGTAGGAAAGTGGATGACCACCGTATGCTCCATCTTTGTTCCTTGGGGACTTTCTAGTATTACCCCCACTCCTGAGTAATGTCTTACCAAGGCGTCATCCAACCTTACTTTCCAGGGAATTGGACGAATGAGTTCTACCTCTGCCACCTCAACCACATAGTCGGCCAAGAAGTCAACCATTGTCTGGGCTTTTATCGAGAGGCGGGGAACAAATGATATGTCAAACTCGCTTAGCTCCACTGACCATTTTGCAAGTCTCCACAAATGATCCACCCTTCAAATAGGTTATGCAGGGGATGATCTGTCACCACCCGGATTGAATGTGCCTGGAAATATGGCCTGAGCCTTCGAGCTGAGATGACCAGAGCGAAAGCCAACTTCTCGAGGATCGGGTATCAGAGCTCCGCCTTCCTCGGGACCCGACTCACATAGTAGATTGGCAGGTGCTTCTTTCCCTCCTCCCAGACCAGGACGGAGCTCACGGCCTTGACTCTAACCCCAAGGTAAAGGGATAAATCTTCCCCCTCCTCCGGTCCTTGGAGAAGCGAAGTCTGAGTGAGCTGTCTCTTCAAAGCTTGGAAGGCCTCCTCACACTCCTTAGACCATTCGAATTTGTGGCCCCCTCAGTACTTCGAAGAAGGGCGAGCACTTCTCTCCTGCCCGAGAGAGGAACCTGCTCAATCCTGTGAGCTTCCCTGTCAGACACTGTACTTCCTTAGCATTTTGCGACGACTCCAATTCCATAATCGCCCTCATCTTATCAGGATTGGGTTCCACCCCTGGAGGAGTTAGGAGGTGACCCAGGAACTTCCCCCCGCTTGCCTCAAAAATGCACTTCACGGTGTTCAAGCTCATCTTATACTTTTATAAGGTGTTGAAAGTCTCCTCTAAATCTTGGAGATGGGATCTTGTATCCAGAATTTTCACCATGAGGTCATCCACATACACCTCCAAATTCCTCTCCTTTTGCTCCTGGAAGTCTCGGCCCATCATTGTTTGATATGTTGCCCCTACATTCTTGAGGCCAAACGGCATCATCTTATAGCAGTAGAACTCATCTCCTATAATGAAGGAACAACCTTTATATCTGGGGGGTGCATCCTGATCCGGTGGTACCCTGAAAAGGCATCTAGAAAACTCATTAGAGAAAAACTGACGGCTGAGTCATCCAGCACGTCAATTCGAGGTAAGGGATAACAATCCTTAGGACAGGCTTTATTTAAAAGTGAGAAATTAATACACATTCTCTAGTGCCCATCCCCCTTCTTAACCATTACCACGTTGGAGACCCAACCTGGGTACTAGATCTCCGATACAAACCCTGTCTTAAGAAGCACCCACCTCCTCCCGGATAGGCTGAGCCAGTTTGTGGGTGACGGACCTCTTCTTCTGCTAGATGGGGCGAGCGCTGGGATCAAGGTTGAGGTGGTGGCAAGCCACATCCGCATCAATCCCCGGCATGTCCTCCGCGCTCAATGCAAAGATGTCCACGTTCTTCTATAAGCACTCTAGCATCTTCTACTGATCCTTCGGGCTTGCCCCACGCTGACTCGCACCTTCTCCACCCTACATCCCTGGGTGAGGACTTCTAGCTCCACCACCTCTTCCACCACTTCTAGTTGGTATTGCTCTTCCCACTCGCCTACTACCCTCTAACCGAGACGAGGGCTTCCTCCTCCTCAACTTCCTCCACTGCCATCACCATGGCCTATTCCTCCGGAACTTCCTCTGCTCCCCCCTTATGGATGGGGATCTCCACTTCCTCCACCTCCATCTCCTCTTCTTCTCCAACAACCACTTGCCTAGACAGCTCCTCTAATATTCTCTCCATCTCCTCAGCTCCCTCCTGTCACGAGATGGTGTTGACCACGTTGACGTAACATTCCCTTGCCGCCTTGGGGTCTACCCAGATCTAGACCTGGATTCTTTCGGCATTGAACTTAAGGCGTTTGTGGAAGGACAAAGGTACGCAGTGGAAGGCGATGATAAGGGGTTGCACGAGTTTTGCATTATAGCATCTAGGAGTGTCCATGATGATGAACCTGTAGTTTCTGGACTGGCCCCCCAAAGTAACATGGAGACCCACTCCCCCTTCCACTTCCTTCCTCTCCATAGAGAACCCAAACAAAGGTCCGTCTGAGGCCAGCACCCTCTTATCCTCCACCTTCATCGCATCAAATACCTTCTTGAATATGATGTTGACGGAACTCCCATTGTCAATGAGGATCCGGGCGATAGTGAGATTTTCGATGGAGGCTTGGATTACCAGCGCATCGCGGAATGGATCCTCATGATCCAACATATCCTTATGGGAGAGGGTGATCTTCTCATCTAGGGGCGGGACATGGGATGTCGAGGCAATGCTTCGATGATACATGGTGTGGAGACTCTCCTTACGGGCTAGCTCGACTCCCCCCGCCCCCCCTCGTGGATCACTCTGATCTCTCCTCAGACTCCTATGTCGGCTCTATCCTCGCACCTACCCTCCTCCGCTCCTGGCAGAACTTCTACCCACACCTCCTGACGGGGTCGTTGTTGATGTGGGGCCTGCTTCCTTTGTAACATCCCATGTTACTTCTAGATCCTTTAACTTAGATTGGGTTAGGCATGGGGTGGGTGATAGAGAATTTAGCTAGGTTTGACCCTAGGGAGTGGGTTGTAGCCATGTGTGGCCACTAAGGGGCCAAAATCAAACTAGATCCAACTAGCCTAAAAAGGAACCCTAGCCACACCATAACCCCACCACATTGTCCTTAACCCTAAAATAATCTAAGTGGACCCTAAGGCATGTCATTAGGTCAACATATTGACCCTAGTTTACTAAAGTCAACCTTAGCCGTAAGTTGGTCAAACCTATACTTATAGGCCCACTTAGCCCAAGTAGAGCATCACCTTGACCCAACCCAAGTTGGGTACTGCCATTGGGGTCATTACCTTCAAGTGGGGTCAGCCCACTCATCATGCTTGACCAAGTCAACTCAAAAGTCAACTTAGTCAACAAATTGTCCTAAAGAGTGAAAATGAGCCCAAGCCAGTTCCCCTTGGGCCAAGCCCACCAAACTTGGCCCATGGCCAGCCCAAGTGGACAAGGACATCCCCTACCCATCTGGATTAAGAGAGAGAATACATGCATGGGGGTAAAGTGGGAATTTTAGGAGAGAGAAGAGGAGTGAGAAGAGGAAAAGAGGGAATGGTAGCCACATGGCCTCATTCCTTCTGCCCAAGCTTCCTGGCAGGCCTCCCAAAGTGATTCCAGAGGAAATGAGGGCATGGTGGACACTTGGCACCATGAGTGAAGCATCCAAAGCCCCAACCCGAGCTCACCTTGGTTGTATCTCCATATACAGCCACCTTCAGCCAAAACCAACCCCACCAACATCTTCAGAGAGAGGAAACGAGTGGAGATCGAGTCCTGGGGCAAGAGAATTGGTGGAGAATCAAGGTTTTGAGCAGGAGATCACCGGAGCAGCTCGGCCATGACCAACCGCCGCTGCACTCGCCTCCAAGGCCTGAATCAGGTTTGTTTCACTTCACCTCTACCCATACTAGCTTCCTAGATCGTTTAGGAGAGATATCAGGCTCAATTGAGCCCGATGCCATGTGAGAAAAGAGCCAAAATTCCGAGTTTTTCTTCTTGCTCGGGATCGCCGGAGAAGCCGCCTCTGACCGCCTCACCGCCGGGAAATGCTAGCCCCCACCTCAATGGAGGTGGTGGCAATAATTGTCGGCAGTGGTGCCGGCCCAGGTGGCCGGAAATCGCCAGCAAACATAACCCAGCCAGGCTCAATCTCAGCCATTGCTGATCGGGGACGATGAACGGCTGTCGTCCCTTTATTCAAATTAAACTATAGGATATTTTAATTTCATTCAATATTTTGTCACACATTTATACAGTTATTTCATGCTTAACATAGGCCTCTTAAATGCAATTTCGTGACTAGACATCAACAAGAAAATTGTAGACCTAGGTCTTACCTTCAATTGGCCACCCTAAACATGAGATTTGGAGCTGTAGGGCTCCCTGTAGGGCTGTTCTACTAGGACTGGTCCTAAGTTAGGGCAAAAACCAAAATAATTGCCCAAGCCAAACCAAATATCCAAATGACCCAAGATTTTGGGAATGTGCTCAATTAGGGCATATCTAGCCCCTGCCCAAAAATGGGAGCAATGTTTCTATAGTATTTGTCATAATACACATAATTAAATAAATGCAATAATTGGAGTAATATGACTCCAAATGGCCCCAACATTTGGTGGCAGGTCCTTGGGGACATTATATGTGCATGGTACAATTTTCAATACATTTGGACCACTGCATGTTGGGTTAACCCACTTGCATGTGTTGGCTATATATTGCTTTGGGGGTGCAAATAGCAATTTTTGAAATATTGCATATTCAGCCTATTTGGTACATTCAAAAATCATTGAATTGATGTCAGAGGCTCATTAGAGTAAAGTTCACCCCTCATAGTAATAATGGGATTTTTGGGAGCAAAAATTCCACTATTTGAATTTTTAAAAATTTAGGCCTTTTGATAACTAAATTGGAAAATAGGCTTTTGATCAAACAAAAAACCCCCAAAATCTGTCAAAACAAAAGGGAGGTCATATTTGACTCATGAAATTTTTTATCCTACTGTTTGAGAATTTTGGAGCAAAATACATGGAAATTACCATTTTACCCGTATTGCATTTATTTATGAATTGATGGAAATATATATCAGTAAATTTTGGAAAACTTTCTAGTGTTGTATAATTGTATGGTTAGCCTTGTATAATTATCTCAAAATTTTTGGATGTCCTAATAATTTTTAAATTAGCATAATGGCATTTTGGTAAATTATTAGGAATTGAAATTTGTAGGCCATTACATTATAGAGGTTGATGAAACTCTACCATTAGCCTTAAATTAATGATATATATGCTCTGAAAGTTTCCTAGAATTTTGAGTAATGTATTCCTTATACTTCATTTGGAAAATGATAATTATGTGAGTTTTGTATTAATTAAGGAATAAATAGAAATAATCAAAGGAAAATTATAAATTTTGGTAGACAACAATATATTACCAAGATGCAACTCAAGAAAAATTCCTTAGGTCAGTGGATTATAATTTGTAATACTTCATGTATTAAATGACCTCGGGGATTAATTAAATGATTTAATTAGAGGATTTAATGACTTAAGAAAATTATGCAAATCAATATGCTCACGTCATTAGTCCATACCATCCTAGGATAAATAGTTAGGGGCAGGTGGCCCAAGGAATTGGAAGTTCTATTTCGGGGTGGTATTAGGTCATGGGTTGCGCATAGTGTAAGTAGGTTATACTATAAGGGCCACCGGGGGATATATCGACGGATGAGCTAGAGATTACAATTAGAGAATAACCTTGGTGGGTAGTTTTGTCTTAGTGACGAGAGTAAAAGTGCAAGTACTTGGATAACAACTGGAGTGGAGGTCGGCGGAAGACTGTCGCCCTTCTGAGAACATCTTAAGTCATTAGGATCACTCAAGAGTAATAATGAGAGCAAAGTACGGATAAAGGGTAGACATCAATAAAAGTAAATATCCTTATGAAAGGGAACTTTGGGCGTAATCCCATCATAGTTCCTAGTGCCCCCGAGAGCCCTTCACCGGGTATATCGTGGGCAGTCCTGGGAATAACCTTAAATCACTAAGTATAATAACCCGTAGACAAGAGTAGTCTAATAGGATAAGACATTGTGGTTCATTCTCGCCCGTAACGAGTTTGAGGGATTCTGAATAAAGGCACTATTGTGCATATTCTCACCCATATAGGGTTGGAGGGTTTTGAGGTAACATCTCACCCGTATAAGGTTGGAGGGTTTGAGGCAACATCTCACCCGTATAGGGTTGGAGGGATATATGTTGCGGGCTCACCCGTGAAGGGTTTGAGGGAATCAGGATAGGTTGGTCCTGCAAGCTGAAGGCTCGAGATGAAATACTTGCATGTGCATAAATTTAGTGGCGAGTCATGCGGCACTAGGCCGATCGTCACACCGATGGCAGTACGGTGACTTAGGCGGGTATGAGGTTTTGAGGGGCCAGTAGGTTGTTTATACTGAGGTCTGGAGGACGATCCCTGATAACGCACACCCGTCCCAACAAGACTGACAGGTAGTCAGCAAAATACGTACATAGACTCTAGAGTGCACCTAGGACGTGTACAGAGGCGTATAAGAGGGGTCTAGGTTTGGTAGTGTGCATACCTACCTAGAAGTGGAGACGCCCACTCTGCTACTGCTGTAGCCATAACGGTGGTACCCGAGAGGGAAGCTAGCTCTCAAAAAGTGGGAACTAAAGGTATGTGATCACAGAGTCGTTGTGTGTGAGTTGCACTTGTCTGTTGCATAAATTGCATCATAAACATTCATTCATATTAGGTCATACGCTTCATAGATCCTTATCATATAAATTAGTATGGGCTCTTTTATATGATAAGTTAAAATTTCTGGAAACCCTAACTTATAAATTTGTATGGGCATTTTTATAAGTTAAGTTACTTTTGTGATGGTAGTGTAGTGGTAGCATGGCTTTACTTTTCTGCTCCTACTTTCTGTTCTTTACTTACTTATACCATACCTTTACTTCACTTATACCCTGTACTTAGAACTGCTATAGTAGAACTATGTTGCTCTTATACTTAATAGATAGCTTTTTGTCACCTGCTTCCTTTTGTTACCCCTTAATAGTCCTCCACTTCGTCCTCCCGCACGGTGCCTAGGAGTTGCGGGGCGAGGTTCAGAGGAAACGACTTAGTCTTTCGACTAATGATCGGTGACCAACTATTTTTAGGAGCTCGAGGAGATGGAGCACCAGCACCACCTGCAGAACGAGGTGACAGGGCGTGAGGAGTTGATATCACCTACTACTACTACTGGATCACATCCTCAGGTGGGACGAGATTAGTTGATTAGCTTCGTTGTTTTGATGTTTTGTGAGGAGAGTTATTCATATCATGTACAGGGCATAAGCCCTTTTTACTCTTCATATTTTTGTACTCATTGTGGACTGGATGTACTTTCATTTTGTTATTTGATATGTACTGTGACTGTGGACTGGTTATAGTTTATTTCTACATTATCGCTATACTTATATTTCTCATATTGTTCTACAGGTTATATGATAGTATTAGCCGGTAGAATCGCCGTGTTGTGGTGTCGACTAACCCATGTGTTAGTGCCATCGTAAGATGGCGGTTCTCGGCATAAGACCGGGAGCTTCCTTTGTAAGGGGAGGGGTCTTACAAACATGTATCACTTGAACAAACGATCATATGAGAAAGAAGTCCACAATAATGGACCACCCCGCTCGAGCATTAGTTTGAGGACAAACTATGCAGCGGAAGCAATGGTGTGCCCATGTGTAAAAAGTCACATAAAACAGTCCATTAAATACAATGAGTTAGGCCAGTTCTGTTTTAACCTTACCTTTATGCAACCTCCATAGGTCTCTGCGCCGCAGAATGTGGTTCCTCCCCGTCCGGATGCCACGCCCTTTCTACAGACAGAGATGGGGCAAACTTTGACAGCTATCCTGGAAGCCTTCAAAGCCCAGCAGGTCCCAGCTCCGCAGCCAAATCCGGGGTCAAGCTAGTTGAGTGCCTTCAAGAGCATATCCCCACTGATGTACCGTGGGACAGAGGATGCTGTGAAGACTGAGGAATGGCTGAAGGACATACATGAGATATTGGCAGGCATCAGCTGCACGGTCAGCCAGGCAGTTCCTCTAGCCACCTCTGTATTAGATGCTCATGAAAAAAGATGGTGGAAGTCCGTGCGAGAGACCACTTATGCTGACCGGGAGCTGTCGAACATAGCTTGGGAGGAGTTCGGCGAAGTATTCTTGGATCACTTCGTATCCACCACAGACAGAGATGTACTGGAAGAGAGGTTTCTGAACCTCAGGCAGGGGAGCAGATCAGTGATTAAATACCAGAGGGAGTTTTCCCACCTTGCCAGGTTCGTAGGGATACATGATACAGACGATAGGAGGTATGCCAAGAGATTCTACCGGGGCCTTAGAGACGACTTGAGGCAGGCCTTATTGTTCATTTCTCACGGCACATCAGCCCAGATCATCGAGATTGCCAAAAAGCTGGAGGTAGACCAGCTGATGGTGCAGAATAAAGGACAGAGGCCATTGGATGAGTCATCACCCGGGGAGATTAGCAGGGGATCCCAGCGAGGCAGAGTCATTGGATATAAGAGGGGTGGGGGATGTCGTCATCCCAACTTCAGGTAGGAGCAGGGGCCTCCTCCAGCATTAGCTCCCCCACCTCTACAGGTGCATGTTCCGAGGAGGCAAGATGACCGTGGCCACCGGCCCGTAGTTTGTTATGGATGCCACCAGCCTGGGCATATTAGATCGGAGTGTCCACATCGGTTCCGTCCACCTCCTCCTCCTCCACCTCCAGTGGCCCCTCTAGTACAGCAGGGTCGAGGCCGAGGACGAGGTCGAGGCCGAGGCCTGGGATATCACGGCCGAGGACGTAACCAGGAGCAGATGTATACATTGGACCTCACGGAGCAAAGGAACCTCGAGGAAGTGATTACAGGTACTTAAATTATTTTAATTTAGAAAATTCAACCTTAGTAGTGCCTTGAAAACCATAAAAATATTCTCCATTTTAACTCAAATAAATCTCAGGCATAGTTATGATCAGCGGCAAGCCCGCTCATACCCTCTTCGACACGGGTGCTTCACACTCATTCTTGTCGGACACTTTTATTGAAGGACTAGAGGGTGTGGAGAGATTCCCTGGCATAGAGATGAGGGTGCGTCTTCCTGATGGCTCGGAGCTACGGACCACGGATAGCTGCAACATGGAGGCCGAGATAGGAGGCAAGGCATTCGAAGCTCCGGCGGCGGTCTTGAGATTGCCGGACTTTGATTTGATTTTGGGCATGACCTGGCTTCATTGGAACCATGCCCAGATTGACTGCCCCTTGAAGAGGATCACACTCAGGCATGGATACTCCTGCGTCACTATTGAAGGTATCCGACCTATCCCCCCATCTTTCATTATCTTCTGCATAGGCTGTCAAGGCCTATGAGCAGGGGAAGAGGTGTACCTTATCTGCTTCGAGATGGTGGCAGCAGAGAGTTCTATAGCTGATATCCTGGTGGTTCGGGATTTCTCCGATGTATTCCCAGAGAAATTGCCAAGACTACCACCAGCTCGAGACTTGGATTTAAGGATTCAGTTGGTGCCGGGGGTGACGCTAGTGTCCTGGGCACATTATAGGATGGCTCCCAGTGAGTTGGCAGAATTCAGGACTCAGCTTCAGGAGCTTGTGGAATCAGTATTTATGCGTCTGAGCTCGTCGTCGTGGGGAGCACCAGTTCTTTTTGTGAAGAAGAAAGACAGATCATTGCGGCTGTGCATAAATTACAGGGAGCTGAACCGGTTTACGGTCCGTAATACCTATCCACTTCCTCGGATAGACGAGCTATTTGATCAGCTTTAGGGGGCCTTCTGGTTCTCTAAGCTGGATTTGAGATTCGATTACTATCAGCTGCGCATCCGAGAGGAAGACATCCCGAAGATGGCTTTCAGCTCATGATACGGGTCATAGGAGTTCACGGTGATGCCTTTTGGGCTCACAAATGCCCCTTCTGCACTCATGAGTCTAATGAATTGTGTATTCTATCCTTACTTGGGCCGCTTCGTCATTATATTCATCGACAATATTCTGATCTATTCCCGGACTCAGGAGGAGCACACAGAGCATTTGGCACAGGTTTTGCAGAGGCTGAGGGAGTCCCAGATGTATGCGAAGTTTTCTAAGTTCCAGTTATGGCTACATGAGGTGGCCTTCTTGGGGCATACAATCAGTGGAGCTGGATTGGCGGTGGATCCAGCCAAGATAGAGGCAGTGAGAGATTGGCCACGGCCAAATATAGCGTCAGACATTCGCAGCTTCTTGGGATTAGCCGGTTATTATCATAAGTTCGTGGAGGGGTTCTCAAGGATAGCACTCCCCCTCACGTCCTTGACGAGGAAGGATGTAGAGTTTGCTTGGACAGAGCAGTGTGAGACAGCCTTTCAAGGGTTGAAGGACCGACTCACCTCATCCCATATCCTTGCACTCCCATCTGGGAATGAGGGATTTCAGATCTATATGGATGCCTCTTATCAGGGGATGGGTTTTGTACTGATGCAGCACGGACATGTTATTGCTTATGCTTTGAGATAATTGAAGAAGTATGAGCATAACTACCCGGTGCATGACTTGGAGCTTGGGGTGGTCGTATTCGCACTGAAGATATGGAGACACTACTTGTATGGGGTTCATTGTGATATCTACTCAGATCACAAGAACCTCAAATACGTCGACACGCAGAAAGATCGGAACCTTCGGCAGAGGAGATGGCTGGAATTTTTTGCGATTATGATTACAAATTGCACTATCAGCCGGGGAAGGCGAACACTGTGGCAGATGCGTTGAGCGGGAGAGCCGACACTACTGGACTAGAGCCCAGAGTGATGTATATGGGATTGATGCAGATGATGGATGATATGCATATCACCATGGTTTCAGAGGACGAGCCAGCAGTCTACCGGGAATATCTAAACTCCTTGATCGGGGAGAATGATCTCCGGGAGCGCATTGTGGCGCATTAGAGGTTGGATGCTGCATTGGAGCCGATTTTCATTGCCCTGGAAAGGGGTAAAGTTGAGGATTACACGCTGTAGGATGATCTCCTTCGATTCCATGGATGTGTTTATATACCAGCAGGGGACGGTATCCGGGATGATATACTTAGAGAGGCACACTGCTCCGGATATTCAGTGCATCCTGGCATCACCAAAATGTGGGCAGATTTACGGAAGACTATGTACTGGCCTGGGATGAAGAGGGAGATCACCCACTTTATGACACATTGCGAGACGTGCCAGCGTGTGAAGGCGGAATACAAAAGCCCAGGAGATTTATTACAGCCACTGTCCGTTCCAGAGTGGAAGTTCGAGGACATTGCTATGGATTTTGTGCACGGACTGCCTCGCTCCCACTCTGGGCACGATTCCATATGGGTCATAGTCGACAGGCTGACCAAGGTAGCGCTGTTTGTTCCATTCAGGAAGGATGCTCCAGTTGATGTTTTGGTGAGATTGTTCGTGGAGCAGTTCATCAGGTACCATGGCATCCCCAGAACGATCATCTCGGACCGTGATGGTCGATTCACATCGAGGGGATGGAGGGTTGTGCATGCTTACTTGGATTCTCGGCTCACTTTTAGAACTGTCTTCCATCCGCAGACTGACGGACAGACCGAGCGGACCATCCGGACCATGGAGGATCTGCTTCATCTATGCATATTGGATACAGGGAAGTCTTGGGAGAAGCTGCTACCATTGATCGAGTTCTCTTACAATAACAGTCACAAAGCAAGCATCAGGATGGCGCCTTACGAGGCTTTGTATGGAAGTAAGTGTCGGACGCCTCTATCTTGGGTTCAGGATGTGGACACGAGGACTCTTGGTTCTGATTATGTGAAGGATACAGAGGCTCGGGTTCATTTGATCAGGGATCGGCTGCTAGAGGCCCAGAGTAGGCAGGCAAAGTATTATGATGCTCAGCACTGGAAGGTGGAATTACAGGTTGGATACAGAGTTTTCTTGAAGATATGTCTGTTACACGGTGTCTCTCGGGTATGGAGGCACAAGAAGCTTAGTCCTCGATACATGGGGCCATACTTGATCCTTGAGCGGATCGGCCCCTTAGCTTACTGACTGCAGCTGCCACCGGAGTTGAGTACCCTACACGATGTCTTCCATGTCTCTTCCTTTTGAAGAGCTCTCCTACGGCCGGAGCAGCACGTTACTACTACAGCCGATCCGATAGCACCAGACAGATCCGTTTGATTGGAGCCTATCCGGATTAATGATACAAATGTCTGAGTGTTGCAAAAGAAGAAGGTCACTCTCGTGAAGTTGTTGTGGTCCAACCATGGACAGGAGGAGCACACCTGGGAGCCGAGGGATCTGATGATGGAGCAACACCTGGAGTTGTTTACTTCAGGTATACTTTAGTTTATGCGTTTAAATTTCTTATAACTCTTACAAGTAGAACCCCGTAAACCCAAACATAAATTTCGGGGACGAAATTATTTTTTTTGTTTATAGGATTTGTAACATCCCATATTACTTCTAGACCCCTTAACTTAGATTGGGTTAGGCATGGGGTGGGTGATAGAGAATTTAGCTAGGTTTGACCCTAGGGAGTGGGTTGTAGCCATATGGGGCCACTAAGGGGCCAAAGTCAAACTAGGTCAAACTAGACTGAATAGGAACCCTAGCCACACCATAACCCCACCACATTGCTCTTAACCCTAAAATAATCTAAGTGGACCCTAGGGAATATCACTAGGTCAACCCTTTGACCCTAGTTGACCAAAGTCAACCTTAGCCCTAATTTGGTCAAACCTATACCTATAGGCCCACTTAGCCCAAGTAGAGCATCACCTTGACCCAACCCAAGTTGGGTAGTGCCATTGGGGTCATTACCTTCAAGTGGGGTCAGCCCACTCATCATGCTTGACCAAGTCAACTCAAAAGTCAACTTAGTCAACAAATTATCCTAAAGAGTGAAAATGAGCCCAAGCCACTTCCCCTTGGGCCAAGCCCACCAAACTTGGCACATGGCCAGCCCAAGTGGACAAGGACAACCTCTACCCCTCTGAATTAAGTGAGAGAATACATGCATGGCGGTAAAGTGGGAATTTTAGGAGAGAGAAGAGGAGTAAGAAGAGAAAAAGAGGGAATGGTAGCCACATAGCCTCATTCCTTCTGCCCAAGCTTGCTGTCAGGCCTCCCAAAGTGATTCTAGAGGAAATGAGGGCATGGTGGACACTTGGCACCATGGGTGAAGCATCCAAAGCCCCAACATGAGCTCACCTTGGTTGTATCTCCATATACAGCCACCTCCAGCCAAAACCACCCCACCAACAGCTTCAGAGAGAGTAAACAAGTGGAGATTGAGTCTTGGGGCAAGAGAATTGGTGGAGAATCAAGGTTTTGAGCAGGAGATCGTCGAAGCAGCTCGGCCATGGCCAACCGCCGCCGCACTCGCCGCCAAGGCCTGAATCAGGTTCGTTTCACTTCACCTCTACCCGTACTAGCTTCCTAGATCGTTTAGGAGAGATATCGGGCTCAATTGAGCCTGATTCCATGTGATAAAAGAGCCAAAATTCCGAGTTTTTCTTCTTGCTTGGGATCGCCGGAGGAGCCGCATCCGACCGCCTCACCGCCGGGAAATGCTAGCCCCCACCTCAACGAAGGTGGTGGTAATAATCGCCGGCGGTTGCGCCGGCCCAGGTGGCCGGAAATTGCCAGCAAACATAGCCCAACCAGGCTCAATCTCAGCCGTTTCTGATCGGCGGCGATGAACGGATGTCGTCCCTTTATTCAAATTAAACTATAGGATATTTTAATTTCATTCAATATCTTGTCACACATTTATACAGTTATTTCATGCTAAAAATAGGCATATTAAACGCAATTTTAGGACCAGACATAAACATTAAAATTGTAGGCCTAGGTCTTACCTTCAATTTTCCACCCTAAACATGAGATTTGGAGCTGTAAGTCTCCCTGTAGGGTTGTTCTACTAGGACTGGTCCTAGGCTAGGGCAGAAACCAAAATAATTGCCCAAGCCAAACCAGATATCCAAATAACCCAAGATTTTGGGCATGTGCTCAATTATGGCATATCTAACCCCTGCCCAAAAATGGAAATTTTTGGGAGCAATGTTTATATAGTATTTGTCATAATACACATAATTAAATAAATGAAATAATTGCAGTAATATGACTCCAAATGGCCCCAAATTTTGGTGACAGGTCTTTGGGGACATTATATGTGCATGGTAATATTTTCAGCACATTTGGACCAATGCATGTTGGGTTAACCCACTTGCATGTCTTGGCTATATATAACTTTGGGGTGCAAATAGCAATTTTTGAAATATTGCATATTCAGCCTATTTGATACATTCAAAAATCATGGAATTGATGTCAGAGGCTCATTAGAGTAAAGTTCACCCCTCATAGTAATAATGGGATTTTGGGGAGCAAAAATCTCATTATTTGAATTTTTAAAAATTTAGGCCTTTTGATAACTAAATTGGAAAATAGGCTTTTGTTCAAACAAAAAATCCCCAAAATTTGTCAAAACAAAAGGGAGGTCATATTTGACTCATGAAAATTTTTATCCTACTGTTTAAGAATTTTGGAGCAAAATACATGGAAATTACAATTTTACCCTTATTGCTTTTATTTATGAATTGATGGAAATATATATCAATGAATTTTGGAAAAATTTCAAGTGTTGTATAATTGTATGGTTAGCCTTGTATAATTATCTCAACATTTTTTGATGTCCTAATATTTTTTAAATTAGCATAATGGCATTTTGGTAAATTATTAGGAATTGAAATTGGTAGGCCATTACATTATAGAGGTTGATGAAACTCTTCCATTAGCCTTAAATTAATGATATAAATGTTCTGTAATTTTCCTAGAATTTTGATTGATGTATTCCTTATACTTCATTTATAAAATGACAATTATGTGAGTTTTGTATTAATTAAGGAATAAATATAAATATTCAAAGGAAAATTATGAATTCTGGTAGACAACAATATATTACCAAGATGCAACTCAGACAAAATTCCTTAGGTCAGTGGATTATAATTTGTAATACTTTATGTATTAAATGACCTAGGGGATTAATTAAATGATTTAATTAGAGGCTTTAATGACTTAAGAAAATTATGCAAATCAATATGATCACTTCATTAGTACATACCATCATAGGATAAATAGTTAAGGGCAGGTGGCCCAAGGAATTGGAAGTTCTATTTCGGGGTGGTATTAGGTCATGGGTTGCGCATAGTGTAAGTAGGTTATACTATAAGGACCACCGGGGGATAGATCGACGGATGAGCTAGAGATTACAATTGGAGAATAACCTTGGTGTGTAGTGTTGTCTTAGTGACGAGAGTAAAAGTGCAAGCCCTTGGATAGCAACTGGAGTGGAAGCCGGCGGAAGACCGTCGCCCTTCTGAGAACATCTTAAGTCATTAGGATCACTCAAGAGTAATAATGAGAGCAAAGTACGGATAAAGGGTAGACATCAATAAAATTAAATATTCTTGCGAAAGAGAACTTTGGGCGTAATCTCATCGTAGTTCCTAGTGCCCCCGAGAGCCCTTCACCGGGTATACCCTAGGCAGTCATGGGATTAACCTTAAATCACTAAGTATAATAACTCGTAGACAAGAGTAGTCTAATAGGATAAGATATTGTGGTTCATTCTCGCCCGTGACGGGTTTGAGGGATTCTGAATAAAGGCACTATTGTGCATATTCTCACCCGTATAGGGTTGGAGGGTTTTGATGTAACATCTCACCTGTATAGGGTTGGAGGGTTTGAGGCAACATATCACCTGTATAGGGTTGGAGGGATATATATTGTGGGCTCACCCGTGAAGGGTTTGAGGGAATCAAGACAGGTTGGTCCTGCGAGTTGAAGGCTCGAGATGAAATACTTGCATGTGCATAAATTTAGTGGTGAGTCATGCGGTACTGGGCCGATCGTCACACCGATGGCAGTACGGTGACTCGGGCGGGTGTGAGGGTTTGAGGGGCCAGTAGGTTGTTTATACTGAGGTCTGGAGGACGATCCCCGATAACGCACACCCAACCCAACAAGACTGACAGGTAGTCAGCAAAATACATACGCAGACTCTAGAGTGCACCTAGGACGTGTATAGAGGCGTATGAGAGGGGTCTTGATTTGGTAGTGTGCATACCTGCCTAGAAGTGGAGACGCCCGCTACGCTGCTGCCGTAGTCACAACGGTAGTACCCGAGAGTGAAGCTAGCTCTCAAAAAGTGGGAACTAAAGGTCTGTGATCACAGAGTCGTTGTGTGTGAGTTGCACTTGCCTGTTGCATAAATTGCATCATAAACATTCATTCATATTAGGTCATATGCTTCATAGATCCTTATCATATAAATTAGTGTGGGCTCTTTTGTATGATAAGTTAAAATTTCTGGAAACCTTAACTTATAAATTTGTATGGGCATTTTTATAAGTTAAGGTACTTTTGTGATGGTAGTGTAGTGATAGCATGGCTTTACTTTTCTGCGCTTACTTTCTGTTCTTTACTTACTTGTATCATACCTTTACTTCACTTATACCATGTACTTAGAACTGCTAGAGTAGAACTATGTTTCTCTTATACTTGATAGATAGCTTCTTGTCACCTGCTTCCTTTTGTTACCCCTTGATAGTCCGCTTCATCCTCCCGCACGGTGCCTAGGAGTTGTGGGGCGAGGTGCGGGGGAAACGACTTATTATTTTGACTAATGGGTGATGACCAACTATATTTAGGAGCTCGAGGAGATGGAGCACCAGCACCACCGACAGGACGAGGTGACAGGGCGTGAGGAGTTGATACCACCTACTACTACTACTAGAGCACATCCTCAGGTGGGACGCGATTATTTGATTAGCTTCCGCTATTTTGATATTTTGTGAGGAGAGTTATTCATATCATGTACAGGGCATAAGCCCTTTTTACTCTTTATATTTTTGTACTCATTGTGGACTGGATGTACTTTCATTTTGTTATTTGATATGTACTGTGACTGTGGATTGGTTGTAGCCATATGGGGCCACTAAGGGGCCAAAGTCAAACTAGGTCAAACTAACCTAAATAGGAACCCTAGCCACACCATAACCCCACCACATTGCCCTTAACCCTAAAATAATCTAAGTGAACCCTAGGGCATGTCACTAGGTCAGCCCTTTGACCCTAGTTGACCAAAGTCAACCTTAGCCCTAAGTTGGCCAAACATATACCTATAGGCCCACTTAGCACAAGTAGAGCATCACCTTGACCCAACCCAAGTTGGGTAGTGTCATTGGGGTCATTACCTTCAAGTGGGGTCAGCCCACTCATCATGCTTGACCAAGTCAACTCAAAAGTCAACTTAGTCAACAAATTGTCCTAAAGAGTGAAAATGAGCCCGAGCCACTTCCCCTTGGGCCAAGCCCACCAAACTTGGCCCATGGCCAGCCTAAGTGGACAAGGACAACCCCTACCCCTCTGGATTAAGAGAGAGAATACATGCATGGGGGTAAAGTGGGAATTTTAGGAGAGAGAAGAGGAGTGAGAAGAGGAAAAGAGGGAATGATAGCCACATGGCCTCATCCCTTCTGCCCAAGCTTGCTGGCAGGCCTCCCAAAGTGATTCCAGAGGAAATGAGGGCATGGTGGACACTTAGCACCATGGGTGAAGCATCCAAACCCCTAACCCGAGCTCACCTTGGTTGCATCTCCATATACAGCCATCTCCAGCCAAAACCAACCCCACCAACAGCTTCAGAGAGAGGAAACGAGTGGAGATCGAGTCCTGGAGCAAGAGAATTGGTGGAGAATCAAGGTTTTGAGCAGGAGATCGCCGAAGCAGCTCGGCCATGGCAAATCGCCATCGCACTCGCCGCCAAGGCCTGAATCAAGTTTGTTTCACTTCACCTCTACCCCGTACTACCTTCCTAGATCGTTTAGGAGAGATATCGGGCTCAATTGAGCCCGATACCATGAGAGCGGAGAGCAAAAATTTGAGCTTTCTCTTCTTGCTTGGGATCGCCGGAGGAGCCGCCTCCGACCGCCACACCGCCGGGAAATGCTGGCCCCCACCTCAATGGAGGTGGTGGCAATAATCTCTGACGGTGGCGCCGGCCCAGGTGGCCGGAGATGGCCAGACAAAGTTACCCAGCCAGAATCAATCTCCACCGTTGCTGATTGGGGATGATGAATGGATGTCGTTCATTTGATTGAATTTTGTTAATATTTTAATTAATTATGAATAGTGTATTAGCTGTCACATTTTATCAGTCTACTTGCATGCAAAACTTAGGCCTCTTAAGCGCAAATTCAGGACCAGACATCAACATGAAAAATGTAGGCTTAGGTCTTATATTTCATTTGACACCCTAAATTTCAAATTTGGAGCATTGGAACTCCCTGTAGGGTTGTTCTACTAGGACTGACCCTAGGCAAGGTGTTGGAACACCCTATTACTGATTTGGGCAAGGATCACTATGTCTTTTAGGAAATTTGTTTTGACCTCCTTGTATAGATCTAAAGGTCAATTAGATTGAGTCTAAGGGTTAGTATTTAGGTTTGAAAGCTGCCCTCAAGACCCTCAAGACCAGATATTTCAGTTCAGGAGACTAAGTCATTTCGTCGAGCTCAGGTCAACGAATCATCGAACTCCATTCGACGATCTCTGAGCTCACTTCAATGAGTCATCGAACTCCGTTCGGCGATCTTCGAGCTCAGATCGACGTTCATGTCTCTAGTTTATTTCCCTATCTATGAGCACAGTTCGACGATAGTGAAGCTCAGATCGACGATTTCTGCTTCAGTCTAAGTCCAGTCGTTGAGCTCAGTTCAACGATAGTTGAGCTCAGGTCGACGTTTTTCTGGAGAGATCGACGTTTTTCAAGATTCAAATTCAGTCAGTTTTGGTATTCCCTTCTATTTATTCCCAGCATTTATTTTAAGAATCTTGTAGCTGTTTCAATTAATCTGGAGCAAGTTTCAAGGAGTTTTTAAAGGAATGTTTTATTGGACTTTCCCCTAGAAGACAAAATGCATTTAAGGAAGTCATTTATGACAGGCTAACGGCTATCTTAGATAGAGAATTATTCTATTCAGATCTAAGGAATAAAAGATTATTCATTCTGCTGGTTAACAACAACAAGAAGGAGAGAAAAAGTTGCAGATATTAACAGTCATAGAATTCTTACAGGAACACACATCACTGAAGGAGATCAATATACTGAAATTTCTAGATCCCTTTTGATTCCAGTGTTCAAAGGCCTTATCATTCAGGACTCCAGACACCACACATTTCAGCTGCTGCTAGAATCATCTTTTGCTGGAGATCTAATCTTCTGAAGGCCTATCACCCTATTACAAAGCTTCACTTCCTGAACAACTCAAGATCTCAGGGGGAGCTTTGACAACATCCACTATCTTCTCTCTGATTGTTGACAGAGAAGATCATCTCACCTCTCTCTATCTCTCTCTCTCTCTGCTGTAAATGGTTTATCAAACTCCCTCCAAAAGTTTATGTTGTTTTATGAGACCTTGTCAAAACTCAGTGGTGGCAAGACACCTGATCAAAAAATCTAGTTTGGTTTTTGAGCACCTTATCAAAATCTCATTGGTGCCCAGGACACCTGATCAATTCATCCTGCAGTGGATTCCTACCTAGGGTGGTAGAAGAGTGGATGTACCCAGATTGATTGGGGAACCACTATAGCTCCTTGTGTCCTCTTGTTGCTTCTTTGTGTTTTGTTGTGTGCTGTGTTGTTTTATTTCTTGCTTTCATATTTTTATTTTCTGCAGCACTATACACGTATTATTTAAATTAAGTCTTCCACTGCAAATAATTTTTATCTTGAAAATTAATTTAATATACTCTATTCACCCCCCCCCCCCCCTCTAGTGTTAAGATAGATCTTATCCTCCACTTTAACAAGGGCTGAAATTCAAATGCATGCCTATGCCAAACCAGAAGTCTACATGACCACAAATTTTGGACATGTGCTTGACTAGGGTAGACTTAAATTCTGTCCAAAAATTGGAATTTGTGGAAAAAATGTTTCTATAGTATTAGTGAAAATACACAAAAATAAATTAATGAAATATTTGGAGTAATATGACTCCAAATGGCCCCAAATTTTGGTGGCATGTCCTTGGGTTCATTATAGGCCAATGATAAAAATTTCAATCATTTTTGACCCCTGCATGATGGGTATTCCCTCTTGCATGTGAAGGGTGGATAAAGGTTTGGGGTGCCTTTAGCAAGAATCTAAATAAGCCCATTTGGAACATTAAAAGCCTTTGAAAGCTTGGTCAGAGGATTATTAGGGTGAAATATATCTTCAACAGAAGTAATGGGATTTTTGGGATCAAAAATTTCATTATTTGGAATTTTTGAATATTAGGCCATTTATTGATAGAAAATTTGAAAATAGGGTTAATGATGAGTTAAAATTCTCAAATTTTGTTAAGAACTCAAGAGATTCATATTTATTCCCTAAAAACTTTTATGGTCCTTTTAGAGGAATATATCTTGGAATTATGTAGAATTTACAATTTTGCCCCTTTATGGAAATTATTTAAAAATGATGGAAATTACAGTATAAATATTATGGAAAACTTCCTGGTGATTTAATTATGTGTTTATGACCTTGTGTAATTTTCTTGGTATTTTTGGATGTTTCTATAGATTTAAAATCCAAATAATGACATTTTTGTAATATTTGTCATTTGATGTTTGATGAACCAAATTACTGTCTAGAGCAATGAAATCTTGTATTTGGTGTTATGTTAGCAATTTACATATGCAGTAAGTTTCCTAGAATTTTTAGGGATATATTTAATGTACTTCATTTGTTAAGTGTTCAATCCATAGATATTAACTTTAAATACAATTAAATGGAAATATAAATGGAAAAATTACAACACTTGGAAACCAGTCATAATTAGCCTAGATGATCATCAAGAAAATTTATTAGACCAGGGGGATCACTTAATATAGTACTTCATGTATAAAGTGATGTAGGCCACTTAATTAAAGGATTTAATTTAGGGTCTTTATGACTTAGAAAAATAGTGAAAACTCCACATAGTCAATATCATATGTCATACCATCCATGATAAATGATTAGGGTCACTTGGCCAAGAAAATTGGAAGTCGTACCTTATAGGTGGTACCAGGTCATGGGTAGTGACTAACACAATTAGCCTAATCCACTAGGACCACAGAGGGATATGATTGACCATTGAGGTGAGAATTGCACTAGATGAATAAGCCATGATTGGTCTCTTATAGGTCACTACTGGATCACGAGGGGTGGAGTGCAAACCATAAGGACAGTGGTTAAAACGGAGATCGACGGAAGACCGCTGATTTCCCCGGTAATATCTTAAGTCATTAAGATTGTTCTAGAGCAACAACGAGAGCTGGGGGTGAATTATGGGTAGTCATCAACTAAAGTAAATATCCTTAAGAAAGGGAGCTTTGGGCGTAATCCCATCGTAGTTCCTAGTGCCCCCGAGAGCCCATCACCGGGTATACCCTGGGCAGTCCTGGGATTAACCTTAAATCACTAAGTATAATAACCCGTAGACAAGAGTAGTCTAATAGGTTAAGACATTGTGGTTCATTCTCTCCTGTGACGGGTTTGAGGGATTCTGAATAAAGGCACTATTGTGCGTTCTCACTAGTGATGGGTTTGAGGGATTTTGATTAAAAGTACTATGTGCAATCTCACAAACGAAGGGTTTGAGGGAATCAGGACAGATTGGTCCTACGAGCTGAAGGCTCGAGATGAAATACTTGCATGTGCATAAATTTAGTGGCGGGTCATGCGGTACTGGGTCGATCGTCACACCGATGGCAGTACGGTGACTCAGGCGGGTGTGAGGGTTTGAGGGGCCAGTGGGTTGTTTTACACTGCGGTCTGGAGGACGATCCTCGATAACGCACACCCGACCCAACAAGACTGACCGGTAGTAAGCAAAATATGTACGCAGGTCCTATAGTGCACCTTAGATGTGTACAAGAGCGTATGAGAGGGGCTAGGTTTGGTAGTGTGCATACCTGCCTACAAGTGGAGACATCCGCTCTGTTGTTGTCGTTAGCCACAACGGTGGCACCCAAGAGTGAAGATAGCTCTTAAAAAGTGGGAACTAAAGGTCTGTGATCACAGAGTCATTGTGTGTGAGTTGCACTTACCTGTTGCATAAATTGCATCATAAACATTCATTCATATTAGGTCATACGCTTCATAGATCCTTATCATATAAATTAGTATGGGCTCTTTTATATGATAAGTTAAAATTTCTGGAAACCTTAACTTATAAATTTATATGGGTATTTTTATTAGTTAAGGTACGTTTGTGATGGTAGAGTAGTGGTAGCGTAGCTTTACTTTTCTGCTCTTACTTTCAGTTCATTACTTACGGTAGCATAGCTTTACTTTTCTGCTCTTACTTTCAGTTCTTTACTTACTAGTATTGTACATGCTTTTACTTTTGTATTATATACATAGAACTGCTAGTGTATATTTACTGCTTACACTCTTACTTGGTAGCATAGATTCCTTGTCACCTGCTTCCTTTTGTTACCCCTTGATTGTCCTCCGCTTCGTCATCCCGCATGGTACCTAGGAGTTGAGGGGCGAGGTGCGGAGGAAACGACTTAGTCTTTTGACTAATGGTCGGTGACCAACTATTTTTAGGAGCTCGAGGAGGTGGAGCACCAGCAGCACCGGCAGGACGAGGTGACAGGGCGTGAGGAGTTGATACCACTTATTACTACTACTACAGTGCTACCTCAGGTGGGATGAGTTCGAGGATGATAGATTTGCTTCCGCATTTTATTTTGTGAGGAGAGTTGATATTCATTTACAGGGCATAAGCCCTTTTTACTCTTCATATTTGTAAGACCACTCCCCCTTACTAAAGAGGCACTCGGTCTTATGCCCAGAACCGTCATCTTACGGTGGCACTAACGCACGGGTTAGTCGACACCGCAACACACCGATTCTGCCGGCTAGTACGATCATATAAGACCGGGTGCCTCTTTAGTAAGGGGGAGGGGTCTTACAAACTGGTATCAGAGCTAGATTTCGATCCTGGGACCTATAGGTTATGGTATAATGGCACCACCCAACTTGGGTTGGGTCAATGTGGTGTCCTACTTGGGCTAATTGGGCCTATAGGTATAGGTTTGACCAAATTAGGGCCATTGTTGACTTTGGTCAACTAGGGTCAAAGGGTTGACCTAATGACATGCCCTACGGTCCACTTAGATTATTTTAGGGTTAGGGCAATGTGGTGGGGTCATGGTGTGGCTAGGGTTCCTATTTAGGCTAGTTTGACGTAGTTTGACTTTGGTCCCTTAGTGGGCCCCACATAGCTACAACCCACTACCTAGGGTAAAACCTAGCTAATTTTTCCTAACACCCACCCCATGTCTAACCCAATCTAAGGTAAGGGGGTTTAGAAGTAACATGGGATGTTACAAATCCTATAAACAAAAAAAATAATTTCGTCCCCAAAATTTAAGTTCAAGTCTACGGGGTTCTACTTGCAAGAGTTATAAGGAATTTAAACGCATAAACTAAAGTATACCTGAAGTGAATAGCTCCGGGTGTTGCTCCATCATCAGATCCCTCAATTCCCAGGTGTGCTCCTCCCGTCCATGATTGGACCACAACACCTTCACAAGAGGGACCTTCTTCTTCTGCAACACACGGACATCTGTATCATTAATCCGGATTGTCTACAATCTGACGGATCTGTCTGGCGCTATCAGACCGGTTATAGTAGTAATGTGCTGCTCCGGCCGTAGGAGAGCTCATCGCAAGGAAGATACATGGAAGACGTCGTGTAGGGTACCCAACTCCGGTGGCAGCTGCATTCGGTAAGCTAAGGGGCTGATCCACTCCAGGATCAAGTATGGCCCCATGTATCGAGGACTGAGCTTCTTGTGCCTTCGCACCCGAGAGACACTGTGTACCTAACATATCTTCAAGATAACTCTGTCTCCAACCTGGAACTCCACCTTCCGGTGCCGAGCATCATAATACTTCGTCTGTCTACTCTGGGCCTCTAGTAAACGATCCCTGATCAAATGAACCTGAGCCTCCGTATCCTTCACATAATCAGAACCAAGAGCCTTGGTATCCACATCCTGAACCCATGACAGCGGTGTCCGGCACTTCCTCTCGTAAAGTGCCTCAGATGGAGTCATCCTGATGCTAGCCTGGTGGCTGTTATTGTAGGAGAACTCGATCAATGGTAGCAGCCTCTCCCAAGGCTTCCTCGTATCCAATATGCATAGGAGGAGTAGATCCTCCATGGTCCGGATGGTCCGCTCGGTCTGTCCGTCGGTCTGCGGGTGGAAGGCGGTACTAAAAGGAAGCCGAGAGCCCAAGTAAGCATATACAGCCCTCCACTCCCTCGAAGTGAACCGACCATCACAGTCCGAAACAATCGTCCTGGGGATGCCATGGTATCTGACGAACTGCTCCACGAATAATCTCACCAAAACTTCAACTGGAGCATCCTTCCTGACTAGAATAAAGCGCGCCACCTTGGTCAGTCTGTTTACTATGACCCAGATGGAATTATACCCAGAGTGGGAGCGAGGTAGTCCGTGCACAAATTCCATAGCAATGTCCTCGAACTTCCACTCTGGCACTGGCAATGGCTGTAATAAACCTCCCGGGCTCTTGCATTACGCCTTAACGCACTGGCACGTCTCGCAATGCGTCACAAAGTGGGTGATCTCCCTCTTCATCCCAGGCCAATACATAGACTTCCGTAAATCTGCCCACATCTTGGTGATCCCGGGATGCACTGAATATCTGGAGCAATGTGCCTCTCTAAGTATATCATCCCGGATACCGCCCCCTGCTGATATATAAATGTCTCCACGGAATCGAAGGAGATCATCCTGCAGCGTGTAATCCTCAACCTTGCCCCTTTCCAGGGCACTGAAAATCGGCTCCAATGTAGCATCCAGCCTCTGATGCGCCATAATGCGCTCCTGAATGTCATCATCTCTGATCAATGAGCTTAGGTACTCTCGATATCCTACTGGTTCGGCCTCAGAAACCATAGTAATATGCATGTATACCATCATCTATATCAGCTCCATAGCCATCACCCGGGGCCCCGGTCCAGAGGTGTCGGCCCTCCTGCTCAATGCATCTGCTACTGTGTTTGCCTTTCCCAGGTGGTAGTGAATCTGGTAATCATAGTCACAGTGAAATTCTAGCCATCTCCTCTATCGTAGATTTAGGTCCTTCTGCATATCGATGTACTTGAGATTCTTGTGATCTGAGAAAATGTCACAATGAATCCCATACAGATAATGTCGTCATATCTTTAGTGCAAATACAACAGCCCCGAGCTCCAAATCGTGTACCGGATAGTTATAATCATGCTTCTTCAACTGTCTCGAAGCATAAGTGATAACATGTCTGTGATGCATTAGTACAGCACCCATCCCTTCGTATGAGGCATCCGTGTAAATCTGAAATCCCTCACTCCCAGATGGGAGTGCAAGGATAGGGGATGAGGTGAGTCGGTCCTTCAACTCCTGAAACGCCATCTCATACTGCTCTGTCCAAGTAAACTCTACATCCTTCCTCGTCAAGGTCGTGAGGGGGAGTGCTATCCTCGAGAATCCCTCCACGAACTTATGATAGTAACCTGTTAATCCCAAGAAACTGCGAATGTCGGACGCTGTCTTCGGCCGTGGCCAATCTCTCACTATCTCTATCTTGGCTGGATCCACCGCCAATCCAGCTCCACTGATCGTATGCCCTAAGAAGGCCACCTCCTGTAGCAAGAACTGGCACTTAGAAAACTTCGCATACATCTGGGACTCCCGTAGCCTCTGCAAAACCTGTGTCAAATGCTCTGTGTGCTCCTCCTGAGTCCGGGAATAGATCAGAATATCGTCGATGAATACAATGAGGAAGCGGTCCAAGAAGGGTTCGAATACACTGTTCATTAGACTCATGAATGCGGCAGGGGAATTCGTGAGCCCAAAAGGCATCACTGTGAACTCGTATAACCCGTATCGTGAGCTGAAAGCCGTCTTCGGGATGTCTTCCTCTCGGATACACAGCTGATAGTAACCGGATCTCAAATCCAGCTTAGAGAACCAGAAGACCCCCTGAAGCTGATCAAATAACTTTTCTATCGGAGGCAGTGGATAGGTATTCCGGACCGTCAACCGGTTCAGCTCCCTTTAATCTATGCACAGTCGTAATGATCCATCTTTCTTCTTCACAAAGAGAACTGATGCTCCCCACGGTGATGAGTTCGGTCGCACAAATCCCAATTCCACAAGCTCCTAAAGCTAAGTCCTGAATTCTGCCAACTCTCTGGGAGCCATCCTGTAAGGTGCCCGGGACACTGGCCTCGCCCCCGGCACTAACTGAATCCTGAAATCCAAGTCCCGAGCTGGTGGTAGTCCAGGCAATTTCTCCGGAAATACATCAGAGAAATCCCGAACCACCGGGATATCATCTATAGAACTCTCTGCTGCCACCATCTCGAAGCAGATAAGGTACACCTATTCCCCCTGCTCATAGGCCTTGACAACCTGTACAGAAGATAATGAAAGATGGGGGATAGGTCGGATACCTTTAATAGTGACGGAGTCTCCATGCCTGAGTGTGATCCTCTTAGAGGGGCAGTCGATCTGGGCATAGTCCCAATGAAGCCAGGTCATGCCCAAAATCAAATCAAAGTCCAGCAATCTCAAGACCGCCGCCGGAGCTTCGAATACCTTACCTCCTATCTCGGCCTCCATGTTGCAGCTATCCGTGGTCTGTAGCTCCGAGCCATCAGGAAGACACACCCTTATCTCTATGCCATGGAATCTCTTCACACCCTCTAGTCCTTCAATAAAAGTGTCTGACACGAATGAGTGCGAAGCACCCGTGTCGAAGAGGGCATGAGCGGGCTTGCCGCTGATCATAACTATGCCTGAGATTTATTTGAGTTAAAACGGATGTTATTTCTATGGTTTTCAAGGCACTACTAAGGTTGAAATTTCTAAATTAAAACAATTTAAGTACCTATAATCACTTCTTCGGGGTTCCTTTGCTCCGTGAGGTCCAAAGCCTACATCTGCTCCTGGTTACGTCCTCGGTCGTGATATCCCCGGCCTCGTCCTCGGCCTCGGCCTCGGCCTCGACCCTGCTATACTAGAGGGGCCACTGGAGGTAGAGGAGGAGGTGGATGGAACTGATGCGGACACTCCGATCTAATGTGCCCGGGCTGGCGGCATCCGTAACAAACTACCGGCCGGCGGCCATGGTCATCCTGCATCCTCGAAACATACACCTGTAGAGGTGGGGGAGCAAATGCTGTAGGAGGCCCCTGCTCCTGCCTGAAGCTGGGACGACGACGTCCCCCACCCCTCTTGTATCCAATAGTCCTGCCTCTCTAAGAGCCCCTGCTGCTCTCTCCTGATGTCGACCCATCATACGGTCTCTTTCCTCTGTCTTGCACCATCAGCTGGTCAGCCTCCAGCTTCTTTGCCATCTCGATGATCTGGGCTGATGTGTCGTGAGAGATGAACAATAGGGCCTGAAAGTAAGGTAATAGATCTTAATTTATTCTAAATTAGAATTAAGGGATAAAAAGTCGCAGCACAAATAAAAAGAAAGAAAGAAAGCAATCCAAACGACACAAGGAAATTTATAGTGGTTCCCCTAAACTTGGGTACATCCACTCTTCTACCACCCTGGTAGGAAACCACTGCAGGATGAGTTGATCAGGTGTCCTGGGCACCAATGAGCTTTTGATAAGGTGCTCAAAAACCAAACCAGATTTTTTTGATCAAGTGTCTTGCCACCACTGAGTTTTGATAAGGTCTCAGAAACCAATCACAAACTTTTGAAGGGAGTTTGAAAAACCCTTTACAGAGGTGGGGATGAGAGAGTGATGAAAGTCTTCTTTTCTCAATCACAATGAGAAGACTATGTGGATTCAGTGATATTGTCAAGCTCCCCCTGAAATGTAGAATAGTTCAGGAGTGGAAGCTTTGCTTCAGGGTGTAGGCCTTCAAGTTGATGTTGCTCTCCAACAAGCTTTTAGACTGATATGAATTGATTGTCTCTTGAAAGCCTGGAGCAGATGAAGAAGATGATGTTGATTTGTTGTAAGAAAACTTGTAGCTAAGTTCTTCTTTGTTGAGAGAATATTCTCTCTCTATCTCTTCTATTCTGTCGAGTGTTGTATTTCTCTTTTTATATTCCCTATAAGATATAATATCTGTATATTTAATGCCTGAAGAATTCAAGCATTTGAATTCTTTCTATCTTGGAATGGCTAAATCAATTCCCGAGAATGGAATATGTCTTGAGAAATCAATTGGCATTTAATCTCTGTAATAAGCCATAGTTTATACTGTCATTCAAACGGCTATATTTGATAGCATTAAATCTGAGAGCTATAAATTCCTGCAGTTAAGCCTTAATTAAATCTGTCAGCTATAAATAAGAAGGTCTGAAAAACGGCATAGGAAATCGCCAAACTAAATCTTAAAGCTTCTTCAAACTGGGTTCGGAGATCGTTGAACTCAGCTCGGAGATCGTTGAGCTGAGTTCAGAGATTTTGAATTGCATCTTAATTTTAAAGCTTCTTCAAACTGGGTTCAGAGATAGTTGATCTCCGCTTAGAGATAGTTGAACTGAGTTCAGAGATTTTGAACTGCATCTTAATTTTAAAGCTTGTTCAAACTGGGTTCAGAGATAGTTGATCTCCGCTCAGAGATAGTTGAACTGAGTTCAGAGATTTTGAACTGCATCTTAATTTTAAAGCTTCTTCAAACTGGGTTCAGAGATAGTTGATCTCCGCTCAGAGATAGTTGAACTGAGTTCAGAGATTTTCTTCCAGCAATTTTCTGAACTTCAAATCTGAACTTCTCTGGAATTTTTCTGAATGACCAAACCTGGAAATAATCCTATGACCCATGACTATACATTTTGGGTCAATCTAATAAACCCTAATAGTGATCCTTACCCAAATCCAACCTTGGGTTCCAACAGGGCCTACCTCAAGTCGTCTCTGAGGCCCCGGTAGAATCTCTTGGCATACCTCCTGTCGTTTGTATCCTGTATCCCTACGAACCTGGCAAGGTGGGAAAACTCCCTCTAGTATTTAATAACCGATCTGCTCCCCTACCTGAGGTTCAGAAACCTCTCCTCCAATGCATCTATGTCTGTGCTGGATACGAAGTGATCCAAAAATACTTCGCCGAACTCCTCCCAAGATATGTCTGACAGCTCCCAGTCAGCATATGTAGACTCTCTTACAGACTTCTACCATCTCTTTGCATGAGCTTCTAATGCAGAGGTGGCCAGAGGTACTGCCTGGCCGACCGGGCAGCTGATGCCTGCCAATATCTCATGTATCGCCTCCAGCCATTCCTCCATCTTCACAGCATCCTCTGTCCTACGGTACATAGGTGGGTACAGGCTCTTGAAGGCACTCAGCCAGCTTAACCCCGGATTTGGCTGCGGAGCCGGGACTTGCTGGGCTTTGAAGGCTTCCAGGATCGTCGTCAAAGTCTGCCCCATCTATGTCTATAGAAATGGAGTTGCAGCTGGAGGGGGAGGAACCACGTTTTGTGGTGCAACGACCTGTGGAGGTTGCATAAAGGTAAGGTTAAAACAGAACTGGCCTAACTCATTGTACTTAATGGACTGTTTTATGTGATTTTTTACACATGGGCACACCACTGCTTTCGCTGCATAGTTTGTCTGCAAACTAATGCTCGCGTGCGGTCTTATGCCCAGAACCGCCGTCTTACGGTGGCACTAACGCACATGTTAGTCGACACCGCAACATTCCGATTCTGCCGTCTAGTACGATCATATAAGACCGGGTGCCTCTTTAATAAGGGGGAGGGGTATTACAAACTGGTATCAGAGTCAGGTTTCGATCCTGGGACTTGTGGGTTATGGGTCTAATAGCACCACCTAACTTGGGTTGGGTCAATGTGGTGCCCTACTTGGGCTAATTGGGCCTATAGGTATAGGTTTGACCAAATTAGGGTCATGGTTGACTTTGGTCAACTAGGGTCAAAGGGTTGACCTAATGGCATGCCCTAGGGTCCACTTAGAATATTTTAGGGTTATGGCAATGTGGTGGGGTCATGGTGCGGCTAGGGTTCCTATTTAGGCTAGTTTGACCTAGTTTGACTTTGGTCCCTTAGTGGGGCCCCACATGGCTACAACCCACTACCTCGGGTCAAACCTAGCTAATTTTTCCTAACACCCACCCCATGCCTAACCCAGTCTAAGGTAAGGGGGTTTAGAAGTAACATGGGATGTTACAATATTATTGTACTCATTGTGGACTGGATGTACTTTCATTTTGTTATTTGATATGTACTGTGACTGTGGACTGGTTGTAGTTTATTTCTACATTACCGCTATACTTCTATTTCTCATATTCGTCTACAGGTTATATGATCATATTAGCCAGCAGGATTGGCGTGTTGCGGTGTCGACTAACCCGTGCGTTAGTGCCACCGTAAGACGACGGTTCTAGGCATAAGACCGGGAGCCTCCTTGGTAAGGGGAGAGGTCTTACACTCCTCTCCTCGCCTTTTGACTCCTACCTCCTCCTGGATCTCTTACCTATTCTGCCGCCCACTTGGCTAGTCTCCTAGAGAATGCAGGATTTGTTGATTCCCCTTCAACCACTTTGTCTTCCCCCTCATCAGCTCCTCAAAGGTCAGTGGAGGCACTCGCTTCAGCTCCATCCTGAAGAACCCTTATCGCAGCCCTAGAGTGAAGGCCACCATGAGGGTATGCACTGGCATCTCCTAAACTTGGAAGACCTCCTCTTGGAACCTGTCGAAATAACTCCACAATGTCTCTTCCATCCCCTGCTTGATGAGAAACAGGGACTCTGACTCCTTCGTCCTCTTCTTTGAAGGTGAAAACCACAGCAGGAATCCCCGACACAGGTCCTCAAAATAGTAAATGGAGCCAGCGGGAAGCTAATGGAACCACTCCCTTTCCTTCTCCCTGAGGGTGATGGCGAATAGCCGGAACTTGAAAACATCCGTCATCGGCCGGATTGAGATCACATACTCGAACCACTGGATGTGATGAACCGGGTCGTCTCTACTGGTGTAGTAAGGTATCTACGACTCGCGGAACCCCTCTAGGACTAGAGCGGATGCAACTAACTCGCTGAAAGGACTTCCTTCACTTGCAGGGCGAGCAGGGTGATCTGGCGCATCCACCTCGCTGGACCTTACCACACTCGCCAAACCGGGGAACAACATGTGCCCTGGGAGATCTCGCTCGCCGTCTTCCCCTCCAACTTCCTTCCTAGGCCTCCTAACAGGGGCGTTCTCGCCCAGAATCAGGGCAACGACCACCGGGATGGACGACGTGGATCACTCTCCGCGAGCCGCAAGTGCAAAAATTACGAGATCCCGGACTTCCTTCTTGAAGTCCTCAAACATTCCGAGGGTGGACTAGGGAGCGGGAGGTGGCGAGTCTGCTGGGTCATCTCCTTATCCTTCGTCTCCAATCATTGAGCTTATGACGACCCATGCCCGGCTCCACCCGGGACCATGTCCACCGTGGGAGACCCAGTGGGACCCAGCTGGCATCGTCCGGGCTACAGTCCAAGCACCCCAACCCCTCTCCAGTCCTCGGGCGGGTTGTTGGTGGCCAACTCCTCCCTTTGATGAGCGAACCCGACAGTTAAGTTGGGCCGTACGGGGACTTTCTAGGAGGTCACCCATCCCAATACTACTCTCACTCAAGCACGCTTAACTATGGAGTTTCTTCACTTCTCATCGCTAAATGAGCTAGGTGACCCCCTGGGAAGTCCCCGTACAGGCCAGTTTAACTCTCGAGTTCGCTCATCAAAGGGAGGCTGTGGCCACCAACAACCCGCCCGAGGGCTGGAAAGGGGTTGGGTGCTTGGGCTGCAGCCCGGACGATGCCAGTTAGGTACCGCTGGGTCTCCCTCGGTGGATGTGGCCCCGAGTGGAGCCGGGCCTGGGTCGTCACAAAAACGTCCATAGTTAAGCATGCTCGGGCTGGAGTACTACTAGGATTGGTGACCTCCTAGGAAGTCCCCATAGTGTGCGCTTGTTAGGTCTATTGATCCCAATATCCCAGATTTATAAAAAGTCAAACGGGTCAATGACATACACATATAATGTATTTGATGTGTGCTTTAGTTCATGCATGCAGGTAGTCCATGATTGGACAAGTAAAGAAAAATGAATTGGGCAGTAAACTCAAATTTCGGCGAACTCAGCTCAGAGTTTGTCGAAATCGGCTTGCTAATCATCGAGCTCAACTCAGCATAAGCTTAAGATATCAGGATATAAAATTCGTCGAACTTAACTCGAAGTTCGTCGAGCTCAGGTTACAGTTCGTCGAGCTCACCCCAATGCTTGTCAAGCTAAAGCAAGATAAAATTGACTAAGGCAAAAAGCGCAAAGAGCGTTGAGAAGATCAAAGTTCATTGAGCTTAGTTTGCGGTTCGTCGAGCTCAGCTCAAATCTTGTCAAGCTAAATTCAAAAAATCTGTCTAAGGCATAAGAGTTGAGACTGCTAAGAAGAAGGCGTTGAGATAGCTGGGAAGATAGCATTGAGACAACTGAATACAACTGAGAAGATGGATTTGAGACAGCTGAGACAGCTGAGAAGATGATGTTGAGATAGCTGAGACAGCAGAGATAAAGTTAGCTGGAAACTTTTTAAGTCCAGAAGCATTGAGTGAAGCAAGGTCACTCAACGCTTCTAAATAAAGCAGGAAGCACTGAGACAGACAAGAGGTAAACAACTGAGAACAAACTTAGATGGAATTTTTCTAAGTCTAGAAGAATTAAGAGAAGCAGGTTCACTCAATGCTTCTAATAAAGTGGAAAGCGCTGAAATAAAGAATTGTCTCAGCTAATAAATGAAAAACCGCTTGATAAGCCCGGAATCCGCGACCTGCCCGCGTAGTTTTCCAGACCGGGCGGCCTGCCGATTCAAGCCGCCAAGCCGCCCAAGCCGGGCGGTCTCCATGTTAGGCCACTGCCAACGCCGACCCTGCTCAGCGATAAGGCTCCAGGCCCCAGCCGTCAGCTCGCCAGGAGGAATCCGCCAGGCCGCGCGGCTTCCCTCCTTTCTTGTTTCTTTCTCTTTTGCTTCCCCTCACCTCTGCCCGGTTCTCCTGTACCCCGGGCAGCCGGTAATTTTAGCCCTGCCCGTTTGGGCAGGCCCCCGAGCCTATAAATAGGGGGAGGGTGCACTCCCCAAGGCACGCTGACTGGGATGCAGTAGCTCGCCTGTTAAGAGCTGCGGTCTCAAGTCTAGTGTATTGCGGCTTGTAGCCCGGCCGACTTCTTCTTTTACTCGTTGTAACTGTTTCTTATTTGAAGTAAAGGAAAGCCCGCCGCAAGAGTGGCATTTAAGCCGCGGCGGGCGAACTCTGCTATTGCCGCTGCCAGCGGCCCCCTTCTCCGGTCCTTTAGCCGCGACCGCTAGTAACCGATTGGTCGACAGTCTTCTCCTTTCCTCCCCTATTCCCCGGTGTTCGAACCGTTAGCTGGTGGTGCCCGACTCCCTGTCCATTTTCGTGCATCAACAGTTAACACGCGACCTTCAGATCTCGACTAATCGATGAAATCAGCGGTCTAGCTAATTAGACCGCTCTATCCTCTAGAGTTCGGCGGCCTGTCGAGCAAGCCGCGGTTTCGCCAGCTAAGGTTCTCAGCCCACCTCCAGTGCTGTGGAACTTGGCATTTCTATCCGCTCTCTTTTCAGCCGGTCTTCTTATCGGTTTGCAGTATCGTCTAGCCGCCACATTAAGCCGCCTCTGTTCTGCGGTCTCTTGAAAAAGTTCGGCTATTCTTTCTTTTCAGGATGAATCCTGCAAAGGGCCATGGTAAATCAAGTCGCATCTCAGTGACTACAGATCTCTCAGAAGTGCAGAATTGCTCGTATTTTAATAGTGAGGTTGTTGACCCTCATAGAGAAATTTTTGCAAACAGTGTTGAGCGTGGACTAGAATCTGTTGCAAATGAACCTCTTTGTGAGGAAGAAGAAGAGGCCCCTTCTCCATTCATTAATCGTATTCAGTGGGATACTGTCTCCGATGACTTCAGAGTACCGCGTCTCCCGGAGTATTCTGGATGTGATGATCCGTTTTCTCATTTGCAAGCTTTTGAATCAGCTATTTCATTGAGAAAAGTGTCAAGTGGAGTAAAATGCAAACTCTTCGTTATATCTTTTGGCAATGTTGCAAGAGAATGGTTTTATAGCCTCCCACCTCGATCAGTAACCAGCTTTAAGGATCTTCGAAGTCAATTTATTTCTAGATTCGCTATTTACAGGAAGCGGAAAAGAGACGTTGGAGCTCTCTTCCGAATCAAGCAAGGAATTGACGAGTCTAATCCAGATTTTGTTGATCGGTTTCAAAAGGAGGTTTTAGATATTTGTAGCATCCATCAAGACTATTACTTGTATGCTTTCATAAATGCACTTCAAGAAGGCCCATTGAAATTCAAGCTCACCACAAAATATCCCAAGAGCTACGGAGATCTTATTGATATAGTTAATACATTCATAATGGGCGAAGAGGCAAATAAAGGTTATGTTTCGTTTCTGAATCAAATGGCTAAGCAATATCAAGGGACTTCTGGTCAACAGCAATCTATTTCCTCACAAGATGTTTTGCAAGTTGAACATTGCAAGTCTCCTTATATTCTCCAGGATAAAATTCCAAAGTATGAAAAAGATTCAGGTAAGTATGTTAAGTTTAAAATTCCTATGGAAGATCTTTTGATAATCATTCAGGGAATGCCTGAGTTCAAGAAGCCTCGGCGTATGAAATCCAAAATCAAGTATCGGCACGAGCAGCTTTTTTGCAAGTATCATAAAGATATTGGTCATCTAGCAGAAGATTGCATAGCTCTCAGGAAATTGGCTAATCAACTTGTAAGAGCTGGAAAGTTGCAAGAATATGTTATTTAGTAACTCTCTAAGGCAATCTTTCATTTCTTGCTCAATAATTCAAGCAGTGATTCCTCTTTCTTTCTATAAAGAAAAGTGCTTATGTTCAGAATAGTACATAACATCTCCTTCACAATCGGTATTAATGAGACATGACAAAACTACAGATATATATCCTTTATCACTTCCTTAACGTCATGCAAATGTTACTTTTTCATTTGAAGCTTATTTTTTGCTTTACTCTTTATGCCTATAAGCATGCATGTAGGGGCAAGAGCCCCTTTCGAATTCTTAAGCCCTTCACATCCCGCTTGACTTCAGTCACAGACAGGCATTACGTACTTGTCCCGCTTGACCTTCGTCGCAGACATTGCGTACTTGTCCTGCTTGACTTCAGTCGCAGATGTGTAGTGGGTTTTCCGCTTGACCTTCAGTCGCAGACATTGCGTACCCGTCACGCATGACTTCAGTCACAGATAGGCATTACGTACTTGTCCCGCTTGACCTTCGTCGCAGACATTGCGTACTTGTCCTGCTTGACTTCAGTCGCAGACGTTGCGTACTTGTCCCGCTTGACATTGGTCATGGAATTTAAGAATTTCGATCTCGCTTATGTGTTCTTTGTGTGGAAAGCAATGCCACACGCACCTGCCCACATTGACACATAAGTGCATGTCTTCACCTATTTTTGCAGGACAACACGCGCCTATCCGCTATCTCGCGGCTTTACTAAGCGGCCTGTGCAGGTTGTATAAGTAATTACACAAGCCGCCCGGTTTCATATTCCGGCTTAAGTTTTTTAACTTTCCTGTTCCTACCTGCCGGATTATCATTAATATATTTCGGAACTCGGCCGACTTACGTCCGCCTATCCGCTATTCAGTATCTTACTTGGCTCAAATATATCAGTTGCCGGTTTGTCATTCATATGGAAAGGAAGTCGCCCGACCTGCGTCTGGCACTTAATTCCTGGCTTTGATCTGCCGGCTTATGGTATTAATTATAATAGCTAATCAGCGAACTGTCGTCACAAAGATTCCCGGCTTCCATATGGCTATATCGGTCTGTATTATCGGAAGCCGAAGCTTGTTTCTCTTTTCCTGTTCCTTTAATCAAGTGGGCAATTCGTTTCAAAGTTCGCCCTAGCCGCAATCTAATACTTTAATGTTATGGATGTTTGCCGACTACGACAGGTGACCGCGCGGCTTAGCGGTCACGGTTTATGTATGAGCAAGCCGCGGCAATTTAGCTCTTCTAGCAGATAACGTTGAATAATTCTTCAAGGAAAATTGCGGTTTAAATTGTTAGCCGCTCGGCTTATTGTTGACGTGCACTCCGGTATAAACCGCAGGGAAATATCTCTCTCTTGCGGATAGCTTTGTTGAAGTCGCAGCGCAAACTCAGCCGGTTTACATACCTATATTCTAAATCGGAAGCTAAACTGAGACCGCGCGGACTTAGTCAAGTAAGAAAAGTGAAATATAACAAAGAGAAAGGTAAAATGCCTTCATTTCCATTTCATTAAGTATTACAGAGTCTTAATCGCGCGGTTACAAAAACAATACCGCCGATTTCAAAAAAGTTCAAAATACAAAAACAAGTTATAGATTTTCTAATCGCCCGGTTTGAGCTTCTTAGTCGCAGGAGAATCCAAATCACTGCCATCGCCAATGTCGACGGATGATAGAGAGTATCCGCTGCTAGTTGCAGAGCTCGCTGAACCGTTAGAAGTTGTCGAGTCTGGCCGCGCGGTCTCCGATTCTTGGCCGCCGGACTCAGGCGATGTGCGTGGACTCCGGCTTCCCTGGCCGACCTCTTCCACCGCGTCTCCGACCACCTCGCCGACTTCTTCCCCGACCTTGGCCTTGCCCTTGATCGACCTATAGACGTCGGCCACCTGCTCTTTCAGGGAGGGGTAGATGTCGGCACATGTGAAGTCGGTGAAGCCGGTAGCCAAGCCGCCAAGGTCGCGGAGGCGGTTAAGCGCTCCATCAATCCCTTGGACGAGTTGGGGGAAGACTTGGTCTTGGAAGATGGGATTGGCCGGGTTATACATTTCCTGCAAAGCAAAAGTAAAGGTAAGGTCGCGCGGTTACATAATACTAACCGCACGAGTATTGGTAATGACTTACCGCCTCCTTTTCCTTAAGGCGCTTGTTCTCCTCTTGTTGTTCGCCTAACTGTGTCTTCAGGCCGCTGTTCTCCTTCATCAGTTGCTTGTAGGCAAGCCCCATGAAGTGACTTGCCACGAAGCTCCTCGCGCCGACTTGCGCGGCTAGCCGCGGCAGGTTGTCTGGAGGAACTCGCCGCATCGCCTTCAAGTTGCGCTTACCGTACAGCGCACCGCCAACCGCGCTCGCGTGGCGGCTTACTTCTTCTTGCCCCCAGTAGGGGAGGGCGGTGGAGATCGTCACCGACTTGCCATCCGGACTCCACCGCAAGGCCGGATCGTCGTGGACATCCTTCAAGCTGCTGCCGGTTCCTTGCAGAATGAACTCTCCAGAGGAGTCCGACTCCTCCTCCTCCGCAACACGCGCCAGCTTGGCACGCCTCGCTCTCTTCTCTCGTTGAGTGGGAGTCAAGCCGCCAGGAGTCTGCGGCTTGTTCAGCGGGACCGCCACAGCCGCTGCAAAGATAAAGGCAAAGTTAGTTCCCAGTCCGTGCGGCTAAGACATCAGGTCGGCCGGCTTGGAACTTACTGTCTTCCGCTTCGACTCCTACTAGCGACGGCAACAGCGGGATGTAGTGGTTTACATCAAGCCGCTCGCCCTTGAAGAAGTCGTAGATCTCCTTCTCCATGCCGTCCAAGCCGCTGCTGCCGAAGGCGGCTTCTTCGCGGATTTGGGGGTCGACCGGCAGCAACCCCAGGTTTCCCTCGAAAATGAGAAACCGCTCCGGCCAGTTCGCGATCTTGTTGGCCAAGTTGACTATCTTCAGCCCTCTGCAGCCGAAGTAGAGGTGCCCCCGGAAGATATTTGTCCCGGAGTCCGGGATAGACCGCACCGAGAAGCACTCTCGGAAGAACCTCATAGTGAAGCGGACTCTTTCCGACCTGAGGTAGGAGATGAAGCTGTAGATGGCGGCTATCGAGTTTGGGGGAAGTTGTCCGGGCACAACTCCGTAGTGGTCGAAGACCGCTACGGCCTCTAGCAGGACCGGGAAGCTGAAGTCGCAGTCGAAGTGGTCGATGGGGACCGCGATCTGATTTGCATTGGAGGAGTTGATCCGCTCATCCTGTCGGGGAAGCCGCGCGATCAGCGGACTTCCTTGCATGTGTTTCTCGACAAAGTCATCCAGCTCGGCTTTTGTAAGCCGGCATTCTTTGTGGTCAGCTGAGTGAAAAGCGGAGGCCGCGTCTGTCCTAACTGCAGTGGCCTTGTCAGACCGCAACGACTTGGACTTAGCCCGCATCCTTCTTGATTTGTGACGAAATCTACGGGATCTGCTCTATTTATAGAAAATCCGTGAAGCTACAGTGCCCAACGTCAAATCGCGGCTAGTCGTCACGCCGCGCGGCCTAAGTCCGCTGGAAGTGCAGGTCAGCTTAATGACCAAGCCGCCGTTTAGTCCATCAGTCCGCGTGGCTATTTCCCTGCACTTAGAAAAATTCTATGACGAAACATGTGGGTATCAACCATTGAGTCGGCGATCTGTTCGCCAGACCGCACGGATACTTTCCTAAACTTTAGATTTCCCAAAACAAAGCAGCAGACATGTGGATTATAAATACAAACCGCATAAGCCGCATTCAGTTCGCAGCATAATAAAATACAACAGTTTGCAGCAATCAAATTATTCAACATCCAGAGAAAAAATATATATTACAACATAATATTCAAATGTCCGCGCGGCTTGGTTCTCTCAAGTCGCTAAGGATCGTTTGTCGTCTTCCGGCCTATCTCGTCCTATGTGCGCGACCTGTTCACCGGTCTGCACAATCGCAACGTACACCTGGCTAACCAAATTATGAAGCGTATGCAGAGACCGATGAACTCGCGCAGCGTCGCGCTCTACTCTCGCAAATGGTATCATGGGGATCGCCTGGACCCCCAGACCGCTTGGAACTGGGACCTGGTTAGGCGTCCCGGCCACCGGCGGATGCGAACTCTCGCCAGAGGTCGGGCGGTTAGTTCCTGGCAACTCTGCAGGAGTTGGTAGTGCAGGCCGCTGTTCTCCGCCGGTCTCCGCCGGCAGGTCTGGGTTCTCGCCGCCTTCAGCATGTGCGATCTCTTCTCTGTCTCCTTCCAGCCGCACGGCCATCAGCAAGTACTTCTCCGCCCTCTCCTGCTCCAAGGTGACCTGCATCTCAGCAATCTTCGCCTCAGCGGTTTCCATCGCGGTCTGGAGCCTTGCGGTCTCTTCCTTCCTCGCGGTCTGGAGCCTGGCAGTCTCTTGTTCCATCGCAGTCTTCATCCTCGCGGTTTCCTGCTCAAGCTTAGTTTGCAACCTTGCGGTCTCTCGCTCCAGGGTGGTTTGCAGCTCTTGGATCCTTTTTTCGCGGCCTCCTGGGCAACCCGCTGCTGTTCGTCTTTAATCCGCAGGGTTTCGGTGGCCGCGTCCAAAGCCGCCTGCAGCATGCCGACGTCCTTCTGGAAGTCGGCCATCTCCTTCTCGCGAACACTTGGAGGCGGAGGCGGTGGCAGCATAGACAAATACGACGTCAAGTCGCCCGGTTTCATCGCGGTCTCCGGTACACCTGCAGAAGAAAAACCGCAGTCAGGTTCAGCCGGATTGTTGCGACCTTCTAGTAAGGAAATCGGTAGGATGAGACCGCCGGTTTGATGTTTATCTCCTCCAGAGGCCGCGGTATGGATTTTAATCACTGGCCGCCTGAGCCGCTCAGGATCTATCCTCTTCAGCTTTTCTTTCCATAGCCGCTCGGTTTCCTTAGCTCGGCTTTTCAGTTGAGCCGTGGTCAGGAAAAAGCTGGCCGGCGGATTTAATATTATATTCGCCCCCTTCTTCCTTGACCGCGACTTGTAGAATTTAATAATTCGCCTAACGTCCCGGTGTTTACCTTGCAGCAATGGATGTGAGGTCGCCACCGGCTTCTCGGCGATCAGTTTCTTCATCTCCTCCATCTTCTCGCGGAGCTTCAGTTTCTCGGCTCCTTCAGAAGCCGCGGAAGTCGGTTCGCCAGGCTTCTCCCCGATAACCTGGATATCGGGGCGGTCAACCTCCTCAGAGGCCGCTGGTGTCGACAACAGCGCGTCTTGCCGCTGGAGGGTCTCCATGCCCTTCAGGAGCTCGCTGAGCGAGTCGCTAACCGGGGGCGTATTCTCCAGTTCGCTCGGCTTGTGATCCGGTGTAGCCGGGTTCTCGGGTACCTCCTTCTCGTGCGGCCTGTGTTGCAGACTGTCTGCGCCGGTCTTTTCGGAAATGTTCCGGTTTCTGGCATGCAGCTTCCTCATCTTTCTCTTTATCCTTTCTTCAAGGGTTTCGCTCCTTTCTTTCCGCCGTTTCAGGGAGCCGAACACCTTTTCAGTCTGCTTGCTCTGTTCAACCAAAGTCCGCTCAGGTTCCTGCGCCTTCTCCAGCTCGTTGTCGTCCACAACGATTAAGTCGACCTTGCCCGGCAATTCGGACGGTTTCCCAGATTCAACACTCTTCTCCTCCGTCCCACCGATTTTTAGGAGCGGTTCTCCTGATGGAGAGAAAGTCACGTCGAAGGATTTGGCAATCCCGGTTTGCAGTGGAGCAGCCTTCGAAACCGCTTTGGGATCTACTGCGGCCTGCGATGGTCCGTCGACGATCTCTGTCGGCCTCTTTTCAGCTCCAGAAGTCGCTGATGTCTCCGGCTTCCCAGTCTTCTTGGCAGTCTGATGGGCAGAATCATTCGAGTTCTCGCTCCGGCTCTGCTTCGCTTCTGGCGGTTTCTTGTTGCGAGCTAGCATTGATGACATCACATCCATCGCTAGAGAAATCGCGTCGGCTTGCAAAATTCTGATCGCAAGTGGCGAGTAGCGACCCGTGGCTTGGCAGGAATCCTGAAGAATGTCAAGGGTCAGGGGATTTTATAGACGACGATGAAGCAGTCGCGGTCTCCGGCTTAGTTATACATTTTCGAAGTTTTTTGAAAACTTAAAAATGTGCGGGGATTATGATAAGCCCGGAATCCGCGACCTGCCCTCGCAGTTTTCCAGACCGGGCGGCCTGCCGATTCAAGCCGCCCAAGTCGGGCGGTCTCCATGTCAGGCCGCTGCCAACGCTGACCCTGCTCAGCGACAAGGCTCCAGGCCCCAGCCGTCAGCTCGCCAGGAGGAATCCGCCAGGCCACGCGGCTTCCCTCCTTTCTTGTTTCTTTCTCTTTTGCTTCCCCTCACCTCTGCCCGGTTCTCCTGTACCCCGGGCAGTCGGTAATTTTAGCCCTGCCCGTTTGGGCAGGCCCCCGAGCCTATAAATAGGGGGGAGGGTGCACTCCCCAAGACACGCTGACTGGGATGCAGTAGCTCGCCTGTTAAGAGCTGCGGTCTCAAGTCTAGTGTATTGCGGCTTGTAGCCCGGCCGGCTTCTTCTTTTACTCGTTGTAACTGTTTCTTATTTGAAGTAAAGGAAAGCCCGCCGCAAGAGTGGCATTTAAGCCGCGGCGGGCGAACTCTGCTGTTGCCGCTGCCAGCGGCCCCCTTCTCCGGTCCTTTAGCCGCGACCGCTAGTAACCGATTGGTCGACAGTCTTCTCCTTTCCTCCCCTATTCCCCGGTGTTCGAACCGTTAGCAGGTGGTGCCCGACTCCCTGTCCGTTTTCGTGCATCAACACCGCTGAGACCGCTGAGACAGTTAAAGTACAAAAACTGCTGAGACAGCAGATAAGAGGAAAGCGCTGAGACAAAGTCTTGTCTCGGCTAATAATGGAAAACTACTGAGACCGCTGAGACCGTTGAGACAAAACCGCTGAGACAAAGCCAGGGAATGTTCCAAGTCCAGAAGCGCTGAGAGATATGGCTGATGACGTTGAGTGTCTCAATATTACTCAATGTTTAATGGGATTTAGGAAAATTTTCTAAGTCCAGATGTTGATGACCATTTCTGACGTCATCAAAGTCAAAATTACAGGAAGTCGTTGTGGGAAAGATGCTACAGCGCCAAAAGATATTTTGTCCCTTTCTGATGGAGTTGGCGCTCACCAATCCTTGGTGGGCCCACATACTATGGTGTCATTAATTCAAATCAATGCATATAAAAGGGGAAACAGTAAACGATTAGGGTTAACGAATCAAACAAAAAGAAAGAGAAATTGAAAGAGGCGGCTGGACATTATTTCCGATCAAGCTTGAAAGCCGAAGTCCAGCCAAGATAGCCTAAAGGCAAGAAAGGATAGCTAAAGCTCTTCAAGCTCAACAAGGTTGTTCTCTATAGAACAGTTTAGTTGATTTATCTCTCAGCAAGGTGGAAGCTGCTCATCAGTGCAGCAATATAAAAGTGATAGCTGTAGAAGAAGGTTGATTCCTTCTACAGCAGGTGAGCTGGACTGAAATCTACTCAGTCTAGCAAAGTTGACTCGTAGTTAATTCTCTGAGTTAGTTATTTCATTTTCTTCAAATTACTGTTTTATTTCCTGTAGGATTCAGGTCTCTGAATCTGAGTGTAGGGCACTTTGTGCCTGAGGTAGGTGACAAATTTATCACAGAGGTAGGTGCCTGGAGGGGAACTGAGGTAGGATCTAAGTGAGGATCTGAGTTGTAGGGCTTAAGTGCTTGAGGTAGGAGAGTGATGCCCTCTGAGTGTAGGGTCTTTGTGCCTGAGGTAGGCGACAAGCTTGTCACTGAGCTATAGGTGCCTGGAGGGGCAATGAGGTAGGTACCTGGAGGGGTAATGAGTTGTAGGAGTACTGCAACACTTTGAGTATGGGGCCTTATACCTGAAGTTGTAGGGCTGAAAAACCTGACTTGTAGAACTTAGAGATAAGGCTTAGGTAGGTGGCTTGCGGGTCACTGAGTGTAGGATCACTACAGAGCTTTGAGGTAGGATCCTTTGGGATCTGAGGTAGGGCTGTCCTCCCAGCCTGAGTGTAGGGCTTAACAGCCTAAGGTATATGGTCAGTTGATCACTGAGTGTAGGCCCTTGTGGCTGAGAATTGAGTCTTGTAGGATACTTGAAGATCCTGTGTGATCTGAGGTGTAAGCTCTTAGGAGTAGTTTAGAGGAGTTTGTGCCGAGTCCAATAAATAATCTTGGATAGGTGGAAATGGAAAGTGGATGTACCCAATTGGGGAAACACTATAAATTCTGTTGTTTGCTGTATGTGCTTGTTTTTCTCTTTGATTGCAGGACTTAAGGACAAGCTCTAGATAGAACAAGTTGAAAACAACAAAAGATATCTTAAAAGCTCAAAGACCTATTCACCCCCCCCCCCCCTCTAGGTGATTAGCTAACCTAAAGTTAAATAACTTTTAAGTGGTATCAGAGGGAGGTTACTCAAAAAGAAATTTAACAATCTAAGTATACCTCCAAGGTTAGCTAAAACATAAGAAATGGGGTCTGGTGTAAACTACAAGGAATTAGGAGCCATAAAGTTGCCAATCTGCAGAAAGGAGGGATTTGGGCTTTGGAAGGAAAGGGTCAGGATGTTCATGGAAGCTGTTGTGTAACGCCCCGAAAATTATATTTGAGTCGGTCGCGAAAAAGGGGATTTTTGGTGCCTTATAGGGGTACACGGTGTAACACCCCAGTTTTTGCAAGACGTTCAGTCTGCAGTTCTGAAAATTTTTGGGTTTCTGGCAGGAGGCACACGGCCTGCGACACGGGCGTGTCGCAGGGCGTGTCGAGGCCGTGTCGACACTCGGCCCAAGTGTCGACACTTTCGCTCGACAAAGTGTCGAGAGTGGGGCACACGGCCTGCGACACGGGCGTGTCGCAGGGCGTGTCGAGGCCTTGTCGACACTCGGCCCAAGTGTCGACACTTTCGCTCGACAAAGTGTCGAGACTGGGGCACACGGCCTGCGATACGGGCGTGTCGCAGGGCGTGTCCTGCTTGGTCGACGATCTTCGCTCGACGTTTTTCTGCGGTGTCGACACAAAGCCTGTCGACGGGTGTCGAGACTTGGCACACGGCTTGGGACACGGGCGTGTCCCAGGCCGTGTCATCTCTCGGGTTAGTTTCGGGGCCGTGTTGTTGGAGGCACACGGCCGGCCACACGGCCGTGTCACTGGGGACACGGGCGTGTCGGGTTGGACACGGGCGTGTCGGATGCCCGTGTGCGGTTCCAGGCGCGTCGATTTGAGACGGCGAATGAGGCACACGGCCCTGGACACGGGCGTGTGCCAGGCCGTGTTCGGCCCAGGTCTTTTATTTTCCAGGCGAATCGTGGTCATTCTTTCCCAGATTTTGGGATCTGACGGCTCAGGACTGTTCTTGGGAAGTTAAGTCCGATTCTAGGGTTGGAAACCCTCATTTGTTTTCCAAGTCTTCTCTTTCTAAGTTCTTGAGAAAACTAGAGCAAGGAGGAAGAAGAAGAAGGTCTTGGGCTGTAGGAAGGGTTTCGGAGCTCCAAATCGCGAGCCGAGTCCGGATCCGTGAAGCTTGGAGCGTTGCGAAGGTTTCCATCCGGCTATTTTGCCATGGATAAGGAAGAGGAGTCGGAAGGTAACGACATCTCTCCTCTCGGTCCTTAGGATGCATGTATTAGCATCATTTAGTTTTCTTTCTCCCTAATTTTTGGGCACCGAACTCTCAAATGAGAGGTGTTTTGGTTTGCCAAGTTTCAAGAGTAACTTCCGGGTTGATTGAGTCCGTCCCCGGCATATTTTGCATTAGAGATCCGCTTCGCTAGTGGATTAGGCATGGTGGGTGAAGCCGTAGTCGCGACCGTTAGTCCGACTCGGTGATGTTGCATACAAACTTAGGGATTCGTAGAGATTTTCCGTTGCGGCAAGATGTCGTTTGTGTTGTGGTGGTGATTGTCCCGTTTATTTGCAAAGGTACGTGTAGTCGGACCCGGACAAGGTTAGCTCCTCGTGGCGGTAGATAGTTTCCTTGAGGGACAAGGTTAGCTCCGCACGAGTTGGAGATGGTTTCCTTGGTGCGCGGGAACGCTGCAGTACAATGAGGGATTTTGATGTATTTAGTCTTGGTTTGTGTTGTGCCAAGGCGTGGCTATGTCTTTGTGGTCGGCTGGCTATCCCGTGACATGTGCGTCATGTGTGGAGAGTGTCCCGGCGAGATTAGTCCCCTTCTGTGAGACTGACGAGAATGCCAAGCTTGGGGCAAGCCCGGGCAAAGAGGCCATGAGCGGGTGGGGTCCAGCAAGGCTTCTTAGAATCGGTCGGTCTGTGTTTGTTGGAATCCTGACATGAGACGTCAGAGTTTGCAGGCAAGCCCGGGGCTAAGCCCACGAGCGGGTGGGGCCTTGGCAAGAATTCCTTGTGGCGGCCTGTGCGCCGTTTGAGGGAGAGGTGTCTCCCTTAGTGTTTGCGGCCTTATGCCAATGGGGAAATGTGAGTACCCAAATGTTGTGATGTTGTGCTAGTTGCATACGCAGTAGGGTGCCTTGGGCGAAGCCCGAGTGTTGCATACATGTTGCATAGTAGGCCCTTTTATTACATGCTCAACCAGTAGAGAACGTGGTTGATGATTGAGACATCCAAGCCTGTTTTAATGCTTTTCTATTTATAGATGATTATATTGCATACGAAGTGCTGACTTGCAGGTTGGAGGGTTCCCCGGGGTCCGTTAGGGGCGGCCGGGAGGAGATGTGTTGTTACACAGTTTGAGGTCATCCTTTGCTGACCCACGTTACTAATAATTTTTACAGGGCAAGGATCGCATGCAGAAGCTAGCACGCCGGCCAGAAAGGCCTAAGCCCCATGAAGTGTTTTTCCCTTTTTGAAGCACTACAGTTATGATGATGTTTGTTTGAGACTATTTTGTCTGGCTTGCATGCCGAGGTAGACTAGGAGTGCTGAGCACATTCATGTTTGATGTACTATTTCTTTTTGGACACTTGATGTAAGGCCTTAAGGCCATTTGTTTTACTCTTTAGTGGTGGATAACTTCTAGTCCTGTTTGTTTCTGATGTGTTGTGCAAGTGTTTTGAGTTTGGGTAGTTATATCAACTTATAATACTAAAGCTGTGGCGTTCATATGCTGTGGGGCCCCGGCCGGACCCATATTATACGTCCACTACAGGGGAGGTGTTACAATTTGGTATCAGAGCCAGGTTTGATTCAAGGTCAGTGCGTAGAGAAGTTATCCACATAAGAGTAATGCGGGACCGTGAGTGTCCTTATGTTCTAGTCTTGAGATTGGAGACTAATCCCTTATTTCTTGTTTTCCTGAAGAGTGCAAGCAACGAGGCGGGCACTTCAAGAGCAAGGGATGATCTCTCGGCGAGCAGTGCAACTGCTCCAGGCCTTCTGGGCACCGGGTGTAAACCCGGCTGACTTCTGTCGTATGCTTGCAGAAGCGATGGTGGCGGCGCAAGCGGCGGCTGCAGCCCAGGTAGCAACCCCTGCTACACCGGACACGGCGACGGCCGTGCCAGGCGGAGAAGCCAGGCGAGTGGAGCCTTTGGCAGAAAGGGTGGTGGTAGGGCATGGAGACCGACACATGAAGTATTTCCTGAGTTTCCATCCCCCGTCTTTCAAGGGTGTAGGAACGCCAACGGACGCGGAGGATTGGTGGGTTCGTATTCAAGAACTATTAAGGGCGGCAGAGATGCCAGAGGAGAAGAAATCCGAGTATGCGGCGTTCATGTTGGAAGGAGACGCCAAATTATGGTGGGTGAGCCATAGAGGCCGCCTGTTCCCGGGGCGCACCCCGTCAGTGGAAGAGTTTGGGGACGCTTTTCTTAAGAGGTACATTCCAGTTTCAACACGGTTGGCCATACAGAGGCAGTTTCTGCATCTAATGCAGCGAGACAAGACAGTGGATGAGTACGTGCAAGAGTTCACCCGTTTGGGTCGTTATGCGGGAACGACAATGGCGGATGATGTAGAGAGGGATAACCTCTTCTACCAAGGTTTGAGGGAGAATCTGAGACAGCCTCTCATCTCCATGAAGAGGGCGGGATTTAATGAGCTAGTTGAAGCCGCCAGGAGTTTGGAGAGTGATCTGGAGCGAACCCAGCGTCGAAAGGGTTTTACTCCCAAGCATGGGGAAGGGAAGCCCTCCCAATCTCATGTAATGTCTGATGGGAGCAGGTGGAGGAGGAAGCCTCACCCTTCCAGGTCGGGTGAGAGGAGCACTTGGACGCCTGGGGGTTCTCACTCTAGGGGGCCGCCGACGTGTTACAACTGCGGGAAGGTTGGGCACATAGCCCGTGCTTGTCAGTAAGGGGGAGCGGGGCAAGAGTCAAAGCAGGAGCAGTCTGTGCGCTCGGGCCCCAGTGCTGCAGAGAAAGGAAAGATGGCGGAGTCGAGCGCTTCTCGGTTCCAACCGGTGCAACCAAGGGCTTACAACCTTGGACAGCAAGAAGCGATCCGCCAAACCGATGTGGTGACAGGTATGAAGAAAATTTAAGTTTGCGTTTGTGCTTCATACTTTTAGACCCCCTTTCCGTGTGTTGTCTTGTTGTAGGCTTCGTGTTAGTTTCTGGATACCCCGCTAGGGTATTGTTCGATACTGGCGCTTCGCACTCTTTTCTTGCGGAGAGTTTCATCCGAAGGGTAGGAGTCGAGACTTTCTCGGCGGATGCGGAACTGAAAGTGCGCATGCCCAATGGGTCATCTATGACCACCGGGGCTAAAGGGCGCATCTGTTGGGAGCTAGACGGAGTTGACTTCGTTTTGGAAGCGGCAGTGTTGCCGTTAGTAGAGTTCGATGTCATTTTGGGCATGGACTGGCTTGCAGAGCAGCGCGCCAGCATTGATTGTTTATCTAAGGTAGTGACCCTAAAGAGTAAGGGGCAAGCGGAAGTCAAGTTTATGGGCCTTTGTGGAGTAGCCCATTCCCTAATTACGGCCATGCAAATGATGCGGGCGGTTAACCAGGGAGGTGTGGCGCTGGTAGCGTTGTTGGAGGTTCGTCTCTCCCAACTTTCGATTGAGGAAGTGCCTGTGGTAGCAGAGTTCAAGGATGTGTTTCCGGATGAACTTCCTGGAGCGCCTCCTCGGCGGGAGATCGACTTCTCGATCGAGTTAATGCCGGAGGCTAGACCGGTGTCGCGTCCCCCATTTAGGATGGCACCAAAGGAGTTAGCGGAACTTAAGGTACAGCTACAGGAACTGTTGGAGCAAGGGTATATTAGACCCAGTTCTTCACCGTGGAGCGCACCGGTGTTGTTTGTAAAAAAGAAAGACGGTAGCATGCGCCTATGCATAGACTACCGAGAGCTGAATAAATTGACCATCAAGAATAAGTATCCGATCCCTCGGATAGACGATTTGTTCGACCAATTGGTGGGGTCAGAGGTATATTCGAAACTAGACTTGAAGTCAGGCTACTATCAGCTGCGAATTCGGGACGAGGACATACCCAAGACTGTCTTTGGTACAAGGTACGGACACTTTGAGTTTACGGTGATGCCGTTCGGGTTGACGAACGCACCATCGGTGTTCATGGACCTTATGAATCGGGTATTTTGGGAATACTTGGATTCGTTTGTGGTTGTCTTCATTGACGACATTTTGGTGTATTCCAAATCGCAAGTGGAGCATGAGACCCACTTGAGAATAGTTTTGCAAGTGTTGAGGGAGAATGAGTTGTATGCAAAATTCTCCAAATGCGAGTTCTGGCTGGAGAAGGTGGCATTTTTGGGCCACGTGATTAGTGGTGATGGGGTGGCAGTGGATCCGGCGAAAGTGGAGGCCATCAGAGATTGGCCGGTGTTGAGGACCGTGGCGGAAGTCCGAAGTTTTCTTGGACTAGCCGGGTACTATAGGAGATTCGTGGAGAATTTCTCGAAGATAGCTCTACCCCTCACCTCACTCACTCGTAAAGACCATAAGTTTGTGTGGACCCAAGAGTGCAGTCAAGCATTCGAGGCACTGAAGGAGAGGCTTATGATGGCTCCGATCCTGAGTTTACCGCAAGGGACCGATGGATTTCAGATTTTCAGTGACGCATCGGAATGCGGTTTGGGTTGCGTGTTGGTGCAACATGGACAAGGTAATAGCTTTTGGGTCTCGACAGCTGAAACCTCATGAGAGGAATTACCCCGTCCATGACTTGGAGTTGGCGGCGGTAATCTTCGCGTTGAAAATATGGCGACACTATGTGTATGGCGCAAGGGTGGAGATCTTCACGGACCATAAAAGCCTGAAGTATCTCTTGGATCAGAAGGACTTGAACATGCGGCAACGCAGATGGGTTGAATTTCTTGGAGACTACGAAGTGGCAATTCAGTATACGCCGGGTAAGGCCTAATGTGGTGGCGGATGCGTTGAGTAGAAAGTACTCGGGGCAAGGAAATTGGATCGAAGCTCATGATGAGCGGTTGGTTCGGGAATGGGAGTCCCTTGGGTTGGAATGTGTTGCGAGAGGCGAGTCTAGCGTGGCTCGGTTGAACTGGATTGAAGTGCAAAGCGACTTGTCCGATCGTATTCGGGAAGCGACTCGATTGGATGTGGAGTTTCAACCTTTTGTGTTGGAGGCTCAAAAGGGCGAGAGCAGCGCCTGGGAGATGATTGGGGGAATCTTGAGAAAGGATGGAAGGGTTTGTGTACCCCAGTTTGGCAATCTCCGTGAGGAGTTGATGTTTGAGGCTCACTTCTCAAAGTACTTCATTCACCCGGGCAGTACAAAGATGTACTTGGATATGAAGAAATTCTTTTGGTGGCCGGGGTTGAAGCGAGATGTAGCTTTGTATGTGAGTCGTTGCCAAACATGTGCCTTGGTGAAGGCCGAATGTCAGAAACCGGGTGAGTTCCTGAAGCCCCTTCCAATTCCTGAATGGAAATTTGAGGACATCTCCATGGACTTTGTGCATGGTTTGCCTAGATCGCAGCATGGTAATGATGCTATTTGGGTGATCGTGGATCGCCTAACCAAGGTGGCTCACTTCATCCCAAATCGGAAAGAGGACAGCGTGGAGAAGCTGGTGGAGTTGTATGTTCGCAACATTGTGCGACTGCACGGAGTTCCTAAGAGCATAGTCAGTGATCGAGATGGACGATTTACGTCCAAGGACTGGAGATTGGTTCAGAAGAGCTTGGGCACGAAGCTAAAGTTTAGTACGGCGTTCCATCCTCAAACTGATGGGCAAACGGAGAGAACGAACCGTACTATGGAGGACATGTTGAGGATGTGCGTTCTTGATTTTGGCAAGAGGTGGGAGGATCACCTCTTCATGGTAGAATTTGCGTACAACAACAGTTTTCAAGCTAGTATAAAGATGGCGCCATACGAAGCTTTGTATGGGAGGCGGTGTCGAACGCCAATGTCTTGGGCAGAGGCGGGAGACACCAAACTTTTGGGAAAGGGTGCGGTAGTTGACGCTTGTGAGTTGGTACGGACCATCCAAGAGCGTATGAAGGTGGCACAAGACAGGCAAGCAAAATATTTTAATGCTCGTCACCGGAAGTTGGAATTTACAGTTGGTGATTGGGTTTATCTGAAGGTCAAGCCGTTCAAAGGCGTCTCACGGATTCGCCGACTCAAGAAGTTGAGTCCAAGGTTTTTGGGGCCTTTTGAAATTGTTGAGCGGGTAGGAGAAGCAGCATATCGATTGGCATTGTCCGCAGACTTGAGTGGATTACATGACGTCTTCCACGTCTCCGCTTTGAGGAAAGCCTTGGTGGAGGCTAGCGTGGTGATAGAGCCGGCATCGGTGCCGATTGAGGAAGACTTGAGGACGCGAGTCCTCCCAATTGCTATAGAGGATTCGGAGACTCGGCAGTTGCGGAATAAAGAAGTCAAACTCGTGAAAGTTCGATGGGACAACTGCGGTCGTGAGGAGTTCTCTTGGGAACGAGAACAGGCCATGCTAGAAGATTATCCAGAACTTTTCATGTCAGGTACAATTTAAGTTTTGTACCCTTTTGTTTTGTAATTTCGGGACGAAATTCTGTTAAGTGGGGGAGAGCTGTAACACCCCAATTTTTGCAAGAGGTTCAGTCTGCAGTTCTGAACATTTTTGGGTTTCTGGCAGGAGGCACACGGCCTGCGACACGGGCGTGTCGCAGGGCGTGTCGAGGCCGTGTCGACACTCGGCCCAAGTGTCGACACTTTCGCTCGACAAAGTGTCGAGAGTGGGGCACACGGCCTGCGACACGGGCGTGTAGCAGGGCGTGTCGAGGCCGTGTTGACACTCGGCCCAAGTGTCGACACTTTCGCTCGACAAAGTGTCGAGACTTGGGCACACGGCCTGCGACACGGGCGTGTCGCAGGGCGTGTCCCGCTTGGTCGACGATCTTCGCTCGACGTTTTTCCGCGGTGTCGACACAAAGCCTGTCGACGGGTGTCGAGACTTGGCACACGGCTTGGGACACGGGCGTGTCCCAGGCCGTGTCATCTCTCGGGTTGGTTTCGGGGCCGTGTTGTTGGAGGCACACGGCCGGCCACACGGCCGTGTCACTGGGGACACGGGCGTGTCGGGTTGGACACGGGCGTGTCGGATGCCCGTGTGTGGTTCCAGGCGCGTCGATTTGAGACGACGAATGAGGCACACGGCCCTGGACACGGGCGTGTGCCAGGCCGTGTTTGGCCCAGGTCTTTTATTTTCCAGGCGAATCGTGGCCATTCTTTCCCAGATTTTGGGATCTGACGGCTCAGGACTGTTCTTGGGAAGTTAAGTCCGATTCTAGGGTTGGAAACCCTCATTTGTTTTCCAAGTCTTCTCTTTCTAAGTTCTTGAGAAAACTAGAGCAAGGAGGAAGAAGAAGAAGGTCTTGGGCTGTAGGAAGGGTTTCGGAGCTCCAAATCGCGAGCCGAGTCCGGATCCGTGAAGCTTGGAGCGTTGCGAAGGTTTCCATCCGGCTATTTTGCCATGGCAAGGAAGAGGAGTCGGAAGGTAACGACATCTCTCCTCTCGGTCCTTAGGATGCATGTATTAGCATCATTTAGTTTTCTTTCTCCCTAATTTTTGGGCACCGAACTCTCAAATGAGAGGGGTTTTGGTTTGCCAAGTTTCAAGAGGAACTTCCGGGTTGATTGAGTCCGTCCCCGGCATATTTTGCATTAGAGATCCGCTTCGCTAGTGGATTAGGCATGGCGGGTGAAGCCGTAGTCGCGACCGTTAGTCCGACTCGGTGATGTTGCATACGAACTTAGGGATTCGTAGAGATTTTCCGTTGCGGCAAGATGCTGTTTGTGTTGTGGTGGTGATTGTCCCGTTTATTTGCAAAGGTACGTGTAGTCGGACCCGGACAAGGTTAGCTCCTTCGTGGCGGTAGATGGTTTCCTTGAGGGACAAGGTTAGCTCCGCACGAGTTGGAGATGGTTTCCTTGGTGTGCGGGAACGCTGCAGTACAATGAGGGATTTTGATGTATTTAGTCTTGGTTTGTGTTGTGCCAAGGCGTGGCTATGTCTCTGTGGTCGGCTGGCTATCCCGTGATATGTGCGTCATGTGTGGAGAGTGTCCCGGCGAGACTAGTCCCCTTCTGTGAGACTGACGAGAATGCCAAGCTTGGGGCAAGCCCGGGGAAAGAGGCCATGAGCGGGTGGGGTCCAGCAAGGCTTCTTAGAATCGGTCGGTCTGTGTTTGTTGGAATCCTGACATGAGACGTCAGAGTTTGCAGGCAAGCCCGGGGCTAAGCCCACGAGCGGGTGGGGCCTTGGCAAGAATTCCTTGTGGCGGCCTGTGCGCTGTTTGAGGGAGAGGTGTCTCCCTTAGTGTTTGCGGCCTTATGCCAATGGGGAAATGTGAGTACCCAAATGTTGTGATGTTGTGCTAGTTGCATACGCAGTAGGGTGCCTTGGGCGAAGCCCGAGTGTTGCATACATGTTGCATAGTAGGCCCTTTTTATTACATGCTCAACCAGTAGAGAACGTGGTTGATGATTGAGACATCCAAGCCTGTTTTAATGCTTTTCTATTTATAGATGATTATATTGCATACGAAGTGCTGACTTGCAGGTTGGAGGGTTCCCCGGGGTCCGTTAGGGGCGGCCGGGAGGAGATGTGTTGTTACACAGTTTGAGGTCAGCCTTTGCTGACCCACGTTACTAATAATTTTTACAGGGCAAGGATCGCATGCAGAAGCTAGCACGCCGGCCAGAAAGGCATAAGCCCCATGAAGTGTTTTTCCCTTTTTGAAGCACTACAGTTATGATGATGTTTGTTTGAGACTATTTTGTCCGGCTTGCATGCCGAGGTAGACTAGGAGTGCTGAGCACATTCATGTTTGATGTACTATTTCTTTTTGGACACTTGATGTAAGGCCTTAAGGCCATTTGTTTTACTCTTTAGTGGTGGATAACTTCTAGTCCTGTTTGTTTCCGCTGTGTTGTGCAAGTGTTTTGAGTTTGGGTAGTTATATCAACTTATAATACTAAAGCTGTGGCATTCGTATGCTGTGGGGCCCCGGCCGGACCCATATTATACGTCCACTACAGGGGAGGTGTTACACACGGCCTAGGATACGGGCGTGTCCAAGGCCGTGTCTGGCTGGTGTTTTTGGCCATTTTCATCCCGATAAGGACACGGCTAGAAACACGGCCAAGTGACACGGGCATGTCATTTGACACGGGTGTGTCCCTACCCGTGTCCCTACCCGTGTTCTTTTGGGTCGTGTCCATTGCCGTGGCGGTTATGTGTGACACGCCCCCGAACACGGGCATGTCGAGGAACCCGACACGGGCGTGTCAGGTGAGATACGGGCGTGTCTTTGCCCGTGTGTCTTTTCTCAATTCGACGATCGTGCCTGGATGGAGGCACACGGCCTGGGACATGGCCGTGTGCCAAGCCGTGTTCGGCCCAGGTCTGAAGATTTTTGAGCAGATCTGAGTCGTTCGTTTTCTTTAATTAAGATCCAACGGCCCAGATGGTTTCCTGCTCTGTTAAGGCCGGGAATAGGGGAGTTAATCCCTCATTTCTCTCCAAGGCTTTCTCTTTCCAAGGTGTTAGAGAGAAGAGGAAGAAGAAGGAGGATTCCGGCCACCGGCGGAGCATCGGAGCACCGTTTCAAAATCGGAGAGCGTATCCGTGGAGGAAAGTTCGTTACGAAGAGTTTTGTCCGTATAGTTTTTCCATGGCGCCAAAACGAACTACAAGGGTAACGATTCTCAACTTGAGCATGTGAATCTCTTTCTTTCTACATAGGGAATCCCTCTCCCGCGAGTGTGCAGTGAGTGTGTGGTGTTCCTTGGGGTTGATGTGAATAGTCCCCCTTGTGTTGCATATAGAGTCCGGAGTCGTAAGTACGGGCATAGGCATTGTGTGTGAAGCCTACCCGGATGTGTATTGTCCGGATCGGTGATGTTGCATTTGATATGTTTTGCCGGAGAAGACTCCATGCTTTGGGTTTTTCGGGTTTCTACGCGGTAGATTGCAGCAGGGATCCTTGGAGGTTAGCTTCAAGGCGCACCCGGAAAACTGAGCGGAAACGTGTTCTGCTAACTTGGCGGTCTGGGAACCAGCCTTGAACATAACTGGGTTATGTGATTGTTTGGAAAATTTTGGGATCCGAGAGAAGCTTGGCCCGCGCGTAGGACTTAAATTGACTAGGCGGTGTGAGCAACGGGCAAGTGGAATTGGACCTAGGCTATGTGGTTCGGTGCGAGAGACCCGAAGACGGGGACTGGCCGTTGGCATAGTCGGGAGCCTTAGACGGTGGTCAGAAAGGCTAAATGCTCACTTGGTTGTCATCTTTGGGATGGTGGTGAAGCCACGGTATTGACCGGATTCACCATTAATGTGCCCTGAGTGCACGGGGTGTTTGGCCGTGCGAGCCTACACCGGTGGGGTTGTATAGTTGTGCTTAATTGTTTTATTGGGCTAATGATATGCAGGGAAAGAGCACCGCCATCCCGAGTAAGGGGCGGGGTCGTTATAAATTGGTCGGCTTTTAGCTGACCATTGCTTTGTTTGCCACCGTGCGGTGGAATTTTTCTTGCAGGTGCTGCGGAGCCGAGTGCAAAATAGCGAGTTGGAGCTCATGTTGTCGTGCTGGCCCTCGAAGGGCGTATATTATAGCTATTTTTATTTTGTTATGTGTGGTCGGCCTGCGATCCGATGTATGTAAGTCACTCCTTATTAAGTGAACTATTGTAAGGCCATAGGCCATGTACCCGTTTCAGTGTATTTGGGGTTTCATTCCTGTGGTTATGGTTGTGGACATTCATATTTATTGGATTTAAGTTTTTGGGTTCTTTCAACTTTAAAAACTTCCGCTAGAATGCTCTGTGTAGGACGTGTAGTCTCAATTGGATAGTTTGAATATTCATTTGGTAACCCTTCTGACTGTCTGTGGTATATGGCGTCGGGTTCCAGCTGGACCTTCTGTTATATGCCATTTGACGGATGAGGGTGTTACAATTTGGTATCAGAGCGAGGTTACGGTCAAACTTAAATGAATTCATGGGCGAATTCTTTTAAGGGGTGGTGAGCACATGTGTGCGTCATCGTTATAACATCAAAAAAAGAACCCATGAATGTCCACTTAGGAATGAAAAATACACTTGTTTTGTGGAATCTGAGTGTTCCAATGATTGCTTTTTAGCAATTTGTTTGTCGTCTAATCGTGTGTCTTTGCTACTATAGGCTGCTAGGAGCGGTGCTGGTCAGTCAGAGCGTCCGCAATTGGCGGAAAGTAGTGCACCAAGGGACGTGCCTGCTACACCTCCTTCAGCGCAAACTATCAGGATGGTGGCTGAAGCCGTGTTTGCAATGATAAATGCCCAACCTGCAGGGCAAATGCATCGCGCACCTCCTGTGAATGAGCAAGAACCGGTTAGGGTGGCAGAGCCGAGAGTGGTGGAGCGTGCAGTAGTTGATTTGGTAGAGCCGGGGAGAGCTACGGAGAGGCAGCTAAAGCATGTGATGGGCTTTAATCCTCCGAGGTTCGATGGTGTTGGAACGCCAACTCAAGCTGAGGACTCGCTCTCTTCTATAAAGAGGGTGTTGACAGCCACAATAACTGAGGAGTGGCAGAAGACCACCATAGCGACTTTTCTTTTGGAAGGTGAAGCGAGGTTGTGGTGGGATGAGTTGGAGTTTCATCTTCTAGTGGGAAGGCAACTTGCTGATGTGCCGATGGAGGAATTTTCAAGATTGTTCCTAGCCAGATTTGTACCCTCTGCTCAGAAGTTGGAGATGGAGAATCAATTTCTTGGGTTGATGCAGGGATCCAGAAGCGTAGACGAGTATCTACATGAGTTCACACGGTTGGGTCGTTATGCTGGTGCTATGTTTATGGAAGAAGAGAGGAAGACCAGCCGATTCTATGAGGGTCTTCGCAGCGATCTACAGTTACTCCTTGCTGGGCCTAAGGCGCAGGGCTTCCTAGCCTTGGTCAATTCGGCCCGATCGTTGGAAAAGGTTGCGAAGAAAGTCCAAGATAAGAAGGACCCAGGAGAAAAGAAGTCCGAGTTCAAAGTGCCAAATACCAAGTCAAGTTTCCGCAGGTGGAACAAGAAGCGGAGGACTTCGAACTCAGCCCCTCGGCTGATGCGTCGGGGGAAACTACAAGTCGAGTCCCCGGAGCTTGCTACAACTGCGGGAAGACGGGGCATTTTGCTCGGGAGTGTTGGAGCGGACGTTCAAAGTCCGAGAGGAAACCTGGAGCGACTTATGAGGAGAAAGGGAAGGCGGTGGAGTCAACCGCGTCCCATCATGCTCCAGCCCAGCCTAGAGTCTACAACCTTGGTCTTCAAGAGGCCATAAAGCAAGCAGACGTGGTGACAGGTATGAGTTTAATTGCAGTGGTTTAACTTTTATAGTTGTTACCTTCGTATTTGTTAGCTTACTATTGTTGATGCTAGGATTTGTGTTGATCTTTGAGTTTCCGGCGAGAGCCCTTTTTGATACGGGAGCATCGCATTCCTTCTTGTCCGAAAAATTCATATCGCGCATCGGAGTTCCGTTCTCGATGGCAGAAAACAAGTTGGATGTGTTGTTGCCCAATGGGTGCTCAATGCGTGCGGATAGGATCTGTGTAGTGAAGATTCGGATTGGAGACCAGGAGTTTGATTTGCGAGCGTCGCTTTTGCCGTTAGCGGAGTATGACGTAATCTTCGGTATGTATTGGCTCTCGGAGTAGGGTGCATGCATTGATTGCAACCGTAAGGAAGTTAAGTTGGGTCAGAACACTGATCGGGAGACGACTTTTGCGGGCATGAAGGGGTCGGGAAAGATTTTGATATCAGCTCTTCAGGTGATCAAGGTAGTTCGGTCTGGGGCAGAGTTGTTTGTCACATTAGTGCAGACTTCGACGCCTAAGCCAAGTCTTGACAGTATTCAAGTTGTGTCTGAGTATCCTGATGTGTTCCCAGATGATCTCCCAGGAGCCCCTCCTCAGCGGGAGATAGACTTTACTATAGAGCTGGTACCGGGTACCAAACCTGTGTCACGCTCCCCCTATCGGATAGTGCCAAGAGAGATGGCAGAGTTGAAGGTGCAACTGCAAGAGTTGCTAGAGCAAGGTTATGTGCGTCCAAGTTTGTCGCCTTAGAGCATACCAGTTCTCTTTGTTAAGAAGAAAGATGGGAGCTTGTGGCTTTGTATCGACTATCGGGAATTGAATAAGCTTACAGAGAAGAATAAATATCTGATCCCCAGGATTGACGATCTGTTTGATCAGCTGGTTGGGTCAACGGTATATTCGAAGTTAGATCTGAAATCTGGATACTACCAGTTGAGGATAAGGGAGAGCGACATCCCAAAGACAGCATTCAGTACGCGGTTTGGGCATTACGAGTTCACGCTCATGCTGTTTGGTTTGACCAATGCGCCATCCGTGTTTATGGATCTGATGAACCGGGCGTTCAGAGAGTACCTGGATCGTTTCGTGATAGTATTCATCGATGATATCCTAGTGTACTCGCGGTGCAAGGAGGATCACTACAATCATCTGTACATGGTGTTGGAGACGTTGAGGAGAAATCAGTTGTATGTTAAGTTCTCCAAGTGTGAATTCTGGTTATCCTCGATAGCGTTCCTTGGTCATGTTGTCAGTGGAGAAGGGATAGCTATGGATCCTGCGAAGATAGTGGCAATACAAGAGTGGCCTGCTTTGACTACAGTGGCAGAGGTCCGGAGTTTTCTGGGGCTTGCTGGATACTACAGGCGCTTCGTAGAGAATTTCTCGCGGATAGCGCTACCACTCACGACGTTGACTAGGAAGGATCAGAAGTTTGTGTGGTCTCCGGAGTGCGAACAAGCTTTTGAAGAGTTGAAGAGGCGGTTGACCACGGCGCCTATTTTATGTTCGCCAAATGGAACCGAAGGGTTCGAGATCTATAGTGATGCTTCGAGCAGTGGTTTGGGCTGTGTTCTGCTATAGCATGGGAGAGTGATAGCATATGGTTCACGACAACTAAAGGTTCATGAGAGGAATTATCTGGTCCACGACTTAGAGTTAGCGGCCATGATATTTGCTCTAAAGCTTTGGAGGCACTACTTGTACGGTGTGAAGGTCGATATTTACACCGATCATAAGAGCTTGAAGTACCTGTTGGACCAAAAGGATCTGAACATGAGGCAGCGGAGGTGGATGGAGTTCTTGGGGGACTACACCTTCAAGATACATATGTGTCTAGGAAGGGAAATGCAGTAGCGGATGCGTTGAGTCACAGGATTCCGGCGCAGGCCGACTGGTTATCGGTACATGATGAGAGGTTGGTACATGAGTTGGAGGCTTTGGAGATATCTTGCGTCGACAAGCAGTCTAGTGCCGAGGCGAAACTGTTTTGGACAGAGGTACAGTGTGACCTAGTGGATAGAGTTCGGCGGGCTTTGGTTCAGGATAGCAGCATGAAGTATATCTTGGATGAATCTTTGGATGGGTCAAATTCCCAGTTTGTGGTTGAAGATGGGTTGCTAAGGAAGGACGGTCGCCTATGCATTCCTAGTGCGGATAATCTTCGGGAGGAGTTGATGTATGAGGCTCATCATACCAAGTACTCAGTCCACCCGGGAAGCACGAAGATGTATAGAGACATGAAGAAATTATTCTGGTGGCCGGGTTTGAATAAGGATGTAGCACTCTATGTGGCCAAGTGTCGTACTTGCGCATTGGTGAAGGCGGAATGCCAGAAGCCCAGAGGATTCTTGAAGTCCCTTCCTATCCCAGAATGGAAATTCGATGACATATCTATGGATTTTGTGCATGGCTTGCCGAAGTCGCAGAGGGGAAACGACGTCATTTGGGTAGTCATGGATCGGTTGAAAAAGGTGTCGCACTTTATTACGAACAGGAAAGAAGATCCGGTGGGAAAGTTAGCCAAACTCTATGTGGAGAATATTGTACAGTTGCATGGTGTGCCCCGCAGTATTGATAGTGATCGAGATGGACGCTTCACGTCGAATGACTGGAGGTTGGTGCATAGTATGTTGGGTACTAAGCTAAAGTTCAGCACAGCCTTTCACCCGCAGACGGATTGCCAAACTGAGAGGGTCAACAGGACTATGGAGGACATGCTTCGCATGTGCGTCCTATATTTCGAGAAGCATTGGGAGGATCACATGTATATGCTGGAGTTTGCGTACAACAATAGCTTTCAGGCAAATATTGGAATGGCGCCTTTCGAAGCCTTGTATAGAAGAAAGTGTCGTACGTCGTTGTCTTGGTTTGAGGCGGGCGAATCGAAGTTGTACAAACGTCAAGCGGTGGAAGACGCCACTTCAATGATACGGACAATTCAGGAAAGGTTGAAGATCGCTCAGGATAGACAGTCAAAGTATTACAACGCCAAACATAGGAATGTGGAGTTCAATGTTGGCGACATGGTGTTTCTAAAAAATCAAGCCGTTCAAGGGTGTATCGCGGGTTTGACGCTTGAAGAAGCTGAGTCCGAGATACCATGGACCATTTGAAATCCTGGAGCGTGTTGGCGAGGAGGCGTATAGATTGAAGCTGTCGGCGGAATTGAGTGGACTGCATGACGTGTTCCACGTATCGGTGTTGCGTAAGGCAGTGCAAGAGCCTTCGCAGATCATTGCGGACAATCAGGTACCGGTTGATTATGAATTAACAACAAGGGTCAAGCCAGTACGAATTGAAGATGTTGCAGTCAAACGACTCCGCAACAAGGAGGTCTGAATGGTTAAAGTCCGTTGGGATAACTGCGGACGTGAGGAGCTTTCTTGGGAGCGAGAGCAACTATGTTGGAGGAATACCCCGAGTTATTCCACTTAGGTATTATTTAGATTTGTGTACCTTTGCTTAATTTCGGGACGAAATTCCTTAGGTGGGGGAGATTTGTAACGTCCCGAAAATTATATTTGAGTCAGTCGCAAAAAAGGGGATTTTTGGTGCCTTATAGGGGTACACGGCCTAGGACACGTGCGTGTCCAAGGCCGTGTCTGGCTGGTGTTTTTGGCCATTTTCATCCCGAGAAGGACACGGCTAGAAACACAGCCAAGTGACACGGGCGTGTCATTTGACACGGGCATGTGCCTACCCGTGTCCCTACCCGTGTCCCTACCCGTGTTCTTTTGGATCGTGTCCGTTGTCGTGGCGGTTATGCGTGACACGCCCTCGAACACGGGCGTGTCGAGGAACCCGACACGGGCGTGTGCAAGAGCCTTCGCGGATCATTGCGGACAATCAGGTACTGGTTGATTATGAATTAACAACAAGGGTCAAGCCAGTACGAATTGAAGATGCTGCAGTCAAACGACTCCGCAACAAGGAGGTCCGAATGGTTAAAGTCTGTTGGGATAACTGTGGACGTGAGGAGCTTTCTTGGGAGCGAGAGCAACTATGTTGGAGGAATACCCCGAGTTATTCCACTTAGGTATTATTTAGATTTGTGTACCTTTACTTAATTTCGGGACGAAATTCCTTAAGTGGGGGAGATTTGTAACGTCCCGAAAATTGTATTTGAGTCGGTCGCGGAAAAAGGGATTTTTGGTGCCTTATAGGGGTACACGGCCTAGGACATGGGCGTGTCCAAGGCCGTGTCTGGCTGGTGTTTTTGGCCATTTTCATCCCGAGAAGGACACAACTAGAAACACAGCCAAGTGACACGGGCGTGTCATTTGACACGGGCATGTGCCTACCCGTGTCCCTACCTGTGTCCCTACCCGTATTCTTTTGGGTCGTGTCCGTTGTCGTGGAGGTTATGCGTGACACGCCCCCGAACACGGGCATGTCGAGGAACCCGACACGGGCGTGTCAGGTGAGATACGGGCGTGTCAGGTGAGACACGGGCGTGTCTTTGCCCGTGTGTCTTTTCTCAGTTTGACGATCGTGCCTGAATGGAGGCACACGACCTGGGACACAACCATGTGCCAAGCCGTGTTCGGCCCAGGTTTGAAGATTTTTGAGCGGATCTGAGCCGTTCATTTTCTTTAATTAAGATCCAACGGCCCAGATGGTTTCCTGCTCTGTTAAGGCCGGGAATAGGGGAGTTAATCCCTCATTTCTCTCCAAGGCTTTCTCTTTCCAAGGTGTTATAGAGAAGAGGAAGAAGAAGGAGGATTCCGGCCACCGGCGGAGCATCGGAGCACCGTTTCGAAATCGGAGACCGGTTCCGTGGAGGAAAGTTCGTTACGAAGAGTTCTGTCCGTGTAGTTTTTCCATGGCGCCAAAACGAACTACAAGGGTAACGATTCTCAACTTGAGCATGTGAAGCTCTTTCTGCATAGGGAATCCCGCTCCCGCGAGTGTGCGGTGAGTGTGTGGTGTTCCTTGGGGTTGATATGAATAGTCCCTCTTGTGTTGCATATAGAGTACGGAATCATAAGTACGGGCATAGGCATTGTGTGTGAAGCCTACCCGGACGTGTATTGTCTGGATCGGTGATGTTGCATTTGATATGTTTTGCTGGAGAAGACTCCGTGCTTTGGGTTTTTCGGGTTTCTACGCGGTAGATTGTAGCAGGGATCCTTGGAGGTTAGCTTCAAGGCGCACCCGAAAAACTGAGCGAAAACGTGTTCTGCTAACTTAGCGGTCTGGGAGCCGGCCTTGAACATAACTGGGTTATGTGATTGTTTGGAAAATTTTGGGATCCGAGAGAAGCTTGGCCAGCGCGTAGGACTTAAATTGACTAGGCGGCGTGAGCAACGGGCAAGTGGAATCGGACCTAGGCTATGTGGTTCGGTGCGAGAGACCCGAAGACGGGGACTGGCAGTTGGCATAGTCGGGAGCCTTAGACGGTGGTCAGAAAGGCTAAATGCTCACTTGGTTGCCATCTTTGGGATGGTGGTGAAGCCACGGTATTGACCGGATTCACCATTAATGTGCCCTGAGTGCACGGGGTGTTTGGCCGTGCGAGCCTACACCTGTGGCGTAGTATAGTTGAGCTTAATTGTTTTATTGGGCTAATGATATGCAGGGAAAGAGCACCGCCATCCCGAGTAAGGTGCGGGGTCGTTATAAATTGGTTGGCTTTTAGCTGACCGTTGCTTTGTTTGCCACCGTCCGGTGGAATGTTGCTTGCAGGTGCTGCGGAGCCGAGTGCAAAATAGCGGGCTGGAGCCCATGTTGTCGTGCTGGCCCTCGAAGGTCGTATATTATAGCTGTTTTTATTTTGTCATGTGTGGTCGGCCTACGAGCCGATGTATGTAAGTCACTCTTTATTAAGTGAACTATTGTAAGGCCATAAGGCCATGTACCTGTTTTAGTGTATTTGGGGTTTCATTCCTGTGGTTATGGTTGTGGACATTCATATTTATTGGATTTAAGTTTTTGGGTTCTTTCAACTTTAAAAACTTCCGCTAGAATGCTCTGTATAGAACGTGTAGTCTTAATTGGATAGTTTGAATATTCATTTGGTAACCCTTCCGACTATCTGTGGTATATGGCGTCGGGTTCCAGCTGGACCTTTTATTATATGCCATTTGACGGATGGGGGTGTTACATGCTGACCCTAGGATCTTCATCATAGTCAAAGAGGGACCCTTCATCCCCATGAAAATCTCAGTTCTGGATGCCAGCATCCAGACTCCTAAATCATATGAAGAAATGAACAAGGATGAGGTCCTCCTTGCCTCCATGGACAAGAGAGCTCAAAATAACATTGTTAGTGCAGTGGATGATCCTACATTCCAAAATTTGGTGTACTGTAAGATCTCCAAGGAGATGTGTGACACCCTAGTGGTGTTCATGGAGGGTTCAGAAGATGTAGGGATGAAAGGAAATCCATGCTCAACCAGGAGTATGAGGCCTTCAGACAAGGAAAGTCTGAGGGCATTGCTGAAATTTTGAACGATTTGTCAGAACTGTTAATGAACTGAGAACTTATGGAAGGGTCTTCAGCACCTATGAGCTGCATGACAAATTTCTCAGGTCCTTCACTAGGGATTGGGACACAAAGATCTGTGCCATCAGGGAGATGGGTAGACTAGCAGACACACCACCTCCAACCCTATTTGGAAAACTACTGTCCTATGAGATGCAGCTTGCTGCAAGGAAGAAAGAAGAAGAGAAGACCAGCAAGTCACATAGCAAGGAGAAATCTGTGGTTTTCAAAGCTGATGCTTCAACCAGGAGCAGAAGGAATATCTCTCCAGTGAGGAGAACTGTTGTGTCAGAATCTGAGATCTCCAGGTCCAGCTCATCTGACAGCCAGACATCTGATGAGGACCTTGCTGCCTTCTCCAGGCAATTTTAGAAATTCATGAAGAAGGGGCATTGGAAGAAAGAAGGCCTTCTTCCTCCTCACAGCACAGAAGAAAATCCTTTAAGGAGGACAGGTATGCTCCTAACTCTAATAAACAATTTTCCTCTAACATTATTTTTTTTTGCTGCAGTAAACCTGGGCATGTAATTGCTAACTGCCTAGTAAAGAGGAAAGAAGAAAGAGTGAAGAAGCACCACAAGGGAAAGAAGAAAGAGAAGTCTCTAGTGGCCAAGAAAGATAAGACCTGGTCTGACTCTTCCTCTGAGACAGACAGTGAAGAAGATGAAGCCTACATTGGGCTTATTGTTGTTGCTGAAGAAGAGTTCCCTGCTGCTAGAATAGGGATCAGGACCCCTCTATCACATCTAGAGAGTGACTCAGAGGTGGATGAAGATGAAGAAGGAGATGCTCAGTGCCATGGACTAATGACAATGACAGATGAAGAAAGCAGCCAGGATCATCCTGGTCAGTCTCAGGTACATTCTAAACCATATTATTTTATTTCTAGTCATAAGGCTGACTCAGTCTCTGAAGCTCAATCATCAAGAGATAAAGGGTATTTAGACTCTGAGGATGATGTAAACTCCATAATTGCCAAGTATGGAGAACTTCTTGAGGCTTTAAGAAATACAAGATACTTGCAAAGAGGCAGGCAAAAGAGCTTCTTAGTCTTAAAAGCAAGTGTGAAGACCAAGAAAAAGCCCTCACTGACATGGCTGCACATGCAGTCCAGCTCAAGGAAATCATTGACATTGAGTCTGTGGTAAGCGTGTCAAATGAGAAACTTATCCAGAAACTTGAAAATGATCTCTTAAATGAGAAATTATTGGTGACAAAATTTTCTAAGCTAAGCATTGTGCTACCCTTAATTGATACCCACCTTACCCAAGCTGGTAAGGAAAGGTTGGGATTTAAGAGACCTGCTAGACCATCTAATCCAAAAGGAAAGGGAAAATGGAAGGCACATGTTGTGCCTCTAGCCTCACTGCCTCAAATTCCTTTTCAGAGAGTATTGTTGCCTTCTAACAGGTATGACCATGAAAGTTGTTATGGTCACTATGAGAACGGTAGATCCACTGGTATGGACCAATGTGCCCCCAGCCATGGTGGAAGGTACAGCCAAGTGAAAGCTTTTAAGGTAGCCCATGAGGAAATCTAATTGACCCATCCTGGACCATTTATTTTTGGTGCCCCAGCCCCAAAACTAAAAGATATTGTTGCTGCTAAAAATCTAAATCATCCAGCAAAAATTGTGACTCAAGGTGAGTCTTCTGGCAGGGCTAGAATGGCAATCTCAGATGCATGTTAGCTGAAAAGAGACATGCAGTTGGTGGTTCTCAGAGAAGGCCAACACAACCAGCTGAAAGACCGTCCTTCAGTCAAATTACTGCTGAAAGAAGGCAGAAGTATAGAGCAGCATATCTCCCCACTGTTCAGGAATAAGTACAGCCAAATGTTGGTCCCAAACAGAAAAGGAGATATAATATCTATGAGTGCTGGAGTTGTGGCAAAGTGGGTCACTATGCTATAGATTGCTGGCACAATCCCTCAGTGTCCAGAGGTTGCCAACCTGTCAGGAATTCTGCAGGAAGGCATGGTTATATCAAGGCTAATGTGAACCTAGGAGCCAATAGAATTGGGGTCCTAAGGTAAGGTGACTTGCATTCTTTTCAGGTTAGTTCAAGTACTAAATCCCCTAAATGGTACTTGGCCAGTGGATGTTCCATGCACATGACTGTGTTGAGATTATATTATCCAGCATGACTCGTATGTGTGGGACCGCGTGTTTGGCTTCCCCATCGCGTTCCAGGTCTGGGTGTTGACCCTGGTGGGCCCCTTGTGGCGGAATATCCCTGCGGTTTTGTAGTTGGGGTTAATCCCACACCGCCTACAGCCTTCTCCCCTTTGTGTTCAAGTACCCTGCCACCCTTCATCTCAACACTTGGGTTTTGAGATGAACTAATGGGTTGGCGGGTTCTAACTTGGTATCAGAGTCAGGTTGTCCTGTTGAGGGGTTTTTTGAGATTATATTATCCAGCAGGACTCGTGTGTGTGAGACCGCATGTTTGGCTTCCCCATCATGTTCCAGGTATAGGTGTTGACCCCGGTGGGTCCCTTGTGGCGGAATATCCCCACAGTTCTATGGTTGGGGTTAATCCCACACCGACTGCAGCCTTCTCCCCTTGTGTTCAAGTACCCCGCCGCCCTTCATCTCAACACCTATGTTTTGAAATGAACTAATTGGTTGTTAGGTTCTAACTTGTGTCTATAGGAAAAGATGATCTAGGGAAGCCTGTTGATCAAACTCTATATAGAGGTATAGTTAGCTCCCTTCTCTACCTCACAGCAAGTAGGCCTGACATTATGTATGCAACATGTGTCTATGCTAGGTATCCGGGCAGCCCTAAAGAGTTGTTGGATCCCTAGTTTGATTTGTGCTAGGTTCACTAAGCTAGGATGATGTGACCCAACATGTATAGCCAGGGTCATAGTTGTGTCCTAGAGTCTAGGTCAAGTCCTTGGTAACAACATCACATGGACAATCCATCATCAGACTGCCAGAGACTCAAGACTTAGAGTTTTTACAGATATTCAGATATTTCTAAAGAAACTAAGTAAAATTAGTTCGACATTCATCGAACTCAGGTCGACGATTGTCATTCTCAGCTCGACGATCTTAGAGAATATTCTCTGAGCTGAGCTCGATGAACTTCAGTCACAGATCGACGAACCTTGGACTCCACCTTCAGAATTCTAAGTCCAGACTGTTCTCTAGACTCAGGTCGACAAACCTAGTTCTCAGGTCGACGAACTTCATTCTTTGCTCGCGATTTCTAGAATTCCACTTCAAATCTATTGCCAGAGGTTTATCAATTTTTCTCTAAGTCCAGAATCATTTTTAGTTCGGCGAATTCAAGGTTCTACAGACTTAGCTCGATGAACCTTATTCTTTGGTCGACGATCTCTGGACTCAGTCTTCAGCATTTCAAGTTCAATTGATTCTCCAGACTTAGGTCGATGAACTTAGTTCTCTGGTCGACGATTTCTGGATTCTCTACTTCACCTTCCCGATTCCAGAAGTTATCAATTTTTCTAAGTCCAGAATCTTCTCCAGTCAACGAATCGGATTCTCAGCTCGACGAACTCAGAACACTATGGCTAAAGTTATCAAGTAGCAGTTAGTGGTCCTCAGCTCGACGAAATCTGTTCTTAGGTCGACGAATCCATTTCTCAGCTCGAAGAACTTGAAGTACAGAAATGCAAAGCTTCCAGAGATAGCAAGTCATGCTTCCAACTCGACGATCCTGCAACTCATCTCGACGAACAGAAGTTCTCAGTTCGACGAACTACAGACTCACCTCGACAAATTCTGCTATCTGTTCGACGATTCCAGACTTAGTTATTTTCGTCCTTCTGTCCCCACTCTAATGCGATAATTCCTGAGTAATTAATGCTTTAACATTCTCTGAATATAACAGTTAGAAGGAGCATTAATTATGGTCTTCTCCAGGATTACTGCCTTGCCGTTTTTCCATGGGACGGTGGGGAAATAAATCAATGTCATTTATTCTCAAGGCTGTCAGCATTAATTGCAAATGAATTCAAATTTTTGAAGGACAAATCTCGACAGAAAATATAAAAGAAAAGAAGAGAATAACGGAAACAATCAAGGATCATTAAGAAAGTTTTTAGACAGAGCACAATGCACTCAGAGGCATACAGAGATTACAAAGACACAGAGAAATATTCAGTCTTGAACAATCTGCTCTGTCAACAAGAAGCATTCTCTAATACAGAGAAGCCCTCTACCAGAAGCTCATCAGTACTTGAAGAAGAAGAACAACAATACCTATATCTAGAGTCTTCTTTCTTCAAGCACTCCAGGACACTTCAAAAGGACAACATCAGTTCCATCTATCAAAGAAGTTCCTGAAGATTATTGTTGGTCAAGAATTCAGTTTGAAGATCTATCACCCTGAAGCTTAGCTCCTATTTTTCCCTGATTCATTCTACATCTCAGGGGGAGCCATAAGCTATAATCAAATCCACAGTCTTCTCAGTTGTATATTGAGAAAGAGAAGACAAAATCATCTCTCACCCCCCCCCACTGTATAAAGGGTTGTCATCTCCCTTCAAAAGTGATTCATTGGTTGCAAGTCTCCTGATCAAAAGACTTGGATTGGTTTTTGAGCACCTGATCAAAAGCTCATTGGTGTCAGGCACCTGATCAAAAATCTGAGTGGATTCTTACCAAGGGCGGTAGAAGAGTGGATGTACCTAGGTTGGGGAACCACTATAAAATTCTTGTGTCGTCTGGTTGCCCCTTTTTCTTTTATTCTTATTGTGCTTGTGCTTTAGGTTTATTGTGTGCTAGCTATACTTATTTCTGCACTTTTAATTTACAGCAAAAGCTATAATAGTTATTAAGAATTTTTTAAGAATACTCTATTCACCCCCCCCCCCCCCTCACCTCCCCTCTAGAGTATTTCAGATCTAACTCTCACTTTTAATTGGTATCAGAGGAGGTTCCTTTTATTGTACAAGTTAAATCTTGAACCAAAAGATCCTAAGTTAGATCTATCTTATTTCATTTCATTTTTAATAGTTTTACACACACAGCATGACATTGAACAAGGACTATGCAAGCACCAGACCTCCAGTGTGCAACCTTAATATGTTTGCCATTTGGAAGGCAAGAATTAGGCTGTACATGAATTTCATTGATGAAGACATCTACAATTCAATCTTGACAGGTCCCCCACAAGCATCCACCTCTACAACACCTATAAGTTCAACAGCAGTTCCACCACCTGAGTGTACTGAAACTCAAAGAAAGGCAAAAATTGCAAATGCCAAAGCTATGAATATCCTGGCACAAACAATGTCAGATGATATCTTCCAGAAGGTTGCTGAGTGCACCTCGGCAAAAGCCATTTGGGATTCCCTAAACCAAATGGTGGATGGATCAGCAGATGAGAGAAAGGATAGGAGATCAAATCTCATATCCCTATATAAGAACTTTAAGAAGGAAGAAGCTGAGATAGTTTCTGATATGTACAATAGGTTAAGTGCAATTATCAATGAGCTAAAAACCCTGGATAAGAACATCACTCTTACTGAAGTGAATGACAAGATCCGATGTGCTTCCCAAGCTCATGGGATACAAGAATCTGGCCCATCAAGGAGGCCAGATGCCTGAATGAGATTTCAACTGAATCTCTATTAGGCAAACTGAAATCATATGAACAGCTGATAAAGACCAGGGAGGCAGCTAACAAAGAACACCTCCAACAGCCAGAAGAGAACAAATTATTACCTTCAAAGCCACTGAAGAGACAGAGACTGCAACGTCAAATGAAGAGCTCATGAGTCTCTTTGCTAAAAGATTCTACAAGATGGCCAGAAAGGATTTCAGGAGAAAGTCATCAAGAAAAGATGACAAGCCAAAATATGACAAGACATCAACCAAAGAAATTGTGTGTTATGGATGCAGGAAGCTTGGGCACTTCCTCACTGAGTGTCTAGAGAACCAGAAGAAAGAGAAGAGAAGAGAGAAGGAAACCCTCTTCCAGCACACCAGCAAACCCTCTTCCAGCAAGCACAAGAAGAAGGAAAAGGGCTTTGTGGCTGAGACCTGGAGTGAGACAGAATATGAGTCAACATCTTCAAGCTCCAGTGAAGATGATGAAGAAGCAAGAGCAAAGAGGGTTTGCCTCATGACAATTGATGCCTCTAGAAGTCACTCAGAATAAGAAGAGTCTGAAGATGGAGGAGTGTTTGAATCAGAGGTAGATCAGGTATTGTCCTCCTTTGACTACAGCTCTGAAACATTTAAATCTAATTTCAAGTTAATGTGCATAGATTTGATTAATTCTGAAAAAAATTTAAAATTCTTAGGGAAAAATTAGGAAACTTAGAGGATGTTCAATCTAAAAACATTAGGTTAAAAGATGTATTAACCTTAGCAAATGAAAAAATAATTTCACTAAAAACTGAGTTTTGTGAGGCCAAACAACTTGAGGAAACTCTCAATGGGAGAAGCCTCAAGCTGATGGATATCACAAGTACTGTTAATGCCAGACTTAATGGCAAGCAAGGCTTGGGTGCTCCATCAGGTTTGCCCCCCATTCTCAGGAAGAAAATTTTATCAACCCAATAAAATTTGTATCTGCTAAAGGGAAAGAAACAGTAAATGACAAACAAACGGTAGAAAAGATCCCTAAGACAGTAGGACAGAAAACCAAAAACCGGAAAACACCTAGTAAAAACAAGGTTCAGCAATTTTCGTGGAACTCAGATCGACAAAATGGGGCCAGTTCGTCGAACCCAGATTGACGAACTCTGAACGCAAACTATAGTTACATTTTTTTTTGTCTAACTGCGATCGACGAACTCTGTATGGTTCGTCGAGCAGAGGTCGACGAACGTGGGGCACAGAGAATGAACATGTTCTTTATCTGGGCAGAGATCGACGATTTCAACCTAATTCATCGAACTCTGGTCGACGAACTTACAGAAATTCGTCGAACCCAGTAAGACTTAATCAAAACTATAATTCCAACAGCAACTTAAATTTTTCTAAGGAACCATTTAATCCACTAGCTGACTGGATCATACCACCTAGGAGATATCACCCCCTAGGATACAAGTCTCAACCTGAATTCTCTATTATTTCAGGCTTCTCTTATCAGCAATACAAAAGACCCAAGGTAACCTTGGTCAAAAACCATTAACTGTCTTTTATTGCAGGTGAAGAGATGTCCAGGGGTAAATCAAACTTGGTACCTAGACAGTGGCTACTCCAAACATATGGCTGACAGCAAGGACATCTTATCCAACTACAAGTCCAAGCCGGGGCCAAAAGTTATCTTTGGTGACTCCAAATGTGATTAGTCAGAAGGATTTGGAGAAGTAAGAATAGGAGTTGTCACATTCAAAAAGGTGACAAATGTAAGTGGACTCAAGCATAACCTCATCTCCATAAGTCAGTTATGTGATGATGGTTATCAGGTATACTTTAACTCATCCACTTGTTCTATTATTGATAAAAACAACCAAACAGTTTTAATTGGAAATAGACAAGGCAACATACTTAGTAAATTTTCTTTCTGCCAAAACTGATATATGTTTACTTCATTTAACTAGTAATTAGAATGACTTATGGCACAAAAGACTAGGTCATGTAAATCTGAAAAACATTGCTAGGCTATCTAAACACAACCTTGTTAGAGGTCTACCTTTTGGTCCCTACAAGAAGGAAGGTCTCTGCAGGGCTTGTCAATTAGGCAAGCAAACTAAAACTAGTTTTAAATCTGTTAATAAGAGTGATTCGCCTAGGATTTTGTACTTACTACATTTGTATCTCTTTGGACCCATTGTTGTACAAAGCCTAGGAGGGAAATCCTACACTTTGGTTAGAGTGGATGACTTCTCCAGGTTCAGTTGGGTATTCTTTCTGAGATCTAAGTCAGATACCTTCAAGGTTCTTACAAATTTTCTCAGGACCATACAGATTGAGTTCTCTACTCATGTTGCGTTGATCAGAAGTGATCATAGCACAGAGTTTGAGTCTCTTCTTATGTATGAGTTCTGTGAGAAGGAAGGTATCAGGCATTGCTTCTCAGCTCCTAGAACTCCCTAACAAAATGGGGTAGCTGAAAAGAAAAATAGAACACTCATTAAAGCTGCAGGTACATTGCTTGCAGATGCTTACATGCCCCTAATCTTTTGGGCAGAGGCTGTAAGCATAATAAATTATGTCCTAAACAGGAACCTAATTCACAAACTAAAGAACAAGACTCCCTATGAATTGCTCAAAGGGAAGAAACCTAAAATCAACTACTTCAAAGTATTTGAATGCTTATGTTACATTCATAACAACAACAAAAAATACATTAGAAAGTTTGAGGCTAAGGCTGAAGAGAGAATTTTTCTAGGATATTCCCAAGTAAGCAAGGCTTATAGGGTTTTTAATAAATCAACATTAAAAATTGAAGAGTCCATTCATGTTTCATTTGATGAAACTAACATGTATTGCAAGGATAAAGAAGTTTCGACCAATAGCAACTTGCAGGTACCCCACTTGTGTGAGACCTTGGATGGACTAAACCTCACCCAAGAGGCTCCAACTCATCCCTCTCCACAAGTCATTGAAGAAAGTGAAGAAGAAAAAGCTGAAGAAAATGAATCTCTACCAACAGCAAATACAATTCCACAGGAGGAATTAATTCCAAATGTTGTTGCACAACCAACTCCACCCACTGATTTTGTCACACTTAGGATCACCCCAGATCTCAAGTGATTGGAGACATATCAACAGGTGTACAGACAAGGCATCAACTCACCCAAGATTTGATGCATGCATGTTTTCTCTCTCAGGTTGAACCTCTATCCATCCATGATGCTGAGCAGGATCCCCACTGGATCCTGCAATGTAAGAGGAACTAAATCAATTTGAGAGATGTAGAGTTTGGGATTTGGTTCCAAGGCCCCAAAACTACCCAGTTATTGGAACCAAATGGGTTTTCAGAGACAAGCTGGATGCTCAAGGAATCAGTATGAGAAATAAGGCTAGGCTTGTTGCTCAAGGATATAGGCAAGAAGAAGGAATTGATTATGATCAAACATTTGCACCTGTTGCAAGGTTGGAAGCCATAAGAATATTCCTTGCATATGCAGCATACAAGAGATTCAAGGTCTTCCAAATGGATGTGAAGAGTGCTTTTCTAAATGGAGTGCTAAAAGAAGAGGTTTATGTAGAACAACCTCCAGGTTTTGTTTCTCCAACTTACCCCTCTCATATTTTTAAATTGCATAAGGCTCTTTATGATCTAAAGCAAGCTCCAAGAGCTTGGTATGAGACCTTAGCTAGTTTTTTATTAGAGCATAAATTTATAAGAGGAACTGTAGATAAAACATTTTTCACTGGACATCATAAGGACCAAATCTTATTAGTACAAATCTATGTGGATGATATTATATTTGGCTCTACAGATTCCAAACTATGCAACAGGTTCTCTGACCTCATGCATTCCTGAAATGAGTAACATGGGTGAGCTTTCTACTTCCTTAGTCTCCAAGTAAAGCAGCTCCCTGATGGCATCTTTATCTTTCAAGCAAAATATGCTAAAGAACTTCTAAAGAAGTTTGTGATGGTTGATGCCTCAGCAAAGAAAACATCAATGGCTACCAATGCTATTGTGGACTCTGATGTACCAGGGAAACTTGTGGATCAGAAACTTTATAAGGGCATTGTTGGGTCCCTATCATACCTCACAGCAACTAGGCCAGATATTATGTTTGTCACATGTCTTTGTGCTAGGTTCCAGGTGAACCCTAAAGAATCTCACCTAATTTTACTAAAAAGGATTTTGAGATATGTAAAAATTTGTCCTAATCTAGGCCTATGGTGTCCTACTGAATCAGAATTTGAGTTAACTTGATACTCTGATTTTGATTTTGCTGGAAGCAAGGTAGATAGAAAAAGTACTTCATGGACTTACCAGTTCTTGGGTATGAGATTAGTATCTCGGTTTTGTAAAAAGCAAACATCCGTGCTAACCTCAACTGCTGAAGCAGAATATATTGCAGCAGGCAGTTGTTGTTCACAGATGCTTTGGATACAAAATCAACTTCTAGATTATGGGTTCAACTTAAATAATTCAACCCTACTCTGTGATAATACAAGTGCTATAGCTATAGCCTAGAATCTAGTTCACCATAGTAGGACAAAACATATTGACATAAGACATCATTTCATTAGAGATTGTGTAGACAAAAATAAAATCAAGCTTGTCTATATCTACACTGATTTACAAAGGGCTGATATCTTCACCAAATCTCTAGATGAGAGAAATCATATGTTCTTTGTAAATCAACTTGAAATGATCAATAGAGAAGACTTTATTTAATTTCTGTCTGCACTCGACGAATTTTCCAAAGTTCGTCGAATGGAGTTCGACGAACCGGGCAAAGTTTGAGAGATATTCGTCGAACGGAGATCGACGAACTCTCTGTGAGTGAAACAATTTTCATCAAACGGAGTTCAACGAACTTGCTTCAGAAGATATTCGTCGAACGGAGTTCGACGAACTGTCTTCAATTCTTCTGGATAAGATCGACGAATTATTTCATTCAAAATTATTTCGTCGAACTCAGTTCGAAGAATTATTTCTATTTTCGTGGAACGGAGTCTGTCGATTCATATTTTTGAAAACCCTATATTTAGGTTTTCTTCGACCTCCGTCCCGCGCTTTCTGTTCCTTTGCACTTGATCGTTGTTTTTTTGTGTCTCTTGCAGGTGATTCCATGGAGATTCAGGCAAGCATTCTCACAAGCATGAAGTTCGATACAGGTTTTGATGTGGACTTTGATTCGTTTCAGCATTTTGATCCCATATTCCTTTACATTCTGGAACTACTGGAAGAACAAGAACTCAAAACCTTGATGACAAGAAGAATCAAACTGCACAGCACTAAAATCAGAGAATGGGTCTACACCTTATCGCCAACAGAGGAGAATACAATGACAGGCACCATTGCGGGTAACCCTGTCTCCTTAACTACCGCAATTTTAACTGGAATTTTTGGATTAAGGAATGGGGAAGAGCAACTAGAGATTGAAATAGAGGAGTTTGACATGATGCTGGGCATAAGGGTTATACTGGAGATAACCCTAATAAACTATTGAAGAAACACCTCTCTGCCCCTTATAAGTTTTAGCAGATTTGGTTGGAAAAGTTTTGCTTGGGAAACATACTGCCCATGACTACATCACCAGACACCAGTTTCTAGTCATGTGTGCAATCATAAATAAGAAACAGGTGGATTGGGCACAGATTCTTTTTGATCTGATAAAGAATAAAAACAATAAAAAGGAAGCTTGCTTTGGAAGGATCCTAGGGATCTTTTTACATGAAAAAGCTGCTGAATCCCTGGTCTCCCAGACCATATTCATTAATGCCAGCAAAAGGCTTACATGTGCCTTGTTTGGAAGATGGGAGAGGACCATCACTAAGCCATCCAAGGCTTCTACCTCTTTCACCCCAGCTTCTGAAGGCACCAGGGTTGTTAAAGCCACTCCCAACCTACTAAAGAGATTCATCCAACACCACTATCTCTTCCAGCCCCCCTTACAGTAACACAAATCCATCCCTCTTCCACACCTCCATCATCCCCTACTCAACCTCCTACTCCACCAGAATCTCCACATGCTTCACCAGCACCAACTCCTCCATCAGCTCCACTTCCTACTCATTTATCCTCCATACCATTTTTCAACATACCACCATCACCTCCCAATTCCCCTCTTCCTCCAATCACCCACATGGAAGATGCCACTCATCCATCCCCATCAACATCTACCATCCCTCAACATACATCCCCTCCAAATGTTCACATAGTAGATGCTCCACTTTCTATCCCTCCGACAGTTCCCACTTCTACACCTTTTGCAATACCATCTACCACTCCACCATTGGACACCTCCACAATTACTTCTCTCATTGCCCTCCTCACTCCCCTTCTCAAAACACTAATAGCATAGGCCATTACACCTCTTGCTACTTCAATTACTACCCTATCTGCACAGATCACTGCCCTCACTACTGCCCCATCTTCAGTCAGGGGCATGGCTTCAGGTCTTACTGAAACCATGCAGGGGGAGATGTCTGATGATGTAGTTGCAGTAGTTCCAGCAGTAGCAGCTCCAGTAGCAGAGGCAGCAACAGTAGAAGCAGAGTGCATAGAATACATAGATACAGATTTGATTGACTTTATTGAGACTGATATGGATTTTGATGAATCGGTCTTTGAAGAGCCCAATACTGTTGGTGAATCCATTCTAAATCCATAGTAGATATTACTAATTTGTTCAGTATTTTTGATACTGTACATTTGAATTACCTTCCAGCTGAGATTACTAAGTCATCCTTGGCTATTATACCATACACTTCCCCATCTCTTCAGAAGTTGCTAAGCAACTTAGGGAAAGTTTTGTTATTGCACAACTAGCAGTCACTCCACTTCCAGAAGTAGTGGTTATTCCCTTTTCTAAAATAATACCTTCAGCACCAACCTTTGTCATGGATGACTCACCCATGCAAGATCTATATGAACTGATCTTGGATGATATTGAAGAGGAAAATATGGCAGCAGCTGAAAGCTCTGTCCAAGTTAGTTCTTGTTGGGTACATTGGAAAATATGTACCAGATTTGAAGAAGCCTCACCCTACTCAATGATATACATTAAGGTATATTTGATGTGTTTTGAGTTTATATGTGCAGGTTAAGTAATTGCAGGAAATACTGAAAAAATTCTAAGTCTATATGTTGACACCTAGAGAAGCAGTGTCGACACTTATGAAGGCTTGTGTCGACACTGGAGAAAAGCTGTGTCGACACTTGGAGTAAATTATGTCGACACCAGAAAAGGCAGTGTCGACACCAGAAAAGCTTAGTCGACATCAAATGCGTCGACACCAAGAGGCAGTGTCGGCACACAGATGTATTTGTCAACATCAACTGTGTCGACACACAGGACTTGTTTCGACACACAGCAAAGCTTCAACAAAGTTAAAGTAAAGAAGTACTTGTGTCGACACACAGGAGATGTGTCGACACTCAGCAAGTATAAACAACAAAAGAAGATAGGTGTCGACACAAAGGAGATGTGTCGACACACAGCAAGTTTCAAACCAAGTTATTTAAGTCAAAGAAGGCTTGTGTCGACACATCAGAAGGATCCGTGTCGACACATTCTGAAGAAGCAGTGTCGAGAAGCTGTTACAACAACAAAAGAAGTTGTGTCGACACCACCAAGGCATGTGTCGACACTTAGTCCACTTGTGTCGACACTTAGTCTATTTGTGTCGACACATAATGAAGATCATTCTTGACACTTTCAGACAGAGACAGTAACTTCAAGAAGTGACTGGATTACTTGGCAGCTGTCATTTCAACCGGTCTACTGCAATTGTCAAAGCTGTCAGAAGGTTGTTAGAAACGGATCAGTCGGTTACCATGGAAAAATATTATATAAAGGCTTTCTCCTTCAACAGAAAACGATGATCAATCATTAAGAGTTCAGATTCTGAGCTATACAGATAGAAGTAATTATATAGAAGATTTTCGACAGAAGATCTAGAAGAAGTTGGAGAGAGAGAGCTCCATCTAAGAAGAGCAGTTGCTGAATCAGGCTGCAAAGAAAGATTCAGATTAAGATCTGAATCTAAAGACAGAAGCTGATTGAAGATCAAATTCACAGAATATTCAACCTACTGAGTTCAGATTCAAGAAGCTTTGAAGAAGCTAAGATAGGTTA